>OY987293.1:12354431-12991354 GCA_963920785.1 Sphagnum contortum | reverse complement strand
CTTCTCCACCTTCACGCTTCCTCCTAGATATCCCGGCATAATGTCAGGCATATCAACTGAACCGAATCTAGAGCACAGTTTGATGTGCAAGCAAAAAGAAAGGGGGGGGGGGGGGGGGGGGGGGAAACCCTACAAGTCCCTCCTCTTCTTCTTGCACCAGAAATCTGCTACACCCCAACCGCAACCTGCCTTCTCTTAACCCTGTTGGGGGGCAAACTCGCTTGCTGCTCTAGCTACGCACCAAAACTCCCTACAGAAAACTCAAAACACAAGATTTCTGCCACCAATCTCCCCCACCCCAGTACCGGCTCCCTCCCTCAAGCCCCGGATCTCCACAATAGGTAATCTCTTGGCTTGACTTACTCCTCACAAATCTCTTAACACATGGGATTACACACTGCCTCACTCTTCTTCCACAGATTCCCCCTACCGCCAAAACTGCTTTTCCACAATCAGATCCCAACACCCACAAACACAAAAAAGTCCTCAAAGCAGCTGAAAAAACAAGATGCTCTTCCCCCAAAAACCACCGCCACTACCAAAATCTCCCTCTCCCCCCTCCACCCACACACATACAATCTCTCTCTGTCTCTCTCTCTGTGTCTTATATCTTTCTGTATCTGTGACTGGACCCTGTGTCTGTACCCTTTGAGGGCTTGATACAGCAACGATCAGGCACCACAGCAGTCGAACCAACCCCACAAGCAAAAGGACCAGAGTTCTCCGAAAACACACTGCAATGTAGATTCTTTATCGCAAACAAGCGATGTCGGCGACCAAATAGTGCTATTTACAGGCACAGAAGGCAGCGATGGACGGATGCAACGACAGCAGCAATCCCACGCCCACGCCGATCTTCTTCTTCTCCTTCCTCTCCTCTCCTGCAAGCACCGCAAAGCAGCGT
Source organism: Sphagnum contortum (assembly GCA_963920785.1). Taxonomy (NCBI): domain Eukaryota; kingdom Viridiplantae; phylum Streptophyta; class Sphagnopsida; order Sphagnales; family Sphagnaceae; genus Sphagnum; species Sphagnum contortum. Next base: position 12,990,450 of record OY987293.1, on the reverse strand, counting down.
TTTCCGGGATGGCGGTGACACAACCGCAGCCGCCTTTGACTACCGCGCGCCTCTGGAATGTTCTCCTGGGCGAAGAGTACTGGACCTGGACATTCCGCCCGTCAGAATACGGCCTAGAGTCTAGTGGAGATGACTATTCAGGTGGAGCGGAATTTGCAGAAGGACCACGTGAAAGTATATGTTCTGCTAATACGGAATGGGAAGTATAAGCAGAATATACTATATGACGTGTGAAAGTGATTATTCCGGTAATTTGGAATTAGCATTGTGCAGAATTTTCTTTTGTGGCGTGTTAACTGTGCATTCTGCAGCATGGAAAATGGGAGTTGGACGCGTGCAAAGGCGGCAGCCGAGGAAGCAGCGGTGGAAGTTGCAGGTCGTAACAGGGGACGGGATACTGCCACCGCCCACGTGGTGCGGTGGCGGCGCGCCGCCTGGACCGCGCAACCTGGACCTTTTTATTAGGCTTCCCGCCACCCGGCGGTAACTTCTTGCTCACCTCCCCCACCTACCACCGCCCCACCACCACCACCACCGACATAAAAGAAAAGTAACAGTCATCGTTTGCCTCTGTTTTTCCTTTCTTTCCGGTTTCTTTCAACTTTCCTCCTCTCAACTCCCTTTCTTTCAAGTTGCTTTCACGCTGGCTTCCAAAGTCTCTTTTTTTCGTTCTTTCTTTTCTCTCTTTCTTTCAAGTTGCTTTCACGCTGCTTCCGAGGTTCTTTCTTATTTCCTTTCTTTCTATCTTTCAAGTTTCTTCTCAACTTTCCAATTTTCGTTTTTTCCTTATGCCACTCTTCGGTTCTTTCTTTCTTACTTTTTCCTTTCAAGTTTCTTTCATTCTTCGAAGTTTCTTTCTCCCGTCCCTCCTCTACCACCTCCTCTGCCATACCCTACCCTACCCTACGTTATTGTACCGTGTGCCCACCCTACGAGTAGGTAGCTTGTAGGCTTTACCCAACCTACCGACCAGTAGGTCAACTATCCGTTGACAGCCGTTCTGCGGGGGTAGGTAAATGGTCGTGTTCAGACCATTATTGAGCCACAACCCATCCCAGGACAAAAAGGAAGAATCGAACCGTTTCTATTGGCTGGAAGATGATTCTTGACCCCTCGATATGGCCTCTGGAGTGGGCTTGTCTTGGCTCGGGCTTCACATTTTGTTTGCTTATTTCGGGATAGGCTTGTCATTCCCCACCCCACCCCACCCCCCTCCCCCAATTAACAATTTTTTTTTACAGGTCCCATGGTGTGTATACACACACACTCATGGTCATGGGGGCAAGACAACACATGAGGATATTATATAAGAGCTACTTTTTTTTTTTCAATTGACTCCTCTCCATTTAATCATCTTTGCCTCCTCCTTCCTCATCACGGATGATGTGATCATGTGATCGGTGGTGGTGACGGTGGTAATGTCGAATTATTGGATCTTTGCCAGAACGATCATGACGACCCAATGCACAATGGCAAAGTTTTGTGTAGGTCCCGAGGAGGAGGACGAGAAGAGGAGGACAAGGAGAAGGGGGGGAGGGGTTGTTCTTGCAATGAAATGAGGGGCCCAACATGAGGCGGTGATGGCTAAGTGGGATGGGACCCCCTTGAGTATGCTCCCTCATGCCTTTCACCAAGCATAAAGAATTGGATAAGTTTTCTTAAATAGATGACACATTACAAAACCATGTTCAGAGCATCACCATTTCATCAATCTCTTAACAAGTTTTTTTTTTCTCTTTTTTAAAATTATTTATTTATTGCTAGGGAAACAAATGGAGAACTCCATTGTGAAAATAAAACCATTACATCTCCTATTATGATTTTGATTCCATTGGGGGAAAAAAATGGAAGAAAAAAATCAAAGTTGACCTCAAAAATCACCGGCAAAGATTGTATTAGTACTACCCAATTTTTTATTCAAGACATTTACTATGTGCATCTAGGTGAAATTCGGCTTTAATTAACATTTTTCAATACTTTCATGAAGCCATGTATCCAAAATTCAAACCTAAACCAGGTTATTACCAAAAAAAAAAAGTGGCCATTTATCTAAAACAATTCCAAAAGTTTGCCCATTTATTATGAATGAAGCACCAACTTATAATGTGAAGCATGTTTGAAATCTTACTAATAAGGAAGGTACAGTTGGTTTTGTTTGTTTGTTTTGTTTTGTTTTGTCATGTTGAGATCTCCCAAACCATGAGGCCCATAGCTATGTTCTTAGTACTTTAGGAAAGCCCTTGATGAGTAAGGCTCCACCAAGGTGATATCATAATCATTTATTAGACATACAATGTAGAGGTTCTTGACTTTTTATTTTCTTTGGTCTTTGAAATTTCAATTTCAATTTCAACTTCAATATGATTTCATGAGAAATTTGGGGTGCACTTTTTAAGTACAATTGGAAAGCCCTCAATGAGGACAAATTCAATGAGATGGTTTGATAATTTTCAGACCTATAATGCAAGATTTATTGAATTTTGAGAAAAATTTGTCAATGACAAATGCCACAATAGTAAACTTGTAAGTGTGGGCTCCATGCTATTGGGGGGAGGGGGGATTCATAACAAATCTTACATTTGGACCAAATGGGCCCATGGTCTTTACCGACCTCACTACACTTTTAAGGGGAAAATAATTTTGTGAATTCTTTACACTAACCCCATGTGGATACGAGCCCCTTCGAAGGATTTGTGTTCACACGTGACTTTGTTTTAATGTAATCTTTACAATAGCACCTGTGTATCAAAGCCCCTTCTTAGGATTTGTGTTCACACATGACTTTGTTTTTATGTATTCTTTACAATAGCCCCCACGGATCAGATCCCCTTCTTAGATACAAAGTTGTGTATATGTACACAAGCGCGCATGCATTAAGGGATGTGAATGCAATGCAAACAAACTATGGTTCATTTCATAACGGCTTTGGCCTTTATGGTAGGCACGTTGGTCAAGCAAAATCATGAAAGACGATGAAATTGTGTAACAAACTAACCCATTTTTTAAAATCGATGATAATATTAATTTGGAATTTCATGAAAGTGGTGGATTTTTTTTGGTTGAAAAAACACATTTTATATTAGAGAAACATGCATGCATATAAAAAGTGTAAATAGATACTCAACTATCATCCCAAGACCAATTCTGAGTTCAAAGTCAATTATATCCCACATCCCACAAGGATAGGAAGCCTCTTTTCTCTAAGCAAAGCCAACTAAGTAGTACTCTTCTTCACATTGACGAACAACCATAATGAAAATGATGACTAGAGGAGGCCAATTTGAACAAGTCTTCTTGAGTTTTATGACATCTTTTGAATGTACAAATTTCACCAAAAATGTATGTATGTCCATGCCCTGCGGTCCTTGACTTTTGTGAAGAACCTTCCATTCCTGTTCTGAAAAAATAAATTGGAATTATCTTTGGTTTTGATTTTGGTTCCAGTTCCACACATAAAATAGAACCTGGAATTTATTTATTTATTTATTTAATTTCAGGTCCAGTTCTTGCCCAAAAAAATTTATTATGTTTTTTTATTTTGGTTCCAATTCTGAAAATGAGTCTCAACTCGGATCTGCTTCTTACTAACCCAAGAAAAGAACTAGCAGTTAATTGTTGGTTAATTGGTGGTCTAGTCCATTCTATTCTTTAAAATTGTATCATGGTTCTAACTCTAGTTCCAATTTCACATGTAAAATGGGTATCGCCCGGAGTGGGTACCTACCCAACAACAAGATGGCCCAACAAGCGGGTACCCGCCCAATACCCATTCGAACCTTGGCCATCTTGTTAGGCATGAGAGCCCTGAAGGAACTTCAAGGAAAGCTCGGAATGCAATGACATCTTTGCATGTTTTGTAGTGTACGTGACCTGATCCCAATTCAATGACATGTGCATTATTAGGTACACGGTGCCAAAATAAAAGGTCCTCTTTCTGGAAGCAGGTCCCACCTTCTTCAAAGTACTTTCACAAGTTTTTTCACACCTTCAAAAAATTCACAAGATTTCTTCTTTCCAAATTTTCATCCTTTTCATGGCTCCTTCCATCAAAGAAAACCCATTGTGGAAAAATGAACCCATCCATCATTAGAAATGTGTATATATATATATAGGTAAAAGAAAAAGAAAAAATTAATGGGTTCATGTTCCAATAAAAAAAAATTAAAAAATGTAAAATGGATTACAACCTATCTCCACTAGATGTGATGATCGATTGATCATTCAATTGTGATTTCAAATTTCATAGTTAGAGAATTTATCATTTAGAAATACTTGAATTAGTAGGTACCACATGCACCAATTCCATGCATTCCTTAGCAACTACAATAGGTATGTATGCAAGTAGTTAAATCCTAGTTTAGACGAATTTTTTCTAAGAAGCAGCCTATTAAAGTTTACACCAGGAATATTAGACCTTTCCAAAGTCTAGAGATGCAAGCACATAAGGTTAACCTCTTGGGGATAGGCTCCTCAAGCTTCTCTTTTTCTACCCATAAAATTTGTTCCAATCCATTGGTTGTCTAAAGGAAATTATATATATCTAGTGGGCCATGGACATAAAAGATTTGCAAGATTTTGTATGATTTGATTGCCTTGTGCCCTTTGTTGCAAGGCTTCTCTTGGAGGATTGATCAAAAGAAAGTTGGCTTGAAGAAATTAAGCCGTAATTTCTTGCCAATATCTTGATATCAAGATGTGGGCCTTCCTTAGTGAGGGACCCAAAAAGAAGAAGGCTAGGAGCTTCTAGTACCAGCTTCCTTTTTGGGGGAGAGGGAGGAGGGCTCAGGGTCCACCTTTTTATCCTTTGGAGAAAGAAGTAAATGAAATTGTGATAATGCACCACTCCACATACCATCATCAGCACAAGAGACTATGGCTCCATAAGAAAGGAAATTGGAGAAATTACCACAAAAAAGTCTTTGCTTTGCTTTTTGCTTCATCACACTTGGAAACATAATTCCAAACTTGCAAATGAAGACTATACCAAACTTTCTTATATCAAAAGACTTTGGAGAATGTGATGAGTGAAGAGGTCATGTTGGTTTAAATGTTGGTCCATCTATGCCACTTAACTTCATGCTGAGTTGACATTGGGTAGTTGTTGAATTTTCATGGCTTGAATGAAGCACAACTCTGCAATTGCTGCTGACTTGTTTTACAATTATGTTCTCCGATTTTTCTGTGCTATATACATAGAGACTTAAGTGAAGAAGTTATGTTCTTCACCAAACTTAGGAACTACCTTTTGTTTTTCAATGAAGTTAGGAAATTTGTTGATTCTTCACCACCCCACCCCACCCCCCCAAAAATTTGTCAAGTTGTTGCAATAAGTTTAGAAATTTTCTAAAATGCATAAGAGTTTGGCGAATATGCAATAATTAATCTCTCTTCCATGTGTTTGACATTGTCAAAATAAATCAAGAATTATCACCCATTTGTAGGCCTAGCAAAAACCGATTTCCCTAAAATTTCAAACTCCAGACAATACTAACAATTTATGCTTGATGGTTTTGTGTTTGTTTCATATTTGGACACTAGAGTTGGGTTGTCAAATGGCAACTAGGGTAGAATTGCTCATCACCGATCACTACCCTATCATCAAACACTTCTTTAGATCTTGAACACTTGTGCTTCATTTTGAGTGATTTAAAATAGTATAGGACCACTACCTCAAGCTTTAAAAATCATCTTTGAAATGCAAATGAAAAAAGAATAATAAAAATAGCAAGAAGAAAAATAAGCTTTCCAACTCATAAAAAACGTTTTTTTTCTTTCCTTGTCTTTGGACCCTTCCTACTTTCAAAGCTTCTAACTTTCTCATTTCTTGTTCATTTTAAACGATTTAGAGTGCTATAGGAGCATGACCTTCAATTCTACAAATAATCTTGAAATTCTAATAGCAAAAAAGTAACATATAAGGAATGTTTTGGGTGATCAAAAATAACTTTGTAGTGTTCAATGGTTTGTTTTTTTTGACCCCCTCTACTTTGGGGAACTGTAATTTTTTCAATTCTAGTTCGTTTTTTATGATTTTTAGTGCACCAAATTCATCAATAGGAAGGGTTCAATTTTATTTGGACACCAAAAACAATGGAGCCCTCCCCTTGGATCCAGCATGCCTTAAGCACTAAAGTGTTTGCTCATTGGCCATTTTACCCTACAATATCTAAAAAAACAAATCATGATTACATGATCATAACCAATGTTTCGCAAGTATTAAAATTTTAAGCACGGTTTTAAATCTAAAAGCTCACAATTTTTGAGAACTTCATATCATCATAATTTTTTATTTTCTTATTTTAAAAAGGTTGCCCAATTATGGTTCTTATTTATTTTGACCGTGAAGGTTCTTTCTTAGGTTGATTTTTTTTCAACCCAAAAATCAACAATTATATGTAATGGGGTAACAATTTTTTAACTTTAGGGTTTGGATGTGTACAGGAAGGAGTTTTAGGGTTTCAAGGAAAGAACATGTTTTCATGTTTTTGGCTAGGAATGTTTACTCACAACAGCAATGGAGACAAGAAAAAGGAACGAAGGAAATGTGGTGGTGTTTATGGTTTTGATGTTTTTATGTCATTTTCTTTTATTTCGGATGAATGAACTATTGTGGATAATATTGGACACTAGTTGAATGTGAGGCAAAGGAGCTACCAAACGATGGAAGGCCGGCGAAACTCTCGCTATGGAGCAGAAGAAAAGGCACGACAAAGTAGATAAGTATAAGAGTGGAGGTTTGTTTTTTGGAGGTAGGTAAAGGTTTTAAAGAATGAAAGGCTGAATTTTTGTCTCCAACAGAGGTACAAAGAGATCTGCTGCACAATGTATTTGAAGAGGCAGAAATTTAATCTATGAGTTGGGTTTGAAGGTTGATAAAGTGGATGATGAAAATCCTAGGGATCTTAAGAGCGGCCTAAAACTTCCTCACTATGTGTGTGTTGGGTAGATATGTATGTGAGTGTTGTTGACCTGCATATCATGAGAGAGCACCTTAATTACTTGGAACTCCAAAAAACAACCATAGTTTGTTGAATTTTACATGGTGGATCATGTGGGGTGGGCGCGCCGGCAGGGAGGGGGAGGGGGGTGTGTGTGTGGTTCTTTGTAAAACTTGTGAAGCAATCACTAGGGAATTGAAGTGTGTTGTTTTCTTGCTTTTATGTGTTGTTAATTTGAGGGATGGTGTCATGAGCATTGGTTTGTGCAATCTATTTGGACTTAGGGATCTAGGTTACAAAGTGTAATTTAAGATTTGGGTTCCTGTGGAAGCTTGATGTGGTTCTGGATTTTTATGGTTTAAAAAAATTGAGAGGAGAAGGAAGGTCATTGGGCTTAAGATAGAGAGATTAGAGTGATTTGACCCCTTAGAGACCTCAAGCCTCTCTTTGTTAGAGAAGGCAGGAACTTAAGCGGTCACAAGATCTAAATTAGGTGGCCATAGACTCATGCTAGTGGGTAATTCTAAAAGTGTATATACCATTTAATATATGTGTTCGTTGTTTTGATTATTGTGTGCCCTAGTTTTTATGTCACAATGGTTTTATAGTTTCAAAAACCTTTGTCTTGTCACAAAGTTGTGTTGTCATTAACTAATTATTTGAATTGTTGATCATGAAAAAAAAATTGTTAACAATTAACACCAAGCATCAATGAAATTCAACAAAATGCTAGTCCTTGCATTATCAAGAAGATAGAAGATATGATAAATGATACTCATGAATTTCATATCATGACAAAAAAATTGATTTGAAAAAAATGAAAACAAACTAAAAAGTTTTTGCATTCTGTAAGAATATACAAACACAAATATAAATGACAACCATCCAAAGTCACAACTCTCAATCACTAACAGGATTGATAGGATCAAAGTTAAATAGCTCCAAAGTTTAGACAACTACAACAATTTTAACAAGTCATGAAAAGACAACAAGAGAATTAGAACATGATTGCTCAAGTCACAACAAGATAACAATGAACATAATCAAATAGGCTTTCCACTGACAAGATTAAAATTGAATAATTCCCAAAGTTGGATGTTGCTCATGCAATATGAAACCATGTTGCACATCAATAGAATAATCAAAAATTGACTACTCAAATCACAATCAAATAGGTTACCATTAATAGAATTGAAGAATGTTGAATAGCTTCAAAGTTCAAATGGTTGCAATGATTTAACAAATCATGAAAGTGCAACAACAAAAGAAGCAAAATTTGTTGTTTAGGTCACAACAAAAGAACATAAAAGAAATATGTTTTCCATTGAGAGGAATAAAGGTGAATAGCTCCAAAGCTTATACGATTGCAAAATTGCAAACAATTCGTGAAGTAATGAAAACACAACAACAAGAAAATATCAAATCATGGTGAAAGAATATAATGCAAATTAGCTTTCCATTGATAAGATTAAAGTTTAGCAATTCCAAAATTCAAATGGATGGAACCATTCAACTAACCATGAAAACACAAGAGTAAGATGATCATAACATGATTTCTCAAATCACAATGAAAGAACATAATGAATATAGGATTTCAATGATTGAAATTAAGTACTTCTAAAACTTATATGGCTCCAAACAACTAATGAAACTATGAAACACAATAATTTCAAAACAAATCAAAAGTTAGCCACTCAAGTCATAATGAGAAAATAAACCAAAATAATTTTTTCATTGACAACATTAAAGTTAAGTAGCTCCAAATTTTGAATGGCTACAACAACTTGTGAAATCATTAAATAGAACAACAAGTAAATCAATCATGCAATCACACCATGCCACCCATCACAAATACCAACACACACACACACACACACACACACACATTGGAAATTTCCAAACAACAAAGACCAAATATATCTATGTAATTTTTAATTCACCATTTCCTTTTATGGAAAAAAACATGACAATATTGAATTTGACAAAACATTTGAGATCAAAAAATTATTAGATACAAAAAAATGGGATGTTAGCAGCATATCCCCTATTGATCACATAAATGGATGCATTCATAATCTTAGGAGCCAAGGCCACCAAGGTAAACGACTTTTTTCCAAATCTTGCATGTGACATGTGACATTCATGTGTTGGTTTATTATTCCAATTTTTTATTTTTCATATTCCATTTGCAATTATGTATTATGTCTAAATATTTTTTTATTAAACCTTGGTCATATAAATTATGCATCCATGGTTTGTGTCACACGAAAATGAATAACTTTTGTTAAAGAAACATCCTCAAAAATTATGATTTTAGGGCAAAATCCACTTTTGAGCCAAAAGTGCTCAAATATGTTATAAGAATGAATTTCACCAATTTCAAATACTCCTTTTACTTTTTTTATTATCTACATTAATATACTTTCCAATTTTGAAAAACAATGGTGCACATTTAATAAGGAATTTTCTTAAAAACATAAGTAAAGATTGTCCATTATAAAGTTTTGAATGTTTTATTATTCTTGAAGCATCCTCAATTTGCATCAAATTTTGAGCATTGAAACTTTGGGAGTAATTAAGATAAAATAGACAATCCAAATTATTGTGAACCTTTTATGATTTTTTTCAAAAATATGGAATTGCAATTTTAAATAGTGTCCACCTTCTTAAATGGCTATTAAGATTTTGAATGCACTCAAATGAATAAATTCTTCATGTTCAAAATTGCCATCAAACTCCTCTTCAAACTCTTCATCCATATGTTTTTCAAGTTCAATCACCTCTATCATGTTTTTTGGGACTAAAATTACAACCAAATATGGGATCATTAGGCTAGTTTATGTTCACAAAAATTAATCTTTCCAAATTGATAACTTGTAACTTTACATCCATGTAAGTTTATAAAAATGCCAACCAAGGAAAATTTCATTTTGTTTATGAAAGATGAACAATGTTTGATATTTATTGTGCAAGTAGACCCACAACAAAGATTATGGTTTCATGTTTGTTCCATCATTGCAAAGGGCATTTGATATGTCCTTTGAATCAACTTGAATCCACCTAAATAACATCAACTCATGACTGATACACTTTTTCATTGGTTTGTTACTATAACTTGCATTTCAAAGATGTCCAAGCCACAACCCACATCAATATCCATTTGAAGCTACTTATGAATTGGACTCAACTTTTCTAATACATGATGCAAATGTTCATAAAACTTCATTAACATTAGGCATGATGGTTTTTAATAGTGTTCTTTTGTTTAACGATAAATGTTTTCTTCATAACCACTAAGCTTGTAAACATAAGGTGCAAGTTTTGTGTTGAAGATCCAACATGAAATAGAATACCTTATGAACCTTCTTGGGCTCAAACACAAGAAATAAAGAAAATGGTCAAAGACATAAAGGACTTGTCTTTTGATATTTGTACTTGTTAATTGAACATTTTAACCACCCATGTCATCATCAATTGTGTTATCTATTATAACAAGATTAATTAGTTTCTCTTGAAATTGTAAGGTGATTGCAATTGTCATTTTAAATGTATCATTCAAAACCAATATTATTAACAAAATTGGTTCAAAACATCCATTGACACAATTAAAAAAGAGTTATCCACGTCACTTTGAGTAATGTCAATGGTGGTGGTATCCAATTAGTAGGGTGGTTGCAAACTAAGGTGGTTCAATTTTGACAAATACAACGATTCAAATATTCCAAACTCGAACATTAAAATAGAGAAAACCTTAAAAACCCAGTGTTAAATGGGATTAAATGAATAACGAACTAAAAAGTCCATATGAAAAAAAGATGAAGGAGAAAATTGAAATCCACCCAAAAATGACTATGTTATGGACCTTTGAAAATATTGCCCATTTTGGACCATTCAATGGTGTGTTAATAACATGCAAATGCATAACATTTTGCAAAAAATACATTATGATGTAAAAAATGAACCACCCACCTTGCAACCACTTAGTAACACAAGGCCATGTCTAACAACTATAACACCATACGACATTTATTTTTTAGTACATCATCGCATCTGAGAACATAATCACCTATATAATAATATGACCATGTTTGCACAATTCATGCCCCTACCATTACCCTAGGAAAAAAATAGTGACCAACACAATCACGAATAACAATCCCACCCAACCAAATGAGGCGAGGAAATATGTAACAAAGGTAACAATTTATTTTCATTGTTGGGTGAGGGGTGGGGGCTAGGTGGGGTGTGAACTTGTGTTCCATATGGTTCCATCATATTCCCACCAAGTTCACAATAATTATTTATTATGTTTCCAATTTTTTCCAATAATACCAAAATTTATCCCATGTTCATTGCCAAAAGTTTTGTTATTGTAACTAATATATGTACCCAAAAGAGAATACTATAATACATTTAATTTGATCAAAAAAATTTGTGACAATAAATAAAAAAGGCCCATCACTCCCAAATGAATAAATTGGGTGTCTTCACACCTAGTTGATATGAATCCCATTAACAAAATCCCAAGGTTGTAAATAATAATTTGGTCTTTCAAAGTTGTGAAAAGAAATCACCCCCAACTTTCAATCCCCCTTTTGGACCTCAATAGTTTTAAAAATGAAAGGCCTAATCATAATTATGACTAGCTCAGTGTGAACATTATGTAAATATGATATGAATTAACTCAATGTGAAAAGATAGTTTAATGCAAAACCATCACCAATGCCTATAAGTGATAGTCCTTCTTTTAATCATGGGAACATTAATAATTTTGATTAACCTACTTGGTTAAGTCCAAAATAAATTTTAATTAAGTTGGGTTAGGAACTATAGTTAACCAAATAGTGTGGAAATGAATTAAAATATGGAGTTGTTATGAAATCGGTTCAATAAGAAACAATTTTTTTAATTTCATGTTTGAAAGTTGTTATGTTTTGGATTTTATGTCTTGAACATTGTGACGATTTATTTTTATTTCATTGTAATTATTGTGGCCTATGCTATTGGCCTAAGTGTGAACAAACATGGACGATAAAGTTCAATTGTAAAAAATAAATGAATAAATAATTTTCAATGACAAAAATCAAAATCTCCCCTACTTTAGGTTTTAAAAAACAAAGTCATCTCAATCTCATCATCAAAGGCTTTCCACCATTACTAAAATTTCATTCCTATTTGCTTAGAAATAAGGTTCAAATTTGCAACCCAAGTGCAAATTTGAACCTTAGATTAGGGGAAATAAAGGTGAGATTTGATTATGGGCTACTTTAATGTTGACTTGTTAGTTTTTTGGATGCATTGGATACATCATACTTTTTTTGCTAGAATGTTGAGGCAATTATAATGCATGGACAATTTGTGGTTTCTATTTGAAGGTGTCAGCCTATGGGCAATTTGGTTTTAAAAAAATGATTTAGGCTAATAATGAAAATGGCCTCCCAAAAATTGCAAAAAGTTATATGGAATGTCATCATTGATTATGGTGGGGCAACTTGGGAAAAATGTGTTTGGATGATCCAAAATGCCCTTAACATAAACACATTGAATGCTTTGACAAGAGTTGGGAAAGACAACAAATTATTTGTACCAAAGTGCATATTTGTTAAATAATGTTTTGATGGGCCTAGGAGAGGTATCAGTTAATGTCATTGCATGAACGTTGGGTTGCACTCCCCATTTGTGGGTTGTGTAGTGTTTGTTTCCTTGCAATGGATTTTTTTTTCATTTGTGCCCAAAACCAAAAAAAAAAAAAAAAACATGGTGGGGGAGAGGGGGTTGTGATTTGAAAGATTTCAACAAAAAAAAAAAAAAAACAAACAAACAACCGTCCTTAGTAGATGGGTTGTGAAAAAAATCTAAACATTGACATGATAATACATGACAAAACCAAGTTCATATCGTAACTTGAACCAATTTAGTTTAAACATGACATGAACAATTATAACAAAAAGAAGAGGGAACATCACACATGTATTCCGTAAGACAATTAGAGAAAGATCCAACAAGATTATAATTTCTATCTAGATTATATAAATCTATGGGTCCATGGAGATTAATTCACTCCAAATTCACTTTCATGAACCAATTGGCCTTAGGATGGCATTTTCCATACACCATGAAACCAATTGACAACAAAAGTTCAGAGAATCCCAAAACAATCGATAAGAAAGCACAATTGCAACAAAACATGAACACAACAACTTAGAATCACAAGCCAACAACTTCAATACAGTCCCCTACTTGGCACTTAATAGCCAATATGTGCTTGCAATGTTCACTACTTCACAATATGAATTGATAGGATGGAGGTGGACAAAGAAATGAGACTACAACAAGTTCAACATATGATTTTAACAATGCAACATTCTCTCTTAGTGCAATCCTTGCTTGGGAGCTCCTAGATATCAAGGTATTATCTCCCCTTCCCACAATTCACAACAACACCATACCACATACATCAATAACATCACACGTTACACACATCCATTAGACCCTTCTTGAATTCCCTTGAGCGTGTCATCTCTTCTCCATGTTTGACCTTTAACTACACAACTAAGCCAACTCTATTTAAAACAAAACACAAATGCAATGGAGATTTTGTGATGCATCTAGATTGCAACCCTTCAACATATTACACTGAGCCATAACTACTCAATTGTTAATCACTTAAGCAAATAGCATAGGGATTCTGTTCTTGAAAAACTTAACCTCCTATCCTCAATTGCGAATGTTTCCTCATATGTCTCCACCTCTACTGAGCTTCACCAACAACTAACCAATCCTCTCTTGCCCATTTTCTCCAAGCAATCAAGAATGCCCCTCCAAATCTCCAAACACCGAACGTTGTCAAACCACAACAACTTGTCAAAATAAACAACAACAAAACAAATCCAAACCAAAATAAAAAGCAAAGTGCCAATTCATCACAAAAAGTGACCGCGCACATCCACAAAGTGCCTTAGCTATGAATGATGAACTTGAAAACAAAAGTTGGCAAACCCAAACGGGACAACTGATGTGGCTAGTATGCACACACCTCAACCCTATCTTCATGCCACACCATTTCATACAGGCGTAATCATTTCATGCAACAATTAGTGCAATGCCCAAAACCAACACGTAAAAGCCCGTGGTCCCTTCCCCTATGGCCCAAAAAGTTTAAAGGGGGGTGGAGTGGGCAACAAATTTTGAGAAGTGCAAAGAGAAGGTTGGTTGGTTCCAGTGTCCAGTCCCTGGAGGAAGCTGGTTTCAAGTTAGGTTAATGATGATTATGATGACTTCAGAGGAGATAATACATTCTCTCAAAGTGTTTAGGAGTTTCACATTTTTAAGTCCTCCTCCTCTTTTCATCCTCCTCCTACTCCTCCATAAGCAAGGGCAAAAAATCCAACAATACCTATTGACAAATCACATGCCCCCATGTGTGTCAAAGGTGGTGATTGATTTGGTCAAGTAAAAAAGAAAAACAACAATAACTCATGTCGAAAAGTGACTGGAGAACAACAACTAACAACCCACAACAGCACAACAACAAGTTTGAGCGATGCTTCCCAGGCAGGAGGCACATGTTTTGTTGGCCTTTTATTTGCAAGTTTGGCCAGTTGGGGTTCAGATTAGTCTGTCTTTTTTGGGAGAAAAATCGCCAAATGGCAACACTGCCTCAAATTTGTGGCTAAAAATTCTCATTTTCCTCAAAAAGATCGCAAAACTTCGACCCTTTTTGGGGAGGAGCGTGTCGCCACAAGTCTGTCTACTGGCTACAGTTTAAATCATCCTGTGCAAAAGCGTCGCCAGTTAATGCGAACTCTGACTGAATCTGTTTGGGGACCGCTAGCCAGTGTTGCTATGTTACAAAAATGAGGGAAAAAAAAGACTGAGACTTCCAGATGCGTGATACACGCGCATGACGAATCAAGCACACCCATCTGTAACGAAGAATTTTTAAAAGAAGAAGAAAAATCCCTGCAAACACAAACAACCACCCCAATAACGAAAATCGCCCAAAAGCAACGAGGGAAAATTCCCTCATCAATCAATGGACCATGCCTTGCACCAGTTTTGTTGCCATTATACTTGTTGTCGCCATTGTTACCACCAAACTCCAATCTCAGTCTGTGTTTTTCGCAGTCTTGTTGTTGGTCTGGTCTTTGGAACAAACCAGCATGGTCCTGATACTTACCAGAGTGTTTTTTTTCCCGTTTTTGGTCTTGCCTACCAAGGCAAGGATATTGTGTTTAGATTCATTCTAGAGTATAGTAGCTTAAGGGATTTTGGCCCCTACTAGGTAAAATATAATAGGTCTATTTTTTAATGAGGATTTTTGAAAGAGGATATTTTGGCTTGTGTTGAAACTTGAGATTAGATGTAGAGTTATAATAATATCTTGGAGGATTTTGGTTTCTTTTAGAGGATTTTTTGAAGATTATATTTGTGCATGGTGAAATATTTTGAGTTTCCATGATTCTTCTTTTGCCTTAAGATACTTTTTAATGTAAATAGGAAGGCCACGGTGTGACACACCCCTTGTTTGTTTTTTTGTTTTTTCATAGTGCTGATCATCCATACGAGTATTTAGCCAAATTTGGCAATATTCAGACAATGAATTTTTAAAAAAAATATTAAGCATACTTTCATGTTTTGTGGTGATTTTTGGCCAAATTTCAAATTTTATGGTTTCTTGATGATTTTTTTTTCGAAGAAGGGAATTTGTAACAGAATATTCATTGAAAAGTATTTTTTTCACAAAATGTCAAAAATTTGCCACAAAAAAAAATCACTGGTACAAGATTGGTATTACCTCAAGTCCCTAGCTAGCTGGTAATGGTAGAAGGCTGGTGTTGTGGGTAATATCAGATTGGCAGGGTGGTCCTTGCTACCATTATTGGTAACCATGTCAATAATAGGAGCAGGCCTATGCCATATAGTATGGGGCCAGCTTCAACACATGTCTGTCAAATAATTTTCCATGTTGAAAAATAGAATATTTCTGAATATTTCAAAAGCTTCTATAATCTCCTTCAAAAAAAAATTCCTTCTTTGAAATTTATTTTTTGGGGGATAATTTCAACAATTCTACAAATAATATAATCAGTGTTGAAGCTGCCAAGGTATACTGGACCAACACTGGTTTTTTCTGGCACCACCTAACACAATGATGGTCAGCAGCAGCAGCATTAAGAGCCCCATGGTTCGATTCATAAGTAACTTGATCATCCAAGAATTGGTTGTTGTTGTTGTTGTTGTTGTTGTTGGTTTTTTTTTGAAATTTTAAAAAGGGGGTTAATACGCACCCAACGCGACAATGGTCAGCTCCATTAAGAGACCGATTGTAAGATGCATTCAGATATGAATTCAGAGATGATTCAGAGACAGATTCCACAACAAATTTGTCATGGAAAGCAAATCATCTTGGGTGGGGTCAGTACTCAAGAGAAGATGTAGCTAGAAAATTCTGCTCTTGAATTTCTGTACAGCTCAGGAGGTTGTTTGGAGAATTTTGTGTGGTGTTTGTGATTGTGGAGAGAACAGAGTGATTGTGCATCACTTATTACTCTGCAAAATTTCAAGTTTTTTTTAGCAATCTACTAAGAGTGATCACAACATCTTTTAGCAATCTAATAAGAGTGGTTTTGAACTTTCTTAGATGCTTTGCAAATGAGAGTGAGTGGATGAATGATGATGATGAAACTCTTTGAAGCCTGGGGAATTTCATTACATGAGTGGAGACAATCATGAATTCTCAGTTTCACATCTGCTGCGCTGACAAGAGCCCTGATTTTCAAACTCGGATCCTTCTTACACACACATGAAGAAGAAAAATTTCCACCGTGACAGTTGCATGATCATCAAGATGGATATTCCCTTACACACAAACAAAGAAGAAAATTTGATACCATGAGAGTTGTGTGATCTTGAAACTGCATCATAAATGATGAAGAAAGTTTGATACCATGAGAGTTTTGTGATTTTCAAACTGGATCCTTCCTTGCACATGAATGAAGAAGAAAATAATTAAATCTGGTACCATGACTGTGATAGGGAGTTGTTGATTGAATGTCTTCTTCTTGACTTTGGATGCTCTTGTGGTCTTCAATCCTTTCTTCACACATGCACCAACATGAGTATATCTTGCTTTTCAGACATTCTGAGGCAATAAATCCTTTCATCTGGACATATTGGAAGAAGGGCTGTTGGATTCCCCCCCAAGTAAGTGACACCATCCGTACCCAGGACCTTTTGAGAACTGAAATGCAGGACTTGTGTTGTTTGGGACACTGAGCAGGGGATATAAAATAACAACTCTCTTGAGAAATGAACTACAAGTACTCTGTTAGCAAGCTGAATTAAGAGAGGACTACCATGATAAAACCAACACTTGTGTGGATTATTAGACACCAATCTCCCCAGAACTGCACAACCAAAGGGAATTTGTGAGAGCTTGGTGGAAGTCCATTTCAAGGAAAACAGGGAGGGACCTGGCACTATTTCTTTGAAGTGAAGTGTATTCCCTGGCACCAAAGATGGTGGATCCAACCCTCACATTAGTGCTTCCCATTTCAATTTGCAAGCAAAACGTGGGTACACATAGAGTCCTCATAAGTGAGCATGCTGTACCTGACATTGCTAAAATAAAAACTAGGATCTGAATTCAGTATCTGTGCACTAGAAACCTGTAGAAGATGTCAGAAGAACAGGCGCCATTACAATAAGGAAGGAAAAGGAACAGTATATGAGACCAGATGATGTTCAAAGCAAAAGAGAGATGGATATAACGAACAATACCGCAAGTTCAAAGTCACCAGACATCCCCATTGAAAGCTCACATTCATGTCCAGGTATGTCAAGCTCCTTACATGCCTCCTTCCGACAGTTTGCTAGTGTCTGCATCCACCACTCCAGGAGTGTAATCTTTTAGATACAAAATCCACCACTCCAGGAGTGTAATCTTTTAGATACAAAATCCACCACTCCAGGAGTGTGATCTTTTAGATACAAAATCCACCACTCCGGGAGTGTAATCTTTTAGATACAAAATCCACCACTCCGGGAGTGTAATCTTTTAGATACAAAATCCACCACTCCAGGAGTGTAATCTTTTAGATACAAAATCCACCACTCCAGGAGTGTAATCTTTTAGATATAAAACTTCATAAGCTGCTACAGACCACAAAGCACCCTGAAAGTGTGTTCTTCACAGCACACACCAAAGCTTTTGCATCTTTCTACTCTGTGCAACCCAAAACCCATGAGCTGCAAGAGTCTCCTCCAAATCGTCAGATCCAGAATCCCAGAACTGGAAATTACCTGAAAATTTTCAGGTGTAAAAGTATAGTCATGCATGCCGATGGTCATAAGTCCAGAAAAAAGTAAGTTTGGGCAATCTTGCTTCACATGCTTTGCAAGATGTACACATTCAGATGGATCCACTCCTGATTTCGCTGTCCAGAAAGTTCACCAAATTCATGCATAAGCATTTCAAATGACAAAAGAACCCCAAATTATCTTCACATCTCCTGCTAAAGTGACAAACACATGTGTTCCACCACCAGGAATAAAGTTATCAATTGGCTGGAAAATTTTGTAGGTTCTGAAGGAAGAAGACAAAATCAAGGTTTGAGACCTACACATTTCTCCACTTGTATTAACCTGCACCAAAACTCGAAGAGGTTGTCTTCCCACCCCACTCACTGCACGATCCAAGTGATTTTCAGCCTGCTGCAAAAACCTGACTGAGTGACCCCCTTCTGAGACAAAAGCTTATGACCAGAGAAAAGTAGAAGCATCTGCAAAATAGCAAACCTCCTAACTCTCAAACAACCAAACGGGAACATACATGTTGATGAAAAATCTGCCATCCCTTCAAGCTGTCAACACCTTCCACCATATAGAGATTGGGAACACCTGCTGCAGCAACCCCATGTATAGATTGCAAGCCCCACAAAAACCACAACAAACCTGAGTGAGCCTTGTCTTCTACATCTCTCAATGAATCCATCTGCTACACACACTATATTTGAAACCTAGAAATCCTCTTTCTAAGCCCTTCTTCAGCAAGTGGAGGATCTTAACCCTTTCTGAACTAGGTCTGCAATGCGGAACCACTCAGCCACCAATCTTTTGAATCTACAGCAGCCAAAGCAGACATGTGACCTGATTGCTGTTCACTCAGAGTAATAGATGTGCATTCTTGAATGTACACACTCTCCTTCCTGTTTCTGCATCTAGTGAAACTCATGTAACAAATCTGCTTATGCTCATTTGCATGCCATTGCCTTGGAACGAGGAGAGATTGCAAATTCAGATTGTGTGTTCATCACAAGTTGATCCAAAAAAATAGAGAAAAGGGAATTAGTGGCAAACTCACACACAAGCACCTTTGCTTTATTGCTCTGAAGATGCCCAACAAAATGCCATTGTATATCTGCAGGCAGCTGCCAAGTTTTCTCCCGTTCACACCTGTCTTTCTTAGAACACAATTTTTTTGATTCTGCACCACTATGGAACACACACACACACACACACACACACACAGAGCTTGAAGGTTTTGCATCCTTGGAAGCTCTGGTGGCAACACACACACACAAGGTTGAAGGTTTTGCATTCTAGGAAGCTCTGGTAGCAACACACACAAGGTTGAAGGTTTCGCATTCAAGGAAGCTCTGGTAGCAACACACACAAGGTTGAAGGGTTTTTGCCATCTAGGAAGCTCAAGCAGTAGAAATCTTCACATTCAGTGAGGTTTTTCTGTCATGGAGTTGGTCTTGTTTGATGAAGCTCTACTGCTGGAAGCACCATCACTTCTCTCATGCTCCTAGAATCAATGTAAAACCCAACAGCAGCTCTTGATGATGATGATGATGATGACTATGATGATGATCCATAGCCAAGAAAAAGATGGAAGAGAGGTTTGGAGTTTGCCCAGCAGATCCATGGAAGAAGAGAGGATTTGGAAAGAGATTTGGAAGGTACCTGGGGGCTTTTTCGAGGAATTCTTGCACATAGTTTTCTCCAAAATGGCGATGTCTGCCATCATAGACTTCCTGAATCATCGACACTGGCTTTGTCTTGCTCACAGCCACCATTCTCACCTACATTCACTCGCAAAATTGCCATTTGTTTTGTTGAATATGAGAGCAAAACAAACCCAAGGTTTTGCAGATTGCGCTTGCAAGATTCTTTTCAAAATTATGTTGAAAAGACACGAAAAAAAAATCTCAGAAGACTTTGAGTGAAATCCAGAAGCCGAAGTTCAAGTAGATCGAAGAACAACACGAAAAGAACAAGGTGAAGAAGAAAGAACAACAGCAAGCAGACGACAAAGGGTATGTGTTTGGAAGAGAACTGCGATGGGCATGATCGCAAGCCTGTTGCACACGCTGCATGACGTTGCGCAAAGCTACCAGCGCTGCTGAGCTCTCTGCTACTCTTCTGGCCATGACAATCACACACTACTGCAGTTCCTCCGATTGTTCTTTCTTCCCCAAATAGAATGCAATTCCCAATTTCACCACTTCCTCATTGCACAGCTGCTTCCCTTAAAAGGCCAAGCTTGAAGCTTCTTCAAGGATTCATGATGACTACAGTACAATCGGTCTAACGTAACTTTTTTGTGACCTTCAAGTGTCCATCGAAGGCAGTAGTTTTGGGTGGGAAATCTAATCGAGCTTCTGCTTCTGTGGTCATCAGCGGCTCGGAATCTTCTTTTTGCACCTGCAACAATATCGTCTTCCCGGACCTTTGGATCCAAGCTTTTCTTCCCTCCCTTGTTTCTTTCTATCTGGCATGGTCTTTTCTGTCTGGGAGACGATGTCGATGTATGTAGTAGTCTCAACAACAAACAAGACCTTTGTTTGTTTCAGCCCACAAGTGCAAGATCTTTACTGTTCTGAAATTGGGAGATGATGCAAGGCAGACGTGGAGATATTGCAATAGTTATGCCGCTCTTTTGCTTTAAGGATGCGGCAAGCATGGTTGTTGCAATTAGGAGGATGCATGCAGCAGCAGAGGAGGTGAGGAGGGATTTTAGCACTTACAGTTTGAAGAGAGCGGAGGAGGCTTGACAATCATTTTTTATTGCCTAAAATTTTGTGTGGGGACAAGTGAAGATGAGAAAAGATTATGAGAAACAAGTTTTGTGCTCTGATGACAATAAGAAATGCCTGGGATGCAGAAAAAACAGTGGAGATGAAAAGAAGGAGATCCATGCAGCAGACAAGCAAATGTGCACATCTATGATGGTATATACCTGTATGAGCATCTGCAGAAGAAGCTCCCTGTCTCACCACCAACCAGCCAGCCAAACAGCCTTGTGTTTCTGTGAGGAGGACAACCACCTGATCTCAGATCCTGAAGCAGTTGATGAGCTTGCTCGGTTCCCTCTCAAGACTGAAGGAGAAGGACAGTGACCATGCTTGCTTATTTCTCTCTCAAGACTGATGGAGAAGGACAGTGACCATTCTTGCTTGTTCTCTCCAAGACTGAAGGAGAAAGACGGTGAACATGCATTATTGTGCATTGTGAAAATGCTCAACCAGCAAAACATTCCTCACACATTACACATGAGCTTTCTGCCAGAGTGAGTGTCTCTCAAAGTTTCAACAAAGATGTCCAGATATCCAAGGATCCGACAAAAAGACCCAACAGGTTATATACTATTTCCATGAGTTTTCTGATCTCTCGTGCTTCCTACATACAACTGAGTATGGAACAGTTTCTTTGGATCTTACATATGTGAATGATGATGATGATGCCGGGTGGCAGTAGCATTGATACAAGTCCTAAGATTGGTGGTGGCTAATTGTCTTCTGCTGCTGCTTTGAAGTATGGAAGTGTGCTTGGATTAGGTTTGACATGAATTTGCCTTTCTGTAAATTCTCTCCAAGTGAAAGGTCTGTACAAAGGAGGATTGTTTGCATCTACAAACTCGGGTGCAGATGTCACGGCTACTGATGGCTTGGGAACAACGAAGTAAGCAGCAGTCAGCCTTGCTCCAGTCTTTGACACAACTGCACGATGTTGTATACTCTTCAGATGACCATTGGTGAGAACCTGCACAATGACAGAAGCAACCAGAAATCACAATGAGCATCATCATCATCACTGCTGTGATCCCATCAATCTCAAACCTGGACTCTTCTACTTTGCCTTCTTTGATGCGGTATGGATGTGGTCCTCACGGGTTACCAAGGCTGCTGGTGCAGCAGCATGAGAGAGACCAACCTGTAACATGTCAGCCATATTGATACATAATGCGTGTTTGTGAGGCATCACTCGGACCCATTGTCCATCTTTCACTACTTCCAGACCACTGATATCATCTTGGAGTAGGATTGTCAAGAGCCCTCCATCCATGTGTGGGTCGAGTCCAAGCACTTGTTCAGTGCTCTCAGAACGATGATACAAATTTGCACGAAGGACTCCTTCTGCTTCCGTTTTGAAAACATCAAAGTGGCTTGGATTGACTCCCAATTCAGCAATCAAGAGGTCCAGTATCTCCATTGCAAGATTCCAAAAAGCCACATTGCACTCCTTGAAAATTGCACTGCTAGATCAAGAAATCGTGAGGAATTTCTGCTCTCCACAAGTAAATCATATATTCCCCGGCCTCCCACATTTGGAGGGGTAGTAGTAGGGTTGTGATAGAAGAAGAAAAAAATTCCTTACCAGAACTCAGCAGGGCTGGAGTGTGGGAAGAGTTTTTGCGCATAGTCTTGCACCATTCCTTCATTCCCTGCTTCTATTTGGAAAAATTCCGATGGTCCTGCATTCTCCCGCATCTGGTAGCCTCTTATCCCTGTCATTGGTGATCTTTCAGCTACTTGCTTTCGCTCCATAGGAAGAGAAAAAAGACTCAGCATCTGTGTCCTGTATCTCTCAATAAGCTCCTCTGGAACTCCATGATTCAGGGCCTGAAAGATCCCCCATTCCTTGCAGGCAGTTGCAAGTACTGCTCCTCCTGGGGTCTTAGAGGATCCCTGAAGACTGGCAGCTCTTACAGCAGCCAGGTCGATGATGGGGATTGCCAGTGGCGGTGGGTCCAAAGAACCCATGCTCAGCTCTGAAGGTGGTGAAGTCACTGTCTGTGAAACAAAGCTCTGGTTTGGCAAGTGTGATCTGCAGGCAGAGGTGGATATGTCTTTGCACTTCAATGAAAACTGACTAGGTCTTGCAAGCAGTGGTGCACTTAAAACAGTGTAGTTTTTGATCTAGCAACCAAGAAAGAGAGATGCTCAAATCTCACAAACCCCCAACAAGAACAGCAAAAGAATCAAACTCTCAAGCTCCTTCATGTACTATGAGAATCCTGTCTTATGGATTTTCTGAGGAGGGTAGTAGGAAAGAAACTCCCAGGAACAAAGAAAAACACATGTCATGATTAAAAAATTGACTTGACAAAAATGAGATCAAACTAAGAAGTTCTTACATTGTGTAAGAAGGTACAACAAACATAAGATAAATGACAACCATCCAAAGTCACAACCATAACCACCAAAAGAATTGATAGGATCAAAGTTAAATAACTCCAAAGTTTAGACAATTACAACAATTCAACAAGTCATGAAAGGACAACAAGAGAATTAGAACATGATTGTGCAAGTCGCAATCAGATAACAATGAACATAATCAAATAGGTTTTCCATTGACAAGATTAAAGTCAAGTAGTTCCCAAAGATTGGATGTTGCTCATGAAATATGAAAATATGTTGCACATAAATAAAACAATTAAAAGTCGACTACTCAAATCACAATCAGCTAAGTCACCATTAATAGATTTGATGTTAAATATTGAATATCCTCAAAGTTTAAATGGTTGCAATGAATCAACAAATCATGAAAGCATAATCAAAATTTGTTGTTTAAGTCACAATGAAAGAACATAAAAAAAAAATGTTTTCCATTGAAAGGAATAAAGGTGAATAGCTCCAAACCTTATATGATTGCAAAATTGCAAACAATTCATGAAGTCATGAAAGCATTTATGTCTTGAACATTGTGACAATTTATTGTTATTTAGTTGTCACTAGTGTGGCTTATGCTAATGGCCCAAATGTGAACAAAAATTGACAATAAAGTTCAATTGTGAAAAATAAACAAATAAAGAATTTTCAATGACAAAAATGACTCAAAATTCAAAATCTCACCTACCTTAGGTCTCAAAAGCACAAAATCATCTCAATCTCATCATCATCAAGGGCTTCGCACCATTACTAAGAGCTCACTCTTATTTGGTTGGAAACAAGGTTCAAATTTGCATTCCAAGTGCAAATTTAAACCTTGAATAAAGGGAAGGAAAGGTGAGATTTGATTATGGGCTAAGGAGAGGAATTTTTTGCTTAAGGTGGATGGCTCAAAATCAATAAAAGAAATCTTAACGTTAATCTTGTATAAATTGAGTTGTAATTTATGTATCTTTCAATGTATTGTGGGTTCCAAGATCCAACTTGAACAACCTTAAGGGTATCAAAATCTCAACATGAATTAATTTGTGGAAACTTCCAAAAAAGTTTTAAAATGTGGGATGGGATATCACTTTGGGTCTGGACACACTCTTGGGTTTTAACAATGTAAAATTAACCATGCAACTAAAGAATGTTTATGCGTGGCACTAGAGGTGAATGAAGGTTGGGAAACTTTAGTAGTTGTTTTGAATGAAATAACAAAAGAAGCTACCACAATTTTATTTGACTATGATTACTTGCCAATTTGATGCAAGTTTTGTATGAAGTCTTCATAAAAAATCGAAAAATGTCTTAATTTCAAGCAAACATGGTTAAGGAAACAATGAAGCAGTTAGGCAAAGATGGAAGGCTAACAATGGTTCTAGTGTTGCTAGCTTAATAAAAACATGCAACAATCAAAAATAATGGTATTGGGAAAAGGGAAGGGTGCGAAAGTTGAATATTGGGTGAGCTAGGAAGTTGAATCAAATAGGACTTGCCAACCAACCTACTATTCAGGAAAAAAGAGAAAACAACCCTTTTGGGAGGGGGGGGACGGGGGCACACAAATTCATTGAAATTTTTAGTTTCTAGTAAAAGAAATAGCAAGACAAGGAAAAGCAAGCCTCTATTGTTGGGCCCCAATTAGCCTAACCTAGTTTTGGTTAAGCTTAGGTAGTCAACTAATGGAATTTTAAGATAACCCTGGATTCAAGGGATGGACGGGGGGTTGGATCTTGTTTTGAATGGACTATCGTGGATGAT
This sequence comes from Sphagnum contortum, assembly GCA_963920785.1. NCBI lineage: Eukaryota > Viridiplantae > Streptophyta > Sphagnopsida > Sphagnales > Sphagnaceae > Sphagnum > Sphagnum contortum. Next base: position 12,965,309 of record OY987293.1, on the reverse strand, counting down.
GGGTGGCTTGGATATGGTAAAATGAGAACTAGGTTTGCCAAATTAAATTAAGACATGGTTATCATGTTTTACCTAGATTGGTTAAGTCAATTGGATAAGAGGGTGTGGGTAGGGTGGAAGTGACTTTTAGGAAGGTGCCAAGAATTAAAGTTAGGTCAGGACAACAACAATATTTTCTTCTTGAAGCTTGGATGGGGGGTGGGAAGCATTATTGATTACTCTTCCACCTTTGAATGATGAGTAATGTATGATGGAATGAGATAGTGCGAAGATTGATGATGATGTCATGAGATCTAGGTTGTTAAGGGGCTAGGCAAATCATGAGGAGGCAAGGTGGGCAAGGGGGTGATTGCTACATCATGGGCAAGTGAATTTCCAAGGGGGTGACCCCTAAGCAAGTGATGGAATTGGAGGTAGAAGGCAACATTTGTTCAAGATGGTGAATGTTCAATGGGGACTATAAGCGTTGCTCCACTCAAGGGCGGATGGGGATGGAGGTATTAGGAACTAATGTTTGGTCTTGCAAAATAGAGGTAGAAAGAGGAGGAGATGAAGGGAAGAGGGGCTGATCTACATGAAGATTAAAGGTTTGCTCTTTTGATTCCCCATGGGTGGGGGAAAAGAATAGATCTCAAGGAGCTTGAACAAGTAGTGAATGGTAGTATGGTTGAAAGTGGGAAGTGACATAATTAAAAATTGAAGGAAAAAGAAGAAAAAGTGCTACTTCTAGGCAAAAGGATGTTTTGTCAAGTATGAATAAGAGCTTGCAATTGGCTAAAAGAGGATAAACCCAACCAAGGACTAATAACTCCTCTATAATTTTTTTTATATATATATTTTTTGAAGTGTGAAACTTTTGTTGAGAAAATATTGCTCCAATGTGTGTGTGTGTGTGGGGGGGGGGGGGGGGGGGTGTACTTGGTTGTAATTTCCTAGTTTAGGGTTTAGGGTTGTCATAATATGAGTAAGGGGATAAAGTAGTGAATAGGAAGGGGATTGTTGTTTGGTTCAAACAAGGGAAGAATAAAATAAGATATTTATAAAAAGATAGAAGTTTATTGCTTAGTTATGACACCCTTTGGATGTCCTCTGATGGGTAGGGGGAGTGGCTCAAAGCAAGGTGTTAAAGGTGGCTAATTTTCTACTTAATACCTACCAGTGTGGGTCCAATTGACAAGTTTATTAAAGGTTGTGAATGAATTTAACATAAGGAGTAAAAACAAGCAACTTGGTGACATAGATGGTAGAGGAATGCAAAGCCAAGGAGATAAAGAGCCAAAGGTTATAATGAATCAAATGTCGAATGGTATAGATGGAAGAAAGCATCAAAGGAGGAAAGGAAAATGGAAGTTTGAAGGGGGGGGGGGAGATGGTGAATTTGAGAGGAAAACAAATCATTCGGTACTATAGGAACTGATGTTAATAAAGGATAAGTAGCATGTTGTAGCATGTTGCTTAGCTTAGTCTCCTTCAAAGTTAATTGGGGTTAAAGGAACAACAACAAAAATTTGAGTAAAGAAGAATATCCCAAGGGTGTGAAAGGAAGCAATATTTGGAATCATTGGCCTTGGGTGGCTTTTTACAAATAAATGGAATAGAATAAAGTGGTAAGGGGAACCAAGTTAAATTCGATGGATTGCCTAGTGGATATGTGGTTATAGTCAATTCATTAAGTTCATCTAAAAGAGGGATGCACATTGCAAAATTAATGCTTAGTGGCAATTGATTTGTTATTGTTAACCTAGCTAATGGAAGATTAAAGGTGGGTTAAGATTAGAACATGTTAAACAATGTGGGGGAAGATATGGGAGGAAGATGGACTATCACACTTAAGGATGTTGTAAGATAGTTATTGAAAGAAATTTAGGCAACATTGGCCATGTGGATGTGAGTGTGAAAAGGTTAATGGCTCGTAGAGGATTAAAGATGATATTTTTATTAAGGAATGTTACGGAGTTGAAGCCATGTTAAAACAAAATATCAAAATCATTGTTGCATAAAACCAAGTCGGATGCCAAAAAGAATTGGAAAGGAAATCAAGGATAAATGCACTCTATACAATAAGTAGGAAAATTTGTGCCAAAGACAAAACATAGGTTTCAAAGATACTAGCTGATTAAAATTTGGATTATGATCAATGAATATACACATGATTTTACATAAACTATGTGGTCTAAATATTCCCACATGAATTTAGACACTATGGTTCTATTATCGAAACCAAATCTCAAATATGGACATCTTGCTCTTGCAAGAACATAAATTGTGTGGAAAGAAGGCGCATAAATTGGTGATGCAATTATGGAAAGGGGTCAAATATTGGTTTTTAAAATGTTGTTTCAAGATATTACATATAGTAAAGGAACAATGGTACCGACAATGAAGCCGCCTTTGAAGTCGGATGGACAGTCTACTTCATGACCATTCTTGCTATAACAGACACATAACAGACACACGTGTAAGCGCACACAAAAGATAGACGGCAAGCGAGACAGTAAGTATGCTAATTCCGGTTGTAACATGCTTTTCCAAGTTTTTGGCATATTGCATGTATAACAATTATAATTTTTTATTGTATTCCGAAAAAAAACATACACACGTGCACGCAGGCAAGAGAACAGATGGCAAAGACACATAGCATGTACAAGTGTGGTGGGATGGTGCACTTGATGATGCAACCCTGCACTTACACTTTATAGACGCAGAAGTGTCTTCTTTCTTGTTGATGCAGTTAGTGAGTTGTAACTAGCTAGGTAGGTATATTAAGAGGAACTTGCACATGGAGATTGGTTTCTTCATGCCTTCTTGCCATCACTGTCTCCGCATGGATCCATTGACGGATCTTGGCCTGCAAGGTCCTGTGTTGCAAGCAACAACAACAATAACTTCTGCAAGTCCGCACCCTAACTTGATAAGTCCGTTCTCATCTTTATGTGGTTGTTCATCATACCTTTTGCAGAGAAGCACGTGTTATTAATTTGTGTTCGGGATGCTTCTGTTTTGCAGTGTGACAAGTGTGGTGACATTGCAAATAGATCAAGGACCCAAGAGCTTTCAAATGATTTTCACAGCTATGCTATTTTGGCCTGGGGATGAGGTTCTGGATCCTGGACCTATGGTTCCTTTTGTAAGCTCGCTGTTGAGGGCGAACTTTGATCTACCTGCTGCTGTTGCTGCTGCAGTAACTAGATAATTATTCTTACGTCGACAAGTTAATGAGTAGTTTACTTGTGGCTTTGCAGTGTGTTCAAATGTCGATCCAGTGCAGCTTTTGCTGATTCCAGCTCTTGCTGTAACTGCATTACAAACTGACCCCCTTCCTCAAAAGTTTCTGTAACAAGGAAAACTGACATTATTCCAGGTCACAAACAAACACATCACACATTGAAGAAGAGAACGTACAAGGTTGCAGGCAAGGATTTAGAACCTTTTTTAGCTGAGCTTTTAACTCTGCTATGAACTGTAGATGTTGTGCATGAGCCAGCTCCAGATAATCAACTTCGAGTGCTTTTGTCTGAAGAATAGAACACACACCTCAGTTCGAATTTTTTAAGTCACTACAAAGTTCATTCTAATTTTTTTAATCACCAAAAAATTCAGAAAAATATTCAAATTTTTATATAAAAATAGCCAGATTCTATATTATACATGGTTCAAGTAGGTATTACACAATAGGATAGACACACCTTGTGTCTGTAAGAACAGGGCGGATTGACAATAAGAATGAATCCGTCCCGTCATCCAATGTAAAAGTTCCTTCCCCTGAAGTCGGACGGACAGTAAGTGGGGAGGGTCGTGGGGGTCCAACAGGGGGGGGTCAAGCGGGCGGGGGGAGCTCGACGACGTAAAGAACCGGAGTGGGAATGCGAAGGACCGGGGCGGGGGGGGTGTGACCCACGGTTGTTTGAAATAACACACCTGTGCATTACGCACGAGGCACACACTATTACATATAGTAAAGGAACAATGGTACCGACAATGAAGCCGCCCTTGAAGTTGGACGGACAGTCTACTTCATGACCATTCCTGCTATAACAGACACACGTGTAGGCGCGCATGGAAGATAGATGACGAGCGAGACAGTAAGGTTGCATATTTGTGAAGCCGGCCCTGAAGTCGAACGAATGAAGCCGCCGGACGGACAGTAAGAACAGGGGCGGACTGAAGCCGGACGAACAATAAAAATAGGGGCGGACTGAAGCCGGATGGACAATAAGAATAGGGGTGGACTGAAGCTGGATGGACAATAAGAACAGGGGCGGGATGACAATAAGAATGAATCCGTCCCGTCATCTAATGCAAAAGTTCCTTCCCCTGAAGCCGAACGGACAATAAGTGGGGAGGGAAATGCGGCCCCTGGCCAATGGGCTTAGTACGTTTGCCGATGAAGCAGCGGGTTGCGGGGGGCTAACAAGGGGGGGCCAGCACGGGGGGGGGGAACGGACGGGGAAGGACTGGGCGGGGGGGGAGCTTAACGGGGTAAAGAACCGGAGTGGGAATGTGAAGGACCGGGGCGGAAGGGGGGACCAACGGTTGTTTGAAATAACACACCTGTGCATTATGCACTAGGCACACACTAGTTATTACATACAATAGAGGAACAATGGTACCGACAATGAAGCTGCCCCTGAAGCCGAACGGATGGACAGTCGCTAAATAGCTAAATATAGCACTGCACGTGGTCTGCGTGACGAGTAGTGATTGGTTACAATGTTAGTTAAAACTTTCCCGCCAGTTCATCGACAGATTAGTGAAGCCATTTGGGAGGTAGGAAGACTGGACAAGACCTAATAATGACACGGTAGGAAAATGGTGAGAAGGTGAAAGGTAGGTTTAAAGAGAACTCACTACCTACTTTTCACCTTCTCATGGAGTTAGTTAGGGAGGTAGGAAAAAGAACCAAAGAGGCAGGCAGGTAGGTAGGTAAGGGGTGATTTTTGAGATAAATAGTGAAAAGGTAGGTAAGGTGGGTAGTGAGAAAGCAGGAAATGAAAAAGTAGGTATAAGAGCCTAGGAGGTAGGAAAAGAAGGACATAGGTAGGTAGGAAATTCGATAGGTAGGTGGGTCGGTAGGTAGGTTGTGGTTTTGGGAGAGAGTGAAGCAGCGGATCGTGGGGCCAGCACGTGGGGGGGGACCAGCACGGGAGGGGGGACTGGGCGGGGGGGTGGACGGGCGGGGAAGGACCGGGCGAGTGGGGGCCAGCACAGGCGGGGGGCGGGGACGGGCGGGGAAGGACCGGGCGAGTGGGGGCCAGCACAGGCGGGGGGCGAGGACGGGCGGGGAAGGACCAGGCGGGGGGGAGCTCGATGGGGTAAAGAATCGGAGTGGGAATGCGAAGGACCGGGGCAACGGGGGGGGGGGGGACCAACGATTGTTTGAATAACACACTTGTGCATTATGCACGGGGCACACACTAGTATATTGTAAAGGAAGAAAGTTCCTTCCCCTGAAGCCGTTTCGTACGGACATCTCATCCATTCGGTGAAATAGTTTCCTCTGAAGCTGTCCCGTACGGACATCTCATCCATCCCGTCAAGTAGCCTCCCCTGAATCCGCCCGAACCGTCATCCGTCTTGTCATCCATCTGGATGGATGAAATATGTCTATTTATAGCAACAAGAGTCGCAGCAGCAAGAATAGCAACAACAAGAACGATGGCGGCGGCTGTGAATGAAACCTCCCCTGAAGCCGAATGGACAGTGGCAACAGAAATGTGAAGGATCGATAGGTTAAAGAACCAGAATGGGAAATGCAAAGGATCGAACGGGGGAGGATCGACGGATTAAAGAACCAGAGTGAGAAATGCGAAGGACCGAGGGAGGGCGGGTCGACGGGGTTGAACCAAATATTGTTGAAATAACACACATGTGCATTATGCACGGGGCACACACTAGTTCACAATAAAATGAAAAGGGCAACAAAGGTGACATCTACATTTTGATGTTAAATAAACTAGGAATGGGTAATGGACAAGGGGTAACTAACATGCTTAGAGGGTACTTAGGGGTGGCCAATGTGTATGCACTTAATGACTCTAAAACAAAAAGGTTTTTTAATGGGAGATATTATGGGCAAGGCCCTCCCATGTGATTGTAGATGGATATTAAAAAAGGATTGGAATAGAGTGGAATCTAATAATGACAAATTAATGATTGTGGTCACTTGACTTCATTAGGGGAAAAACTTGTTTGGGAACATCCTAAAGCTCACTTCAATGTAAGATATGTTTAAGCCTCATGGGCAACTAAAATACACATGAAATAAGATATGGAAAGGTTAGGTGAGAGTGCTCACAACGTTAGATAGATTTTATCCACTTTGGAGTCTTGAAGGTTAAACAAGGGGATGCATAGAATGGTATCAAATCATTGGTGACTTTGAACTCTTGAATCATTGCCCAATTTCTTTTTTGTTATAAACTAGAGGAATAGAATAGAAAAAGAAGAAGAATATGCCAAATGGATACAAAGTACTTAGGTGACGAAGAGATCATTAAAGACATGATAGATTTATGGAAAAACATCAAGGAAATGACACCTTTCTTGCTTGAACTCAAAGGATAGTCAAATTTTACAAGTTGTTTTGTATTTGAAACGTTGCAAAACATAAGCAAGTGGAAATAATAAGAAGGAAACGTGAAAATGCCCAATAAACATTGCATAAAGATCCAAGGAATATTTTTTTGCCATTAAATAAAAAGGGGCTCCTCCATAAGAAAGGGCAAAAGATCCAACAAAATACATATTGACAAATCACACTCGTCAATGTGTGTCAACGGAGGTGATTGATTTGTTCAACGAAAAAAAGAAAAACAACAACGACTCATGTCGAAAAGTGATTGGAGAACAACAACTAACAACCCACAACAACCAGTTTGTGCAATGCTTCCCAGGCAGGAGGCACATGTTTGTTGGCCTTTTATTTGCAAGTTTGGCCAGTTGGGGTCCAGATTAGTCTGTCTTTTGTTGGAAGAAAAATCGCCAAACGGTGGCACCTCAAATTTGTGGCGAAAAATTCTCCTTTTCCTCAAATAGAATTCGCAAAACTACATCCCTTTTTGGGGGGAGACTCGTGTCGCCACAAGTCTGTCTATTAGCTACAGTTTAAACGATCTCCTACAAAAGCGTCGCCACTTAATGCGAGATCTGACTGAATCTGTCTGAGGATGCTCGCCGGTGTTGCTCTACATTACAAAAATGAGGGAAAAAAAAAACTGAGACTCCAGATGCGTGATAAACGCACATGGCGAATCAAGCACACCCATCTATAACGGAGTACATAGAAAAGAAGAAGAAAAATTCCAGCAAAACAACCAACTACCCAATAACGAAATCCCCCAAAAGCAACCAGGGAAATTCCCTCATCAATCAATGGACCATGGATTGCACCAGTTTTGTTGCCATTATATTTGTTGTCGCCATTGTTGCCACCCAACTCCCATCTCGGTCTGTGTTTTTCGCGGTGTTGTTGTTGGTTTAGGGTGGCGATTTTTGGTGAAATTTCAAATTTTAGGGTTTCTTGATAAAAAAAAATTCGAAGAAGGGAATTTGCAATAGAATATTGCTTGAAATTTCAAAAGATTCTATAATTTCCTTCACAATTTTTTTTTCTTTCAAATTTAGTTTTTAGGGGATAATTTCAACATTTCTACAAATAATACAATCAGTGTTGAAGCTGTCAAGGTATACCAGACCAACACTGGTTTTTTCTGGCACCGCCTAACACAATGATGGTCAGCTGCAGCCGCATTAAGAGCCCGATTGATTGATTCATTTGTAACTTGATCATCAAAGAATTGGTTGTTGTTGTTTTCTTTTAGGGGGTTGATACACACCCAACATGAAAATGGTCAGCTCCATTAAGAGACTGATTGTAAGATGGATTCAGAAATGAATTCAGAGATGATTCAGAGACAGATTCCACAACAAATTTGTCATGAAAAGAAAATCATCTTGGGTGGGGTCAGTACTTGAGAGAAGATGTAGCCAGAAAATTCTGCTCTTGAATTTCTGTACAGCTCAGGAGGTGGTTTGGAGAATTTTGTGTAGTGTTTGTGTAGTGCAGAGAACAGAGCGATTTGTGTATCACTTATTACTCTGCAAAGAGTGTTTATAAACTTTTTTAGATGCTTTGCAAATGAGAGTGAGTGGCTGAATGATGATTGATGAAGCTCATTGAAGCTTGGGGAATTTCATTATGTGAGTGGAGACAATCATGAATCCTCAGTTTCACATCTGTGGGCCTGACAAGAGCTCTGATTTTCAAACTTGGCATCCTTCTTACACACAAATGAAGCAGAAAATTTTCCACCATCAGACTTGTGTGATCTTCAAGATGAATGTTTCCTTCCACACAAACAAAGAAGAAAATTTGATACCATGAAAGTTGTGTGATCTTGAAACTGGATCATTCCTTTCTCAAAAATGATGACAAAAATTTGATACCATGACAGTTTCGTAATTTTCAAACTGGATCCAAACGAAGAAGAAAAGAAGAAAATCTGGTACTGTATGAGTGTGTTAAGGGGTTCTTGATTGAATGTCTTCATCATCACTTTCAATGCTCTTGTGGTCTTCAATCCTTTCTTCACACCACCAACGTGAGTGCCAAAAAACACCTTGCTTTTCAGACATTCAGAGGCAGTAAATCCCATAATCTGGACTTAATTGAAGAAGGGCTGTTGGACATTCCCAGTGAGTGATATCCATACCCAGGACCTTTTGAGAATTGAAATGCAGGACTTGTGTTGTTTGAGAGACTGAGCAGGAGATATAAAATAACAACTCTCTTGAGAAATGAACTGCAAGTACTCTCTTAACAAGCTGAATTAAGAGAGGACCACCATGATACAACCAACACTTGTGTGGATTATTACAGACACCAATCTTCCCAGAACTGCACAACCAAAGGGAATTTGTGAGAGCTTGGTGGAAGTCCATTTCAAGGAAAACAGGGAGGGACCTGGCACTACTTCTTTGAAGTGTATTCCCTGGCACCAAAGATGGTGGATCCAACCCTCACATTAGTGCTTCCCATTTCAATCTGCAAGCAAAACATGGGTACACATAGAGTCGTCGTAAGTGACCATGCTGTACCTGACATTGCTAAAATAAAAAACTAGGATCTGAATTCAGTATCTGGGCGCTAGAAACCTCAAGAAGATATCAGAGGATAGGTGCCATTACAGTAAGGAAAGCAAATGGAATGCTATATGAGACCAGATGACGTTGAAAGCAAAAGAGAGATGGATATAAAGAACAATACCGCAAGTTCAAAGTCACCAGACATCCCCATTGAAAGCTCACATTCATGTTCAGGTATGTCAAGCTCCTTACATACCTCCTTCCGACAATTTGCTAGTGTCTGCATCCACCACTCCAGGAGAGTAATGTTTTAGAGATAAAACTTCATAAGCTGCTGCAGACCACAAAGCACCCTGAAAAGTGTGTTCTTCACAGCACACACAAAAGCTTTTACATCTTTCTACTCTGTGCAACCCAAACCCTGTGAGCTCCAAGAGCCTACTCCAAATCCTCAAATCCAGAATCCCAGAACTGGAAATTACCTGAAAATTTTCAGGTGTGGATGTATAGTCACGCATGCCGATAGTCATAAGTCCAGAAAAAAGTAAGTTTGGGCAATCTTGCTTCACATGCTTTGCAAGATGTACACATTCAAATGGCTCCACTCCTGATTTCGCTGTCCAATTGAAAGTTCAACCAAATTGATGCAAAAGTATTTAAAATGACAAAAAGACCCCAAATTATCTTCAGATCTGCTGCTAATGTGTTCCATAGCCACGAATAAAGTTATCAATTGACTGGAAAATTTTGTAGGTTCTGAAGGAGGAAGACAAAGTCAAGGTTTGAGATCTACACTCTTCTCCACTTGTATTAACCTGCACCAAAACTCGAAGAGGTTGTCTTCCCACCCCACTCACTGCACGATCCAAGTGATTTGCAACCTGCTGCAAAAACCTGACTAAGTGACCCTGTTCCAAGACAAAAGCTTATGACCGGAGAAAAGTAGACGCATCTGCAAAATAGCAAACCTCCCAACTCTCAAACAACCACACGAGAACAGACATGTCGATGAAAAATCTGCCATACCTTCAAACTGTCAACACCTTCCACCATATAGAGATTGGGAACACCTGCTGCAGCAACCCCATGTATAGATTGCAAGCCCCACAAAAACCACAACAAACCTGAGTGAGCCTTGTCTTCTACATCTCTCAATGAATCCATCTGCTACACACACTATACTTGAAGCCTAAAAATCCTCTTTCTAAGCCCTTCTTCAGCAAGTCAAGGACCTTAATTCTTTCTGAACTAGGTCTGCGATGCGGAACCACTCAGCCACCAATCTTTTGAATCTACAGCAGCCAAAGCAGACATGTGGCCTGAATGCTGTGCACTCAGAGTAATACATGTGAATTCCTGTATGTACACACACTCTTCCTGTTTCTGCATCTAGTGGAACTCATGTAACAAGTCTGCTTATGCTCATTTCCATGCCATTGCCTTGGAATGAGTAAAGATTGCAAATTCGGATTGTGTGTTGATCACAAGTTGATCCAAAAATAATATAGAAAAGGGAAGTGGTGGCAAACTCACACACAAGCACCTTTGCTTTATTGCTCTGAAGATGCCCAACAAAATGCCATTGTATATCTGCAGGCAGCTGCCAAGTTTTTCCCATTCACACCCATCTTTCTTAGAACACGAATTTTTGATTGTGAACCACTATGGAACACACACACACACACAGAGCTTGAAGGTTTTGCATCCTAGGAAGCTCTGGCGGCAACATACACACAAGGTTCAAGGTTTTGCATTCTAGGAAGCTCTGGTAATAACACACACAAGGTTGAAGGGTTTTTGCATTCTAGAAGCTCAAGCAGTAGAAATCTTCACATTCAGTGAGGTTTTTCTGTCATGAAGGTGGTCTTGTTTGATGAAGCTCTACTGCTGGAAGCACCATCACTTCTCTCATGCTCCTAGAATCAATGTAAAACCCAACAGCGGCTCTTGATGATGATGATGATGATGATGATGATCCATAGCCGAGAAAAAGATGGAAGAGAGATTTGGAGTCTGCCCAGCAGAGCCATGGAAGAAGAGAGGATTTGGGAAGAGATTTGGAAGGGACCTGGGGTGCTTTTTCGAGGAATTCTTGCACATAGTTTTCTCCAAAATGGCGATGTCCGCCATCATAGACTTCCTGAATCATCGACAATGGCTTTGTCTTGCTCACAGCCACCACTCTCACCTACATTCACTCGCAAAATTGCCATTTGTTTTGTTGAATATGAGAGCAAAACAAACCCAAGGTTTTGCAGATTGCGCTTGCAAGTTTGTTGTCAAAATTATGTTGAAAAGAGACACGAAAAACGAACCCTCAGAAGACTTTGAGTGAAAACCAGAAGCCGAGGTTCAAGTAGAGTGAAGAACAACAACAAGACAAAGGGTATGTGTTTGGAAGAGACCTGTGAAGCAGGGCGATGGGCATGATCGCAAGCCTGTTGCACACGCTGCATGACGTTGCGCAAAGCTACCAGCGCTGCTGCACTCTCTGCTACTCTTCTGGCCATGACAATCACACACTACTGCAGTTCCTCCGATTCTTCTTTCTTCCCCAAATAGAATGCAATTCCCAATTTCACCACTTCCTCATTGCACAACTTCTTCCCTTAAAAGCCCAAGCTTGAAGCTTCTTCAAGGATTCATGGTGACTACAGGACAATCGGTCTAACATAACTTTTTTGTGATCTTCAAGTGTCCATCCAAGTCAGTAGTTTTGGGTGGGAAATCTGATCGAGCTTCTACTTCTGTGGTCATCAGCGGCTCGGAATCTTCTTTTTGCACCCTTAACAATATCGTCTTCCCGGACCTTTGGATCCAAGCTTTTCTTCCCTCCCTTGTTTCTTTCTATCTGGCATGGTTTTTTCTGTCTGGGAGACGATGTCGATGTATGTAGTAATCTCAACAACAAACAAGCCATTTGTTTGTTTCTTCCCACACAAGTGCAAGAACTTTACTGTTCTGAAATTGGGAGATGATGCAAGGCAGAAGTGCAGATATTGCAGTAGTTGTGCTGCTGCTCTTCTACTTTCCGGATGCGGCAAGCATGCTTGTTGCGATTAGGAGGATGCATGCAGCAGCACAGGAGGTGAGGAGGGGTTTTTGCACCTAGGGTTTGAAGAGAGTGGAGGAGGCTTGACAATCATTATATTGCCTCAAGTTTTGTGTGGGGACAAGTGAAGATGAGAAGAGATTATGAGAAAAAAGTTTTGTGTTCTGATGACAATGAGAGATGCTTGCGATGCAGGAAAAGCAGTGGAGAAGAAGAAGAAGGAGATCCATGCAGCAGTCAAGCATATGTGCACATCTATGGTGGTAGATACCTATATGAGCATCTGCAGAAGAAGCTCCCTTTCTCACCACCAACCAGCCAGCCAAACAGCCTTGTGTTTCTGTGAGGAGGACAACCACCTGATCTTTGGGGAGGAGCTTGCTTGGTTCCCTCTCAAGACTGAAGGAGAAGGACAGTGACCATGCTTGCTTATTTCTCTCTCAAGACTGATGGAGAAGGACAGTGACCATTCTTGCTTGTTCTCTCCAAGACTGAAGGAGAAAGACAGTGAACATGCATTATTGTGCATTGTGAAAATGCTCAACCAGCACAACATTCCTCACACACAACACATGAGCTTTCTGCCAGAGTGAGTGTCTCTCAAAGTCTCAACCAAACATGTCTGGATATCCAAGGATCTGACAAAAAGACCCATCAGGTTATATACTTTTTCCATGAGTTTTCTGATCTCTTGTGTTTCCTACATACAACTGTGTATATGACAGTTTCTTTGGATCTTACATATGTGAATGATGATGATGATGGCGAGTGGCAGCAGCATTGATACAAGTCCTAAGATTGGTGGTGGCTAATTGTCTTCTGCTGCTGCTTTGAAGTATGGAAGTGAGCTTGGATTAGGTTTGATACGTTTTTGCTGTTCTGCAAATTCTCTCCAAGTGAAAGGTCTGTACAAAGGAGGATTGTTTGCATCTACAAACTCGGGTGCAGATGTCACGGCTACTGATGGCTTGGGAACAACGAAGTAAGTAGCAGTCAGCCTTGCTCCAGTCTTTGACACAACTGCACGATGTTGTATACTCTTGAGATGACCATTGGTGAGAACCTGCACAATGACAGAAACAACCAGAAATCACAATGAGCATCATCATCATCACTGCTGTGATCCCATCAATCTCAAACCTGGACTCTTCTACTTTGCCTTCTTTGATGCGGTATGGATGTGATCCTCATGGGTTACCAAGGCTGCTGGTGCAGCAGCATGAGAGAGACCAACCTGGAACATGTCAGCCATATTGATACATAATGCGTGTTTGTGAGGCATCACTCGGACCCATTGTCCATCTTTCACTACTTCCAGACCACTGATATCATCTTGGAGTAGGATTGTCAAGAGCCCTCCATCCATGTGTGGGTCAAGTCCAAGCACTTGTTCAGTGCTCTCAGAACGATGATACAAATTTGCACGAAGGATTCCTTCTGCTTCCGTTTTGAAAACATCAAAGTGGCTTGGATTGACTCCCAATTCAGCAATCAAGAGGTCCAGTATCTCCATTGCAAGATTCCAAAAAGCCACATTGCACTCCTTGAAAATTGCACTGCCAGATCAAGAAATCGTGAGGAATTTCTGCTCTCCATAAGTAAATCATATATTCCCCCCCCCTCCCACATTTGGAGGGGTAGTAGTAGGGTTGCAATAGAAGAAGAAAAAAATTCCTTACCAGAACTCAGCAGGGCTGGAGTGCGGGAAGAGTATTTGCGCATAGTCTTGCACCACTCTTTCATTCCCTGCTTCTACTTGGAAAAGTTCCAATGGTCCTGAATTCTCCCGCATCTGGTAGCCTCTTATCCCTGTCATTGGTGATCTTTCAGCTACTTGCTTCTGCTCCATAGGAAGAGAAAAAAGACTCAGCATCTGTGTCCTGTATCTCTCGATAAGCTCCTCTGGAACTCCATGATTCAGGGCCTGAAAGATCCCCCATTCCTTGCAGGCAGTTGCAAGTACTGCTCCTCCTGGGGTCTTAGAGGATCCCTGAAGACTGGCAGCTCTTACAGCAGCCAGGTCGATGATGGGGATTGCTGGTGGGGGTGGGTCCAAAGAACCCATGCTCAGCTCTGAAGGTGGTGAAGTCACTGTCTGTGAAACAAAGCTCTGGTTTGGCAAGTGTGATCTGCAGGCAGAGGTGGATATGTCTTTGCAATTCAATGAAAACTGACTAGGTCCTGCAGCCAGTGGTGCACTCAGAGAAAACATCCCAACAGTGTAGTTTTTGATCTAGCGACCAAGAAAGAGAGATGCTCAAATCTCAGAAACCCCCAACAAGAACAGCAAGAGAATCAAACTCTCAAGCTCCTTCATGCACTAAGAGAATCCTGTCTTATGGATTTTCTCAGGAGGGTAGTAGAAAAGAAACTCCGAGGAACAAAGAAAAACACATGTGACCAGATTGAACATCAATTGCAAGCCCAGTCTCCAAACCAATACTCCAGTACAATCAGATAGATCTTTCTCAAAGCAAACCCACAATCAAGCAAAAAACCCTTGCCATTAGTAAAAAGATGGAGAAAAGTGAGAAATCTTATCCTTTTTTGCTGGGTGAAGAATCAATGAAAAAGTTCTGAATGACCTCAGGTATGGGAAAAGCCCCTCTTGATGGCAGGATGCAAATATGGGGCACCAACCTGGAAAAACCCTAAAAGCACATCTCTAATGCACATTCCAAGAGAACCCATCTGCCATGGGCCCCACAGGGCATCAAGCTAAACACAAAGAAAAGTCCCTTGACTGACTGACAGGCAATCATCACATCACCCAGACAGAAATTTCATCACAGCAATCACATTAACAGACTTCCATGAGGACAAGCACAGCATCATATGTGTGCCCCACAGCATATTCTACTGATTGCAGCTGCCAAAGGAAAGGAAGCAGGGACATGAGGAAAAGCATGAAGCAAGACAGCCAAGGAATTTTTCATGTTTTAAAGCTGAGATCTCTGTTGACATTTGGAGCTTTGAGATAACAGCAGCAAGAAGATAAAAGCAGCAATGGAGAGAATTCCAACAGTTTTTCCATGAAGCAAACTTCACTACCACAGAGTCCAGTTTTATTTTGTTAATGAACAAAAGGGTGGTGGTGTAAATCCTCCCCCCTGGTCCAATGTGGCCAAACCTCCTGTAAACTGCATGAACTACTGCCACAATGGGCTACATCTTGAGGCTACATCTGACATTATTGTGGATCCATTGGGTATGCCAATTCCCACATCCGATGTGCAAGCAAACAACTCTCTGTTCTTCTGGGCCCTAGAGAAGGGCTCACTTATTCCCTGATACTTGCTACCCAAGAATCAATATCTGCACATACGTGTGTGTGAGCACGTGTGTGCGTTGAAGAATGAATTGGCTCACCAGCCAACCTTCTAAACTTAACTCCTGGAGACTGAACTCTACGGATTCACAAGCTTGTTCTGTCTATTCCTATTAGAGAGAGAAAAACCAATGAACCTAATAATTCACTCAAAACTATCGGGAGTGAATCCATCCTAACACTAGATTTCATAACCATGAAAAACTAACACAATAAACTAATGATCACTGTGCTATAAGATTTTACAGGCATTTGTTAACTTTGCTAGAGTGGTTGGCACAGGTAAGGCAAATCTCCTTGACAAGATTTTGCATACTGAGGTTGGACAGCAAGGGTCTTACATTCCCCAAATGTACAAAATGTGTGCATGAAAAGCTGATGGGTTTACTTTTTCTGAAACTCATGAATAGTGAAGCTGGTTCTGGAGTATGAATTCCATACTGCACAGAGTTTTAAGGAAGCTCGCTGCCACCAGCATATGCCCACACCTGCAAATATCAATACAGCAGCAGTGGGAATTAGGGAATGGAAAAAATTTGTTGCAGACATTGCACCGGGAAGGAAAAAAACTTGGGTCACACTTTAGCTATTGATGGGGTGGGCCTCAAGATCAGGTTTCTCAAAGCTATTGACAAACCTTGAGAGTAGAGTCCCAGCTGCCGGTGCAAAGTGCATTCCCATCAGATGATACCCCAAGGCAGCTTACACGATTGCTGTGACCACTTGGCAAACCTCCTCCCAAGTCTGTCACCACCTGAAACTCACAACAACAGAAAGGCATCCTCAGCATACAGGACTACCAAAACTGATCAATTGATTGATCTTGTGGGTAGCTAGTGATTTCAACTATATATATCTCTAAGAAATTGCAGAGAGAAATCTCCACAACAAGAATTTGGAGGTAGCACAACAATGAGCACAGTCATAACCTCCTCACTCACAAAGCGTCAGATCATCAGCTTCTTAATCACAAATAACAGTGATGAGCTGCCATTACTACCCACTGACTTCATCAGCTCCTGACAGTGACATTCCACTACTAAAATGTCGAAATCTTTGCCCTGACATAAACTCTAAATACCTGAGACATTACCTATCGGTAGCATAATAGCAAAAGGTGACAGTCATTGTTACCTTAGCCAGAAGTGTGTCCCAGGCATAACAGTTACCGTTTGAGTAACCAGCAAACAGGAGGCGCCCAGAATATGAGAAAGCAATAGAAGTGACATTATTAGCAGGACCAGGTATGGCATGTGTGTTGCTGCTGTTTCGATACTGTTGCAACTCATGGCCAGTACGAGTGTCAAAGAGTCGGCAGCTACCATCATCACTCCCAGTTCCAAAATGAAGTCCATCTGGGAGAAACTGAACAGCATTTACATCATCATCGTGGCCATGAAAGGTGCGTACACAAGAGGAGGTTCTTGTGTCCCAGAGTTTTGCAGTCATGTCACATGAGCCTGACACAAATATCTTTGAGTTGCTTGCACTGATTGACACACTGCAACAAAAAAAAATTCCACTCAAAGACATCAATCTGTGTTCTTCTCTCTTGGTGTAATCAAGTGTGCTCAACAACTAGTACAGATTCCATACAGACACAAATCCCGCCTACCAAAATCTTCACCATCTTCCCCATCTGTAAGAGTACCTCATCACGTCACTAGTATGACCAGCTGGAGAGTCACCTCCGAATAGAGCAATACGCTGGTTGGTTTCAGCATCCCACATAATACAGGTGTGATCTCCTGAGCTTGTGATAATGTGAGCTTCTTCATCTGGCACATAGCGACAACAAGAGAGATAGCCCTTATGGCCAACAAGTGCACAGGACAAGGGCAGATTGCCATCTCTGTCGGCAGTAGAGTTCAGGTTGAAGATAGAGCAAACATTGTCTAGGCCACCACAAGCAACTGCATGACCACCAGGAGAAAATGCACATGCCATAACCCATGCACATGGAAGCTTGATTGCATGTGTCTTTTGGCTCGAAATTGCATTCCAGACAATGAGACGTCCATCTTGTGAAGCTGATACTATTCGTGTCCTTTCTCGATATGACCAGTCCAGTGAGTAGATCTGAACCCCCCAGAAACAACATCCACAATAAGAGCATCATATCATGAGCAGCAGGAGGAGCAATTTTTTTTCCTTCACATTGTGAAGCAGAACCCTTCAACTGTTGGTACAGATTTTTTATCATCAACAACCATGTCAACACAAAGAAGGAAGAAGAAGAAGAAACACAACAATGATTTGTTTCACACCAACACCTGCCTCCTGCTGCTGCAATGAAGATGGTTTCTTAGCTTGTTCATGAACAATGGTTTGTTTGTTTCAAACCCATTTTTCTTGTTGAGAAAAAAACTCGAAATGCTGGTTGATGAATGATGGGTGAGGAAGGATTGTTCGTTCCCATTAGAAGAAGAAGCTCAAAAACCAAAGGTGCACCACGCACCTTGCCTGTGTGTCCTTGAAGAGTTCTGCAGCACCTGAAAGCATTGGCATTGAATTTCACTGCTGTTCGCCCAAGACTCTCGGCATATGTGGCTACTGTGGTGGTCCACCCCCCAACAACAACAACAATCCCCAACAAAATCCTCACATCAGCAAGCACACACTGTAAGAATTCACAAATTTTCACAAAGCTACAGATATTGCTCTCTCATGAGCAAGCTCTGAAAACCAGTAAGTTTTCAGCATTGTCTCCTTGTGCACAAGAAGGAGGAGGAGGAGGAGAAGAAGAAAGAAGAAGAATCATTGTCTCGTTGCACAAGGAGAAGAATGACGAGCAGTCATCTCTTACAAAAGCACACTGGAAGCTTTGAGCCAGGAGAAGCTCTGAATCCTAGAGCTTGTTTCGTCTTTTGCTTGATGCTCTGACTTATGCGCTCGAACATCTCTCTGTGTCTCTGTGTCTCTCTATGTGTGTGTGTCTCGGTGGTTGAGCGATGAGCACTTGGGGTTGGTTTTTCAGATTCTTGCTTTGTGCTTGCAAAGCTAGATTGGGAGCTCTTACTTATGATTGTTGGATTTGAAGAAGAAGAGAATGGAAGACGATCTATCTATCTGGGAGCACGATGAGAGTGTTGGTTGGTTTGTTTGTTCCCATACTTACCATCGGTGTCGAGGAGCGAGGCACGTTTGATTCGCAATTGGTCTCTCAGGTTGTGCACTTGCGCCTTGGCCGTTGCGTGGCGCTCTCGGAGATCAACGACAGACATACCGTCCTCTTCTCTCACTCTCTCTTCCTCTGTCTCTCTGTCCCTCCTCACCCTTCCAGCAGCTTCGCCTGTACTCTAAGCTTTCATCAATCTAAGACGAACTCGCACAACAGTACTTCCTCCCGTCTCCTGCTGGCATCATCTGCTCCATCTTCAAGCGAGGCAAGCGAAGATGAGGAGAGGAAGAAGAACTCCATGGCGATGATGATGATGATGATGACGATGACGCGAGGAGAGAATGAGAAGAAAGACGGCGTCTTTGGCGGCATATCAATCCAGTTTTCGCGCTCCACCCTTTACTATATTCTTCCTTGCTCCCGTGCTTTTTGGCTTCCGTGTGTCTCTCTCTTACTCTTTCTCTGTCTCTCTCGCCGCGCACAATCCTCTGTTGTCGGTAGTCACTGTTTTTGTTGCTACCCTAGATTCACCACCTAGAGACGAGGAGGAGAACAAGTCAGAAATCTAATCTGAAAAGACCAGTCTCTGTCGCGACACTTGTTGTGCAGTCACAGTTTGCGGCATGTCTCGTCGATCCTCCAAGTCTTCATCAATTCCAAGCTCAATCTGCATTTTCTAAAGCTTTTATGCAACGCAATCCAGGTTTTGCTTGGGATGTCGAGCTCGAGCTTTTTGCAACCTTAGCTTCAAAATCTCTCTCTTGCTTTCCGCAACCTTAGCTTCAAATCTCTCTCTCTCTCTCTCTCTCTCTCTCTCTCTTGCTGCTACTGATCTGCAAACGACAAGATCAGCCATCAAGTTTACTCTCAGCTGACAGGTCTAGAGAGAGTCTTATCAGGAACAGGTGGCAATGGTGTGTACTTTTTTTCCTCTTTCTTCCTCTCATCAGAGTAGAGTTAGTACCTCTTATTGTTTGCCTTGTGTGTTGTTGTGCTAAATCTTTGTGGGTTTCAGAAGACATCTATCTTTTGTTGCCGATAATAATAAATCTCCCAACAACAAACAACAACAATCCTTTGTGGGTTGTGAGAATTCTTCTGCTTCTTCTTCTTCTTCTTCTTCTTCTTCTTCTTCTTCTTCAAGCGATGCATCAACACCCCATCCACAACAATCACAACGACAAATGATCAAACACTAAAATATGGCTGTCCTCCCAATTGCACAAAATACTTGTTGGCTACATTCTCTTGGTACTATCTCTTGCTTGCTTGTTGGCTACAAGCTCTTGGTAAAATCTCTTGCTTGCTTGTTGGTTACAAGCTCTTGGTACAATAATTCTCTTGCTTGCTTGCTTGTTTGTTGGGTACAGTCTTCTGATGCTTTCTTGATGTATATACATGCACATGTCGAGCTGCACATACAGTCCATTGCTAAGATGTTCGTCATCAATCAACAAACGACACAGGCAGCATGGCGTTGTCTAAATGATTGTCGTCTCTTGTGTTTTCTGACTTCTGAGTCCTTCTTCTTCGACAAATCCCCATTTCATTTTTGGGGTTGACCACCCAAAGAGACAGTTTGTGCTGCATCGTCATCACTGTCATCATCTTGTGCACGTCTTTGATTTGCAACTTTGCAGAGTACCAATTTTTCTCACGCACGTTTTTTTGCAATTCCTCAAGTTTTGGTTTGACTTTTAGATTCTGTGGTCATTCAATTTCATTCTATGTTGGGTTGACGATTGTGACGACCACCATCACCCATTTGGATCGGCAAAGACTTGAGACAGATCAAGAACAAGAACAAGGCAAACACAAGTCACCCCTGGTACTTACTTCCTCAAACTTCTCACATTCCCCTTCTTCCTCATAACCAAGTCTGAAGGGTTCCTCATCTTTCTTTCAAGGGGTTCTTGTCTTTGAAGTTTGAAGAAGTTTTCTTCCTCTTTGAAGGTTGTTCCTCTTTCTTTGAAGAAGGGTTCATGGGTCAAGTACAGTAGATTGCAAAATGATCAATCGCATTGCCTTCAAAACAAGTCTCTAAGTGCTTGTCATGCCACAATCCGCAAGCTGCCTCTTTCCAAACTTGCTTTGAAGGGCAGACAACACTTTCTGTCTTCACATAAAATTTCACTCCACAGTCCGCCACTTCTTCAGATTGAAAGAAAGTAACTGAAAAGCAGAGGAGCTTGGTGAAGAAGGACCAGGGAGTTTGTTGAAGGATGCTGATTTTATACCTTAGTTTTGGGCATTGAAGCTTCTTCCTGTGGGGCTGTGTTTTTTCCTTATAACTGAAATCACTGGGATTGCAAGACAAACCCAGAACAACAACCATGTACTAAAACTTCCTGCAATCAACAAGAGATGTTGTTCATGTCAAGTAGGAGCTGATGAGGAGAATGTGATAAGAGGTTGTGCTTGCTTTCTTAAGTGTCTTCTCTCGATCTCACCTCTGGATTTCCATGGTGTTAGTGTCAAGTAAGTGATGAGGTCGGACAATGGTTATAGCATGGAACCCTTGAACTTCCGTAGTATGCAAACTTGATGGTGGAAGCATATGCTCTTTCAGTGAGTTCACTATCTAAACACACATCATGTAAGCAAACCCAAAGTGAGTGGTTATGTAAGCATTGCAAAGAACCAAACATGTTTTGTCATTTATGGATCGAAGAAAGGCAAAGACTTAATAGAGGAGGAACAACATACCTATATGTATTGAATGAAGGCAAAGATTGCTAGAGGAGGAAAAACATACCTATATGTATTGAATGAAGGCAAAGATTGCATAGAGGAAAAAACACATATGGATCAGAGCAAAGGTAGAGACTCAATAGAAGCAAAATTGAACAACAAAAGGATGATCATGGGGGCTTTGAAATTTGTGAGCTGATGATTGCATTTTGATTCCATTTGCACTGACAGAAATATCCACAATCGTATGGTGGTAACTCACTAACTTGATGCAATGGGATCCAAAACCCCATTTGTACATACTGCACTGACATTGGGCAAGCAACTTCTCTTGCTGCTATACCAATCGAATTTAGAGATTTTACTACCAAGACCACTTGTGTAGGAAAACACTGGATGTGCACCTCCTAATGAATTGTGTCTCCTCTTCTATTTGTGACACTAATTGAATTGTGTGATTTACAGTGACTTACAAAGGTTGAGATCTACCCACATCATCTACTTACAGAGGTTGACATTTACCCATATCATCTACTTGCTTGACAGAAATTTCTTCAATTTCTTTCAAGGTTTGGATTTGAATTTGTGGGTAGATGAAGGATTTTTTAGTTTGAGGCCTTGGGATTTTGTGCTAAATTTATGACTGACGGGTTTTTCCAGGGCTTCAAATTTGGGGGGATTTAGGACTTTAAGAGAAGTGTAAGTGTCTATTCCTCCTCCTCTTGAGTTCTTCCATTGGCTAAGCTCAAGAAAACTTGTTCAAGTGTGCTTTGGCTCACGTTATAATCTTCTAACCCTAATCTATCTTTCTCTCTCTCTAATGCACTGAATGCTAGTGACAAGGAAAAGTCCTTCATGGGAAGACAATATTTGACTCTTGTTCCATGCTCCTCTTCAAGTCTTGCACCTGGAAATGTCAGCAACATAAATTGTTGTAGAGCTGGTATGGCTTCACGGTTTTTACATCTTAGCTCCACTGTATAACCTGCTTAAAAGAGAAACAAAACCACACAACGCCCACTGCACCTCATGACTTCTGACTTCTCTTTAACAAATGATTTTCCAACTGTCTTACCACTAAGCACCTTACAGTGGGGACCTATTTTCTAATCAAAACATGAATGAGTTCCAGAGCACAAAATGTGCATGAGGTGCAATTCATTTTGTGTTTGTGCTTTGGGCTTGGAGTTCTGTAGTTAGATACAGGTGAGTTCATTTTGTAACACTGAAGGTCTAGTAGTGCATGACAAAAAGGGTCAGAAAGTGCCAGAAAGCACTGAATACTCTTGGTAATGAATAGATAAAGTATAGATACCTTGGCCAAACCGTGATTTGACGTGTTGAATGGAGCCAAGGCACACAAAGGTGCCAGCAACCATGACCCCAACGCGTCCACATAGAGCCTCACATTCCTCCATGCTATGAGTTGTGAGCACCAAACTCATGTCACGCTCTGAGACCGAGTCTGTTATCAAATTCCACATCCCTCTCCTTGAGACTGGATCCATCCCACTACTTGGCTCATCCAAAAAGACGACTGCCGGATCTCCCACCTGCGCACCAATCCTCCTCGCTCTCATTTAGACAATAATTTCCAATAAAATAACAATGATTTCAAAATGGGTCAATTTGTCAAAGATCTAGTTATTGGGCGGGTTCAACAAGTTTTTGTGTGAGCACCATGCAACCTACCAGTGCAATTGCAAGTGCAAGTTTGCGCTTATTGCCACCGCTATAAGATCCAGCCACACAATCCACATAATTTTGTAGTCCTACAGCTTGCACCAACGAGTTCACAACCTCGTGCACATGTATGCGCGGCACACCTTTCAAGCTAGCATACATGTGCAAATGTTCTCTAGCTGTCATCAAGTCCAGCAGTGGATCAAACTGCGGGCAGTAACCCATTTGCCTCCGTGCTGCTGTCAATTGTGTCAGAACTGAGTAGCCATTGATAGATGCATTGCCACTTGTTGGCTTGATATCTCCACTCAAAATTGACAAAGTTGTCGTCTTTCCTGCTCCATTCACACCTCTGCATCACACCCCCAAACCAAAACTTTCCTTCTTCAGCAGCTTCTCCAGCAAATGCTTTTCCACATTGAATTGTGTATCTAGAAATTTCTAGCTGTACATAAGGAAAAACAATTCTGATAAAACTTTGAGACTTACAAGAACCCGAAGCATTCGCCCCTGTGGATGCCAATAGAGAGGTCTTTCACTGCTACTTTTGCAATGTCAAGTCCTCGTCCTGGGAAAACTTTCCAAAGGTGATGCATTATAACAGAATCTCCCTGAGTGAGTCCAGTCTCCACTCTTACCCTTTCCTTGCTCACATCTGGGTCCTCTCGTCTTAATGGTGAGGCCTCTGCACACGCAACAACAATGTGAATTTCAAAATATTAGAAGCAAACCAACCTGAAAACAACAATTGCACACCAAAAATCTAACAGCACATGATGGAGTAACCCCTTGATGGAAAGATAGCCTTGAACTGCAAGGATGCTGCATATACAAACTCAAAGTAAGAAAAAATAAGATCTGTGAAGAGGAGGAATAGGTGAAAACTAACCCGGTGCCAGTGGAGCAAACACTGCAGATGTGATAGCACTGGAAGATATGTATGTTTGCATGGAATGCCATAGCCATAGTGGTATATCATTTTCAATGAGAAGAGTCAACAAAAGGTACCCAAAAGCTTCAGCTGCCATCCATGTCAAAGGACGCCCCAATACATCCCAAGTATATGGATTTGATGGCTGTCCAGACATAGTGCTCTGAAGGTCTAATGCTGATAAGCTCACAAGCCCTCTTCCCAAATGAAAAGGCGGGAAAAGCTTATACAAATACATCAGCTTCTCATTCAAAGCCTGCAAAAGCACACAATCAATCATCAAAAAAAACTGGGAAGAACAACCTATGTGATTAGTAGTCCTGATTCGTATGAAAGGAGAATTTTTGTGCCCCTCATGTGCTGGGTCAGGAGCATCATTTGCTAGAAAAAGCAATCACTCAATCCTCAAACCTTGATCCTCATACCCAAAATACTCATAACATGGTGAAGTACTAGGATAAGTACCTTTGTCTCATCAAGTTCACCCATTACAAGACTCCCAACAACCATGGCAAATCCTGTCACAAAATGTATTCCAGCAATTGCCACCTACATAACACAAGGTGGTCAAGAACTAGCAACCAAAAAAAGCCAGTACACTTCATGTGAGACTTGAAAAGCATTCAAAATGCATTTATTGTTGATCACAACCAATTTGACTACTGACTTCGAAAAAAAGATCCTGCCAAATTCATGCTTAATGAATAGACATAACAAAACTAAAAGGACCCCTAAGGAGGAGGAGGAGGAGGTCAGCATTGAATCAAGAGGTCAGACAACAATGATAATCTACCTGTGCATTGGCATGGTTGGAGAAGGCGAATGAGTAGCAATATGTAAGAGGTATAACAGATGCCCCAAATGACATCAGAAGTGCAAGAACAGCACCTACTTTAGTCCATGAGCCAATGAAAGATTGATCTTGGTATGCCACAAATACCAACATTGTAATTGCAACTATTGCTGTGTACATGATCATATCCCATGTGTATGTTGCCACCCAATACGCAATTCTGCTTCCTCCACTCACAATCTACAAATCCCACCCACAAATTCCAAATTTTTCAGATCAAGCAACAAAATGAATCAAGACACCCATGATAAAACTGCATGATGAAACCCACCACAAAAACGAAACATCCATGATAACACTGCATGACACATTTTGGAAGAAAACTTGTATCCAAAAAGAAATTCCAAAGAGAAATCATAGCAACGACAAAGATGAAGGTTTGTTGGTAGTGTTGGTGTTGATAAAAACTTTTTACCTGAAGAAGCTTGGCTTTGACAATGCGTTCACGCACAACAAACACAGCGAAGCTGGCGGCAAGATAACAAAAGGGAATGAGTATGAAAAGAGCAGCCAAGACAGTCAACACTGTCTGTAACCGGAGGGATTCATTTTTGGTAAGGGGGAGTGGATGGCTTGAAACAAGGAAGGAAGTGGAATTATTTTTCACAGCTGCTTGGAGCCGAGCTTGTGCAAGCTCTTGAATCAAAGCTGGAAGTGAATGGTCAGAGGTCGTATTGAAGAGGAAGGTGATTTGAGAAACCACACCATTCCCACTCTCTGTTTGCAAGAGTTTCTTCATGGTTTCATTCACATCAAAAGATGGATATTTCCAATTACTTGATGCCTTTGTTCTATTTAGAACCTTTTGAAGTTGCGTCCAGTTGAAATTACGGAAAGCAGATGTGTTGAGTTGTGGCCATAATGTATCATTAAACACAAGAGCACCTGCAAGAGACCCATACATATTGGAACCAAAGAATTAGGTTTTCTACTTGCACCAAATGTACCCAAAACAATATTCCAATAGATCTACAATTTTGAAATGCATGGGTCAAAGAGGAAAACAAACTCAAAGATTTCAAGTCCAATCAATGCAATTGTGATGACATGTGGGTCAAGTGGAAAAACAGAATCAAAGATTTGCTTTTAACTTGAGAGAATTGATGCTTACCAAACCGAGCAGGTTTGAGCGAATAAGTCTCAAGGAGTTGCTCACTCAATTGCACACTGTTCTTCAACCCAATGTCTTCTGCATAATATTCAAGGTAATCATTTCCGTGCAAAAGGGACAAAGCATCATCACTGTGAGGTGCTCCAACCACCACAGGAACGATGGTCTTCAAAGGTGAATCCTTGCTGCTTGTGGGTGTATACATCCTGAAGTTGAGCATCAGTTCGGGACCCGCAGGATCAATGTTCAGCTTCAAAATCAGCATTACAAATGAGATGACTACAACTGGAAGCAGCACTGAATTAATTAAACCCTGCCAAGAAAACGCACAAATTTTGTTAGTTCATTGCTGAGAGACAAGAGCACACACTAAGATCCAATTATGGCAATGGAATTTCCCAGTGATGCACTAATTCCAGAAATTAGCAAGGAATGAAAGGTCCAAGCACCTTAAGATCACGCCTTGCAATTAGCACACGCTTCTTGAGCATCTCAAAAAATGCTCGTAGAAAGCTGCTCTCACTCAATTTCCTGGAATAGCTGAATCCTTGCACCGGAATCACAACATCATGTCCATTCTGGTGGGTATAAGTGGTACCATTATTAACAATTCCATTCAGTTTTGGTTCTCCATTTCCATTCTGTGCTGCAACTTGATGACCATTGATGCCATTGATGTCATGCCCATTTTGTGCTCTGACTTCATGGCCATTGATGCCATTGATGCCATGCCCATTCTGTGCTCCGAATTCATGGCCATTGATGCCATTGATGCCATACCCATTCTGTGCTGCAACTTGATGGCCATTGACACCATTGACACCATACCCATTCTGCGCTGCAATTTGATGGCCATTGCTTACGTGCACTGGAGTTTCATGAACATGGATTTGGCTTTCACCACCCTCTTGAATTGTGTTGACTGCATTGTCCAAAGAGAAGACATTGCCTTGGTTTAATGATGTTTGATCATCAACAGCCAAGCTAAGGAAAACTTCCTCTAAAGTTGTCATGGACACACCATATCCACTGATGTGAAGAGCCTCTTTCTGCTGCTCAAGCTCCTGAAACAATTGGGCAAACGCAGCCTTGTTTGTGAAGGGTAATTGGAACGTCATCTCTCCTCCTGCTGAGCTTAACAAGACAGCTTCAGGTACATGTCTTTGCACCAAGTCTGAGACCACTGAATCATTGCAAGCAATGCTACTCCGCGTCATGCTCAAATTATACCCAACTCCAAATTTCGCCTGACATCCCATACATGCATGTGCCCCAACATCTTCCACAATTAGAGTACTACCAAAGTGCAATCCAAAGGACATAACAGCAATCTCCAAAGGAAAAAGAAAATTTTGGAAGTGTAAAAGATCATTATTTCCTCCTTTATATCTCCTCTCTACTACCAAGCCACCTACCTACCTTGAGAAACAAGCTGCTACCGCAGCATCTGAGACGACCTTCACTCATGATGGCAATGCGGTCACAAAGAAGATCAGCTTCATCCATGTAATGGGTGGTGAGGACAATAGCACGGCCAGCTTTAAACCTTTGCAGCAATTCCCAAACACTTCGCCTCGATTGTGGGTCTAACCCTGATGTTGGCTCATCAAGAAACACCACCCTTGAACCTCCTATCATTGCAAGACCCATCTGAAAAAAAACCAATTCCAACAAGCACCAAACACACATATCTATATTGAGATCGATCTATGTATTCCATTTCCATGGAAATTGAGAATTTTTTTGAGTGAGATTTGACAACTTCCTGGCTAACTCAAGAATTGCTTGGTGATGAATTTGAGAGTTTTGAGTTGATGAAAATTTATTATTATAGCACTTACCTGAAGCTTTCGTTTCATGCCACCAGAGAGATTAGAGGCTCGTGCATGAAGCTTGTCTTGTAATCCCAATCTTGTTACCATGTCTTGGACTTCTTCATCTACATAGACCTTTGGAACTCCTTTCAAAGAAGCAAAAAGCTCAAGATGTTCCTTGACTGTCAAGTAATTGAAAAGCACATTCTGTTGCGGACATACGCCTATTGTCCTGTGCATAATTTCCAACCCCAAATTGAAACATCCACCCACCCACACAATCGATCATGAGAATTAAAACAATAAAGTTTTCTCCTTCCTCTTGCAATCTCACCTCACCAACTGCATTAATGTTCCAACAAAAACACCAAACATATATATATAGAGACAGACAGACAGACAGACAGAGAGGGAGAGAGAGAGCTTGAAGTTATATTGCAATAGAAACTGAGAATTTCTTTTGTGAGACTTGTCAACCCAAAGGTGTAGATAGAAAAAAGGGAGAAACAAGTTCAAACCTTCGGATGTTGTTCATGTCTTGGCAAATGCTGTGACCCCAAATAAGCGCATCACCGGATGAGGGTCGAATGAGACCCGTAAGCATGGAGATAGTAGTTGACTTGCCTGCTCCATTGTGACCCAATAAAGCTGTGATATGATCCTCATATAAATCCAATGTAAGACCATCAACCGCAACTTTCCCACCTGAATACACTTTGCGCAAGTTATGAATCTGCACTGCGGGTTGTTTATGATGCCCATCGGATAAATAAGGCTCATTATTGTTGTTGTCATTGTTGGTATGTGAGTTTTCCTCCTCATCTGCATGAAGTCTCTGCATTAACAACAAAGTAAATTTTTTTCATTGTCAGAAAACTCACATGAACCTGATCCTCACCAATAGCAACACCTGGAACAATTCATTAAACATAACCCAATTGAAATCTTTGCATCAAACAAATCCTAATTAGGCAAGATTGTGCTCAAAAACAAACAAGCACTTCATTAATCACCCATTCATCAGCTTCAAATTCTAGTTTTTGCAAGTGCCAAAATGTGATACATATATTGAACCTTATATTGTGCTGTTGCCATGTCCTTGCGGTTGCTCCACCAGTAAGAAGGTGAAAAGAGAAACCACGGTGATCGTACTGCACCATATTCTGATGGAAAAATTTGCTCCAAGTACCTGAAATGTTTGTTATTTTTCCACCCGGGAAAGAATCATCAATAACATGCTTTGTAAACTTATGGACAATCTAAGAACAAAAAAGATGACCACTTTCTCACAAATGTACATTAAACCCAAGTTTGCAAATTTCAAAGGAATTAGCCAATTGAGGTCAATAAAAGGTTTGGGTGGTTGTTGTTTCATGTGTTGCTTACCACGCCAATGCAGCATATAAACAAATGTCGATTAGCAAAAGTGCAAGAATGAAGGCCATTGAAAATTCATCTTCCAAGATACTACCCCATGTCATACCAAATCCAGCACCTTCATAATGGCCCACCAAGTCCACTCCTGTGCACATTCACAAACTATTGTTAAAACCTTGAACTTTATGTTTGTGCATGCACATGTGTACATGCGCACTTTCAAATGGAAATGCAAGCTTGCGTTTTGCTCATCAAAAGTGCAAATAGTACCTCAGCTCTCGAAATTATTTAGCTGTAGCAGATTAAATTTGCATAGTACAATTCGTTACCTGAATTATAAAAACAATGGTTTTGCACAATCAAAAACAACCCCAAGACTAATTTGAACATTTAGGGGGTGGGAGGAAGAGATTCGTGTTGTACCAAAAGTGAATGCTGTAGGCGGAAGTAAAGCAGCAACAGATTTGCCTTGAATTGCTTGCCCACCACTTGCACGAAAGAAGATGTAGCGCGGCATAATAGCACCAAAATGTATAAAGGGTGCCACGATTGCTGCAAGCTTAGCTTTTGAAAAGAAGACTGATAAGAAGAAGCCTGTAAGAAAAATCCAAAGATGTTACTATATTGTTGGAAGTGAGTGCATTCAATGATATGAAGACTTGCAATTTGAAAATGCCTCATCTGGATGTAGCACATGGCAGGTGGCAAAGAGAGACAATAGAGAGAGAAAAAAGCATTTACCAAATGAAATCAATGATGCTGTGAAAAGGAAGAAGAGCAGAAACAGAATGCTTAGATCACTGCAAAGAAAAAACCAATTTCAAAACACAAGGTTCAATCAGTTTCTTGGTGTAAAGCAATCAATGGATTTCCTCACTGATGTCGTGTTTGGGAAATTAAAATGCAGCTAAATCATCATTGTTGTAGTGATTTCAGTCGCTAGATAAAAAGCCATGAATAGAGGAAGCTCATCTCAACATAAAAGATAACAATAAGCATCTGAGAGTTAATGCAAGATCATATGTATGTATGTGATTAGCAAACTCAAACCTGTGGGGAAAAATAGTGACTGAAAGCAATGAGGAAACTGATAATGAGACCATGAAGAATACTGCCTGCATTCAAAGACCCACAAATAAGGAAATCAAAACCCAAAATTTGCTTATAGTCTAACCTTGATGATCATACCGCATCTCAATTCAATTCCAATTTTGGATCTGCTGAAAAAGAGAGTCTTCAAGTTGGAGCAATTATACATGGACTTTTTTGGCAATCTTTGGTCACAGAAAATTCAAGGCGCATAAAAACAACAAGTATTGGACAGTAAAGTGATTGAAGAAGTATTGGGTAGTGTGTGATTGATTGATTGTCTCACGAAAGTCAAACATACCATATATGTCAACAGCCATGATGTTGAAAATACCCACGGTTTCAATCCCATTATATACATAGTCTCTTTTGCTCTCGTCTCCTTCTCCTCAACCAACCCCTGAAATGGGTAGGAAGATTTGTGAGTGGGCTAGATAGCAATGGATTAAACCTTAAAAGCTATGAGTGTGTCCTATCTCTACGAGAAAGAAAAAACCAAAACACTCAAAACACTTGAACACAATGAAAAAATGAGGAAATTTGACTCCTCCAACACCCAAAAGATTTAAATTGGCTGACATGAAAGAATTTACTCTGAGTCCTCCTCCCATCTGCATTACCTTGACAAGCATACCCAGTGGATAGAGTGTGGAGAGGCACATCATTAAGCCTAGCATTGGTCCCACCTGCAAAAACCAAGGAAGGAATGTAAAAAATCACAAACTCAATGATTTGGATCACCTTCTCAAGTTTGTCATTGAACTGATTACTAGCTTTTCAAGTATCTTTCTTGATACGTGCTTCTACCATTTTTAGTATGGCTCCATTCGGGTCAGAACAGATGACGAACCCATGAGAAGTTAACATCATCACAGTGGAGTTAACCTCAAATCAACATTGATACCCCTGGGCAAGTAGGCATTTTGTGAACAATTAATCCATCTAATGCAACAGAAACATACCGCCTTGTAGAATTTGTTGCGAGAATGTGCGGGAACTGGAAAAGCCGCACCCCACATCAATCTTTTGTCCAAAACATCATCAGTTTCTTCAGACTTTGGAGCAAGCTTAAAGACATATGAGTTGATAGCATCCTGCTTTCAAGAAACAAATACACAAGAAATCCACCCTATTTCAATCATTTAGAGAAAAATACACCCCCAAAAAAAAACCTAATCTTGCATTAATTGGAAAAATCTCTCAAGCTTTTCACTCAGCAGAGTTTCCACAGAAACTGACTCTTTCCAAAGCAATGCTGTACCTGCAAGCTGAGGAAGCCTGAGGTGTAATAGTATTTGTAGTAAGTAAGAAGCCCAATGCGATGCTTATGAATCGTGCTCCATGTGCGAGGAACAGTCGTAAAATTCATGCGGATTTTGTAGTCTACTTTCCCATTCAAAGGATCCATTTGATTCACAACAACTACAGCCCAAATTGGACTGTCAAACTCTGTATCAAACAATGCTGACTTCACAGCCTCCTGCAAGACATAATCAACATCATCAACCCATGAATTCTCTCAAGTCACAAAAGCAATGTTTGTTCTTCACAAAAACAATGTACTCAAGATCATTATATATATTAGACTAGATCATGTCCACAGATGTGTTTTTTTTTTCTCCTGGATCCGAGTTCTTATGATGAGCACATTGGCAATGTAAAGAAAGTTGTCATCTGCACAAACTTTAATAACTCAAAAACAAGATGTGTTTCAGGCTTTTACCTCCTCACTTGCGAAAGTTCCTCCATAGACTTCCCTGAAAAGCTGCAAAACAAGAAAAAGAAGCAGAGAGGTTAGTAACAATATATACTGATTGCAATAATAATTAATCACGACACCCATCATTCCAACTGAACATAAACAAGGATCAAAATCAAAACTCGAGATCAGCAAGTGAATGCTTGAACTTATGGCATTTATATTGGAGAAATTCTCAAGATGGAATTTTGGTAATGGCAATTGGATTAGAGCAGCAGCACACTGAACACAACTGAGATTACAGCAAAGTTCTGGACACAAGTCTTATGAAGTACCTCAGTCTCGGATGTCAAATGATTCACAAGTCCCGCAACTTCACTTGAGTTGGGTGCAAATGTAATGCGCCCCAATGAAAGCAAATTTCCAAGCTGCAATTTGGAAAAAGAATTTTCACCCAGCAATTTAGTTAATTAATTCACTAATCAATCAATAACAGTGTTGGGTGACACTCAAGTCAGGAATGAGAAAACTGGTAAAAAAAAATTAAAAAATTAAAAAAAAATTTAAAAAAAAAGCCCTTGAAGAACTGGGTGTGATTTACTTAAAAACAAAACTTTTTTCCAATTGTTCTTTTTGATGATGAAGAAAAGTGCCTAGTAAGTACCATGTTTCCAAAATGTTGTTGGATGCGGATAGCCTCCTCATATTGTCCATTGTTCACTGCATCCATTTTGATGAATCACACACAAAATCAATCACCCATTGCATGAATCACACACAAAACCAATCACCCACAAAATCAAACAACCATTTCATGAATAAACCACAAATTCAATCGCCCATTTCACGAATCGCCACAAAATTCAATCTTAAAAACCTCGGTTCTTCAAAGAGTTGAAATAGATACTATGTCTATCCTTTTTTTCCACTTTTTGCAGTGTGGAAATTTATTACAAATGCTGAAGCACTTTCAGAAACAAGAAGCCAACAACAACTTCATGACGGAGTTGAAAGAATTGTCAACAGACAACCAATTGAATGGTAGTATGGCAAAATTCAATGAGCAAAAAGAAAAAGAAAAGGAAACAAAAAAAAAATTATCTTTTTTTGCAGCACAGGAAAAACACCACCTCACATTCAACACATATTCAAAAGGAATTTCAAGAAACAACATACCGAGGGCTTTTCGTATGAGCTTGTGAAGTGCAACAAAGCCATCGAAAGAAGGTATGGGTAGTGGGCCACGATATTGACTAAATGTCTGAAGAGCATTTGACACTTGTGTACCTGTGTCCATGCACTTCAATGCAAGTGACAACAATACAGGGGACAGAGGAATCGCACTTGTAAATATCTCTTCTTTTTTAAGAAACTCATCTATTGTCATGTTGCTTGTCGAATTCATTTCTGGCATCCAGTTGGTATGATTCATGAAATCTGCTTCTTTGATCAATGCCATTGCCAACGCTAGCTCATCCCATTTAAGGTCCTGCAGCAGCATCAAACCGACCCACCAGATGCTGAGTTCTTCCAAAAGCTCGATGAAGCTTTTTGTACGATCCAAGTTGAGCTCTAATTCTCTTCTCCAAGATACATGTGTAATTGGAAAAAAAATTATAACATGATTTTTTTCTGGCACCCAAAAAAGCTTGATGAACTTTTCAAACTTGATGTTCAAAGAAAACAACAAGTTTGATGAAGATCTTGACCCACAAAATATTTCTTACCTGTATTGAGAGCAATTTCTGCGGTGGGCAGAATTCTAGTAGGCTCCTGGGTGTGAGGTACTCGTCTCTGAAAATGGGAGGAGTTACATTGACTGGAAATTCCATGAAAAAATTTTCTTCTACGCTCTTTGACCATCCCCACACAATGAGTGACATCATGAGCAACGGACTAATGAGTTCCATCACTGTTTGTACCCATCCCCGCTTCTGCAAGTAAAATGAAGACTTAATTCCAGAAAACACAAAAAAAACATAACTGCCAAAACTCAGATACTGCAACAAAACTCCAACTCTTTGCAAATTATTACTCTCAAAACAGGTCGTATAGAATCCACCACAACTGGATTTATACTACCCAATTGCAAACTGAACACAGGTCTTGTAATGAGTTCGCAATCAAAAACCTGCAGCTGCTCATAGACAACAAATCAAATGCTGGAAAGGGGAAAAAAAAAGAAAAACCCTTGCATGGGGTTTATGTTCTCCTCGTTCCAAGGCAGATAGATATAGTACCACTGGTCATCATGAACCTTGCATTTGTAGTTGGATTAGTAGTAATTAATTCTAACTAGATTAGTGTTTGATTAGTGTTTGATCACAGAGTGCAGAGTAGTTCATAAAACTGCACCTGAGGTCCAAGAGGAGCTTACAATACCTAATCCTAAGTGCAAATCTCAAACAGAGTCATAAATGTAGGGCAGCAAGTAATATTTTCTTCAACCCTACAATTGCAAATC
Organism: Sphagnum contortum; assembly: GCA_963920785.1. Lineage (NCBI taxonomy): Eukaryota > Viridiplantae > Streptophyta > Sphagnopsida > Sphagnales > Sphagnaceae > Sphagnum > Sphagnum contortum. The sequence goes on along the minus strand of OY987293.1, from coordinate 12,931,012 downwards.
TCAAGCACACTAGGTAGCTGCTACTTCAGTTATGAAAGAATTGCACTCTCCTCAAAGCTTAATTTCATGTGCACCCACAAAACTTCTCTCCATCCCTAGTTCTGCATCGAATTCTGCATCCCACTAGATTTGCAATTTGCAGGTAGGAATCTATTTTTTGTCGTTCCAGTTTCCTCATGATCATACAGACATTTATCTGCCATCAAGTGGGATATGAATCCATGGATTGCATATTTGCCATTGAGAAATCTAAACAAGGTATTTTTCTGCTGAGGATTTTGACCGTACAGCTGGAAGGTACTCGGCTAATTGCAGCAACAAAACCCGCTGAATTTTTCAGTCAGCAAAATTAGAATTGAGAGGAAAATTGCATAAAAGGATGATCTTCAACATAAACTTCAAATTCAAAGCATTCATGATTCCTGAGCTCCAAGCAGAGATTTTCTAAAACCCAATAACAATGGAGTTCAACAAGGGAACCAATTGACAATGACATTAGGTCAGCAGAGAATCTGGGATCTATGCAAATTTTATTTGAACATCATGAGCTCATCTCTTGATCTGCTGAAGCAAAATTAGCTTGGAAATTCTATTACTCAAAAATTGATTCTTTTGGGTACTTGAAGAGATTCATGTACCAGCTTAGAAATGATGATTCTCAAACAAGCTTGAATTGTACTGGAAGATTGATGGATTGATTGAGAGGGGAATTTGAAGTGATTGACAAGAGAAAAAAGGAATTTGGGTTTTAGTGAAATTAGTGTGCAACAAATCCACACACATACCTACCTACTTAAAGAGTGAGGAAAAAAGGGATTTGGGATTTTGTGAATTCAGCGTGCAACAAATCCACGTACATACATACCTTAGAGAGCCATTGTCGCCGCAACATGGCATGGAGTTGCTGTCTACCTCTACAAGGAGGAGGCAACACAAAACCCTCCTCCTCCTCCTCCTCATCTTCCTCTTGCTGCTGCTTCCTAGCTGCAACTGGCGACCTTGCTCCTCCTGCTGCATCATCTTCATCCCATGAATCCTGATCCTCTGGCTTGACATGGGCATCACCACCAGTGAATCCATGATGATGATTCTGCTTGCTCAGTCCCCTCTCCATGAGCTCCAAATGAGTTGCCGCAGGATGATGATGAGCGGCCATCATCCTCAATCACCCACAACCCACAACCCAAATTCGCAACAAAACCACAAAACCCAAATGAAGAAGTCCGAAGAAGAAGAAGATGATGATGATGATGATCCTGCACCGCAACACCACTAATAAATTCTATTCTAATCCTCAGCAACACCCACTTCTTCTCCTCCTCCTCCTCCTCCTTCTCTCAATCCCACCCACAAAAAAACTTCCGCCTTTTTGTCTTCCGCACCACAACACTACAAACCTCCGATTTCCTGCACCTTTTTCTTCTTCTTCTTCTTCTTCTTCTTCTTCTGCAAGAGCTTGAATATCTCGTCTCATCCCAGCAGCTCCAAAACAACCAAACAAAAAAATCAATTCCCTCAAAACCCACCAGCTATCTGATCTCAGCTCATTCTTTCCATACAATCCAAGCTGATGAGTATGAGTCCCCAAAACAACCCAAAAATCCCAAAAAAAACACACACACACACACACACACACACACACAAAACAAAACAAAACACACCACACCAACAAACCCAAAAACACAAAAACAAAAACACCCACAACAACAACAACAACAACCACCACCACCACCACCACAAAGAAGAAGAGAAGAAGAAATTCTCTTTGATGAATCAAAAACACATGGGATAGATTGATTGGTTGTAGAGCTCCACCTCCTCCACCTCCACCTCTTCCTTGTGCTCCTCCTCAGGGGAGGGCACTTGGTGGGTATGGTGTGCCTATTGCTGGGTGGTATGTGGTGTTGTTTCCCAGGGACTTTCTGCTGGGAGGACTTTTTTGGGTTGCCATGGAAGGGGAAGGAAATTTTGTGAGTTTGTGACACAAGGAAAAGGAAAAGAAGGAAACCCAAACCCAAAACCAAAGCCAAGCTAAGGGAAGAAGGCAAAGGATTTTTTTGTTGTTTTTTGGCAATTTTGTGAGTTGCCAAAAATCCATTTTTGGCACCCCCAAAAAAAAAGAAAAAATCCTACACAATCCTAACACAAAAAGCTTTGTGTGATTAAAAAAGCATTGATTCTGGATAATTATTGATTAATACCCCTAATGGTTAGCCTAATTAATTAATTGATCTGTATTAATTAATTAATTAAGTACATATAATTCATCATAGCCAGGGTTTTGATTTTTTTTTTTTTCCTCACAATTTTGTGAGATGATGGGGGTGGAGCCTCTGATCATCTCTACAAGAGGAAATGAGCCAAATTTGGCTAGAGGTCAGATAGGAAAGTAAAAGTAGTTTTTTTTCTCTCTTTTTTCTTTATTAAAAAAAAAAGAAAAAAGAAAGATTCTTGCTTTGTTTTGGCAACCTTCAAGAACCCCATATTGTCTATATTGTCTTATTGTCTAAATATGGTGACTTTTGGTTTCTCTTTTCCACCCCAAAAATAAGTAAATAAAATACAATAAAATAAAATAAAATAGAATAGAATAAAATCCTTTGTACCCTTTGCACTGGATTTTCTTTTGTCACCATTGTGTGAATTTTGGCCCACAAAAAAAAAAAAAAAAAAAAACCAAATAAATAAATTGCACTGCTGATCTTAAAGTGCTTGCTCTTCCTTCCTTCCTTCCTTTCTTCTTCTTCTTCTTCTTCCCAAGCATTTTTCACTTAAAACTCTACTACCTAAACCCCCTCTCTTCCTTCTTGGGCCCAAGCATTTTTAACTTCAAACTCTACTACCTAAAACCCCCTCTCTTCCTTCTTGGGCCCAAGCATTTTTTAAACACCAAATTCTAGACAAAACCCCTCTCTTTCTTCTTTTCCTCAAGCATTTTCCAACACCAAATTCTAGACTAAACCCCTCTCTTCCTTCTTTTCCTCAAGCATTTTCCAACACCAAATTCTAGACAAAACCCACCTCTTCCTTCCTTCCTTCTACCCAAGAAATTTTTAAGACCAAATTCTAAACAAAAAACCCTACTCTTCCTTCCTTCCTTCCTTCCTTCATTCTTCCTTCCTTCCTTCTTCTTCCCAAGCAATTTCTAAGACCAAGTTCTAGACAAAACCCCTTACCTCTTCCTCCTCCTTCTTCTTCTTCCCAGGCAAATTGATTTTTGAAGACCAAATTCTAGACTAAATTATCATTGAAGCTAGTTAGTTAGTTAGTTAGTTAGTTGTGTGATTATTATTTTTTAATATTAAAATTTTTAAAAATTAAAAATTAAAAAAAAAATGAGAATCTAGTTTCTTCTTTTCCATGGATCTTAAACACAAAAAAGAAATTCTAGTTTATGATTAAGAGCAATTATTTCTAAGACATACTCTAGTAGAGTAAATTGCTAGTTTATGATTGAGAGCAATTATTTCTAAGACAAACTCTAGTAGAGTATAGAGCCACCAGCCTTTCTTTTTCTTTTTTTCTTTCAGTTTTTTTTGCTGGCTATATATATATAGCCAAAATGCTGTTTTAAAAATAAATGTGCTCTAAAATCATGTGCTAAAAATCATGTGCTTTTCAAGATTTTTTCAATAGCCATATTTCTATTTTGAATCTTAAATAAATCCCAAAAAAGCTTTCTATACACATGGTTCTTCAAGTAGTAGTAGTAGTAGATAGCCAAAAATATATAGAAAGATGTTTTAAAAGAAAATTACTTTCATATTTAGCTTGTAACCAAATTTGACTAAATCTTCTTATGAATCATAGCCACTTTGGCTATAACACAAAATTGAACCCCCCCCCCCCTCTAAAATAAAAAATAAAAATTGAGAGTCACCTTGAACAAGCTATATAAATACACAACTATATATATATATATATATACCTTCTTTCCTTCTTTCAAGGGATCTAATAAGACAAAGAATTCTACAATTAAAATGTTTAGTAGAGCTTGATAGTGTCATTATTGAGAGCCCTCTTTTTTCCCTTCTCCTATTAATGGAATATGATCTTTAGATATTATATAAATGAGTGCCAAATTTTGTATTGAAATTGGCTATTTATTAATTATAAGCCCAATTGAGTGAAGGCTTTTTTGTGTGTGAGATGTGTGATCGATCTTTCTTATTTTATTTTTCTTGGCCTCCACCAAAAGAGGACTCTTTGTTAATATGATGAAGTCCTACACGGTAGCTGAAGCTTGTGTGATTGTGTGTTCGTTTGTCCCTTTTCTTCAACCAAGGATATAACCGAGGATCTTGTTAACAATAATACCTAGTACCAATTTTAGATACCCTAGTTTGATTTTTTTTGTGTTTTTATAGTATTTTGGGAACAAAATGGAAAGATTCAATGCAAAAGAGGTAAAAAAATATAATTAATTAATTAAAAAAAGAATTTTAGACACTATTTTTTAAATTAGTGTTATAAGAAGGCTCTTTCGTCTTCATCTAACTTAAGTAAGGGAACTAATAAAAAAAAAATGTTTTGATTCTAGTAGCCTATTACCCTAATTAGGGTTGAATGGGAAGAGGAGGAATTTCTCTTTTTTTTTTCTTTTTTTTGGGTTTCCTTATGCACTCCTTCTCCTAGCTATTAATCAAAGCTCAAATAATAACTTATTGGGTAGGTTGTGGAAAGTGTTTTTGTTGGATCCATGGCTTTTTTCTTCCCCAAAAAAAAAAAGCAAAGAGAGACCCTAGGCGAGGTCCCCACTTCCCACCCCCACTTACTTACTTCCACCTTGATTCTCGGAATGAGTGGTTTCTCGATTGAACCTATTATTGCTCAATGTTGCCTACTATGATGGGGGCGATTGATGATGATGATGATCATGGAATTTTCATATTGTAGCATGGCCCTACACGGTTATGAGAATTTCAACTTACACCCCACTTGTACATGTTAAATATATATATATATATATATATATATATGGAGCACAACAACATAATAGGTTGTGGATTGTCCATTGTCCAAAGGTTGCGTGCAAATACATCAATAATGCCTCCATTTATTCATCACCCATATATAGCAACAACAATCAACAACAATTTATTGCATGGGTGATTGATTTTACATGGATGAACCCTTTTTTTTCATCCAACGAATGAAATTTGGGGAAAAATTGCTCGTCAATTCATGTAGTTGAATCGTTTATTTACAATAATGGGTATTTTTTTAAAAATCTAAGTTTGGAATTTTTCTTTGTCGGAGGAATGAAATGAAATGAAATGAAATGTTGAGCGATCCTTTGTTTCTTTACGGATTTCGACGATGTCATATTTTTTGGCTCGTCACCAATATATAGCAACAACAAACAACAATTTATTGCATAGGTGATTGATTTTACATGGATGAGCCTTTTTTTCATCCAAGGAATGAAATTTGGGAAAAATTGCTCGTCAATTCATGTAGTTGAATCGTTTATTTACAATGGGTATTTTAAATCGAAGTTTGGAAATTTTCTTTGTCGGAGGAATGAAATGTGGGAAAATGATCGTCAAAAGTATTATACAATTGAAAACCATGAATGACACGGGGGGGTGCGGATGAGGTTTCTTTGAAACCGTAGACTTTTTGGACAACACCGGCCACTCAATAGGTCTATGATTGTCACATCCGCTCTACTACGGCAAGCCCGGAAAGCATGGCGAGCCTTGGGAAGATTTTTATTTTATTTCATAGAAGAGCTTGAATGAAAGAAACTATGGTGTGTGAGTGAAACAAGCCTCAACCCAATGAGCTCAATGCAATGCCCAAAATAGTTATATACCCAAATAAACACCTTTTTTCAGGTTTGACATTTGAGTGCCAAAATAATTATTTTATTTTTCAAAATTCCACTTTTGGCAATTAAAAAATCATTTATGAAATTTCGGCAACAAATATATGCACCTTCCTTGGCAAGTTGTTGTTCAAACTCTAAATGAGGTGCTATTGGGAACATGTTGAGGAACACATTGGGAACAAAACCATAATGGCACAAAGTGAGCTGCTATTGGGAACATGTTGAGGAACGCATTGGGAACGAGAAAATCCAAAATATCCACCACTCTTCCCCTTACCATCCGCAAAAAAGAAAAAAAAAAATTGGGCCCCTTGGGTGCATGTGGCTGAAATCTCATTGGTTGCCAAGGATATTTTTTTTATGCTTACCTTTTGTTCTTTATCATTTTTTAATAAATTTTTTATAATTCTTGGCTAATGGCAAGGGCACAAAGTGTGAGGACATAAGGAAAAGCATCCCACAATTTCATGCAACTTGGATGGAAAAAGTTTCTTATTCCCACATTTCATGCAACTTGGATGGAAAGTTTCTTATTCCCACATTTCATGTAACTTGGATGAAAAGTTTCTTATTCCCACATTTCATGTAACTTGGATGGAAAGTTTCTTATTCCCTTCATGTAACTTGGATGAAAAGTCTCTTATCCCATATTTCATGCAACTTGGATGGAAAGTTTGTTTGTTTTTTCTTTGGTAACGATGTCGGCCGCCTAGTATTAGGCAAGTCTTTTTTGTTGGTAAAAAATGTTGTACATGTTTTTCGTTACCATGCAACCAAATTGGACCCAAAGTTTTGATTCTTGTTGAGTTAGGATGTCGGGGTTTGTAGGCAAAGCTTTTGTTGGTAGTTTTCTTAAGTTGTTAAAAATTCATTCATAATGTATATAAATGCTTGATCTCTTCCCTAGATCATTTTGCGTGCTTCATGAAGTGAAGTTTTATAAGACTTTGCAAGTTTTTTTTTTGTTTCATGAAGTGAAGTTTTATAAGACTTTGCAAGTTTTTTTTTTTGTTTCATGAAGTGAAGTTTTATAAGACTTTGCAAGTTTTTTTTTTGTTTCATGAAGTGAAGTTTTATAGGACTTTGCAAGTTTTTTTTGTTTCATGAAGTGAAGTTTTATAAGACATTGCAAGTTTTTTTTTTTGTTTCATGAAGTGAAGTTATAATAAGACATTGCAAGTTTTTCTTTTGTTTCATGAAGTGAAGTTTTATAAGACTTTGCAAGTTTTTTTTGTTTCTTGAATTGAAGTTTTATAAGACTTTGCAAGTTTTTTTGGTTTCATGAAGTGAAGTTTTATAAGACTTTGCGCAAGTTTTTTTTTGGTTTCATGAAGTGAAGTTTTATACGACTTTGCAAGTTTTTTTGTTCCATATCTTGGAAAATCATATATCCCAAAGCCTAGGCTCATTGACTTGCAAGCAAGCCCTAGTGTTAACACTCAAAGTCTTCCCTTTCCCCACCCCACCCAAATGGTGTTTTTGTATGGTTTTCAACTATTGAATTTTTGGGAACTAGCGATTAATTTCATATTAATTTTTTATTATAGAAATTCTTGACAAAATTTGGGTCTAATAATCTAGGGTTGAAGAGAAGTTTGCACATTTGCACCTTAATCCTTTCATATGCAAATTCCTTTCATTCAAAAAGGGAGAAAATATTTTGGTTGTGGTTTAGCTTGGCGATCAATGTGCCATTAGCTCAAATTTGCTTGTGGAATGTTTTTATCTCATCCTTGGTTAGGTGTGTTGATCTTCTATTGACTTTTAGTAAAAAAAATTGTGGATTAAAGGTGTTTGCATTTTCCTTGCTAACTTTGGCTTCACATTACTATGGATGATCAATTGACATAAGGTTTTAATTTAAACTCAAGTTCCATTATTATTTGAATAAATTATTTTTAAAATTTTATTATCATATATTGATAATCTAGGATTTTAGATATTATTATGATTTTTTTCTACTTTCACTAATTTTAGAATATGAAATTTAATTTTCGCCTACTAAATTATTAACATCTATGACACCCATGATGTTTTTTATTTGTGCTTTTTGTTATTTATTTATTTTTTAAAAGCATGTCCAACATCCTTTATGTATTTCTTGATGTTTTCAATGTCCTTCAACATTGTGTCCAAGGCCTTAACCCTCAATTTCTTGGTGCCCTCTATTGTTCAAAAAGAAAATTTTCATGTACAACCTAATGCCATTTATGTCTTTTTGAGATCCTTGTTAAATTGTTTATTGTCATGTTGTGTATTAAAAATGGTTAATTTATGACAATAAACACATTAAACCTAAAAATGCAATTGTTGAATGAAAAGATGAACATAAATGCACATGAGTGTGAATTGTGGACTTTTAAATAACAATATGCATAAAAGAATCTAAAGGTTTCCAAGACCTTGATGTGATACGTGATGGTAAAAGGTTGAGAAACATGAGATTTATAGTTAACATGCAATTGATTCAACAAAAATATATAAACTACTTGAATAATGTAAAATTTGAAATCCAAATCCATTTGATCATGTTCTATATATATGTTATAGTGATTAATTTGCATGATTTTTAAAGCCTTGCCCATTTCAATTTGCACCCAATTTGAAAGCATTGATGTACTTGTCAGAAACTATATCATTTGTTTTCGTCTTCTTGTTTTTGTTATCTTTTTTTCTTTCTTTTTTCTTTCTTATAAAGATTTGATGGCAACAAGCCATCCATCCTCCCATTTAATTTAAATAATGATACACATTAAGAGAAAGTTGTAACCCTTAAAACATATTCATGGGATGTGGAAAGCACGCATGATTTAATAAATTAATAACATTTTCAAAAAAAAAAAAATCCATTTGATTAATGTAATACAAAAGAAGTTTCAACAAACGTTTGTAGAATAATTAATTATTTTTTAATATTATATTTCAAGATTGAAACATTCTTAAATATTCCAAAAGACTATTTTCCTTCACAACATTTTATTGTCTGAAGAAATACATTTTTTGTAAAAAATCCAAAAGTGCAAAGGTACTACATTAATAAATAAAATGTAAATATAAAAATGACATCCAGGTACAATAAAGAAGGATTTTATTTTTTAGTTGGTCATATTTGCATATTAAAGGACAAGAATCACCAAATGAGTTTTTAAATACATAAAAACCATTTGATCACATTAAGTTGTGTTTTTTTTATGGCAACAATTTTCATATTTAATCCTCTTCTACAATGTCAATAACAATTTTAATTTTTTCATAAATTTTAAAAATATTTTAAATTCATATAATACTTGGAATCAATAATTCTTATATTGTAATTTTTCAAAGATTTATTATCAAGAAATGAGATTTGTAATTATGACAATGTTGGTCATCTACCCATATAATTAATAATGTTTAAAATTATTATTTTTGTTATTGAATCTCCAAAATAACTAATGAAAAGATCACAAATTTAATCCATCATGAATTCATAAAAGGATCATGTTTATTCAATAGAAGATTCATGCAAAGGTCTAACTGTTATGTATTTGGATTGCCAAACATGCCATTATTACAATAGATTGTTAGTAACCATTGAGTTTGTCATAAGCCATACACAAATTTATTTCGTTTATTAAATTTACATTTGACATTTTGCATGCATAATGTTTTGTAAACATTATACATCCTTATTCAATTTTGTTGAAGCTTGATTTTATGAAACAACAAAATGTCAAACGTGAATTTTTTTTTTTTTAATTATTTGCAAATATATTTTTTCAATCATTAGTTTATCACTTTTTATGTAATAAATTACATTTTCAAGTTGTGTATATTTCTCTTTTGAAAGATAAATACCCATGTCATTTAAAACATGTTGGTAGAGGTATAAATGGTTTGTTATCATATAGCTTGTGTTATATAGTAATGATGTGATGCATAAATCTTAATTAAATTATCAAAACACATATCAAAATAAATTTCTAGTCAAAAAACTAAGTACAAAGGAAAACATTGAAAAAATTACATCCTTCATTTTTTGGTGCACTAAATCTTTCAATCGTTTCTTCTCATATGATGCACACATAATGAGATGAACATCATTTGTTATGTAACGCCTTAAATGATTGTAAACCACAATGAAGGAAAAGAAAATGTGTGTGTGTTCAAACATAAAAAAACTCTTGAAAAAATTAAAATTTATATGGGAAAATTAAAATTCTACACAATTTTATTTTTTATGGTCAACCATCGATCTTGTTTTGTGTTCAAAAAACATAATTTTCATTGGATCATTACCAAGCTCATAGCATGCGTTCACATTGGCTCCCTCTTGCCTTTTGTGCATATAATTCTCACATAATTGCAAAAAGGACACAAAACATATAATTTATGATTTATAAAATAGGAAAAAGTAAATAGGAGATTGAATACCATGCATAGAACTGACATGACTCCATAGAATCATGGTTGTTTCCACATGCTCAATACAAAAGCATCTTTCCATTTTCACCTTTTGTGTTGACATTTGCCCTTTTGTTGACGAATTTTTAAACAATGTTAACATATACATATGAAGAATAATTAAACAACACACGTTCATATGTCATGTTGAAATGGATAAATCTCTACCAAAGAACAATACATTAAACAATGCAATATGTAACATGTAATAAATCCCCTTTACTTGCACCCAAACATTCTTGCAGTGACAAATTCTCCAAATATTCTTGAAGCGCAAGACATTCATTCGTTCATGTATGAAGTTGAAATATGAAAGGACATAAAGGGTTTTTAAAAAAACATTCTTCCATTCCATTCAACAAAAATGTCAAGTGGTCGACATCCAAAATTGTTGTAGCAACAACCATTAATGGACCCTATATTTGGTTCACAAAAATTAGTTTCGAGTATCATTGTCATTTTAATAAGATTGGGGGAAAAAAATTCCCAACTTTAATAGTATTTTTGGATGCTTCACAAACATTGCATTTTTTGTAACTAATGTTTAATTTCATATTACATCATATCATAAGAATTTTTGACAAACGTTTGGTTGAATCGAGGGTTGAAGAAAATTTTGCATGTTTGCACCAATGTTGGGCAAGTATTTGATTTTGGAATATTAATTCGGTGGGTAGATGCATAGTACGGTGTAAACAATTTTAGGGAAACTAGGACTACATAGAGTATAAAAAGTAATAACATGTAAGATTTCACCCATTTTGAATTTTTTTAAAGATCACATGTAGTCAATTTAAGCTTCAAAAATAAAATAGGTTATTAAACCCATCAATATGCAATTGATTAGTACTTGTATCATTGTGTAAAGGTACACCAATAATTTTATAAACCTTGATTTAAAACATTTATTTGACAACAAATTACCATTTTTTATTAAATTTGAAAATCCATTGTTTTTTTGTAAATGGTAAAAACAACATTCAGCCCATCTACATTTTCAATGAAAGAACATTTTACAACTTTAAAATATCACAATCCTCAATATTATAAGATAATGTACTAACAAATGTTTTAGAGACGTATGATATGATCTTCACAACTTGAAAGAAGTTGAGAATTCTAGTGAAAAAAATTTTTCTTCATGGTTGTATTTGACATGTGCAAAATCTCATGGATAAACTATCATTTTAAATCTACTGTTTCATAGTTTTTTCTTACAATTGCAACATTGTGATAAGGTTGTTGCAAAGTGAAAATGTACTTCAATTAATAATTAATTTGTTCATATTTGTTTCAATTACAAAATAGAACAATACATTGGAATTTTAACTACCATTAATTGAAAACTTTAATTACAAAACATGGTTGATAGTGTAACATACGTTCATTCAAGTCTAGGCATTACAACAAGAAAAATTGAAAAAATTGCCCATGTCCAAATGTTTGCATTTGTAAATTTAAAATTCACAAGTTCCGGTTTTAGAAACCGAATGACGAGGAGGTAGAAGGTGGGGGTGAGGTTTTAGTTACATGATTTACCTAGGTATATAACATGGTTCTTTAACAAAAACCCATCATGTGTACTTTACTAGATTATTTCACAAACTCCCTTTTGAAAGTTAGATTTTGAGTCCTTGATGAATACAAAGCCCCCAAGTCTTTGCATTTTGAAGGTATAGAACACACAACACACACTTATAAGCTTGGGGCTTTAACAAAAACAAAGCCCCAAGGTCTTTGCAATTTTAGGCATAGAACACGTTTATAAACCAAAAAAAAAAAACCTCAAAAAGGGTCATGGATGTTTTTTGGAAGTTATTCAACTAAACAAATGTTACTTACAACTAACTAATTAAACTCCCCTAAAAAAAATACTAAATGGTGAATTAAAATGATATCTTTTTGTTATGTTTTATGGTTTTAAGTTTAAGGAAATTCCTCCTTTGTTCCATCTTCCATACAACCTTCAAATTACATCCCTCAAAAATACCAACAAATTGGATATTGAAAACATAAGTTAAAAACATAAATAAAACACAAGACACATAGTTGACAAACAATACACATTAATAGCAACCAACACATAAAACACACAAGGCAATTGATGAATCACATGTTAAACTTTTGAGAGACACAAAAGCCATGCACCATATACAACGAGCTTTCAAGAGACAAAAAAATCATACACAAAAAACACGCTTGAAATTCAACACTTTACACACACAAGAAATTTAACCACATATAAAATACAATAGACAATAGACTTCCAAGAAACCAAAGTCACACACATAAAACTTGATACCTAACACACGTGAATGAACATTTTATCATCAAATATATAAGACAAGTGACAACCTAATGACAATCACATAAAACCCACAAAATAACGTGTTATCCTAACAATAGACCTATGAAACAAAAAATATAAACCAATGAAATACATAAGAAACATAAACCGACATATCAAATACATTAAAAACACAAACTACAAATGATACATACACTGACAAACGTTAGACGAAACAAACACCCACAAAACACAAACATGAATGACACTTTTGATTCTAGACATAGAACCCTTGTAAAAGATGGAAAAAGAATAATGCAACCACCCAAGCAAGACACCAAAAAATTGTCAACCTCCTCATAATGCATAATCATAAATGAATTTGCTTAAAACCTTAAACCTTGACAAATGGTTCAATTCATCATTTTCAACTACCAATGGAACACAAACAAACCAATCAATTGGCAACCACTTGCATAAAGAAAAAAATAGATATTTAAAGGTTTCATTTAGGTCTACTAAATCTTTGTGATCAATTTTATCTTAACTTTTAATTCAATTGTTAAATTTGATTCCATCTCACATGTAAAGCAAATTAAGTTAATGGGTTTCATGTAGTCAATCCATCATGGATCAAATGGCCAAGTTTGTTGACAAGAACTTGTTAGTCAAAATTATTTGTTGTAGATGGCATTTACAAAATTCCATCAATGAAAAAATGTGTTATAATCATTTTAATCAATTGGTAGGGATGTTGAAAATATTTCGCACTAAAAGAGTATTGGCCAAAAACTTTTATTCTTCTTTGTGCCACCAAGAAAATGTACACTTGTAATTGTTTTAGTAATAAAAAATTGTTGGAATTTAACAAGCTCCCTTGACATAGTGTCCATGCATGTGTCTACTATTGTTCTTATGGTATGATATAAAACCTTTAAAATCAACTTGTGGATGAGGATTAGAAGTTTTTTCAACCATGTCAAACATCAACAACTTGTTTGCTTCCATGAATAAAGGTAACAATAAAATTTATTCATATTTAGCAACCAAAATGCTAGGATTTTCACAACCCAAGTACATGGTAACCAATCACATGTTTTTAAAGCTCGAATCAAACATCAAAGCCAAGATATTATGACCCATTTTATTGTCAAATGTATGGTTTTAAAAAATGAAAGGTAGGAAATACATACAAAATTTGTTATTTCATTTGAATTACAAACTCCTTCAATCATAATAAAACATATCATCTTCATCAAAGTTGTTAAGAATAGGCTAGAAGGTTACCTTTTCTTGAATGTCTTGGCAAGTTGATATGACAAAGTATAAGGCATTTACAAGAAACCAATGTTCATGACTCTGCGTCAAAACATAACTAGAAATAATTGTGGAATTGTTTTTCAAGATTGCTTCACAAACAACCCGCATTCTTAGAAAAGGCATTCAAGTTTGCAATGCCATGGATTGGTTGTTATAACACAACGCAATGTCATTTCAAAAAGTCAAGGCATCTTGAAATAACAATACTTGATTTAAAAACCTGCAAAATCAACAACAACAAAAAATTTAAACACCTTTGAACCACACAAAATGCATTTTTATTTTAAAACCAAAAAATAGTTATAATTTTTTTTTAAAACCTTTACCTTGTTTTCGTAAACATTTTTAGTTTCTTGCGCTTTAATTTAGAATCAATGCAAGCCTCATCCCAAGTTGCATGCCCTTGTTTGATTTTTGGGGCCATGCAATATTTTTTCCATGGCACCTTGAATAACCTTTACATATTTGTAGTTTAGACCATTAGCTCGTAACATATTAACACACCTTTGAAAGTGCATGCCCAAAACACAAATTCTCAAATGGCTTTAACAACCTCGAGTTGCTACATGACACGATAGAATCAAGGCATTTGTAGAGGTCTACAAGTTGGACCCTTCATCTTTCACATGAATAACTATTTTTTCTAGCTAGAACTAACCTATTTAGTAGTTCTTACAATTTAGGAACCATAGTTATGTCACTTGTGTTCATCACTGAACATAAATCAATAGTCACTTGTTTTCTTTCCCACTTGTTGGAGTTTGGAGATAAAGTTGACAATCACAACAAAGATGTCATGCATACTTTTCAACATCCACAGATCGAATGTGCAAGTGGTTGACAAACAACAAGCTAATGTAAGCTACACGCATATAATCATGGTTTTTTCTACCAAGTTAGGTAGAACATTTTCAACAAAAACCTTCCTTGATGGGAAGATAACTTGTGGACACAAAATGTTTGACAACCTCTAGAGTCAAATGGATGCAACAATTTTCATAGGCAAAAACCCCTTAACCACAAACAACATCATGTCCTCTAAAAAACCCACATGTGTTGGGTCACCTTTTTAAAAATTATTTTGAGAAAAAAAACCCTCATATTGTAAATGGAAATACATGTGCCTTTTTTTTGCTAACCTTTTGACCAAATGGAATGTTTGTTGGGGTAATGTTAGGATCTTTTGCCACCTTCTTCATTAGAGCAAAGTGGTTAACATCAACATGTTTTTTCATAATGTTTATGCCATTATTCTTATGGCATGCAATCAATCCTTTTCTACACATGGTGTGCATGGCTAGGACCTCAAAGATTAATAAAATCATTGTGTTGATTTCATTTCATAATTTGGTTATGATCCAGAGCCGCACATTGATTGGTGTTCACCTTTTAAAATGCCCAAATGAGTGAAGTTCAATAGTGTGACTTCCAAAGAAATAATTATTTTTGCAAAGCTTTCCAAGTGCATTTCAACGATGTATGCATCATCATGCCTTTTAACATCAATATCCTATGAGTGTTCATGATATTAATTCTAGCAAAGAAGTCCTTCCAACTTCTACAAGACATGACAATATTGGCAATGTGCAAATTACTCACAAAGGTGGGGAGTTGAAAAATACACCATCATGTTTAAAACCCCTACCCTTGTTGCTTCACAAATGCACTTTTGAGCAAAACTTGCAATAAGGTGCAAAAACAAATGAAACAATGAAAAACAATGAAACTCCAAGATAAAAGACCAAAAATATTGTCAGTAGTCACCACAAATGTTGAAAACTTTTGTCCTCCCCACCTTTGCAACTTTCATAGAATTTTTTACTTTTCACAAATGTAAAAGCAATGGTGCAAAAGACAAAAACAAAAAGCAATGCGACTTTTAATACAAAGGAAGTTACAAAACTTTAAAATCACTTACCTTCTTGTCATTCACTAGGCTCTATATTTGCCATGTTCCCTTGAAAAAAATTGATTCGTCCTAAAAAATATTAGTAGCTAGTAGGTTATATTCGTAATTTCAATGGCACATTGACAAAAAAGTTCAAAGTGAACATTGCAAGTTGCAAACATGGAAAGTAATTGCAAAAGGTGAAGGAAACATGCCAAATGCAAAACTACAAAACCCGAAATCCTACTAAAAAGGGTATAAACTAGGTATTAAATGGGTATGAATATGAGTTTTTAACAAATACCCTATGAATTCATTTCCCCTTGGGTCAGGTATGGTTACATGTACTTGAACTTATAAAAGTTTTGATTATGAGGTGGAGGTGAGTACCAACCAACTTTATGAAAAATTTGGGTAGGAAGTGAGGCAATGTTTTTAAAATAACAACACGCAACAATCATCTATATGTGTGTGTGTGTATACTTGGTGTAATACTCGGTAAATACCTAGAAGTCAATCAAATTCTTGCCCAACAACACTTGTTTGCACCATATCCTTTCAAATGCAAATTCCTTTCATTTAAGAAATATTTATCTTGTTGCCTTTTAGTTTGGTGATTAGTGTCACTTACAATATGGAAATTGTTCTAACTAAACAAGTTGTTGGAAATGGTAAAAAATTGTGTGAACAAGAAATTTGGCACATAACTGTCATTGATTAATCTTTTATCATATTGTCATCAAGCTTTTAATTATCATAATACTTTTGCAACTTCAACACTAATTATATTATTTGCAAAAACGTTGAAATTTTCTCACACACAAAAATAAAATAAAAAATAAAACAAGACTTTTTAAAAGAAAATATTGAATTTTCAAAAATATTCCATTCGCTAAAATGAAAATGGAAAATTTAATTAATTAATTGACGAATGTGTGTCAAAGTTATCATGAATATTAGAGTAATCTTTTTGGTTTAGGAATAGGTAGGATTAGTAAACTTTGCATTGAAAATTATGATCCATTACTTTCTTTGAGATCCAAAACTAAGCATTGAAATTTGAGACTATGAAGTTCAATTGAATTGATTTGTGCAAAGGACATTCTTTGCCTTCAAGAATGTTTGCATGGGGGATGGAATAAAATGTAGGAAATGCCTCTACTTATCACTCCATCCAAAACCCGAATACATAATTAAAAGAGACCTTGTAGTTGTGATAACTTTAACAAGTATTCACTAGGGTCACTCACTTATAATGAGAGGAACATGGAGCAAGGAACATACAATTATATCCAAATTACTAGTGTGACATGTGTTGTTCGTTCAAGTGTGAACAAGAATATGCAACTATTCCAAGTGTGGACATTGCCCTAATGATGGAGCCCAATTGTAAATTTTTATGTAAAAAAGTTAAATTACTTTTTTCATGATGAAAATTACTCAAAATTCAATATCTTCCTCACCTTAGGTCTAAAAGTTACAAAATCTCCTTCAACAAATTTCACTCATCAAAAGCTTTCTTATAGTATCATGAATTTTCCTGAATTTCTCTTTAAAATTTTAATGATTTTTTAATGATTTTTTTTTTCAATATTCAATACCTCTTGCACCATAAGTTTAAATATCAACAAACCACCTTCGTGCACCCTTACTAATCAATGACTTTTCAACAATATCAATAACATAAGATGGTAAGGGTTTGGCATATGGAACTCTTCGTCAATGATTTAAAAAAGAAATGAACTTGTTTTGAGTTTTGATTTGTGTGGTATAAGTTTTATACAAGTAAATCTATTTTGGCATTTGGGGAAAAACAATTAGGTACATAATTGTGCAATTAGCCTAGAAACATGATCAAACAACATTAAGAACATCGTTAAGAGGAAACCAACAAAAAATTTAAAATTCTGTTCGGCACTTGAGTAACACATTCGGTCATTCCTTTAATTGACAAATTGTAGCATAACCTAAAGTGGTTCCAAAATATAAGGTAACAATATCCTTCAAAATGATTAACATAAAATATGGAAACAAATTGTTGATGACAGAAACATTTATTAATTTAATGTAAACCACTCTTGTTATGTGTCATTTCACAATTAAATTATTTATGGCTAACAAATAGAATGTAGGGGAAATAATGTGAGATAAATAATGAAATTCAAGATTATATTGGAACCTTGGCGAACATGTAATGCATGGCTTTGTGATGGGGAGGGGCAAAGAACTGAATGGGAGGATAGAGGAAGAAAATGAAAGGGGAAAAAAAAAACCAAGCGGGAGAAGAGGAAAAGAGGATGAAAAGACATATAAGAAAATTGTTGAAAAAACAAATTTCTTGACATAATTGAAACAATATTTCAAATAAATGTTTAAATGAAATATATGGGATGCATGAAAATTCATTCATAAATGGAATTGATCACAAATATATAATTGTCCATAGATGGATGAGAAGTGTCACACTAAAGAAACTTTTTTTTGTGAATGGAAATCCAAATGAGTCGCATTTTACATGCTTGAAGTTTACCACACATATGGTTGATCATATGGAAACTTGATTATAGAAATATAAATTTGTGTTCATGGATCAACCATATGGATGAAATGAGATTACAAGGATGAACTCTAACATGGATCAACTTGGAACTTTCAAAGTGAAAGTGACCACCACAAAGGAACACAAGGATGATATCGATGACACACAAAGTAACCATATGATATGGATAGCATTCATGAAATCTGTCACATGGATGAAGTTGAATTTTGTGAATGACCATCAGAATATTGATGAAGTTGATAACATGGATGATGAAAAGTATCCCATGGATGAAGTTGACCAAATGATGATATTTCAAAAACACGAATGAAATTACGTTCTTGAATCAAAATTGGCATCCATATGTGAATCTATGTGAGTGTGATATATACATATTTATTTCTCTACAAATTTTCCTCCTATCCTACTAGGTAGGCCTACTTTTGTACTATAAATCAACCCCCAAGAAATTATTGGAAAGGAAAACAAATATTCATACCTACTTGGGGTCCAAATCAGTGTTGTGCTTGTAAGTGTTAATAGCCCGTATATATGACATGTAAATCTTACACTTACTCAATGGGCTATTTAGGTGGCTTATCATCAGAAACATTATGAATTCTCCCCTCCTCAAGTAAAAATCACATTTTTTATGTCGTGTTATATTTACATTGATTTATATAGCCATGTAAAATCATGTGAATAAATATATTTAGATTTACGTTGTTTTTTTAAATGGCATAAAGTTTTATAAACATATATAATTTTACATTTACACGAATGTAAATGAATATTATACACTTGCATAGAGTGTAAATAAATTTCATTATGGGATTTACACTTACATGGAATGTAAGTTCCAAACCATTTACACGCACAACAATGGTCCAAACATATGTAGACCGTGAAGCATAAGAGTGAAGAGTTCTTATGCCTACTTTAGAAGAGAAGCCTTCTTTTACTCGCAATATATCATTAAAATGTGAAATAATTTTCTTTTATAAAATTGATTTTGGAGGTTTTCAATTGCCAAAAGTGAGGGGAAAAAATTGAAATCAATATGTGATTTTTCATTGTGTAACCAACTTATAGAAGGATGATTTTAAATTTTTATTTTATTTTTAGTTTATAACCAAATTTGGCTAAATATTTCTAAGGATGATTGACTCTTCAAATACAAACACAAATTCCTTAAAAAAACAATGCTTAAAAGTGCAAGGCATCTTTTGCCTCCAAGAAATTTTCTACTTCCTTTGAAGGTAATATTATAGTGTGGAATTTTCTCAAAAGGCATATATTTCAAAAAGATAAATGTCCATATGACCTTTTTTTTTCATTTTTCCATGTGATACATACCCAATATATATAGGAAAAAGGAACTACGATGCCTAGTGGGTATCTTATAAAAAACAAAAACATTTTTTTCTTCATAGTTTTTTATGCAAGGTGACACCCCCATGTGGTAGGGGGGTTACCTTGTAAATAAAATCTTTTTCACTCTTGATGAATAGGCATAAAATCTATACTTCTTATTAAAAGGGATATTCAAGAATATAAAATGCCCTCAAAATAGATTAAGAAATATCTAAATGAAACATCAAACGTCGTTGGAAATTTTTTTATTAAAAATGATTTTACATGTTTTCAAAGATGAAATGCCCACCTCTATGGGCATTTCATTCCTCGAAGAGGCAAGCATTTCATTTTTTCAAAATGTATGCTAATTTTTCACACTTTGTAAATATATCTACAAATACACTATAAAAAAAAGAGTGGGTCTCCATGTTGTGATGGTAACCCATTGTTGCTTCATTTGCACAAGCTTTGTTTTTGGACTATGTATGTGTGTGACAATGTTAATGAAAGGAAAAATAGTTTTTTCAAAAAAAATTAAGAATTAGGCAAGTTCAAGTCAAGGTTATAGGACAAGTTCTAGGGCATCTGGATGAAAAGTTTTGAGTTTTGTTGAAATTGTCGTTGAGACTCGACTAAGCAACAATATGTCAATTATATAATTAATATTATATAACCTTGTTGAATTGTGTGGAGTAGGTAGTTGAACAAGAGGGTGTGTCACAATGTGGCCTTGTCATTTACATTAAAAAGTATGTGAAAGCAAAAGAAGAATCATGGAAATTCAAATATTTCACCATGCAAAAATGTAATCTTCAAAAAAACCCTTTAAAATAAATCAAACTCCTTTAAGATATCATATTTCCATAACTAATTTAAAGTTTCAACACAAGCCAAAATATCATCTTTCAAAAATCCTAACATAAAAATAGACCTATTATTATTACCTAAGGGCCAAACTCCCTTACACTATTATATTCTATAATGAATTTAAACACAATATCCTTGCCTTGGTAGTAGGCAAGGCTAATAAACCAACATTACACCAAAAAACAATTATATATAGAAAGAGAGATGTGTTTAAAGGAGATTGAACCAAATGTGGTTTTAAATCCAATTGGTCATAAATGTTTTATGAAAATGAATGGAACCAAAAGTCTTAGAAATCCAAAGAACCCATCTAAAAATCAAACTAGAGATTCCATTAAAAAAAATACCTTTAAAAAAAAGGGTGTTAAAACTAAACAAAAACCTTAAACCCTACCAAAGTCTCCTTTTCAAATCAAGTCTAGTATTCACCTCCTTTGGCAAAAATTATTTTGCAGTTAAAAACTAAAAACAAACTTTAGTACTTCAACATGGTTGATTCTTGTTTCATGGTGGATTTTTTTGCTAATTGGCAAGAAAAAAATGAAAATCCAATGCTATTCATACAAAGGATTTATGTGGAAACAATGTGCCAAAGTCACAAGATTTCAAAGAAAATATTTCCTCAAAATTGCCAAATTTAGACAATAGGTTCCACTAGGTAGCCAAAAATATATATTGAGATTATTTTTTTTTAAAAAATCCTCTGTGACATGTAGCCAAATTTGGCTAATTCTTCTTGCAGATGGTTGTTAATATAGCTATATCATGGAATTGGGGGAAAAAAAAAAAGCCTTGCTTGGGACCAACCCATCTCCGAGTCCTAATGAAGGAGTATTCATTCATAGAGATTGGAAATCTGAAAATCACACTCCCAATGTATATATGGCAAAACCCCAACGTTTATTTGAGTGACAAGTCATAAAATACCTAGTGCAAACATGTTAAAGATTATTATTGAAGTTGCAATTTGGGACACTCCTATAATCTATTACATTTAAGCAATTGGATTCCATTTGCTTAATAATTAATTATTGGGTTTCTTTGAAAATTTTGACATTGTAATTCATATCCACATATATTAATCCAAATGGATACAACACATGTTTAGAATGATCCAAGTCTTCAACTTTGTAAAGATTAGCTCCATTAATTTACTTAGAAATATGCACCAAATATTTTCCAAACTTTCAAATTTGTGTCAACATTCTTTATCATAGGGGCTAATGAGTCTTACCCATTTTCATATGTTCATAGATGAATGTGATTTTATGTTTTGAGCATTTATAGAGAATTTATGTGTTTAAAAGACACACTCATTAACAAAATTCATCTTTTCTTTCATTTCGAAATGCAACAATTGCCAAATGAAAGGAATTTGTTCATGGGCTTGGCCAATTCACGATATCAAGTTTGCACACCCAAAACATTTTTTTAGTCCTTCGAAAGCATGGAAGGTGTTTGTGTTAAACTAATTTATATAAGTATTATGAATACAAGTCCTGGATTGATTCATCAAATTTGAACATAAAAAAATCATTGATCATTGATCCACCAAAAATGAAATTGAATCAACCCAAAACCAGATGTTATATCAACATCAAAGAATCCAAACCCAAAACCAGATTTTCATGTATAAGTGAGAATCTAAACCCAAAATCCCAGATGTTATACCAACAAAAATTCCAAACCCAAACCCAAAACTTGATGTTATATTAGCAAATAATTTGAACCTAGAATTGGATGTTAATATATCAACAAAAGAATCCAAAACAAAATGAGATTTTATATCAACAAGAATCCAAATTCAAAATAGATCTTATATTTGTAAGAATCACAACAAGTACGGTGCTCCAAAGAATTAATACCAAGTACTAAAAACTTGTCATCACATAAGTCCAATTTTTTGAAGCTAGATTTTTTCCACTTTAGATAAATTAATCCTCTTTAATGACCACCATGTACACAAATTTGGAGATGAATCATCCTTTTCCTGGGAGGAGTTAAGTGGGTTTTTTCGCCAAATCTATTTAGTTACAAAGTTTATAATAACAAAGTTGTGATTAAAAACAAAAAAAGACTTATAAGAAACAAATGAGTGACTATATGGGGGTTCTTGAAAAATTTAGAGTGAAGATAATTTTTTTTGCATTCACTCAACATTATTATCTTTCTTGTATAGATAACGAAATGCCAGTGCCAATGCTATAATAACAATAGGCCCCAAAAATTGTAATATTTTGATGATGAAGGCTGAGCTTTTATCGTGGTTGTATTCGGGGGATGTTGCTGGTTTGTAAGTTTCCACTTCTGGAATGGATGCGATGTCAACTTCACCAATTTCAAAATCCTTCATCAAATTGTGGGCATCCACACTATGACCCACATCCTCAAAATCATTCGTTGCATCCTTGCCTGTTGTTGTTACAATGTGGACAAAATGCAAAACAATCAATTTTATTCATGCACCAATTTTTTGGAGCTTCAAGATTTATGCCAAAATTGAAAAAAAAGAAAAAAAAGAAGAACAAACAAAGTCACCACAAAAACAACAACCCCACATAGCTATATCAAAGTAAAGACCACCAATTTATATGAAGTCTTCAAAGGGGTTGTTAGAAAAATATGTAAACCTTAAAAATTCAATACCTGTTGCAGATAAAAGGACATCATCCCCTCCGGGATGGTGTTCCAAAAATTTCGTCACATCATAGACCTGCAAAACAAAATAAAACATGGATTTTGTTGAGGAAAAAAACTAGATCAATATTTGTAGAACATGTACTAAACAATTTTTTCCCTATATGGTTTTTTTTGTTCATAAGGGCAAAAATCATACATAAAATAGAAATTGGCAATCCAACATGAAAAGATGATGATCTAGAGCACATGAATTGAAATCCAAATAGGATAAGCAAAAAAAATTATTGAATACTAAAAGAGAATTTAGCTCCCTAACATGAACTAATCAACTCGAGAATTTTTTTTTTTTCAACAATCATGTCTATGCATTAGTTGCAAAAGAATCATCAAAAGGCAACAACAAAACAATTGCAAATTACAAGAGTCCCCAGTTCTAGAATCCCAATAGAAACAACAACAACAACAACAACAAAAGATGAATCCTATTCTTGAATTTATGTTGACCCAAAAACATCACAAAAACAAGAAGCAAAGGAAACGAAAAGAATTCCTCGAAATTTTCATGTGTTGAGGAACAAAAACTAAATTTTCATGGATCACATGGATTGTCAAAAGGTTCATTGCAAAAGGTTGAATAGGTTTAAGAACAAGAATCAAACTAAAAATAAAAACTAAAAATCAAACTTGATTTTTTATTTAACCATGGGATTCAAGAAGCCTTGAGGGTAATTTTTAGGAAGAAAACACTAAGGAATGGTCAAGAAGACAAGCCAAAGCACAATTGTAAGAACTAATGAGAATTATGCTATCTACTAGGGAAGAGTTGCTACATCAGGAGACATATATAAAATTCATGCACCAAGAAACTTTTAGCTGCTCAAGAATATCTTGGGACCTCAACTTGGAAAACATGAAAACTATTGGAAAATCACAACTTGTGATAAACACCAAATAGAAAAGCCAGACATTAAAAAAAAAACCAAACAAACAAACAAACAATCCATGGCACATACATACATGTGTTTGGAGGAAGAACTTGAGAGCAATTTTTTTTTTGTGGGTGATGATGATGATGGACAAAGGAACCAACCTTTCCATGGATGATGAGCCAACAATCCGTGGGATTGCCATGAGTTTGCACCTCGGAGAATTGGAAGACTTTTGTCTCCGTGACCATTTCGACACCAATCCAAACCTACTTTTTCAACAAAACCCCTCCTCCCTTCAAAGCTTGTGTGTAATAGTAAGTACCACAACAACAAAAAAACACAAAATCCCAAAAATCCCAAAAACACCACCCCCTCCCAACAAAACAAATTCACAAACACCCAACAAGAGAAATTTCACCCACAACCAATAACACAATCCACAAACACCCAACAAGAGCAATTGCACAAACACCCAACTAAAGAAATTTCACAAACACCCAACAAAAGAAATTTCACAAACACCCAACAAGAGATTTGAAGCTAACCAACACAAGTCCAAATCCACAAAACACCCAACAAGAAGAGAAATTCCACAAACCACCCAACACCCAACAACAAGAGAGAAATCCACAAACCACCCAACACCCAACAAAGAGAGAATACACAAACTACCCAACAAGAGATTTGAAGCTTGAGATTCTAATTGCAAACATTAAAACCCCCAAGTCTTTGAAAACTAGACATGAGCTTTGAGACCATGCTTTGGAAACTAGACACATGAGCTTTGAGACCATGATGATGATGAATGAACCCAGTCCACCAGGTCAGGTCCACCAACAAGTCAAAGAAGAAGGAGGACACAAAAGTAAAAAACCTAAGAAAAACCAACATAGCCTAGTAGTAGGTCAAAAAAGGCAACAATAAAAGAGGGTTTTGAAGGCAATTATTATGCACAACTTTGACTCTTATGATTTGCAATCTATCTTTTGTTCTCTTTGGTTTTTTTGGAGCTTGTTTTTTTTCTTACCTTAAAAAAAAAAGTATCAACAAGTTTACAAGTTGCAACTGAAAGCTAAAAAGCTTCTTTTTTTAATTCTTAACTTCATATTTCAAAATTTGGCAACTTTAGATTTATTTATTTATTTATTAAATTTCCCTCATAATAATGTGAGGACTTGTTCAATTGAGCCCTCTTTTTTTTTTTTTTTTCCCAAAAAAAGCTCCTTTTATTTTGTACCTTCCTTTATGAAAATATAACCCCCCAATTTTTTTTATAGAAAAAACAAACATTGGACCAAACCAGATGTGAAATTATTGAGCTCACTATTCAACAAAAGAAATAATAAAAAGGGGTCAAAATTGAGCAACAACTTTTAAGCTGTACAAATGGGTCAGCTAACTTAACTTTTTGGGGGAATTTTACTAGCAACCCAAAAAAGCCTAACCCTAACCCTAACCCCATCCTACACTCTAGTAGGTGAACCCATGATCAGATGATTCCAAAATTCTGCATGCCTTTTATTCTACTTGTGTATTCTGCAATTTAACTTGCCTTTTTGTGAGCAATGATGACAGCTGCATGAGTTTGGCTTTGACTGTTTCTTCATTAAAAAATTTCAATCAGTAATTAATTAATTATTTATTTTAATGATTTTTAAATGTATTTTTATGATGTTCAAAACATAATTTTCCTTTTTGGGGGGGTTTTCAAATTTTTGATATGAAAATTTTGGCTAAATATTCCCAAAATAGCAAAAAATTTTCAAATTTACACTGGTTTTTTTTTAAAAAAATCTAATTTTTCCTTTTTTTTGGGTAATAAAAAAGAGTATTCAGGCAGTTGAAAAAAAAGGAAAAAAAAAAAGAAAAAAAAGGGAAAAGGAAGAAAGACCTCAAGAAATCCCAAAGTTTTTTTTATCATTTTGTGACATAGTAGCTTTACCCATCATGATATAAGCCACTCAAACTTTATTATTAGAAAATATTACTATAACAAGGAAGAAGTGAAAATGGAAAATGAAAGGATTTAATATCAAAGGGACTATGGGGTTTTTTTTTTTTTTCCCTTCAATTTTGTGAGGTAGGTGGAGTGGCTATAATCCACAAGAGGACTTAGCCAAATTTGGCTATAGGTTAGAGAGAAAAGTTTAAAAAAATTTGGAACCTTGCAAAACTGCGAAAACATGCTAGAAACTCTGGTCTAGATATGGCGATTTCAAACCTATTTTCCCTGAAATATGGCGACTTTGGGCCATTTTTCCCAATAAAAACCTTTGAAGTCTTTTTTTCTTTTTTTTCTTTTTTTTTGGTCACCAGGTGGTAAAAAATTTGCCAAAAAAAAGAAGGCCAAACACACCATGAGGGATGAAACCCAAAAGGGCAACGGAACCACTAAGATAACACTAACTTACACCCATAAGTAGCCATACACATAAACCCTAAACCCTAAACCCTCTTTGAGGACTAGAAGACATAAGAACCCTTCCATTCATATGCCTTAGTAATTGGGTTATGTTTTAGGTTCAAGAAATGACCCCTATGATTGGCTTAACCCCTCATAGCATAGGGTTAAGCCAATGGGTCGGGGATGGTTTCAAAGTGCAAGGCCAAACTTGACTACCTATTGCCCTCATTGTAGGCCCATGGTTTTGGAAATGCCCTCCACCATGGGCTTTATCATTACACACTTAGGGTCTCTTTTTGTTAGGTTGTTATTGGCACATGAGGTCCTACTATGAATGAATGAATGACCTATTCTATTATATTATATTGCCTTGAAAAAAGGCCAATGCAAACTTGATCAAATGGATATATACTTGATGATTGTCATTGAAAAAAAGAGTCATTGAAAAAGCTTGTCAAGTGTGTCATGATTCATGAACAATCATTTTTCCAATTGGGATGCTATACAACTCTTTTGGAAAAAATTTCTCCATTAAAAACCCAACTAAAATTTGCAAAGTAATAGTAGGAAAATAAAATAAAATAACATAAATAATAAACTGAACAAAAGCATGTAAGAAAGAGTTTGGGCGTCTTTTCATGAGTTTTTTACCACACTACTCATTTTTAAAAATAAAACAAAGTAGCACTTTTGCATTAGGAAGATCAAGAAAAAGGTAATTATTTTTATTGTACTACATTACAATCAATATTTATCAATTCTAAGCAAAGAATGTACCCCAAAATGTATATTTTACCCTAAGTCGGTTTTGTCATTAAATAATTATTAAAAATAGTGAAAATAAATTTCATGAAAATATGAAGGTGAGGTGTGAAAAACCATCATAATTATTGTATTCTACAATTGGGATAATTTCATTCCTCATATAACAATATCATAGTAGATTATGAAAATAATAATAATAATAATAAGTTTTGATGGATTTCCTTTTTAGCTATCAAGCTTTTTTACCTTGCAATCTTTCAAAAAAAAATTATTAATTATTTATTTAAATATAATTTATCCTCTTTTTCCAAAGGATCACTAGAGTGGCTTTTTCACTTTTTTTTTTCATTTTTCATAAAGAAAGAAAAAGAATAGAGAGGATTTAGATGTCATTTGCAGCACTTTGATTCTGAAGCTTCTTCAATCAGGCTGATGCTGAAAAATGGAGCTTCAAGTTGTCTCGAGTTTGCCACAAAATTGATGTACTTGTGAGGATTGCATCCTCTCTCCCCCATGTGGGTGCCCAAGAAGGGAGGGAGATCAGCTGGGCTTTGCAATGGTTGTGAGGATTGCATCCTCTCCCCCATGTGAGTGCCAAAGAAGAGAAAGAGATCAGCTGGGCTTTGCAATGGTTGTGAGGATTGCATCCTCTCCCCCATGTGGGTGCCAAAGAAGAGAGAGAGAGAGATCAGCTGGGCGTTGCAATGGTTTTGAGGATTGCATCCTCTCCCCCATGTGGGTGCCAAAGAAGAGAGAGAGAGAGAGAGAGAGAGAGAGAGAGAGAGATCAGCTGGACTTTAGCAATGGCTGGGCTCAAGACTGGGGGAAGTAAACCATGATAGATAGATAGATAGATAGCAAGAGGTTAAGGTTAGGATTTGCAGACCATGAATAGGGTTTAGGGTTTAGGATCTCACTCATTATTGCCAGTTCTCAAGGCACAGACATGTTCTTCCTCTTCCTCTTCGAACTCTTCTTCTTCTTTCTTCTTTGTGGGTCCTTGCAAATGATTTAAGAGCTTTGTTTCTGAAGTCAGGGGATTTTGCAAAACCCAAAATTGAGAATGGTTTTCATCAAAATCTTGGATGGGTGCACAAATCTGGGGATGGATGTGTGCACTATGAACTCACAAGCATAGAACAGGCAACAGACCAGCATCATTGGCACAAAATGTTAAGTCTAGACTGAGCAAGCACAATCATGAATGGCATCATCAGTCTTTCTCTCTGCTAAATCCCTTGAGTTCCCCATTCTCCTGGCAGGTGTGTTTTCTTCATTTTTGTGTTCACAAGATCCTTCATGTTATACACTAGTTCTATTTCTATAATTTGGGAGTACTGCAATTTCAAAGGTAAGTACAAATTAGCTGATGAAATCCCTCTGGACCTCCTTCTTCTTCTTCAATGCTCGGATCACAATTGCTTTTATGCTTAAATATAATCCCCAGAAGATGGTAATGATTAGACCCAGGAAATCTAGTCTAGAATTGGCATTTTGTGTGTTGATCAAAACCAAAACCTGGAAAAAGGATTGAAGACAATTTAAAACCCATCTTTTGTTTCAATACACAAACTTGAGAAACTGGATATTATCACATGTTGCTAATCTTCGTCAAATCCTTTACCTTTTTCGAGCTTGGGAGAATTGTGATACAGCAGCATCCTTGAGTGCAAGTCTTTGGCAATCTAATACAGCTTTCTCTTCTCTCACTTTCTTCTTCAAATCAAAGAGCAAGCTTTAGAGGGCAGGGGAAAAAAAAGTCTTTTAAGTACTCATCAAGGGTAGAATTACTTGGGTTTAGTGCTGCTGATGTTTGACAAGCTTAATCGGACAGGTAATCATATATCATTGGAATTTGAGCTTTTAATGGACTTGGTGAAAGTCAAGAAATTGTGTTGGGTTGCAATATAAGACTCAATGTTTGAGTTTTCGTCTTCTAGGCTTGTGTGATTCATATATTGTTTTCAACTGAAATTCTGGAAGCGTGTGAACTTCTGCATTTTGGAAGCTGGAAACTTCATCTGAAAAAAGCTTAGCTTGTACAAAAGTTCACCACTAACTAGTGAAAATCTGTCAATTATCCTCCATTTGTTTGGTTACTACTACACACACACTTGCAGCAGATGGCACCAACATTTGCACAGCAAGCTAGCTAGAAGTGACAGCAGCATGAGGAGCTGCTAATTAAGAACTTAATCAGAAGGCCAAATCTTATTCTCTCTGTAGGATGAGAGATAACTCCAGAAGTACTACACTCTGGAAACCTTCAGAGCTTTTTTTTTTTCTTTTTTTTTTTTTTGCATGGCCTTTTTTCAATTCCCAAGAAGATACAAAGTGTAGCCATCCATGATTGTGAGTTATGTAGTACACAACAAGTTCAGCAAACAAAATCTTGCATGTCATGCATGTCATGTCATGGACCAAAAAGAATGACCACCCATCATCATCATCATCATCATCACAATACTAAATTTCTGTTGGTTTTTTCTTTTGCGGCCACAATAACAACAACAAACCTGGTACTACTGCATGCTCATTGTAATATGTCATAAGCCTACTACTTTGCCCCAATTATTGCACAAAAAAAGAGAGGAAAAAAAGGAAATGCCAACAAGATTTATTTATTCAGAAGGCTCAACTTCAATGTGCTTCGTGAGTGAGTGAGTGAGTCTCCTCCTCCTCCTCCTCCTCCTCCTCCTCCTCTCATCCCAATTGTTCAACACTTTTTTTTTGTTTTGGGTCTCCAACAAATCCCAATGACACAAATGGACATTCTCAAGAGTGTGTCAGGTAACTACAATGCATCCGGACACTCTTCTCTGATTGAAATCTTCATTGTTGTAGTAGTATTCCTAACCCAAACAAGCACACTCGTTGAGGAACAGCTGAGGAACAAATACGAGTATTGGACGGTTATTAGAAACAGGAACAGACCCCACACAATGATGGGGGAGGTTCTTAGGATTCATAACCGTGGTTCTCAAATGATCAAAGACCCAATTCTGGTGATGTTTCACCATGGTTCTCAAAAACACCAAATAACTGGGCCAGAGAAAAGCCATCAGTTCTTCACCGGTTCTTTCATGAGAACCGCAGGTTCTTTAAGGTTTTTGCCAGGACCCACACAGCTCTTTGATTCTGAGAACTGTCGGGTCCTGGTTATTTCCAAAAACCTTAAATTTAAAAAAAGAAATTAGAAAATGAGGCATTAAGGTTTAAGGTTTTAAGGCATTAAGGTTTAAGATTTTATTATGTACATGGATGTGAGGTTGAGTACCGCCAAAATTGCATTATAATTAAATATTGGGTAAATCATCCTCCTTCCCATTTCAAGCTTCCTAAACCTATTTTAGTTTTGGATAGTCTTTGCTTTGCCATATATCGCGCTCCTTCGCTCTTTGACATCTATTGATCACTAGCCATTAATTGTTGCATATTTTCAAAATTTTCAAATTTGACAAATGTTTTTTATCCTTTATATCTTGCATCAAATAGTTGGATGTCATCATTATAAATTAATCTTCCAATTCTACAAATTTGAGTCCATTATTGGATAAATCTTTAGAATAGATGCAAAAGTGAACTAAGCATGGAACAAATTGGAATACAAAACAAAAACATAGTCTAGAAGTAGCAAGCATGAAGAAGCTAGTTTGCTTTTGGATGCCAAGCTTCATGAAAGCTTCTATATTAAATTTTTTCATCTCTTTCTTGCTTTTTGTGCGCCTTTTTAAATTTTTCTAATAAACCAAAAATTTAAAGTGTTGTACACAAGAGGCTTCAATTGTTGTTTAGTGACAAAGGGTTTTTAAATAATTTTTTAAAATTAATATTGTTAGGAATGTGTTGATACATCTCCTCTATGGATTGATTGGTTTAGGTTTCCTTTGTCATCCTAAATGTAAAGTGATTAGTGTCAAATGTCTTATATTAATGAGTTTTTAAATTCAATCCTTCAATTAAATACTATTTTTTTGAATCTTTTTAATTCTCACTATTATTTCCAAATTCACGCTTTGATATGCTTCTTTTCCTCCGTCTTCATTTTCAAGTTTGTCCAATACATTAGATTATTTTTTTATTAGTAATACCAACAAAGTTGAAGGATTAAATAAGAGAGTTGGGAAAAATGAAGACTTTACAACAAAAGTTATAGCATAAAGAGACAAAGGTAGCATGGAGGATACTAGAGGTCATAGCAATTGTAGGGAAGTCTTCACCATGCAAAGACCTTCTCAATCTTCTCATACTTTCATTTTTAGTTTTAATAGTTGTGCCCAATCTTAAGTTCAACCATCTTTAAGGAAGTCATAATAATATTACTTTGTTTGGTTGTTCAAAATGATGAACTTGCTATAGAAAAAGAATATTTGAAGTTTATTAAAAGTTCTCATGATGTCTTCATCATAATTGTTGTCAAAAAAATTAATAAATAATATATGTCACGGATTCAATCATGTTGTTTATTAGAAAGTTCATAGATCCACACAAATGTTGGGAATATCTTAAAGAAAATATGAAACCAAAATAAAATCCATGAAACTAATGTTGCTACAAAGGTTTGTGACCATGAAGAAGATGGGAATATTGATATGGATGAGTACTTAAAAAATGCTAAGGAAATTATTGATCAACTTGAAAGTGCCATAATAACTTCACCATTTTGACATTTTCTTGATGATTTTTTTTCATTTTTTCACTTCAATAGTAAATTTATTTACTAAAAAAAATCCTACACTTGCAATGCAAAAAAAAAATCAAGTAATTTTGCATTGCATAGGGGTGCATTTTCTTTATTAGGAACCATGAGCATTGATTTCACAAAGTTCTTATAAAGAGTGGATGAAGCAATCAAGTTGATGTGGAACAATATGATTGGTCAATATAAGAGAACTTTTAAAAATCATCATTTACAAGTTGTCAAAAAAATGATTTTAATTATTATGACCCCAAAAATGATGCATTGTATTATATGTGAAATTTTTGTTGAAATACATTTTTGATAAATATGTCATAAATCAAAAAAATCAAAACCTTGTCAAAATTCATTAAATAGCAAAAGGACTAGTCACAAACACAATGTTGTGTTTTTGAATCCCTTATTTTTTTAATCATCATTTTTCACCTTGGATTTTAACAACATAATGTATAATGAAGAGTTCCATGCAAAAATAATATAAGATTTTTATAACAATGCATTCATTTTGAAAGTATCAAACTTTCAAATTTAAGCAATGGTTATGCCAAAGGTGGGTCAAAAGAAAATTTGCACCTATAAACACACCACACCACCAAGCTTAAGGGTACATGTAGTTCACAATAACATCAAATGTACCTAATTTATATTGTATCTAGTTCTAGATCTATTGATGTAATCTAAAACTCTTAGCATAATGAGCGATTGATTTTGAAAAAAATCAACATGTTCATTGAGATTAGTCTAACTATTTTATGTAGGGTAAAGCCCTAAGATAAAGGCATTTTAGAAAGAAGGGTCTACTTAAGGTGGTAGCCAAGGGGGTGTTTTGAATTTCAATGATGTTTTCATCCACAAGTTTTACCCACATAAAGAGAGCATGTTGTTTTTCCTTTTTGATAAAATACCTTTTGTAGGAAAGGATGAAAAGACAACCAATGTGTAAAAGAAATGTTAGAGAAGAAAAGAGAAATTAGACCATGGAAGGATGAAAAGACATAATTGGCCTCCAATGGATTGAGAGAGAAATCATGTTTCATAAAGCCCATTGCTTTTAATGTTAAAAAGAAGTGGCCAAGTTTTTTCATTGTTAAAACTTGTTAAAAGTTTAGGTGTTGTGAGGGAGAGAGCAAAATTCCAATTCTAGTTTTTGGTGTTGAAATCTCAAGCATTCTAAAGGGAAAATGTGATTTGGAGGCAAGAGAGCAATGATGCACTTATGTTTGTCTCATTTTGTTAATATTTTATGCATTGTTGGAGCGAGGTTTGCTGGTTGCAAAGTTATGTTATGGCATAGAAGGCTTATGAAGAGAAAAGAGTGTGAGAGAAAATGTTCTTATCTCATTTTGAGTTTTGAATGTTGATCCTTTTATATGGGTGAAGGATAATTCAAAACTCAACATGAGAAGGCAAAAGCAAGCCTCATGACAAGCCCAAATATAAGAATATTTAAGAATAACTCTAACATGGTAGGGCATTTTCACCCTATTAAATGATTAGATCCATCTTTCTTGTTCTAACCTTTCTAAGCATAAGGTGGTTGCAATTTCTCGAGTTTGTGAAAAAAAACACATGGACATTGACATTAACTATTAAGTCTTAAAGATTTGAATGCTGAAAGCTATAGCATTCATGCAATTAATGAAACAATGGGATGTGATTTGTGAACAACACAATATGGAGCCTCTTTTAGTTAAACCCATGTTTCTCTTTCTATGGTCTTATCATATGAAAATGTGAAACATGCACTCATTGGATTTCCAAGCTTTAGAACCTTGTCCACATTTTATCCTTTAAAATGATTTTATTCTCATGAATTATGATACACTACCACCATACATGTCTACTTTGTTGCTTAATATTTATTAAATAATGGAAAAGTCTTCCTATAGGCAAATGGATTTGGAATCATTTAGGTCTCTTATACTTCTTTTTTTTTTCCTCTTATTTCTTCAAATTAGGCTAATAATCACCTGCCCAATCAACTAAGGATGACCAAAAAATTAAAATCCCAATGTCTAGTAGTAGTAGGTGCCCCTCTTTGTGTGAACACCCAAAATTTCCAAAGGGAGTAGTAGTAGGTAATAATAATAAGGCACACAAAACAGACCTTCCACTCCATCATGGTCTTCACATATGAGGTTCCCTCATTATTATACTCTAATACCTTTGTTTGTTCTGTCTTTTTTGAACCCTATTTTAGCATCTACCCAACAAATTTCTTGATTTTTAACCCGTCTTTTTTGAACCCTATTTTAGCATGTACCCAACAAATTCCTTGATTTCCAGCCCATCTTTTTTGAACCCTATTTTAGCATGTACCCAACAAAATTCTTGATTTTTAGCCCGTCTTTTTTGAACCCTATTTTAGCATCTACCCAACAAATTTCTTGATTTTTAACCCATCTTTTTTGAACCCTATTTTAGCATCTACCCAACAAATTTCTTGATTTTTAACCCGTCTTTTTTGAACCCTATTTTAGCATCTACCCAACAAATTTCTTGATTTTTAGCCCGTCTTTTTTGAGGCCTATTTTAGCATCTATCCAACAAATTTCTTGATTTTTAGCCCATCTATTTTGAACCCTATTTTAGCATCTAGCCAACAAATTTCTTGATTTTAGCCACATGGCTGGCTACCGTGTCAAGATTGCATGCACTTTTGGCATCCACCAAAAGTGGGTGGGTGGCTGCACACCATGCAGCTCTAAGTTACAACTTCCAGATGCCCTTATGCTTTACAACTTACAGCTTCTAGATGCCCTTTATCCCTTACAAAGCTTTATAATTATGGCTTCAGCAACCACTGCAAAAGTGTGTGTTTAGCTACATCCACGGAGAAATGAATGAAGTTACACACTATCGTTTGCCTTGGCAGGCAAGAAGGTCAACACAAAGTTTGTTTAACTGCAAAAATTGTAATTATGTGTTGGCTACATCCACTCAGAACAGACCACCACCCCAATTCTTTCATCAAAGTTATTAGTTACTACAAAAGGAACTCTCAAATGGGTTGCCGTTTATAACTCATGAATAGCTTGTATATCAATATATATATATGTGTGTGTGTGTGTGTGTGTGTGTGTGCGCACGCGCTTTTGTTGTCTTCCTTTCATTCTTTTTCTTGCAAGAAAGTCTCTTCTAAAGCTCCTCTCATGTTACCCCATCAAGTTTTTTTTGTGCATTTGTGTCACTTATCTCAAGCAAGATGCTAGAGCTTCTCTCCCCACCCTCCTCCCCCACCCAGCTACCCACCCACCCCTAACCTCCATCCTATGCTTGTCTGTCTTGGGAGACAAGCTGGGAACATGGACAAGCTTGTCTAACAAAGACCCAGTCCTGCAAAATTCAGATCCAAAATTGGGAGCTAAAATTTTTTTTGGATTATATTATTATTATTATTATTAAAATTAGTGGTTAGATTGGACTATCTCTATAGGGTCCAATCTATTGGGTTAATATTTCATTTACTACATGGGCATTATTATTATATAAGATTTTATTTATTTATTTTTCATTTACCAAAAAAAATTGTAGTGTGCATGTGTTCATCCATGACCCAAAACAAAACATGTAATAGCTTTAATCCACAAAGCATTTTAATTTTTCAAATATCTAATTTGGGATTACATTGAGAAAAGAAAATGATGAAAAATGTGATGGAAACTTTTTTTTAATTTTTAATCCAGCTTTGAGATTATTATATTTTGAATAATGAATTTTTTTCTAAATCATCTTATTTGAAGTGTCTACTCAAAGTAATTAATTCCATTGAAAAGAACTTTTTAAAAAGCACCACAGCTGCCAAAAGCATCTTCCATGTTCCTATTCCATTATATACGGAAACTGACCTAGGAGGTTTCTATGGAAGTTTCTATGGTGTTTTAGGGATCCCAATTGAGTGTCCTAGTTCTTCATGAGCACCAGTTGGTAAACATGAGTCCTGAGTTATAAAGACCTCATGGTGTGCAAAGAAACCAAGCAAAGAAAAAGAAGTACATCTCTTGACCAAAAATTGTCTAACTTGTAACACTCAATCCAAGAGTTTGTAAGTTGGGTTTTTAACATTTTATCATTCAATCAAAGCATAAAGTTGAATTGGGTTTAGGTTAATTTTTTATCATACAATCAAGGCAAAGGTTAAATTGGGTTTAGGTTAATGTTTTTTTTATCATACAATCAAAGATAAGGTTAAATTGGGTTTAGGTTGACATTTTATCATACAATCATGAATAAGGTTAAATTGGGTTTACGTCTAAATGGGTTTTTGGTTCCTTTTGCAAAAAATCTCAACTCTTGGAAACTCTTTAGAGCAAATGGTTTGGTACTAGTTTTGCGACAATGGAAGTCTTTGATCAAATGAGAATGGAGATTACTCCACCCCTTACCCTAACTCATGATCTTCTTCTTCTGCTAGTGGTTATGGTAACTTATGATAGATTGGTACTGGAGAAGTTACAATAGCTTATAGTCTGGTGGGTTTGAAAGCAGCTGGAGTACAAATTGATGGGTTTGCTTTAGCCATTGTTGTGGTGCTGTGAGAAGCTCACCAAGTTAGAATCAAGAGTCGCAACAAAAAGGAATGGGTCAATTGATCAATCGTGTTATGTATGTTGAGAGTTGTTCAGAGAGAACATGATTCTCTGCACACCTTTGTTGTCTGAAGGCTAAATAAGCCTGTCAAGCATACAAAGCAAACTGTACCATAGTACCTTGGCAACTTTGACATTAATTGTATTTTTTTTTTGTAAAATTGCAGAATTTTCAAAAAAAAAGTTCAAAGATTTATTTTTTGTGTGTGATGGAAAATAGAAATTTCTTTGGAATATTCAAGTAAATTCTAATTTTCAAAATGTCCTTCTACTATGGAAAATTGTACCTTGCCAAAAATCACTAAGCTATGGCCCCATGGAGCTTGCCCAATGTTTTAATTTTGCCGAATTCTTGTTAAGTTCTACCACCATTTCCCAGCCTCTTCGTGCATATCACAATCCTCACCTTCAGATTTGCCTGAATGCTAGATGCTAGATGCTCTGAGGGACAAGCATTGAGCCAAATCATATGGCCAATCATAAGTGAACCAACAGCCACTATAACCCACCATGATGCATGGATGATGGGTTGACGGGTGACAATTATTCATTGGGTTCCAATTAACCACAATGGTTACCTCAGTTTATGAATTAACCACCTACGTAGTAACAAGTAACAACCCACAAGCCCTTACCTATGTTAACCATCTACATACATATACTTACCTAGTAGCTAGTTTAACTGCATTTGAACATAGTTTTTAGTGTTGGGAGGGAAATGTTTTTGGCCATTTTTCTACAACTTTTACATATTTCTGAAAAAAAGAGTATCTAATTTAAGGCTAAATCTTGGTTGGGATGATTGCTAATTGCTACATAAGAAAATTGAAAAAAAAAACAAGAGAAAAAAAAAAACATTGATGCAAATGTTGGTAGAACATGAGACTTTCCAATGCAATAGATTTTTTCCACAATGAGAGACCCATAGTGTGAATAAGTCTAGTCTTCCTTCAGTACCATGTTGAATGTAGAGTTTAACCACTTGGGTGGCTGAGAAATTGAAAAAGTCAGCTGAAGCATGAGCTTTCATCATGCCAAGCAACAGTTAGTTGGTACTAAAATCTGCGGCTTTTTAGATTCCAATCATAAGGTGACAAGAAAACATGAATCAGCTCACAATATTATTTCAACAAAAAGCTTCACAAATCTGACAACAGAGAGACTTACTGCATCATCATATATCAATTGGTATGTAACTTAGTGAAAAAAAACTTTTACACTCAAGTGCGTAACACAAAATGTGTAATAATGTTAGAGTTATATATAAAGTCACGCCGTCTTCTCCCTGTCTTTGTGCCTTCTTTCACCCCCTATCCCCTCTTTCAATGGTATCTGCAAAGTAAAGAAATTTTATTAGATCTCAGTATGATATACTGAAACTCACCATTTTAATGCAAAAGGTTCAAGAGTAATTATAGTAGTTGTACAGGTAGGAGCAGTGAAAATATATGTAGCAGCAGTGGATGCACTCAAGAAAAACGAAAGACAGGATGAATCTCAGTCTACCACCAAAATTGATGGTTTTCTGAGTTTCTCCCCCCCTTGAATGGTAATGTACTTTCTTGCAGGTGGTTTTTTTGTATCTCGCCCTATGTATGACCAAACTCAGGATTATGATGTTGTGTTTTTATTACTTTACTGACAGCTCTATTACATAAAAGAAATAATAAAGGTTGATCCTTGCTACTAGTGAAAAGCTTTTGTTACTTATTTGCATGATGCAAAATATGTTATGATATTCCATAACAAAAATAAACAAATGTTGATCTTGTGAAACCAAAGACCATGATATTAGCGGATACAGGAAAAACTGCATTCGACATCTAGTTCTTCAACCTTGTAGAAAGTTTGAAAAGAATCAAGTGGACCCAAACTCAACATCTAGTTTTTCAGCATTTTGAAATTGGAGA
Source organism: Sphagnum contortum (assembly GCA_963920785.1). NCBI lineage: Eukaryota > Viridiplantae > Streptophyta > Sphagnopsida > Sphagnales > Sphagnaceae > Sphagnum > Sphagnum contortum. The sequence continues at coordinate 12,892,543 of OY987293.1, read as the reverse complement.
GAATCAAGTGGGGGCCCCCAACAAGATAGGCATTGAAAAGTTAGAATCATCATTTTGCATACACGAGCACCCCAAAGCAAAGCAAAGCAAAGCAAAGCAAAGCTACTGCTTTTGTTGTTTACCAATATATATATCAGAAGCTCATCAGCTATTTGTAATGATGCAAAACAGTGAGAACAAACTCATTGTATGTAGTATGATGCGTCAAATGGTCAAAACTTCTTTCTAAAATTCATGATAGCACACACAATCTATTGAGGTTTTGTTATTTTGAACTTGAGATCCAGACAAAGAGAAGACACTAAAACACCACCCCTTGCATGGAGCTTCTGTCCAATGCATTTGTTGGCTGTGACCCAGGCATTCTATAGGGGGCTCCACAATCCTTCTCTGGATTTTGCATGTAGATCACCCATCATGCTTGAGCTGACCGAAATTTGTTGTTGGTAAGGATAATTTTGTCACCATCAATGAATGATCTCTCTTTTCTGAAAGGAGGGAATATTCTCCAAATTGGTTGATTGAAACACCATATTCTTTTTCACAAGCTTGATTGCCCCCCCTCGTGTGAAGAAACATTATTTCATGTGAAGAAAGAAAGAAAGAAAGAAAACAAGCAAGCAAGCAAGGATTGTTTGCCATACCTTGTGATTCTAGGAATTTACATGCATAGAAACTAGAAACCTCCATTAGAGTACGTGCAAAGAATGTACATTGTGATTTTAGGAATTCAAATGCGTAGTAGCAACTAGAAACCTTTAGAGGACATGCAAAGAATGACATTGTGATTGTCAGGAATTGTGAATGTAGAAAGTTGAAATCTTTAGAAAGCATGCAAAGAATAGTTATATGGTTACGTAGTCATGGGTGGGATCTAGTTGATTAGCCTATTAGGCTAACATATTCTAATGTTATTGTTGTTGTGCCACAACCAAAACAGAGGAAAAGAAGAAAACGGTCAAGAATATGTTCCCCTTGATATGTTCTCCATGTAGTAATGATTATTATAAATGGCATATTCTCTTTTATATATTGTTCATGATATCCTCATCTTCCTCACATATCACACATGATGAACTTCTCTTTTACACATTCCTTTACATAATGGCCAAATGCATAGTCAATGTGGGTGCCATAATAGATGGTACCCCTAATGGAAGGACTAAAACCTTCTGGGATGGTTTCTAATCAGACCCAACACTTTTTTCTTGGGGTGGGGAGATCCATCCTAAGGAAATCCAGCTAAAAACATCTCATGTTTTTGGTTCTTCAATATTCTATGAAGAAGGCTATGCTTCCCCCAAATGCACTTTAAAAAGGCAACTTATTAATGTCTCACTTGGAGAGATAGATGATAGTGGCAAGAAAAATTAGTTTGTTAACCTAGAAAGACCAAGCTTCCACTAGTTCCATCAATTATTTTAAGCTTGTTGTCAAATTCTTTCCAAGACCATGCTTCAAAGCTTATCATTGCGATTGGGAATCCTCCAAGTGAGAATACATATCAAGCAACAACACATTGTACATTAAAAAAAGCATTGAAGTTCAAAGTTAAAATAGGCCTCTTTCAAACTATTTTTAAAAAAAGGTTGCTATTTGCAAGCAAGTTAGCTTGAATAAGAGGTTTTGGGGTGATTTTCATCGCCCTATAATATATATCAGTATATTTAAATACTTGAACATATTTGAACATGCAAAATACACCATAACTTTTCACATCCACTCAACAAAAGCTTCAATCAACCACCCACAAAAAAAATCATTTAACTTTCATTTCACAATATGCATTCAATAGTGCAAAATAGTATATACCTCATTCAACATATTCAACTTCACAAGAAAACAATATTTGATAAAATAAGTTATGAAGAAGTGGGCCACCCATGCATTGCATTTTTTTAATAATATTGTTTTGGGAATACAATTGCTACTAGAAGAATCCATTTACTATTTGGGCACATCAAGACATGACAACACATGCAAATAGACGTAAAGCTTCATAATGCCCATAGTATGAAAAATTCACATGAATAATATTCCGTGATGTTAATGAATTATCACTAAAACAATTGAACACAATCAATGAATTTATTTGTCACATAGATCAAACCCAACATCACCAATCATCAAACTCTTGAAGCAACAACAAAACATTAAAGTGATAATTAATGGTCACACATAATATGCCACAAATGCTTTTTATCTTTTTCAAAATGCACACAACACATGAAATATATAATTTAAGAAACACAATGTGTATATTTGCAAATTGTATGACTTGAACAAGTAATTCACCCTATGTTCCTCCTTTGATGTTTATTTTAAACGACCGCTAAAAATTCCAAACCTAAATAATTAGTTGCATTGATATCTAAATTTCACATAAATATAGGCGAAGTTTTTTTTTTAAATTACAAGATTGGATTATAATATTTATGTTTTCAAAATTAATATTGAGGTCATTTTGTTTATCATTTGGCTCACTTTTCATGGAGGAATGTAATCCTCCCTTAGCTTAGCTTGGTTGAAGAGCTAACGGAGTTTGAAACCTAAACAAGGTGACCTTCTTTAGGGTTTCATTTGTTCACCCACTTACCTTGCCAATATTTTTGAAAAATAGCTCTTTGGGAACACTTACCATATGCTCTAAAATAATTCCCAAAATTCTTTCATACATTATATAATTCTTGGGGTGAGGGGCCTAATTCCGCTTAGCTTTTTTTTTTTTTTGGTTTTGGGGGTGGGTCGGGTGGTTTCCTTTGCCACTCATGACAAAGTAGCATAACCGGGACCCAAGCAAAGACCCGTTCGTCTATCTATCCTCATCAACCCACGTCAATACATGAATGGGTCTTCAAAAAGAAGACGGAACCTAGACTTTTTGGGTTTCCGAAGGAGAGCCAAACTTTTGTACTACGAATACAAAAAAACTCCCGCATTCCAAGGGTGGTTCCCGGTGACTATTTATGATTCTTCCTTTTATGGTCGCTCCAGAAAAAGGAAAGAAACTAGCTAGGTATCCAACCCGACACTTTGTCACCAAGTGAAAAAAGACTCGTTTCTTTCACCTCAAAAACAGGCTAAGACGGCCCCCAAAACAAACAAGCAAACAAACAAAACAAACCCGTACCCCCCCCAAAAAAAAAAAAAAAAAAAACTGGCTAAAATTTCAATGATAAAAATTACTCAAAATTAAAAATATCTCATGCACCTTAAGATCTAAAAAAATTTCAAATCACCTTCATTAAATCCTACTCATCAAAGGCTTTTTCCAACAATAATACCAAAGAATGCACCCAAATTCTCTTATGATTTCTACTTTTGGTTTAAAATGAATTTTGAATGAAAATTTGTTTAATATTTCAATGACTTCTCTCTACCATAGGTGGAAACATTATGAAACCGATTTGGTGCCATCCCTTATTCATTGAGAGGGCTTTAAAATGGCACAAAGAAGGTGATGAGATCTTGTGATTTGGGAGATTTGGACGTGCCAAACAAACAAAACAAACAAGGGGTGTGTCACACTAGGGCCTTGCTATTTGCATTAAAAATAATCTTAAGGCAAAAGAAGAAGAATACTCAAATACTCAACTCATGTTTTGAGTTATTTTATTTCCTTTTGTGGGAATGAGATGGAGTTAAAGGGTTAGAGCATCTCCACCAGTACTCACTATGTCACTCTGGATATTAAAATTTAAATGTCTAAGTTTAGCTGTTTTTTTTGGCAACCCCACTAATAAAACTGTGACTGGAACTGCATATATGTGGGGACTACTAATAGCAAACCACCTGGACCAATCATTATGATCGACCAATCAGAAATATTGAGCCGCAGTGAGATCCAATTTCTTACACTCTCCTTTGGAGGTGCACAACTGTGTTGCGCCATTTACCAGCCACGGCAGGCTGCACGAATTTGGTGCAGAAACACCAATTTTTTCCTGAGCTAAACCGGCACATTTTGACTTTTTCGCAATAACTTTTACTGTCTGGAGTCACATACTGAACACCCGTGGAGATGCTCTTAGTTAGTTTATTCTCTTAGTTTCTGCCCTTTCTCGGCTCGAGGTGAATCCAAATGCTTATGAAATTTTCTCTAGTCTCTGCACAAAGGGTGGAATCAGCTCATTATGATGTGCTCTATAATGGTTCACGTGAGCTTTTGCTTTAATCATGGGGGCCATCATTTGTCGTTCATCCATGAAAAAACAAAATAAAATGAATGCCAATGGCTTAATTCATCCATGAAAATTCAAAGTAAAGTGAGTCTCATTGGCTTAATTCATTCATCCATGAAAAGACAAAGTGAAGTGAGTGTTGAGGGCTTAGTTCATTCATCCAAGAAACAACAAATTATTGTGAGTGTCAATTGGCTTAATTCATCCATGAGAAATCAAGATAAAGTGATTATGATTGGCCTAATTCATTCATCCATGAAACAAGAAAGTAAAGTGAAGGACTAACTAGTTAGTGGGCACATAATGGATGAGAAAGTGAAAAAGAACACAAAAGATCATCCAATTTGAAAGCAGCTCTTGGGAAAAAATGGGGTTGAAATCCCAAAATCTCTCCTCACTCATGAGCAGCCTTGTCTTTTGTCAGCTATTATAAATCGCCAGAAAACCATATTAAAAATCAAAAGTTTGCCTAAATTCAAGTGTTTTTTTTTGTGTGATGTTGAATAGCCAAAAATCAACCAAAATCTATTTTAAAAATCGCCATATTCCTTTTACATGGTGCAAATAGGTGAGCCCACTTTCCCCTCACCCCAAAAAAAGGATGTTTTAAAAAAAAAATTACTTTCATGTGTAGCTTATAGCCAAATCTGGCTATATCTTCCTGTGGGTGATCGCCATTTTTGGCTATATTACAAAATTGAACACCAAAAAAAAAAAAAAAAAAAACTGCTCATGAGTCCTTAGTCCTTGAATTTGGAAAGGGTACAAGAAAGGTGGCAGTGAGAAATATATATATAAATAGTAAATAATAAATAAATAAATAAATAAATAAAAATAGAGCAAAGGATTTGCACTGGTATGTGTTTCTGGTGTTTGCATTTCCATTTTGTTGCAAGGACTGCAGTTTGCAAGAGATCAGTTGCAGACCGAGTCTTGCTTTTCTTTTTTTCTTCGTTTTGTTTCCCCAAAGGATTTTTGAAATTTTTCTTTTGGTTTTGTGATTTTGGGCTTGGGTTTTGTTTGGATCTTTTTTTTTTTGGTGGGTTTGTTGGGGGTCATAGTTGGAGATTCTCGCTCACAACTCATGAGGATGATGATGATGATGATGATGATGAGCTTTTGATGAATCTTTGGAGGTCGAGGTGAATGGCATTTTGCAGCGGACAGAGTAGTTGATCCAGCTTCTTCTCATCTGCTTTTGTTGTTGTTGTTGTTGTTGGGGAATCAGAGCTGGAGAGCTTGGGCCGGCTGTCTGTTACATCGGGATCGAGTTTCCTCTTCTTCTTGTTCTTATTTTTTCTTCTTCGGGATGAAGAGCTGGAGCTGGGGAAAGCTATTTGTTTTGTCTCCGATGGTTGAGAAAACTCCAGAGAATATCTCCTTGAATGTGGATGGAGATACTGGCGTCCACCTGCAAGAAGTTGCTGTTTGCAACCGAACGCAAGCTTTTCGGATCTACACCCATTTCCAGATTCTAGAGTGGCTTTCTAGGCCATTTGTGGTAGAGCTGCATTGATCGGTTTTCTTTGATCAGGGAAGCCGGTGGGAGAAGCTGGTATCAGCAGTCACCAGCAGCACCAGCAGCACCAGCAGTTATGGCGGAGGAGAGAAACTGGCGGGAGTTGATCACAAAGCTGCTGTTGCTGCTGTTGCTGTTGGATGAAGCTCTACTGCAAGAGACTAGGGTAGTAGTAGTAGTAGGAGCTACAAGTCTTGGGGTCAACTGGGGGACTATGTCCGTCAATCCGCTACCCAATAGCATCGTGGTGCAAATGTTGCAAGCCAACCAGATCACCCAAGTGAAGCTCTTCGATGCCAATCCAGATGTGATCAAATCCATGGCCGGCACTGACCTCGAGGTCATGGTTGCAGCTTCCAATGATGAACTTGCCAGTCTTGCTGCCGATCCGGCTGCTGCAGTTGCTTGGGTTTCTGAGAATGTCACTCAATACATCGGCGGACATGGCGTCAACATCAAGTAAGTAGGTTAGGTTTTCTCTTTGGAAAGAATCTCTTCCCACATTTGAGGACAGTGCTTTGTCAGAATTTCTTTCTTTTCTTGAATGGGTTTTTGTTTTTTCAAACATGTTTTCATGATGTGAGATTTTTCATGGCTCATGCTGTTGTTGGGGCAGATGGGTTGCAGTTGGGAACGAGCCTTTCTTGAGTAGTTACAATGGAATGTATCAAGAAGTTGCATTTCCAGCTTTGCAAAATGTGCAACAAGCATTGGCAAAAGCGGGACATGCAAGTGACATCAAGGCGACCATCCCTTGCAATGCTGATGTTCTCAGTAGTCCACCACCATATCTTCCATCACAAACAACATGGCGGCCAGACATCGCTCCTCTCATGGTGCGGTTAACACAGTTTCTGAGTAGTACAGGAGCACCATTTATGGTGAATTTCTATCCGTTTCTAAGCTTGGTTTTGACTACCAACTTCCCTCTGGCTTTCGCATTTTTCAACAACACAGCAAATAATATCGTGGATGGTTCACATGTTTATACCAATGTGTTTGATGCAAGCTATGATGGGCTTGTGACTGCGCTCACTAATACAGGTTTTCCAACTTTGCCCATCATTATTGGCGAGATTGGGTGGCCTACAGATGGTGTCTTTGATGCCAACATACAGTTTGCGCAGAGCTTCATGTCACAACTTGTTACTCACATGTTGAGTGGCACTGGCACACCACTCCGGCCTGGTGTGCTCAATGGTTACTTGTTTAGCCTCCTTGATGAGGATGCAAAGTCCATCTTGCCTGGTCCCTTTGAGAGACATTGGGGTATTTTCAATTATGATGGTTCCATCAAATACACACTTGATCTTACTGGTACAAAATTTCTCCTACTACTTTTGTTTTGCATAGGTAATCCTTTTTGTTGCCGCATTGCTTTTGTTTTTCAGAGATTTTGCCTTGGCAGCAGCTTGATTGATTGATGCTTTTTTTTTTAACCCCCCACCCTCTGCTTCTTTTCCTGCAGGTGGTGTAAATGGGGCTGGCCCAAGCCTGGTCCCAGCACAGAACGTACCCTACTTGCCAACAAAGTGGTGTGTTGTAAACCCAAATATGGGTTTGACAGAATTGCAGTCGAATCTGGACTATGCATGTAACCATGGAGATTGTACAGCCTCATACCCTGGTGGATCGTGTAGCAGTCTCACTCTTGAGGGAAACGCATCATATGCATTCAATAACTATTTTCAATATACTGACCAACTCCCAGGGAGTTGCAATTTCCAGGGCCTTGCAGAGGTCACCACCACAAATCCATCAACTGGCACTTGTGAGTTTTTTGTTGGCTTGCAGCGAACAACTGCTGTGTCTTCTACTTCTGATTCACCACCATCTCATCCATCATCATCATCATCATCATCATCATCTGCAGCAGCAGCCGCGGCCAACCCCCCAGCTTTTCTATGTACCCTGTCTGTTGCCATTATTGCTGCAATTGTCGGCAGCTGGATTCTCCGATTATAATGTCAAAATGGGTTTTGTCAGCATTTCTTCTACACATGTACAGAACCAAAATGGCAGTGGTGGGTGGTCAAGACCACATGGGGCTAGACGAGTCCTTGATTGATGCTCCCCATATCTGCCACTTTCCTTTCTGGCTGGGAAAGTGCCATCGTGATTGTATGCTAAAGAAAAAAGAGAATAGTAGTCAGCCCCAGTTTTGTAGATAATTCAACTGCATCATGCTTAAGTTGTTTCAGTTCCATTGCTATGCACTGTCCATGAGATCCGAGAAAAGGTTTGGTGGTGTCTCATGGAACCTCTCAATTTTAGCTCCTTAAATCCCCCTCCCCCACAAAGGCCTGAAATCTGGCTGTTATTAAACTGATGGGGAGAGCGAGATTCTTGCTTCAATCATGAATGCTGATTGAATCACAGCTACTAACCGAGCTGTAGTAGTAGTGGTGGTAGTCTTTCCATGTGATTACCATTTCTTGAAGCGTAGACCAATCTTTGCGCACATTATTTCTTCTTTTGGTCTGTCAGGTATAATTGAGCTGCGACTTTATTGTCAGAATTTTGTGTCTTTGCATTGATGTAGTAGGTATATGCTTAGCAGTCAGTGGGTGTTGCTAAGCTAGTTCTCAGCTCACTGGGTTAGGAACTTTTCTTGGGTTCTTAGGGCACATGCTTATACCCAAGTTCTCATGGGGGCATGTACTTGGGATAGCAACTTTTCTTGGTGGTACTCAGGAATAGGTTGTGTCTGTTGTTAATTTCCCATTGGCCTTTGCTTAAGTTCCAACATTTGTGACCTCTGTAAGGTTGATGAAAAGAGATAGTTGCCCAGATTGCCCAACAATCGGCTGTTTAATCAGGGGATTTCAGAGTACATGAAATTGGTTGAGTTGGGCTTTTTGTTCCAACAAGTCCTTTGTTGAAGATGAGTGTGTGCCTTACATTCTCTGTCCTTCATGAAGCCCTAGCTCAGAAACCTGACAGGTAGACACTGGAACACTGTTCTTGGGATCGGTTATATAGTGAACACATTTAATATGGAACGTTAGTCACCAATTTCTCCATTATTTGAGCAAGGAAGTCACATGGGTTCTTATCCATCCACAAGCATTGCTACTAGCACAATGTTTGAAATTTCTTGAGTTATGTTGTGCTAGGAAGCCACATGGGCTCATTCATCCACGAGCATCACCACTCACACAACATTTGAAATGTGAAAACGAAATGTCATTGAAACATCATGTTGTTGCTAGCGGATTTTCAAGGTATTTCATGATTTGAGTATTGACTAGATGGAAAATTGCATTTCAAACTAAACCCTAAACTCTTTTGATGAAGCCATCCAGTTTCACATATGGTAAAGTAGTGATTGGGTGCAACATATGAACATCAACAAATTCATTGAAAACACCCAATTTCAAACATGATATAGTAGGTAGTGATTGGGTGAAAATATGTATAACCCATTGCATGAAGCCAACTGATTTTTCATGTAATTCCATTCAATCATCGATTGTCTTGGAATTAATGTTTGATGTAAGTTTTCAAAATAACTGATGATTCATGCTCTACTAACGTCATCATCCTGCTTTTTTCTTTTGTTTTTTTGAACTTTCAGTTTTGGATTTGGTTTTTGGCATGCAAGGGGTTAGGGAGTTCAATCATCGCATTTTACAATGATTGAATTGATATATGTATACATGGTGATGATTCTTAGTTTATTTCTTGGACAACAAGTAGAGAACAAAATTGTGAATGTTTGGGGAGTTACAAAAAAGTGTGCACTAGATCCCCTCAACATTGGAGTCCCTTCTGGGTATCAGTGTTTGAGGAGGTCCTGATGTTCAGCTTTCTTCTCCAATTTCTCTTGCAGAGAAACCTTTGATTCTTGGTTGTACTCATTTTCTACAATACAAAGGTGCCAATAATGATTATACAAAGATTGCAACAAGGATGAACAAATCAAAACTACACTGTAAATTCCAACCTTCAGATTGGAGAGGTCAGGCTAAATGTGTTACACTACTCTACAAGCTTCCAACCATGTGGTGTCATTTTTTTATGTGAATGAGGGGGAAGGGTGAAGCAGAAGAACAAGGGGACATTAAGTTTTTTCCTCATTCCAACTAAGTTTTGGTGGAAGAAGTAGATGCTAATCCAATTGCCACCACAAGAAGTCAGATAACCACCATTAGCAGCACAATGGTAGTTGGTATTAGCCCAGCTCAAAGATTTGTGATGCTGCACTGCTTGGAATTGTCACAAAAGATTGTGGATTGATATGTGTGTGCATAATATGTGATTGCCAGAAATGTTATTGCACTCTGTATCGACTCCACTCCAAAAATGGCAAAAGTAATGGAAGTTTTGTAAGTCTCTGATGTCTCTACTTCTCTGATGATGCCTGAGATCTGTAGAGATGCAAAACTTGAGCTGCAAATGTGAAAGTATCTACAGAAGAAGTAGACATTTTGTGAATGTATCAGTGCTGCTGAAGACATCATCAGCATCAACATAGAAAATTGGATGATGATGATGATCATCATCATCATCTCTTTGCAATTGCTTCCAAGAAGAATTGCCACGGTGGGTTTTTGTTTGTTACATCACCACGAAAAAAGAACTCGCTAAACATCTATGGGATCGAATGGAGTCCAGGACCTGACTATGCATAAATCCCATACATGAGTGTAGGTAGGTAGGTAGATAGGTAGATAGGTAGGTATGTATGTATGTATGCCACCAGCTTTGTCAAACTAGACAATGAATGGAAATTGTAGAAAAATCAAACTCCGTTGGTGTATTTGTACCAACTACTACAGTACTACCAACCATAGCTTCTTCTTCTTCTTCTTCTTCTCCTTCTTCACTAGAAAAAACAATCTGGCTCTGTGAGAATTGCAGAGCTCACCATGTCCTGCAAAAAGCCAGAGCTTCTTCTTCTTGTTCTTCACTAAGAAAAAACAATCTGGCTCTGTGAGAATTGCAGAGCTCACCATGTCCTGCAAAAAGCCATAGCTTCTTCTTCTTCTTCTTCTTCTTCTTCTTCACTAAGAAAAAACAATCTGGCTCTGTGAGAATTGCAGAGCTCACCATGTCCTGCAAAAAGCTGGATTTTTTCTCTCTCAACAGCAAAATGCTAGTGAACGGGTCATAGAAGGCTGATTCTGCCAAGTAAGCACTCTGTAGGCGAGAGCCCAAGAGTGGCTGCCCACCTGGCAGAAAAGTGCCTGAGTGTGGTGCCACCTGGCAGAATATCCAGGTGTACAGTGCCCACCTGGCAGAATCATCCAGGTGTATGGCCCATGAGTAGAAAGATGAGATGAGTAAATACATTTTAAAAAATAATTTAAAATCTTATGGGCCTTATGTTTGAGGACCTTTTGATTAGGGGCTTTTACTTTGGATTCATATATGGGTTAGTTGATTATTTGAGGTTAAGTATAACAAAAAAAATTAATTTGACTTCATTTGAGACAAAAACACTAAATTTTAATGAAGGGGATGTCAAATAATGTAACGGCTCATCCAAAAAAAAATTAATTTAATTTTTAAAAAAAATGTTTACCCATTCCAAGGAGAAGGTGGTTAGAAGGGGCAAATTAAAGTGTCCAGCCCCAAGTCATGTGTGGAGGTGATATTTGAAGCTTGTTAAAGTTCACTTTTCACTAATTAATAGTGAATTTGATATTTTAAATGAGTTTATTAAATCTAAATAATTTTATAAACATAACATTGATAAAAATTAATGTAAACTTGTTAACTATGATAAAATGTTTTGACGGATATTTCATCTTTCAATGTTGATTTGAATATGATTGTAATTTTCATTAAAAGCTTTCCACTAAAATATTTTATAAATTTTATTTTTAAATTTTTAAATTTTTTTATTAATAAAATATTATTAATGTGAATTTATTATATTATTATGAGTATTTTATTGAAACCGTTATTAAGTTTAAAATAACCAAATTTTAGTTGTTAAAAATGCCAATAACTTAGTTTTCAAATTGTAATTATAAAGGAAATTTCATCTTGATTTATTTGTAATTTGATTTTCAATACAAACCAAAAACTACAATCATGTTAAATTCAATGTTACCACTTGATTATCACATGTTAATTCAATTTAACTAAAATATTTAAATTTTTTAATAATGTAAAAATTGAAATCAAGATCCAAACTTTGAACATGTTTCAATTACATAACAAATGAAAATAATTATGATTTAAGAAATCAAATTTTGTTGTAATCAACTTTTATGATTTTCAAAGTCTTGCTCGTCTCAATTTGCATCCAATTTACAAGCATTGGTGTATTACCCACAAACTATATCACGCTTTTGGTCACCTTCTTTCCTTTCCTTTTTCCCTCTTGTAAATATTTTATGGTAACAAATCATTCATTTTTCTATGCATTTACTTCAATTAATAACACATTTTGAAATAAAGTTGTAGCCCTTACAACATGTTTGTGGGATGTAAAAAACACACATTTCAATAAATTCACAATATTTCCAAAAATGATTAAACACTTGTGATTAATGCAATATAAAAACAGCTTCAATACATGTTTGTAGAATAAGTAATGAAATTTGAAATTTTCATGTCAAGAACAAAATATTTTTAACCTTCAAAAAGATTATGTATTTTCTTTCACAATCTTTTTGAAACAAATAAATTTATAACTTATAGTTTATTCACAAATGATATAATTAATGTCAAAGATACCAAGGTAATATAGTAATAAATGAAATACAAATATAAAAATGATATCTAGTTCTAGAAGTTTTTATAAATTGTAAGGATATTTCAAATTCATACAATAGGAAAATTAATGATTCTTATATTGTAAATTTATTATGATTTATCATCAAGATATGGCATTTGTATAATAACAATGTTGGTCATGAATACATAAAAGGATCATTTTTATTCAATAAAAGATACATGAAAAGGTCTTTTTATATATCTATGATAGCAAAATTTGGATTGTCAAACATGCATTATCCAAATAGATTATTAATAACCATTGATTTCATCATATGACATGATGCACAAAGTTATTTTATTTTATTTATTCATATAATCTTGTAACCATGATCAAATGACATTTTGCATGTAAAATGTTATGTAACCATTCATAAATCCTCATTCAATTTTGCTAAAAATTGATGATATGAGACAACAAAATGTCAAATGTGGATTTCAAATATAATATTATTAATCACAAATATACCTTTTCAACTATTATTTGATCAATTTTCTTTTGTATTATTGTATCTTCAAATTGTTTTTATCTTTTGTTTCATCTTGTTCAAGTAATTTGACAAATACCTAGGTTTTAAATATTCAAGTTTTTTCTTTTATTTTGAAAGATGATTACTCATTTCACTTAAAACAAGCTTACATAGGTATAAATGGGTTGATATCATATGGCTCATGTTACATATAAATGATGTGATGCACAAAACTTAATAAAACCCCATATCAAAATTATTTTTTGCCTGAAAAAAAACATGGGAAGAACATTGAGGAAAATAATACATCTATTCTTTTTTGGTTCACTAAAATTTTCAATCATTTATTTTCACACAATGCACACACAATGAAATGAACATCATTTAGTTTGTAATACTTTATGTGAATGCAAATTGCACTGAAGGAGGAAAAAAAATGTGCATGCCTAAACATGGAAAACTCATGACAAAAAATGTTCCATGAAAATCACAATTTATGTATCAAAAACACCATTATATACAATTTTAATATCTTTAATTGTATGGTCAACCTTCATCCTTGTTATGTGTTTAAAACACATTTTTATCAAATTATTACCAAACTCATAACATGTTTTCACATTTTATTTTTCTCTTGCCTTTTGTGCATATAATTCTCATGTATTGTTTACATATTTGTAAGAAATCATAGAAATTTATGTAATTTATGATTTATGAAACAAAAAAAAGGTAAAAAAAAGGTTGAATGACATGCATAGTATCAAAAGGACTCCATGATAATTAGTTTCATGTGTTAAATGCAAAAAACATTTTTTTATTCTAACCTTTTGCATTGACATTTGTTCCTTTGTTAACAAAATTTTTGAACAATGTCAACATATGCACATGAGGTTTCATTATACAACACATGTTCATATGTCAAATGACATGACATGTTGAAATAACTTTGATATGAATGAATTCCAATCAAGGTTAATAATGAAATGATGCAATATGTAATATAAAATAAATCCTCTTATTTGCACCAAAATTTAAAATATAAGGAAAATTTACAAAGGACAAATATTCTTGCAAAACAAGATTTTTTTCATAATGTTTTTTAAATGAAAGACACTAATTCATTCTTATATGAGATTGAAACATGAACAACATTGCACTGACACTTGAATTGAATTTTGATTTTATTGAATTGAATTTAAATACATTACATAAAACTTGAATTCAACTAAATTCAATTCAGTAATTGGACTAAGATTCAATTGAAAAACATTGGGATACAAATTGGTTGAAAACATATTCAAAATCTTCTTGTGAATGGAATGTTGAAAAAAAAAACTTTAAAAAAATAAATTAGAAAAAACACCTTTATATGCCTCTTCGTTTGAGAATGGGTTAAACAAATTTCTAGTTGGAATTGTCCAATGTACAATAACCTATGAAACCTGAAGTTGTCATGCCTAAACAAACTTTGATGAATTGTCAACACAAAAATATTATTGACCTAAAATTAATGAATGATAGTATTTATTAAATTTAAAAAGGTGAATGATTCATCATTTCTACCTTGAAATATTTAAGGTTTGATCTATTTAAGGAGTATTGGGTGAAACTTTTTCAAAAAAAAACAAAGGTCTAGGGTAGACCGGTTGGTGATCAAACATTCAAATGCTCATGGCAAGTCGGATCCAAGGGGAGGGCTCTATTGTTTCTGGTGTCCAAACAAAACTTGAACCCCTTCTCTTTACGCATTTGACACACTAACAATCATGAAAAACATATTAAAAATGAGAAAGTTATGGCCCCACAAAGTAAAGGGCTTGAAGAACTCAATTTTTTTTTACTGAGCATTACAAAAGCCAATTCCCAAACACCCAAAAAAATTCTTGTATGTTGCTTTGTTGATATTAGAATTAAAGATGATTTGTAGAACTTTAGGTGGTGCTTCCATAACATTTTAAATTGTCTAAAATGAATATGAAATTAAAAAAATTATGAAGTTTGAATGTAGAAGAGGTCCAACGAGGAAAGAAAAAGTGTTTTGTAAGTTGAAAAGGTTATTTTTCTTCTTGTTATTTTTTCATTACTCCTTTTCCTTTACACTTCATAGATGATTTCTAAAGGTTGAAGTAGTGCTCCCATAACATTTTAAATCACTCAAAATGAAGCACATGTGATGAAGATATAAATGTGTTCAATCATAGGCAACCGATCAATGATGGGCCAATCTACTTTAGACCTATGATGGTCATTCTTCAAGTAAATCCCTGTTTTTATTTCAAATCTCTACTGTTACATCTATGCAAGCATCTCAAGAGGTATATAAGCGAAAAAATGACCAAAAAATGTCTTTAGGACCTATTGAAAAAAGTTTTAAAAACGAGTTTAAAAAAATAAAATGCTCCCCCTCCAAAATCCAAGTAGAAATGTGATGAATTTTTAAAAACAAAGAAATTGGAGAATATGTGACAAAATATTTCTTTCTACATTTTAAGTTTTCGCCTTTAATGCAAAATTATTTTGAAAGGAAAAAAATAAAAATAAAATAAGGGTGTTCTATCTCCATTCTTTACACCCAATATCCATCAAAGGAGTTCCCACAATGCCTCTATCCCAAGTTTGTGACAAAGCCAACAAGGGATGCGTCACATTGTGACCTTGCCATTTACATTAAAAAGTATCTTAAGGCCAAAAAAAAAAAAAATCTTTTAAAAATAATTCCTCTAAAAAACAAAACCAAAATCCTTCAAGATATTATAACTCTATAACTAATATCGAGTTTCAACACAAGCCAAAATATCATTTTTCAAAAAAAATTCGTATAAAAACAAACCTATTATTATTATTACCTAGGGGCCAAAATCCCTTCAACTACTATACTCTATAATGAATCTAAACACAATATTATAGTTGCCTTGGTAGTAGTAGGCAAGGCCAACAAAAACACACATGAACAAGGAAGCAAAGAAACCATGAAGGAAGGAAGATCAATTCCCACATTAGGTACTTATTAGTACTTCCCCTAAAAACTGATATCAAATGCCAATATATACCCTAGTACCTTGGCCAATTCGACACTAATTATATATTATTTTCAGAAAATTTGAAAATTATTATTATTTTGTTCCAAATCAAAAGATATTGTGAAAGAAAATAATGAATATTAAGGAACATTCCATTTGTTGAAATGATTTTTTCAAAAATAAAAATAAAAATTATTTGACAGACATGTGTTGCTTCTTGCTTCTTGTGAAGCTCTCTTATTTCTTTGTCTTTCTTCACATTATTGATTGATTGATTGTTGCTTGATTGAGATGAAGCTTTCTAGAACATGGGGTACCATGCTTGAATTATCCATTACACAAAGCAAAGCATAAGCATTGGTTACAAGGAGATGAGCCAAACCCAAGCTCCCCTCCCACCCACCCAACAAGTATACCTCTTGAAACTAGCTCAAATTTTGATGCTTGGCACCCGCCCATCCTTTCATACCCCTAATAATTCGAGCTCTAGAGTTTCATGAGTAGAGAGTTCAATGGTCTTCTTTTGGTGAAATTTTTGCCACTTGGGTGACACAAAAATAGATCCAATGTGCCTCACATAATAAAGGATTATTTTGAATGAAAAAAAAATGCACCAAAGCTACCAGATTTCTATGAATTTTTTAATATTATTTTCATTATTTTTATTTCTGAAATCACCATATTTAGACAATAGGTTCCAGCAGGGTCACACAAAAAATATAGCCAGATTCTTAAATTTTTCTACTTTCCTCTCTGACCTGTAGCCAAATTTGGTAAATTCTTCCCAGTATGGCTACATTACAAAAAAGTAAAGTTAAATTTTAAAATAAAATTATTTTATTTTATTTTTAAAAATTAAAAATGAATTAATTATTAAAAAAACCCTGGTAGAGTTGATTTTAGTAGAATTTGTTAAGAGTTATTATTTAGTTGCAAGATTAAATTTAAACAATATTAGGGTTGATGATTATTTTTTTAATTTTAATTTTTCAATGTTGCACCATTGGCTTAGCATCCCAAGAGGGACAACAAGATTTTGGAAACATCTCTAAATATTTTTGAAACTAGTTTTTAAAATTCTATCAACTTAAATTTAAAATCAGACTCCAAACGTGGTGTTTTTTTTTTTTTTTTTTCCAAATTTAGTATGCAATGATTTTTGGTTAATGATGTAAAAAAAAAATTCAGCTTAAAAAAATAAAAATTCACCAATTCATCAAATTTTTGGCATTTTACAATGGTGATATCATCAATCATTTATACAACACATGACTCTATATTGCCATATATGATCACTTTGTTTCTAAATCCAAGTCATCACAAGCAAGCTGGGCAAATTTTTAATTGTGGGAATAAATTCCTACTTATAATTATATATTAAAAAATTCCATCAATCATACTCATTTTTCTTATTCATCAAGTCTTCAGAGTGCCAATTCCCAAGCAATCTAAAATATGTTTTATTTATTTACAATTTTAAGTTTTTCATTCTTTTTGCAAGCAAAAATGCCAGTTTTCATCCAACTTTGTTTCACTTCATCTTTAAAAGCTACCATCCTAATAAAAAATCCCCTTAGATTGTGTGCCTTGGAAGTGTTGAGTTGTCATGACACCCATGTTTGGATGTTAGTCCTCTCTTTGTATTCCTCCCTTTTGTTTCTGAGCATTGTGTCAAACTATGGATGTTGGTTCTCTCTTTGTATTCCTTGCTTTTGTTTCTAGGCGTTGTCTTGGCTATTGGGTGTTGGTCCTTTCTTTGTGTTCCTTGTTTTTGTTTCTAGGCGTCGTCTTGGCTTTGGATGTTGGTCCTCTCTTTGTGTTTCCCCCTTTTGTTTTTGGGTGTTGTCTCGACTTCGGATGTTGGTCCTCTCTTTGTGTTTCCCCCTTTTGTTTTTGGGTGTTGTCTCTACTTTGGATGTTGGCCCTTTCTTTGTGTTCTTTGGATGTTTTGGTCCTCTCTTTGTGTTCCTTGCCTTTGTTTCTAGACATTGTCTTGGCTTTGGATGTTGATCCTCTCTTTGTGCTCCTCCCTCTTTCTTTTTTAGATTGGTGCTTTTTCTTAAGTAAGGAGCGATAATGATTTTTTATTCATCTTTATTCATTTTTTATTCATTTTTCACCAACTCCCTTTATGAAAAAGGACTAGACTAACAAAATACT
The DNA here is from genome assembly GCA_963920785.1 of Sphagnum contortum. Classification (NCBI taxonomy): domain Eukaryota; kingdom Viridiplantae; phylum Streptophyta; class Sphagnopsida; order Sphagnales; family Sphagnaceae; genus Sphagnum; species Sphagnum contortum. The sequence continues at coordinate 12,874,464 of OY987293.1, read as the reverse complement.
AAGTACACAATCTTAAATTTCCTAGAAAAAAATGTAATTCAAAGGGGAGGGGGGGGGAGAGGGGGGAGAAAACTTAGGTCTCAAGTTAGGCCTTAGAAAGGAGTGCCTTTCTTCACCAAAGGACTAAATTCTTGGTTGAGCCAAGTAATAAGAAACAAACCCAAATAATACTACTACGTACAAAGTTATTAGACCTGGACAAGACTTGTACAAGACTCGTGATTTTTGTGATATGGTCGGTTTCATCAAGATGATGATGGTCATTGGAGGTCATAAATGGGGATCCCGCACCTTTTCTTTTCTTCTGAAAACACCACCCACATTATGATCCAAAATGAGTCCAATCTTCTCCAAGTGCACAAATAGAGGTGTCTCAAACCCAATGTAAGTAAGTAAGTAAGTAATTAATTAATAATGTTTTGTTTTAAAAGGAAGTAAAAAGAAAAAAATATTCAAGTTTTAAAATTTTATTTAAAAAAAAAAAAGAACAAGAAGAAAGATATCAAGTTCAATTTCTTTTGAAACAAAAGAAATGATTGGGATCAAAAATAAATAAAAATTTGGTGGAGAATTTTTTTGTCATTTTGTAAAAAAGAATTGGAAAATTAATATCTCTCACAAATTTTTCTTTTAATGGTTTTTTTTTGGAGAAATCGAATTGTTTTTTAAAAAATGGCCCTTAATTGCCACAATTCGCTTACGATGAAAGGGGTGCTTAAGATTTTTTTTTACTTTCATATTTTGAATATTTTCAAATGTGGCTAAATATACTTAAGGGTGATTGCCACTTGAGTAACATCAGAAAATTGGGAAAAAAAAAAGAATTTTTTTTCTTTTTTTCATTTTTTTTTACTTTGAGTAACATCAGAAAAAAGAGAAAAAAAACGAAAAAAAAGAAGAAAAAACCAAGTTTATTCTGTGGAAAGAAAAGTTTCTTTAGAACTTAAAAAGTAAACAAAGCTACCAAGAAAGAAAGAAAGAAAGAAAGAAAGAAAAGCAGCAAGTCATTTCTTTCAAACTAAAAGAAATACAAATGAGAGTAAAAGAAAAAGTCAAGTAACTTACTTTTTACCGTAACAAACCACAAAGGAGCCTGCAGTAAAAGACCAAAAACAAAAAAGGTAAGAAATTATCTGGAAGTGCGTTAAGCTGTTCCCCACGGTGGCTACTGCGTTTGACCGTTGACTGAGTACGGAAAGGTCAAAACCACGTGTGAAAATCTCGGGTCATCAGAAACACAAAATTACTGAAGAGAATTCCGGACAACAATTACACGGCATAATATGCATTAGTTTTATGCTCATAATTGTCACCTCCTACTTATTTTATTTTTATTCTTTATTTAATTTATTAGAGAATGGGCAAGCCCTTGACCATTGTGTGACTCTTGTGTCAAAGTAAGCCTACAATCGAGCCCGGTCGAGCGGGCTCACTTGTACGCGCACACTACCGGACACAATGGTCAAGGGCACACCCATTCCAGCCTACATTTGAACCGTGTCGAACGGGCTCACTTGTACGCGCACACACTACCGGACACAATGGTCAAGGGCATGCACCCATTCCTTTAGGTCAAGAATTTACGAATTTTGTCTTGCGTTTTTTGTAAAAGGAGAATTATGTATTTGAAAAAGGAAGATTTTGTTAACTTATGGTCCTTGGCACGGACATCTACTAACTATTGTATATTAAATTATTATATTATGGACAAAAAGATAGGGACGGACAATTAAAATGATGACCTTGGATGAGATTTATGTATGCAATTCAAAAAAATCCTTCCAAAATGGCATTTTATATGTATCTCGTAGCATTGAACACTCTCTCTCACCCATTGAAAAATATGCACACGTTTTGTTTGCCCGACAAATTTAGGCTACCCTTGACAACTTTTGATTTTTGGGGGTTCCCAAACGACTTTCGCCTCTCCCCAATATTCCGCAATTTCTTGAGCGAGGAACAATTCATCTTCAAGAACATTCCGGATTTTCGGAAGTAAGGTGGACTTGACATTATGTTTTACGTACATAATGTGTTTGTTAGGTGGTGGGGAGGTGGGGGAGGGGTGGGTGGTTCTAATCGTCATTCTCCCAGCCATATCCATCATTCTGAATGGATTTTGCATGATAAACTCAACTTTCTACTTTGGAATCTGCACGAGGATGCAGAAAAACTGAATTATTATTATTATTATTATTATTTTATCATGTGTAATTGTAGCACAAAAGCCTATTCTCCCCTACAATGCATCTAATAATGTAAATTTACAAATGTATGTGAATAATGTAATTCCCCCACTTTCCTTTCTACACACCACTACTACTACGCATTTAAGCATCCCGGCACAAGAGAACAATAATTTGGAAGTTTTGAACCGAAATGCTATGAATTTGTTGTCGGTTTAGCATTTGTTTAAGCTATATGGCCTTCTTTTTCAAAGTCCGAGACAATGTATATAACCAATTGTAATGAGTTTAACATTGGTCGGTTGTGTGTAAATTATTGTTGGTCGTCTACGGAACTCGAAACCCTTGGTGTTGTTGCATGACTTTGGATGACGAAATTGCCCGATGTAACTGGTTTAGTTAGTTTAGGTCAACTAACTTGAGTGACGTGTAGTCGTGCATCCGGCCCCGACAACTTTTTTTTACTTCAGCAAAAAAGTCTTCTTTTGAATTCTCTTAGGCTTGAAATTTTTTATATAGGGCTATTATTTCGTCGAAGGCATCACATGAAAAGAAAAAAGATGAGTATACGAGGCATTGAAGACGAACATATAATTAATTGCGTTACCCCAAAAAAAAAAGTTGCGAGATAAAAGTTCTCTCTCAACATCTCATGCAAACAAAGTCTGCGAAAGAGCTATTTTGGGCATCTTCGAGTGTTCCCGATTTTTTAACCAAATTGTGATGGGTCAATCAAAGTGGCTCCTTGCAATAATTAATTAATAAATAAATAAAAGCCTACCAAAGAGGTGTACCTCGTCTTCTAAAGGTCTAATAAAAATTCCCAGGTTAGGTTTTTTTTTTTTTTTCCCTGCTGCCCTGGTGGTTCCCCTTTGGGGGGGGGGAGGGGGGAGGGGGGAGTCCCATGGTTCTGGCCTGGTGGGTTTTGTTTATGCGGTTTTCTCTTTGCAATGAGGATTTCAATGTTTGCCATTTTGCCAAAATTTTGGCATTATTTTGACATACTTTATTTTAATCTCCTTCTATTTATTTATTTCTTAAAGTAGATTTTCAATAGTCAGAATTCGACTGAAATTTAAGAAAAGTCGCCAGATTTCTAAAAGTGGTTTTAATTGCGTAGTCAAATTTTTTGAAGGGGGTTTAGTTTTTTGCAGTTTCATATTTAGCTTTTAGCCAAATATGGCTAAATATTTCTATGGATGATCGCCACTTGAGCTATATCACAAAATTGACACCCCAAAAAAAATAAAATTTAATTGTTCAAACTTCACTAATTCGCGAATCGCCACTTCGCGTTCCCCGAGTTAGTTCCCTGAATTTATTATTGATTGTCATCTCGGCCGGGCTGGCCGCGCGGCCCCGCCGACACAAGAGACACGAGGTGGTGCGCGCACCCAGCCGCCGTACCACTTTACAGCCCGGCTTCCTGGGACGCAAAGCCGCAGAACGTCGTCGCTCGCGCGCGCGCTACGGAATGCTCTCCTTCTCCCCTTGCGTTGCTCCGCAGGCACGCACGCACAAACAGACGACAACCTCCGGATGCTTTGTTGTTGCAACCAGCGAGATTTTGAGAGGATTTCAAGAGAGTAGCAGTGGGCGGCAGTGTAGGAAGCTTTTGCAGCAGCGGCGATGGATCCGGCGATCACGCTCTCGAACTGTATACAGCTTATACACAAGTGCGTAGTGGTGGGGGACAGAGCGCGGACAGCCAGGAGTAGCTGCCAGCGTCTGGTGTCGCGTCTCAAGCCGCTCAAGCCGCTTCTCGAAGAGATCCGGGAATCGAAGCTGCTGCCGTTCTCGGGTGCCATCGCCGGATTCGCCTCCCTGGAAAACGGCCTGACAAAAGCGAAGGAGCTTCTGGAGCTTTGTGGAGGCAATGGCAGTCACTTGTACACGGTAACGTGAACAAGATTATACTACCTTTTGTTGCACCTCTCCCTTCTTCTTGTACCATGTGGTTTTTGCCTCGGTTGCTGCTGCTGTATTGGCGGGAAGATCGGGGTTCGGGATTTGCTTGGTACGTTTTGGACAGAGTCTCAGGCTGCTGGTTTTTCTTTCTTTCTGTTGCTTACATTCTGGGAGATTGAGTGTGGCAGGTTTTACGGAACAAAGAAATGGCGAGCGAGTTCCAGGATGTATCTCTGGATGTAGATCGTGCTCTCAACAGCTTTGTTGCATCCAGGCTTTCCGACAATATTCGCTCACAGGTCTGTTTGCCATTTCTTCCCCAGTTGCACAGCATCTCCTCCATCATCCTCCTTCTTTCCCACCTCTGTGCTGCACAAGTGTGGCACTTCTCAAACAACAATTCAACAGCGGGATCGTGGTTAGGGTGCATGGCTTATAGGTTACCGTGAAAATGCTTAAGGGCTTTGAAGCCATCAGAGAGGCAGATCTGGATTGACTACAGCAGCAAGAGAATCCCACTGTCAGGCAGACACATGATCTTCTAGTCTTCACCACAGCAAGAATTTGTGGCCCACTCCAGCAAGAATCCCAGTCTCAGGCCAACACATTGATCTTTTAGTCATCTGTTGTACGTTTCTTGGATGACTTAGGGTTTGAAGAGACTGAATAATACAACACTCTAAGACTTTGCACGGTCCCTAAGTATTTTATGTTGCAAAATCATAAGGGTTAGGTCTTCGACATTAATGCTTTCCTCTCACACTGATATACAGTTGGAGCTCATCGCTAGGGAGCTGAAGAGGACAAAGTACCACGTTGATGCTTCGGATGAGTGCTTGGCAGAGGAGATTGAAGTGATTCTGAGAGAGCAAACACAGGGTTTGAAAATTGCTCCAGAGGTGCTGCAGAAGGTGGCTGACAAGCTTGATCTCAGGTCCAGTGAGGCTGTTGCACAGGAAATTTTGGTACCTTCTAGTCCAAACCTTGATTTTTTAAAGGAGTTCTCTCGTTGAATGGCCTGCTGCTGCCAAAGTTGGGAGATTCTGGATGTGATTTGTCTTGTTTCTGTAAGTGGTGAATTCTCCCTGTTCATACTGTCAACAAGAACATTATGATGCAACAGGTGCTGGAAAAGGAGAGGAAACATGCACAGTCAGAAGACAGTAGGCTCGATGTAGAGCTACTTGATCAATCGCTGACACTGGCAGAACAGATGAAGGAGGTTCTCAAGGACCGGCTGCCAAGCGGCCTCAATATCCCTACTGATTTTAGGTGCCCTTTATCCCTGGAGCTAATGTCAGACCCAGTCATTGTAGCATCTGGCCAGACTTATGAACGGGCCTATATCCAGAAGTGGATTGACCAAGGGAATACTAGGTGTCCCAAAACCTTCCAAACACTCTCACACAAGAACCTGATTCCAAACTATACAGTCAAGGCTCTCATTGCCAACTGGTGTGAAGCTAATCGCGTGCCCCTGCCAGCGCCTGTGAGGCTGGAGTCAGTGGTGAGTACCCAGCAACAGCCTCTTACCTCTCCAGGAATTAGCAGAGCTGAACCAGATTTCAATGATGAAAGTACCACCCATGATGTAGACTTGAGCTCAGGATTAGCGGACAGAGCCAAGGGGCAACCAAGGGTGCTGCCAAGCAACTTCAGAAAGTCAAGTGGATCTGGTGAACTTGAGAGAGTGACAAGTAGCACTTTAGGTGAAAACCAGGGTGAACCTTCAGAGGCTGCTACAACTGCAGGTGCTGGTTCTTCTGGGGAGCTTGAAGGCAAGATGCACCAGACACCTCTGAGGTCTGACAGGGATCTGGCACATTCAGATTCTGGGCCACATCACCAGACTGCATCAGGCTCTAGTGTAACATCAAGTATAGATGATGGGAATGGAGCAACTCCTGCAGATGCAGGAGCTTTGCTGGTTGATGTCACTCACACTGCAAATGGGGAACACCGTAAATCTGGAAACCTCTCGAATGAGCTAGACAGGAGTGTTTCAAGAAGTCCCCAAGTAGGATTCAGTGAGGAACCTGGGTCTCCAGCACTGCCTTTAGAAAAAACGATCTTCAGAAGACGTGGGGAAGAAAGGGACGCTAGTCTTCCTCGCATTGTTCCTGACACATCAAGGACTGAAGGAAATGCTCAACAGCTTGTGAATGGCTTAGTGGAGGACCTTCAATCGTCAGCAGTGGATGTACAGAGGGCAGCTACTGCAGAATTGAGGCTGCTTGCCAAGTACAACATGGAGAACAGGATCACAATTGCAAACTCAGGTGCTATTAAGCCACTTGTTGCACTCTTGAGGTCCTCAGATCAGAAGACACAAGAAAATGCAGTGACAGCATTGCTGAATCTGTCAATTAATGACAACAACAAGGCTGAAATTGCAGCAGCAGGTGCTATTGAGCCCCTTGTGGATGTGCTTCAAATTGGAAACTCTGAGGCAATGGAAAATGCAGCTGCCACCCTATTCAGCCTGTCAGTTATGGATGATAACAAGGTAACGATTGGTGCATCAGGGGCGATTCCACCCCTTGTGCATCTGCTGATAAATGGAACTCCACGTGGGAAGAAAGATGCTGCAACAGCACTATTTAACCTCTCTATATTCCATGAGAACAAGGGGCGTATTGTGCAGGCAGGTGCCATCAAACCCCTGGTAGAACTCATGGCAGAACCTGCAGCAGGCATGGTGGATAAGGCCGTTGCTGTGTTGGCCAACTTGGCAACCATTCTGGATGGAAGACAGGCAATTGGTGATGAACATGGGATCCCAGCACTTGTGGAAGTTGTGGAAGCAGGGTCACAGAGAGGAAAGGAGAATGCAGCTGCGGCTCTTCTCCAATTGTGCATGAACAGCAACAGACATCGGGCTCAGGTGTTGCAAGAAGGTGCCATTCCACCATTGGTTGCGCTGTCTCAGTCAGGCACTGCCCGGGCAAAAGAAAAGGTCCTACAAACTAACAATTTCTGTCACTACCTTGATGCTCAGTGTTCCTCAATATTTGCTACCTAGCTAAGCTGTTATATGGCCTGATGTCCTCTCTGAGCCTGTATGAGCATTTCAAGTTGTCACTAGCAGAATCATTGATGTTTTTGATGTTTCCTTCATTTTCTCAAGAAAGGTAATGCCTGCAGGCTTCAGCTTTACTCAGGCATTTCAGAGAGCAGCGACATGGAGGGTTGGGCGGCCGTTCAAACCCTGATAGACACTTGGCAGGCCACTATTAGGCTGGAAACTGAAGTCGCATTGTTAAAGGTATCATAGCACATGAGTTTTGTTTGTGGGGGTTGCCTGTACTTCCTTGTTCCTGTGTATTCACTTTTGTTATGTCTGAGCACTTGGATGACAGAACAATATTGAGCAGGGAAAGAGACACAAATGAATTCATGACTTGACAGCCAATGTGGTTGGCTTCTGTAGTGTATATTTCAGAGATTCTTACAACAACACTTTTGCAATAGTTATATGATTCCAGTCACCGCTGAGTGTTTCTGAGGAAGCTTAGCACCACAGATCAAGCATCTGCTGACCTCATATCTCATTTTTCCATTCAGAGTTGCCCTCTTTTGACTACCTCCTGAGGTCCCAGGTGTGGTAGGCTTGAAAAATTTGTGATCAGCATATTTTTAAATTATCAGCAAAATACTTTTCAGAAGTTGCTGAGCTCACATTAGGCAGGGACCTATGTACTTGTACTCAGTAAACTAGCTAGGCATTGGATAGGTTAGAGAACACCAAACAGATTTGACTTCGCTTGAAGCAATCTGGTTGCATCTCTTTTGGTCATCTTGGAATATACAAAACGGTTGGATTGTTGATAGTGACTGCATTCAACTGGCTTATGTGTTGTTGATTCTGTCAACCTTATGCTGTCAGATCTCAAAGACATAAGCTAGCTATTGTAGCTTGTTGGTTATTGCTGTGTGTGTGAGGGTGGTCAGATGTTTTGGCAGTGTGTTTCAACATTGGAACTTTTTGATGAATGGATCCCTCTCTTGACATCCCCTATCCTTGCAGGTCCTGATCTCTTTTGTTGTTTCAAGAACCCCCGGGAAGGATGCTCAGTGGATATATCCATTTCCCTGGTGCTGTACAGGTCGTAACACAGCATGTTCCAATCACAAATTGTATGAACTTGGACATGAACATGCATCAGTGTTTAACATGGACATTTTTTACGTGTTCTATGAGCTCAAATATTGCAGGTATATTAATTTAGTTCATATGTCTCATGTGAATTCCGTTACTTCCAGATTCTGTCAAATTTGGCGTAGTTCAATGCCAGTATAGGTTCTCAAGACATTGTAATTCAACAGACTTCTTTGTAGCAAATGGCAAGCTAACTTAATCTTCTGTAAAGAACCATTGCTCAATAGAGTTTCTATTTTCACACAGGAATTTGTTTCTGTATGAGGGACGATTAAAGTTTAGAAAGCTTATTTCAAGGGTTCCTTAGTTGTGAGTGGGGGAGATTCACAAAAGCTATTATAAGTCTGTGCTCATAAAGTTCTCCATGTTCTGCGTTCTCTTTTTATTCGCACCTTTAAGTTCTTTGTTTGGTTTTTTATTTTTGTTAGTTTCTCTTTCTTGGGCTCTTAGGTCATCTCCTTATTGTTAATGTTTTGTTGATCTAGCCACCATCACAACCAGGTCTTTTCATTAGTGCTGGTCTCATGAGAGAAACTCCATAATGAATTTCCGGTTAATGAATGGCACAACTTCACCCATTTGCTGGGAGGAGGATGTTGTGTTGCTGCTGAATATCAGTGCCAATGCACTTGCCTCTCACCAGGGATACAGAGACCTGACATCATTGTAAACTGTACAAATTGACTAGTTCTTGATACTTCAAAGGATATTCCATGTTCTTCTTCTCCAATGTGTTCACGTTGATGGTGCACAGTTTTTCAAGCTTTAGAGGTGTAGGGCAATGTTGACCACTTTAGAACATTGTTGCATTTGCTACAATTGTCCACTGACTAAAACTAATCTACAACTAAACCTGCTTGCTTTGACAAAAACCAGGCATCTCTGGGAAGTGCAAAATTTTCACTCTGCAAGCTGCTTGTGGAAATCTTGCTACAATCTCTCTTAACAATCTTCATACACCAGTGAAAATCCTGTACATGATCATCAAGCATCAATGGGAGGAAATCTTCTGCCACTCTCTGAACCAGAAGTCCTGTTATAAGAACATAGGAAAAGACTAGGATGTTTTGCTCCATGCTCACTACCCTCATACATGGCCACAATGACAGTGGACAACAAACAAAAGTTGCTCTCATGCTTAACTGATGGGTGGGCAATTGTTAGATCTCCTTTGAGTTCAGTAGTAGTGGCAAGAGTTGTATACAATGATTGTGGGGGCTCAATTGTCAGAATTGGAGAGATTGAAGGGCAACCTTTGCTGCAAGAGATGCCCGACTCTGCTCAGCATATTTGGTGACATTAACTAACCTTACTTCTGTGTCCATAGTTTCCATGGCCTTCAACCTTTCTTGCAACAGCTTGTGGAGCTCCCCTGGACTTGCACCTATAGACACCACAAATGCTAAGGTTATATATAAGAATATCATTAGTTCATATCAGGTTGCAGAAGGCCATTGTCCAAGCCTGCTGTTACTAGAGGGAGAACACAAGCAAAGGAGGATCTGAGGAAACAGAAAGAAATAGAGGGACACCTGTCAAAGCCAGCATAACGCAGTGCCTCATGTACTACCTTCTTTTGGAGGTGGACAAAGGCCTAGTTTTTTCTATGTTGACTTGAACCCAGGTCTTCTATCATGCATGGGCAGAACTGAAGCAAACAACCATTGGGCTACTCCATGGGCAAAGGGTAAAAGATTGTGCAACTTATGTCATGCTCATACTAGCACAAGTCACTGTAATTTCAACCATGTTGGATTTGGAGCTTAAATTTAGCTGTCTCAAAGAGCATGCAATGAAAATCAAGAATACAGTTCCTTCAGCTTGTGACTTTGAACATTCTTTGTTCATCAAAGGCCCTCACATATCATGTTAGTCCCCCCTTAAAAAGTGACAGGCTACTATAATGAATTGCCAATTACACTGTTGGGACCAAGAATAAAGTCCGAAAAAGAGGAGGAATATTGCCAGTACCAGAGAATACCTGAAACTGGTTGCAGGGCAGCATAGGAGAAGCGCTCTTCACGGCCAGGTATAAAGGCTTGGATCTGCTGGTCAGGCTCCCCCTTCTCTGCCCACTGCAAAGCACCTTCTAGTGGTGTTTGTAACAATTCAGTTCTTGCTGTCTGTCCAAACAATAGACCACGGCCCTTCAAAATTCAGAGCCTGGGCTACATTTCATGTCTCCCTGGTGAATAGTATGCTACAACCAATCTCAAATTGACCACTGATGCTAAAGCTACCAAAAGCATGATTTAATCTCCACCAGGAGCCTCTTATGCAGATGCTAAACAGTTCATGAATATAACCACATATCAAAAAATCATAAAGAAATATCTCATGGTGTCTTGAGGAAACAGATCTAGACATCCAACTCTTTCTCAAACCAAATAGAGCCTCTATTGAAGTGTCCAAGGAAAAATATTTAGAGAAAGTCACAGAGAGGTTTCCAAGATATGGTGGTGAGGATTAGAGTAGTTAGAGAAAATATTTAGCTGAACCTGGTAAAAGCAAACATCTCATAAGTTCAGTATCCTCCTTTACCTTGATTTTTATCTGTAATTGTTGCACTTCTGCTAAAGTCTTTCTTAGTGCTTCAACAGAGACTGATAGGGACTCTCTATCTTCAGGATAGTCATCTGTTACTGGCACCACTGTGCTCTTTATGAATGGCTCCACCTGTCATTGTCCAGGCTTCACATAAATCAGCAATGTGAGAAAAAGGAGCATTGCAAGGAGACAATTTATTCTCTGTGCCTAGATGTATGTTTCCTGCACCAGCTTGGAGAGGATCAACTCCAGCTGAAAGGATCAGAGAACCACTTTTGTGGAGCAAAAAAAGTCCCTCCCATATTTTGTGTTGGAAGCATCACTGGAGCATTTATCTTCCAAAATCAACCATAACAAAAGACATCCTTCAGTAAAACAATGCCTTGGCAGAGCAGTTAACAACACCTGAGTCAAGCTGACCATCTTGAGGCGGCCAATCCCACGAATTGTAACTAAAGCTCCAATGTCCAAACGCCTAACCTGCCAAGGTCAGAGCAAAACAACAACACAACAAAAAGCCAGTCAATCTGATACCACACAGACCAGTACCTGGTCTTTTTTTGTCAATCTCAGTACTCTCAGCAGATTGATGTCCCAGACAAATGAATCTCCTCAAGAGAATGACATGTAAGATTGTGAGCTAAGTGTACCAGGTGTTAACAGTGGTGTGCAGTTTACAACAGGCAGCCACTACAAGAACAGTAAGTAAAACTAACCCTGGTTCAGATTCCTGGCTGCTTACACTTTCAATGTGAGCCAAGCAGCCATAATTTGCCACAAATGATGCAACTCCAGGATTATCACCTTGCACAGGCTGAACAACAATGTGTGCCAACAGATTGTTGCCTGCTGCAATGACCTGCCACCCACCCAGAGCAACTTCTTAACATCTGATGGTCACCTACAACTATACTGATGCAGCATCTAGCTTATTGCCTGTAGGCAATCATAGGCTCCTGGATTCCACTCTCACAGAAAAACCTTCTACCAAACAGGAGATTGACACTGCTGATCCAGACAGCACAGAAGTTGGATGCAAACAGATGGAGGCTTTCCCAGATGAATTGTTAGGTTGCTGAAGTTCTTGTTGTACCCATGTTACATGAAGGATGTCAGAAAGGACAACAGAGACTGCTGACACATTGAAACTGATATCTATATCAACCCTGACAAAATCACTGTCTCCATTGGCAGGTGAACATCTTCTGATGGTCACAACTGCATGACTTGTTTTCACAAATTACCCTCCAAGAACTCAGAAACCTCACAGTTACCAGATTTCTTATAATATCTTAAGCCAGATCAACCAAAATAACTGACTGTGGATGAGACCTAGCATGTGTCTACAAGGGTTTCAATCTGCCACTTATATCGCAGACAAATTCAATGTAGTAGTGTGTTCATGACCTTGCAATAGCTCTGGGGCAACCTAGTCTGCCTCCATTTTTCCCACCAGGTTCCAACTTCTTAATGCAGGGATGTCCTCTAGAACAGCCCACAAAGAGGGGCAAAACCTCTAGTGCTACACAGTCATGCACCTTCCCAAAAGTGGATACAAACAGGGCATTGGATGTTGTTACCATGGTCATCAAACTCAGCCACAATGGGATCTTTCACTGGATGGAGTCTTTCAGAAGCATGGGAAGCTAGGGGCCTAGAATAATGATGGAGAATTTTAAGCAACAAACATGTTCTCCACCTGCATCACCTGGAAAATGTCCACCTCTGAAGCAGGGCCACAGGCCTGTAGGGTGAAGAGACTCAATCATGATTATAGGTGGACATGGTGTCATTCTTCTGAGTTCCTGATGGTGGTGCAGCTTCAAACAAGTGTAATCTTATTTGCACACCTGAAATGTTGGAGTAACTCTCAGGCCTAACTTCTTATCTTGATTGTTAGGATTTGTGCTTTTATCACAAAAATTGCACTGATACAGAGAGTAGAAGGTGAATGTTGACATTACCTCATCCAGAAGTGCAAGAAACCTTGCCTCATATAAATGTAATGTCTTGGTTGAAGATGGCACAAAAACCTGTGCATTCACAAAAGTACTCTACTGAGGCAATTCTTGAGCCGAGGCACTTCTGTAAGCAATTGCAAAATCACTTGAGACATGATAATCCATGAGGAGTGTCCACTCCATCTGCAGTAGTAGCCTATTTTGAGTGCTTTAGAAGTAGATCAAATGCAGCAATAGGTGGGGATGTGTAGAGGCACCTCAGCTGGGGAGAAGGGTAGACATGGCAGCTCTATTATAGTGGCTCCTGTGCAGCACCACCATCACCATAACAGCAAGGAAGAAACAAAGATGTGAAAGGCCCCATACAGATGTAATTAGGTACTGTGCATTCTGAGCAGTTCTTCTTGGCAGAAATTGCTGCACCAAATTGCTGGGACCACAGCAATACTGAGCTTGGATATGAACCTGATCAAACCCTGATGCAGCAGCAGATGAATGAATCCTAAAGAATCCTAAAGAATCCTAGGAACCAAGACATATGAGACCTATTTAGCCTAATTGTTTCGATCGGTGGAAACCCTTGGCTCCTGTGTCTGGTCCTGCCCATGCGCATTGCAAGCAGGAGTATTTCCTTCCGGCCACAAACTGGTGACGATTGTGGCAGTGATGTTCCAAACCGATGACAAAGTTGAAGAAACCATAGTAAAACCCTCCGAACACAAATTCCTTAAAGAAAAGATCAACAATTGTAAGAAAACTCCAGGCTACTACCATTGGGGGGGGGGGGGGGGGGGGGGGCAGTTTTGATGCTTACCATTGGAAACTGAAGCCTCAGTGGGCGCACTGGAACAACAGCAAGGAGCAAGGAAGGAGCAGTATCGCCGCCGCCTAATACTAGTACTACTAAACTGCTGCCTATCGCTTGTCAAAGCTCCTCCTCTCTCCTCCTCTTGCTGCCTTCTGTTGTCGCTACCCCAATTCAGGCCCAACAATTTGTGAGATTGTTGCAGCTGACGACAAGACAAGCGCAGGAACTCTCCACGACAAGCGCGTGCGCACAGGAGAGGATGCGACAGAGAGCTACCAGAAGACAGGAGACAACGTGTGTTTGAGGAGGACCCCAGAACCGCCATTCTCGTACACCGATTGTCTTTGAAGGTATGCACTCTGCGACCCCTCTCTCTGTCTTTGTCTCTCTTCTCTGTGTCTGCAACGCTCTGCTTGTGTTGCCGTGTTCGTTTCTCCCCTGTCCCTGACCTCCAAGATTCAACCAAGTGGGAGGTACTGTACTGGCCAAAAGATAATTTGAGATAAAAAAGAACTCATGGAGAACACATAGATTACCTACCTACCTACCTACCTACCAGAATTTTTTAATTTTTAAATTTTTTTAAATTTTTTTGGGTCAGCCATGCCGAAGAGGAAAGAGCCAAATTTGGCTATAGGTCACATATATATCAGGAAACATTTTCTAGAATGATAGATCAATAAACATTTTCTAGAATCCTACTATGGTTTTGACAACCTCCAAGGCAAGATGCTAACTATACCCCTAACAAGTTTTTGCTTTGCACACATGAAGGTGTATGTTTTTGTTGTTGCTAACATTATGGTGTGCGAAGGATGGCATATGTTGGCAAAGTCAACGAACCATGAAAATTCGAAATCATTGTATACTACCTTTGTTGGTGTACAACTTCGTCACCTTTAAAAGCATTTTTGGCCTGCCCAAAGTCCTACCTATGATAGATGGGTACATTAAACACTATCTTCCAATAGCTGGAATTCATCCATAATGTTTATCTATAATTTTTAGTTAAATCTTAATTATCTTTCAATTAAGTTTCAGTTAAATTCTAATTATTTTAGTTAAGTCCTAGTTAAATTTTACTTAACTCTTAATTAAGTTTGAGTTAATTTTTAATTAAATCACAATTAAACTTTAGTTAACTCATAGTTAAGTTTTAATTAACTTTAAATTAAGTCTTAGTTAAGTTTAATTAATTCCCAGTCGATTCCTCATGCTGTGAATTAACTTTCAATTAAATTTTAGTTAATTCATGGTCAACTCCAAATTAAGAAGGTTCTCAAGAAGCTTCCTTATTTAATGCACACATAGAAGCTTACTTGAAAGTTTTTTTGTCGCAACCCTAGCTTTGGGCTCGCGACCAAGGCAAGGGGTTGCAAGGAAACTCGGGAGTCAAAAGGAAGGAAGCCCGGGAGCAAAGGCAAAGGCATTGGAAGAGTGCGGGCCAAGAGGAAGCTCGGGAGTCATCACATACTCCCGGGAGTCTAAGGAAGTGCGAGGGAATGTGAGGGAGTGAGCGCTCACACTCCCAAGGCAACTCCCATTTTGGGAGAGGGAGTCCCGGTGGACTCCCGAAACTTCAGAGTGCGAGTTAAAGGGTCGAATCTCAATGGATTGTTGCGCTCTTGGTACCATTGGAAAGCTCTTGAAACGTAGATGTCTAAAATGGGCTCGCATTGCTCATTTGGACATCTGAAAGGCAAGTTATGGGCAAAAGAAGGGCCGGGAGTCAAACTGGCAGTTTGACTCCCGACCACTAAAAGTCGGGAATCGACCTCTTCCCGATATCCGATTTGAGGGTGCGACACGACGTTGGAAAGCTCTCGACAAGGGCTACAACTTTGCTTCCGATCGGACTCTGCAATCGGGAGATATCGACGTCCAAAGTCCCGGGATTCCAACCCGGGACAATTTCGGGACTCCCATGCGGAAGTCCCGGGAAAAATAGCCATTTGGATGCCACCTCCGTGGAGAGCTGCAGAGTATACTATAAGGGGGAAGGTGGTGGCTTCCCCCAAGTCCGGGCCGTGGTGAGTCTTGTGTGTCCGTGTTGCTCGTGGCTCGTCCTAGCACCAAAGGTGTTCTAATTATGCACTAACCACTTTGTGTGGGTTGTGTGTAGGCCCGTGTGAGTGAATAAGCTTGTCAATTCTTCCTAGTCCCATCCCGGAGTTCCAACACGCCCCTATACCCCTCCAAGTGTTGTGAGCTAGGGAGCGGCTTCAAGTTCCAACTCCTTCTGCATTGCTGCATACTTGGACCCACAAGTGGGTCTACAAGGAACTTGGGAGCACGTCATTTTTGAATTAGGTCCTTGAAATGATATAGATAGGAATAAGACTTCTCATTTCATTTAGTTTGTTCAACACTAGTCTTAAGCACAATCTTGTGTCATTAAAAAATAACGGGAATACTTTCTGTAATGTGCACATTTCCATTGCTAGACATACATGGATTGAAATATGTTTCCGAAACTTTTACTAAAGTGTGATAGTTCTGATTCAAATATTCTTCTTCTTCAAGATCCTAACAAACATCTAAATTCTATGGACCACAAAGGATTAGGCACTCATCTTGATTTTCTCTCTAAGAGTCAATAAGTTGTTTTATGTGGCTACAACTCATACCCAACAATAGAATCCCCACAAAGATTAACTCTACTATTTCAACATGGTTTAATCTCAGAGCTTGGACAAAAATTCAAGGTAAAGTCAGCTAATACAATCATCATTACTTCCCAACATCCACATGGTCCCAAAAACCTCCAAAGCTCCCACAAAACAAGTATTATTATCAGGACAAAACACATTCCATACCCAGTTCAAAATCCCTAGAAACATCACGCATGAGCTACCACACAACCATTCCAAAAATCCTAAACATGCTCGTCCTCTCCCTTATTTAGTCCCTACAGAAACACATGCAACAACTCTCAACCTTTTCTTGACATTCTTAGCACAATGGAAGTTTTCTTGTCACGATTCTTCCGATCTAGCCCTTTTAATCAAGTTTCGCTTCTATTTATTTACAACACCCCAAAACCAAAATCAGACCACACCTTTGAGTCATACAAAAAGTCTAGTCACTTAGCTTTTTTGTCCTTTCCAAAGAACCTACCTTCCCTTCTTCAACCTGCATCAAATATCCTCCTAAATCCCAACCAGATGTGAGTTGTTTACCAAAACAAATGAGATAAACAAAACCCCTTAAACTAATTAGTTGAGAAATCTAAAGAAGGAAACAAAAAACAAAATCCTAATATCTATCATTAAAAGAAATTTTAATGATCTTCATACTTATTTAAAAAACCCAAAATTCCCGTTTGGAGTTCCACAACTATAAGTATTCTCTTCCAATTACACATAAATCTTCACAAAGTTATGTCAAATCTGATTTTTTCTTTCACTTTTATTATTCACGAAATCCCTAGTGCATTTCATCATTTCCCTCAAATCGATTATTAAATGTTAGTTCTAAACTTACACTTTTTTTTTTGAAATTCATGATGTAACAAAATAACTTAACATTTCTAAAAAAATTTGTAAATCTTTAACATCAAAACAGTCCTCTCCAATAGTTAACAAAAAAATATTTAGATTATTTTTCGTAAATTTAATAATATGAAAAAAATATCAAGCTAAGAATAAACTTGACTTTTTCATTAAGCAACATGTTTTCAATATGTGAATAAGGCATATGGCACAACAAGTTATTTAGCAAATGTTACATTAAGAATAAATATTTAGAGATTTTATAGTGATTAGAAATTTTAAACATTTAGTTAAGCTTATTCTTGCTTGGCCTAGGTCCTTAAGAACTTTTTTATTGTTATCTATTGTGGTGCCCATCAATAGATTAGTATCAATTTAAACATCGGCATTTTTGTCATGTTTATTAGGATTGTTTGCACATGTTTTTTCAATAGGTTTTCACCACAATAAAAAGAGCATCTTCATTCGTTAAACAAAGTAAAATTTGAACAAAATAAATGAACATTAAGGATGTATAAAATCATGTCCTAACTCTTGATTTATTGAGTACAAGGAAGAACATTAACTTTCCTCAAAACAATCCAAGAACGGTTCAAAAACTAATCAAATTTGATGTAATTTTTTTAAATTTGAAAACATGAATTTAATAGTGGAAAATGTTATGATGTTTCTTGGTAATTTGTAGCTTGTGTTTTAGTTTTTTTTATTTTGTATAGTTGGCTACTAAACATATCTCTATTCCATTGTTTACAATTCATTGTTCATCTATTAAACCCTAGATCTCTAATTTTCATAAATATACCATGATTGTAAAAAGAACCTCTTATGAAATACCAACAATTGAAAAGTTAATGCCAACAAACTAAATTACAATTTCAATAATACTAATATTCTCTTCATGGAATCCTAAACCCCGTCATTCCCCAAATTGTGAGAATGTCATTGCAAAATTATAATAATGACTTTTTTTAATTCACTAACTTTTCTTAAATAGTTTTTGACTTCACATCAATTAATTGTACATTGCATGTATAACATTTTTTTGTTGATTACAATTGCATGTTAAAAGATTAAAATGTTGTGATATATAAAATCAAAGAAACTTGATGAAATTACATAAATACAATGTTTATGAGTATTATCATCTTCTCAAGTTTCAACTCAAAATGGTTGTGTTATCATCATTCAATCAAAATGATAACAAATTTCATTATCCAATCAATCCTTGCAATAAAAGATTTGCTTATAATGATAACTTACAAACATGTCAAAGCCTTGCATGCAATGCAAAGAAAAACTTTTATAGTAATCAACATTTAAATGATTATGCAAGACAAATGCAACAAACGCTATCAATGGGCATGATTTAAGTTTGAAGGACCTTGTATAAATTTTTTTTAACGAAGTATCCTTAGAATAAATTAAAATATAAAGATCATTGATGTACATAAAAAATATTTCTATTTTTTTCATCATTTAAAACAAATACCCAAACTACAAAAAGTAATTTTAATATATATATTTTCAAAAAACCCTTTTGAACACTTACATTCCAAAAATTAAGAAATTAATGCATGATAGTGAAAATTAGCTTGCCTTTGATCATTCAAATTTTAAAAATCAATATAATAAATTTATTATGGGTTTTAGTAATTATTATTTTTATTCATTTTATGAATTAAAAAAAAATCGATTGTCCACTTCATCATACTTTTAACACTTGTGATTTTTTAATTATGTGAAAAATATGTACTACAAATAAAATGAAAAGCTTGGAGCTTCAAATATTATAATTGGGGTTTAATTTAGAGAAAACCAATTAATAGCATGAGTTAAATTGTGAAGGCTTAATCAACTACCTTTAAAAATATTAATTATTCTTCAAATGAAGTACACTACAATAAAATGGGTACAAGTAAAATCTTGAAACTTGGGTTGTTATGCAATAGTCTCTCGACAATTTTTTGCCACACGTTTGTTAAATAAGTAATTAATTTTAACTTTTTTCATTTTGATAAATAGAATATTCTTAAATATTTAATATTTTCCTTCACAAAATTTTGTTCTTTGGGACTTCTTAATGTGAAAATTTCAACACTTCCAAAACTAATATAATTAGCAGTTCAGGTCCTATTTAAAAGAAACCAATTAAAAGCACAAGTTGCAATTTGCAGGCAATATTATTTTATATTTTATTTTCTGTTTTCTATTGTAGCACTGTTATTAATCATTTAAAAGAAGCATTAATTGGTTACACGTTTGAAAAAACTGTCCAAATTAGTGAAAACTGGTGAAAAATAACCAAAAACTTAAACTTGTGTCAAAGTCTTTTCATTTTCTCCCCAAATTTGGCAATTAGTTTCTTTTAAAAACAAGAAAATTATGACAGATTATTGCTTTTAATTTTTTGAGGTCAAAATTCTGCTAAATTTTACCATAAAAAAAAACAATCACTGGATGCAAGGCTCAATGCCTACCACCCCCTTCATTCACTAGTCAAGCCATAGCCATTCCTCCAAGCCATAGCCTAGAATGTTTTAGACAAAATATTCCAGCTTATCGGCTATTTGGGAACCATGATTCTAAGACTCTAAAATCCATTTTGCAAAGACCAGTATTAACAAGACCCAATTCCCAACAAGAAAATGACCAGTGTTGGGCGGTTATTAGAAATAAGAACAGAACCCTCAACAGTTATCAGGGCAATGAACCACCTTCTTCATCCTGCAGTAGAAACAGTAATGGGTTTAGGGTTTATTGTGTCTCGCACATACATACTCCATGTCACACTTGTCTGGCCTGTCAAACTCTTGGTTCTGCCCATGTACACAATGGTATTGTGAAGATGGTCTTGATCATCTGCTGCAAACATATATGCACAATTTATTTACTTCAATCGAGGTGTGACTGCTGTGCACACCATAGATGTTGATATCCACATTGAAATTCCACACACCAGAAGCATTATACATGATTGATAGCAAATAGACTGAAGGCATTGTGTAGGTTTGAATCAAATGCTCCTTTTGCAATTTCTTCTCCCAACTTCACACCACCATTAATTCTGCAAGTACCAAGCAAGGCCATCCATACTGAAGCATGTGGCTCACAGCACATCCTCCTAATCCAATCATTTGCCTCATTGACACTGTCAAGATAGCCTAGACAATTCCATGCAGGCGCATAATGACCCACAGTTGCAGATATCCTGTAAACTAAAGCCATGGAAACAAGAAAGTGCATGCCCACCTGGCAATCATTGCAAGGTGGAGACAATTCCCAGGAAGCCCTGGGAGCCCTGGGAGGAGGGCATTCCATTATGAAAAGTTGAGATCCCATGGCACCTTTCTTTATGAAGGTCCTTCTATGGGAAAAATCAGGATCAGCCCTCCTCTCTCTAAGAAAGTTGTATACAGGCACATCAAAAATTGAAAACTGGAAACACTTTGACACCAAGTCTAAGCTATGTATGCTAACATATTACAGAACCCCTACCTCCCCACAACATAAATACTGACTGCTCTCAGAGATAGATGAGCTCCAAATAGTGGCAGCATCAGCCTTCCTAAGGCTTTGTGGTGCACACCCATTCCCTATCTTTTTTGGCCAAAGATGCTTAACTTCCAACTTTTTTCTTTCAACTGCAGCAAATCCACCTGAGACAAGGTGCAAGCCAAAGTACACCTCACCTTACATTTTGACCAATGGTAATACGAGCTCTGCTCCATGGTGTAAGAGAGTTCATTATTTCCCCATCAACTTCCAATCAGCAGTGCTGCTCTAAGCCTCGCCTTCTTCATACAATGTCCGTACCTGTATTTCATTCTCTTCCACAGCAATTTCCCAACAATGCCTTGATTATGAGACTGATTGCAGGTCTCGTGTGTTCATGGATCTTTGGATGTAGGGGAAAGGGTAGGTGTGAGAGGTGTTCAAACTGTTTGGAGGCACTCAGCAGATATCTCACCAACTGGATACCATTCCAAGCTACATCTTTACAATGAAGAGATTGCCTCAGATTGATGCAGTCTCTGTGTATCACTCCTGTTCAAGGAAAGAATAAGATTTGTAAGACACAAAGGGAGACAGTACCCTTGAGGGTGAAGAGATACTGCGTCACTTGCCTCATTGGCAGACCATGACATCATTCTTCTGTGAGTCACTCCACCCCTTGTTCCCAAACTTAGGAAAAATAATAGCTGCTTTTGTGCTCAATCATCAAAGCTTGATTCTGATATGACTTTGTAGACTCCACCACTTCTTCATGTGACATTATGAGTATCTTCTAATTGTTTGCTCAGAAAGTGAGAATTTCTAGATTTGAGTGGAGCTGGATAACATAATCCAGCAAATAAATTTCTAGTGTTGATACAGGGCTTGAAACACTTGGCAGTTTCACAAAGTAGCTCCAGTGAATGCTATCGTCAGAAGGGCTTTCCCTCTGGCAGCTTTCTTGCTCTCCCACTGGTGGTCGGTAAATCTTGAACCTTTTGGTTGGGATCATCCTGTTTCTTGGCCCAAACTGGGGCTCTGTCAGCCTCATAGCGGTAGTCATAGAAAATCTCATCACCTGCAAGAATGCGCTCCTTTGCAAAAATACCCACTCTGTGATCTCCTGACACCATTATCACCTGCCATAAGTAGAAGAAGCTGTAATTACAGAATTTAAGAATGATGTCTCTGGCACATCTACACATTTTTCCAATTATTCCCAAACCAAACATTTTGGCTCTTCTCAGAACTTTTACAAGCTTATAGATGTCTAGAAACAGAGTTTCTATCCTTGTATATTCGTTTACATTTTCATGGCAAATGCACAAACTGATTACAGTGTTGGAGCTTGACATGTACCTTAGCATGACAGTTGGGGTTGGGAGAATGGTTTGCAAACTTTAACTTATCCCCCTTGCGACATGCATCCAGTACGTACTGTAAATCCAATCCAACAACCATTAGCCAAACATTCCCCACCTGAACTCCAGTTTCTTCAGAATTGGAGGATTTTGAGAAGATTCTAAATTGTCTATGTTGAAGGCCTGTCTGGGGAAGTGATCAGTTGAATGAATAACCAGGTACTTCATTCATGGTAGCTGGCATGATACTACAATCTAGGCAAAAAGGTGTAATACATCCATCCATTGCTCTTGTAACTGTGAAGGTAAAGTCAGAAAAGGACATGGAGCTTGCCTGATCATTTAAATTGAAAAGGAAGGATGAATTTTCGCGGTCATAGATTTTACCACGCTTGTCAGCCTCACGATGAGAGATTAACTCGCCTGTGTATTCTCCAAGATATTCATGCTTGCCAACTGGGTTCTGCACCATACAAGATGAGGCACTTTGACAGAATCAACGTCTTTGTATGGATCACATTTGAGAACACCACGATTATATGCTGAACACCAAGAACAAATATCTACAATGTTGCAGAGAAAACTCCATAATAAAACTATGAAGGTAACTAATGTGTCTGGTCCAGCAAAACCCAAAAGACCATGATAAGATAGAACACAAGGAACACAGTGTTACTTTAGCACTTCAACTCAAGCATACCCCACAGCTAGAACAATAATGGCACAAGCCTGGCTGAAAATCAAGAAAGATTTATGCATAAGGATCTAACCTTCAAAAAAGCACCCCATCCTGCCACATCAGACCTACCCAAAAGTACCTGCATGGTTTCACCCACAATTCTCAGTCACTGACACCTTCAGCTTATCTTCCCTACGAAGTTTTCTAATCATCAATCTCTAAAAATAGAGATGGCAAACTAATTTGCAACGTCTAGGTTTACAGTCAGGATTGAGATGTAGACTGCACCCGTTGCTGTTGTTTCAGCATAACCTTCATGTTACGGCAATCATAGCTGTCCCCTCGCAGAGGTGGCCCTCCAAGTGTACCATCTCCACAACTGATGAGCCAAGCACAGATGTGTTAGACTCAGCAAGATGCTCAAGATTACAATGTGCTGATGCAGAATCTCATCAATTTTGACAAGCTCCTGAGAGCTGCCTAACCCTCCAAGAAATTCTGCATAAAATGGCCACAATTTCTACTCTATTTGTTTAAAGTTCATTTGACCATGGTCTGAAACCTCTGCAGTCCTTCATCATCTCACCAAGAATAATCTAATACTTTTACGGTGTGACAGCCCTTGAAAATATTTGCCTGCTACTTACCCAACCCAGCAGTTGCGGCAGACATCAGGGTCACACTCTCGACCTGCAGCAAAGCAAGGACATTGCCTGCTGCAGCACTGGCTCTTTGCACAATGACAACCTCGAAAGCGATTTTTGCAGCTCTTTGAGCACCTGCCACATGGCATACCAATTGTTTGACCCAGCACCCTCCTGAATGTGGCTGAGCAACAGAAAAGTAACTTTTTTTGGTGGGAATCTACAGAATTGCCATAAAATAAAAGAACAATTTCATCTGAAAATACTTGCAGTACTGGAAGATTGAAACTTACCCACAGTACTTCTCACAGCAGGTTCCATTGAGCAGGCATGGGCACTGCTTGCCACAGGTGAATAAACAACTGCAGGGTGTATACTGCCGGCATGGTTGATCCTTCCCATTGGCCATTCGCTTCCTTATCAATGGGTGCACTACTGACTTCCATGTGTACTTCAGCTTACGCACTCTGCCTTTTCGCCGGCCACCATACATCCGTGCCCGGTTTTGTGCATCAATGTCCTGCATGCTCTTTGTGAACTCAGCAGATGTGAAGATAGCTTATACAAATACCAGAGGTTGAGAATCCAACCCTCATGGAAGGATGTCTCATATGACCTGTAAATCTCACACAGTACAAAAACAGTGCTAACAGACTTCCTCTAGGACCTTTTGTCCTACTTTGCTTCACATCAACCTTGATCTGCACTATGCACAGTTGTCTGGTATCCTCACTTAATGGAAAGAGTGCTTGAGTGAATTCTATGGACAAAGGGAAGAAAAGTGGAATGGGAAATGTGAAGCAAACCAAGCTATCAGTGCAGCGGCGGACGCCATCAGGTCCATCTCCAGATGCTTCTTGCTCTAATGTGTACTGAGCCACCTCCACACATGACTTGAAGCCTTTAAGCAGGTTCTTTGCTATTAGACAACTGTATTCCCCATGCTCAGAAAAGAACACATTTTAACATCAATATGTAAGCCAAATCCGTCTCTTGTTAGAATCTGAAAGGTGAAACGTCTGTATCTGACAAATGAGTATGTTCCAGTTTCTATACCTGTTTTTACCAAAGATCTGTAGACCCTTCTCATACAGGCCCATCTCCAGCATTGTCCAATTGTTTGCCACCTCCACTTTGCCTTTGCCTCTAGCACTAACATTTGTCTGAATCTCCTCTTCACTGTCCATGCTCAGGGGTGCAGGCACATTATTCTTCTTTGACAGTATTAGCTCTTTACTTTCAGCCTCCAGTGGAATCCCACCTTCCACTTTATCACTTCCCTCCGTGTGCTTGTCTCTTGTCAGGCACAACCACTTGCTGGACAACTTCTCACTACCAACATCTACAGGCCTGTCACCTCTGTCTAAGATGGTGGTCACCTCAACCTGAACAGACAAAACACAGCTCTTCACAATACTGACATATGTTCATTGAGGAGCTTGGATGATATCTTGCACCAATGACACAAGATTGATTCACACACTGAGTCAAGTTTTAGGTTAAGTGTTTTAGAATCCCAATCTGAAGACAAAGTTACCCTAAGCAAAAATACTGAATCAAGCACACTTGGAGTAGTAAACTTGCCTGCTGCAGTGTTTTTGAAGTGGCTGCTTCACCTGTTATTGACTCTGGGATCACAATCTCACAGGAGACAAGAGAACCCTCCTGGCTCTGCTGAGAATAGAAGGCTTCACTCCCCTCTCCTTGCATACCTGCCTCTTTGGGTTGACAAAGTAGTGATTTCCTTGACGGACTCAACAATTTCTTTAGTTCTGATTCGTTTAGTTGCATAAGTGGGATTACACCTTGGGTTGTCTTTTGTGAAGACTCCACAGTCTCCTTTGAGGTAGAATCCAAAACTCCTTGTCTGTAACTTGATGGGGCAATTTCTCCACCAGAGGTGGTCCTTGATCTCTTGTGCTCCATATCCAGATCATCTCCATCCTCATTTTGAGAAGATGATAGATCTTGTTGCTTTTGAGTACTGTTCAAAAGATCTTGCTTTCTCTTATTGACCTTCAGACCGGCAAGAGCATCAGTTTGC
The DNA here is from genome assembly GCA_963920785.1 of Sphagnum contortum. Classification (NCBI taxonomy): domain Eukaryota; kingdom Viridiplantae; phylum Streptophyta; class Sphagnopsida; order Sphagnales; family Sphagnaceae; genus Sphagnum; species Sphagnum contortum. The sequence continues at coordinate 12,849,184 of OY987293.1, read as the reverse complement.
ACAAAGTTCCTCCCAGAGTTTGAGGGCAGAATCTGCTGAAACAAAATAAGACTGAGGTACCTAAGTACACTACAACAAACAGTCTGGGACCACAAAGCCCTGTTCTGATAAGAGAAGCCTAACTGACCAATAACAATACATGGAAGCAAAGGAGAATTACAAAACAAAACTAAGGATACAAAGAACAAGAAATGTGCTGAATTTTCTAACAAGCATAACTGAATGTCTCTTCATCCTGAGGCCTAGTGTCTCTTCAATTTGAAATGGAGAATTTACAGGGCTTGGTGACACAGATCCCACGTGGAAGGCTTATTAAGCTAGCAACAACTGTGTTGACTAGTTAGCAAAACATCCAGCATGCATTGAGATGTGGACCCCCAATTGCTTGCAAGGTGTCCACAAGCCCACAGTAAGTTCTGGGTCAGTGATTATGAGAATTCTTAGATGCAAAAACTAAGCAACCTTCACTTCTAGGGTGTGAGCATACCAAGAGGCAGCAGTGCTTGCTGCATGGTAGGGGGATGCCATCTTCTATATTACTCCATGGCTGTTGCCTTTCACTCTGCACCCAAACCCACATAAGAAGGTAATCATATGGTGTGTAAGACATTGTCTGCTTCACCCAGCTAGGTCTGAAAGTGAGTCTTACATGAGTCCTTGCATGCAAAACAGGACCATTCTTACAATATGAACAAAGGTGACAAAATGCAGCAGGGTCAAAAATTTGCATGTCAAACTTACTGGGTGAACAATAGCTTGAGAGCACCCATGCAACCGACAATCAAATACCTGCAGCCATCAATCTCTACTCAGCTAGAATGAATTCACCCTGCTTCAGAATCACATATTCTTCAGTCATTGTCATGTACTTGAATCCATTAATTTCACCCAGCTTTCAGTCTCACATCACTAGGCTACGGGAAATGTGCAATTAGGAACACATTAAGAATGACAAAGAAGCTAGAAGTGACTAGAATTTGTACCAAACAGCGGCGACAGAACAGATTATCAAAAGAGTCCATTGCTGCAAGAAGATCTTTTGGTTGAGTTTGCTTGTCTTCTAGGGCAGCTGGCATGGAAATGCTAGCTTCTGATCTATGGTGATCATCAGCATTAGCTTCAAGAGTAGTTTCTTTCAATGCAGCTTCTTTTGCGGCTTCTCTAACAGATTCTTTTGCACCTTCCCTTGCCTCTTTGGCAGCAGCCCGTGCAAGGTCTTTGGTTGAGGTTTTCCGCCTACCAGGAGACAAAGACTTCACAACATTGCAAGTCTCTGGAACCTTGATCTCTTGAAGCCTGGTATCAACCTTCTTCTCAGCTTCTCTCAGTAGAATGTCATATCTGGCCTGTACTGGACAACCCATTTTGGAACAAAATTTGAAAGCAATGCCCCCAAAAATTGTAAAAGATTACTATTCCACTCATCTGACAATGTACAACCTCTGAAGCCAGTCCCCAAGGTTGCCATATGCATCAATGAATACAAAATGACCAAATCCAAGGAAAGAGATTCCTTGGAAACATCCAGATTAAACCACAATTCAATTCGTGGAGCTATGCCCACTGGAAATGACACTTGAATCACTGTAAAAAAGCACAAAGTAGCTTCCTCAAACTTGATAGCCTGGTGAGATAAACCAAGAGTTGACCTTCCTCTGAATGTTTGTGGGTAGGAAAATGGGCTGCATAATGGTGTGCATGTATGTATTTGGTCATCATTTGTGGTTAATCAAAATGTTAAGGTGTGGGTCACTGTATGATGTAAACATCATAAGAACTAGAACATACGAATTGTCTTAACCAGCATAAACTTGTATGTTCCTTTGCAGTCTCAGGTTTTCTAGCAGTGGAAAGAGTGCACAGAGGAACAAAATCAAGCACCTCAATATCCTCGTGTTTGGTACCAACCAAAGCAGCAAGTTCTTCCAAAAGCATGGGACTGAATCCAAGCTCCTGGACTGCCATCCTGCATGTGAAGTGTGAAACAGTATACCTTCATAAGTATCAAACAATGTCATACTTACAGTTTAAGGCAACCTGAATAGAATCTGAGAGCTGACCAGATAGGTGGGCTATCCCATCCTGTTCAGTGAAAAACAGGAAAGACAAAATAAATGAATAATAGGAGATACCACCCTAAAAGCCAGAGAAATTTCTGAGCAGTTTGAGCAGCCATGGCAGCATAAGGAGGACATTTTCACAGAGCCCACCTTGCTATCAAGACCATCATTTGAAGCATTAATATTGAAAAGGCTGTAGCACTGATAGATACCAAATGATGCTGTCCTCGCCCTTTGTGAATTCGTGTTTAGCTTCTTCTTTGTCATCCTCCTCCCCAGCATCTTCCTCTTCACTATCGCTGGCAATAAGAGTTTCATTACCATCACTGTCATAGTAGATTCGGCGGCGGCCCACAACAGACTGATCCTCTGTCATACGCTGATTCCTGGGAATCTGAAGTTAGTGTCACTGCATTTGGGATTGGAATCTCAAATCCTAGAACAATGAAGGAACAGAACAGACAAAAGCCAATCATCTTCTCCAACCAGAGCATAACCCTACCTGTCAAGGTAAATCCACGTTGTGTATGGAGGCACATTCTCAACTTTTGGAAGTTTCAGAGGCCGAACAGCAGTTTTAGCACCCGGCAAAGAGCTCCCAAAGATAATAGGCATAAGCTTATCCACATTGGATTCATCTGGCCCAGATTTCCCATCCTTGTCCCCAGATTCATCAGTGTTTCTCAAGTTCCCTGGGACCCGCTCATTGTACAAACACATGGATTCAAGGCCCTCTAGCTCTTGTCCTTTAGAGAGCTGCTTAGGAGAGTTATTGAGCTTTGCAAGCTCCTCAGTATACTTCTTCAACTGCTCTCGGTTGCTCTCCACCCTCATCTGCACCCCCTCCAGTTCCAATCAGCTCTCTCTATTTTCCAAAATCACCATCCAGTTTCAAGTTGAGAGCAAAAAGACAAAATAGGTACTTGCATGCAACCATACCTTGATATACACCTGTCTATCAGCTTGCACTTGCTTTTTGAGCTTCTCAAGAGTGCCAGCAACTTTAGCATGCATGTTTTCCCTGACATGCACACCCTCCTAATACAAGCCACAAGAAAAGAAAGGCACCAAGAAACACAATTAGGATTTCATGTCCATGCCCACAACAGCAAGCTATCAACATATAACTTCCTAAATTAACAATAGCATGGTTCTGATGATCACAATGCTTCAAAAAAGTCCTCCAGAAAAAGAACTCCTCCACAAGAAAGGAAAAGCCCCTCCTCTAAACCTAGAAACACAATTAGGGTTTCATGTCCATGCCCACAACAGCAAGCTATCAACATGTAACTTTTTAATTAAGACTAGTATGGTTCTGCTGATCACAATGCTCCAAAAAAGTCCTCCAGAAAAAGTACTCCTCCACAAGAAAAGAAAGGCCCCTCCTCGAAACCTAGAAACACAATTAGGGTTTCATGTCCATGTCCACAACAGCAAGCTATCAACATGTAACTTTCTAAATTTACACTAGCATGGTTCTGTTGATCACAATGCTCCAAAAAAGTCCTCCAGAAAAAGTACTCCTCCACAAGAAAAGAAAGGCCCCTCCTCTAAACCTAGAAACACAATTAGGGTTTGACGTCCGTGCCCACAACAGCAAGCTACCAACATGTAACTTCCCAAATCAACACTAGCATTGTTCTGCTGATCACAATGCTTCAAAAATTCCTCCAGAAAAAGAACTCCTCCACAAGAAAAGAAAGGCCCCTCCTCTAAAACCCAGAAACACAATTAGGGCTTCATGTCCATGCCCACAACAGCAAGCTACCAACAGGTGACTTCCTAAATTAACACTAGCATGGTTCTGCTGATCACAATGCTTCAATAAATTCCTCCGGAAAAATTACTCCAATACAAGAAAAGATAGGCCCCTTCCTCATAAGCACCGAGAGCGAAACCCAAATAAGGTTTCATGGCCATGCCCACGACAGCAATCTACCAACATGTAACTTGCTAAATTAACACAAGCATGGGTTCTGCTGATCACAATGCACATATTACCTGTGTGATGGAAGGAGCAGCTTCCGCGGGGAACGACGACAGAAGAGGAGCAGCGATGGCGAAAGCGGTGGACGACGATGTCATGGCCATGGCCGCCAAGCCCCCCGCTGCAGCAACTAAACCATAACTGCAAACCCAATGAATGGCCAACTTAGTGGCTCGGACTGGCTTCACGCCCCTGATGCAAGTCGGTGGGCGTGGGTTCAAATCCCGCTAGCTTCGCCATAGAAGCTCATGCCACATTCTGAGGAGAAAAACATGGAAGTCGCCATATTTAGAAACTAGGTTCTTGGAGGTCGCCAAAACATGGCAGGACTCTAGAAAATGTCTACTATCCTCTTTTGAGTCTGACTGACCTCTAGCCAAATTTGGCTTTTTCCTCTTGTGAATTTATTATGTCAATTTTGTGATGTAGCCAAAGTGGCAATTGATCTACAAGAAGATTTAACCAAACTCAGCTACATGCTAAATATGAAAGTAAAAGTTGCTAAACATCCTTCTTATTTTTTGGCTACCTACTTCAACCATGTGTAAAAACTCTAGCGATTTTTCTTAAATTTTTCTCAAAATCTAGCAAATTGCAAATCTCAATAAACACTTGATTTCAGCACTTCCAATTTTTAATATGGCTTTCTGGCTATATTTATAATTTTTTATAGCCAGCTTAAAAAGGCTGCTCCTTGGAAGTTTTAGGGTGAAGAGAATGATGGGTTATTAGGTACATAATAACTATGGGACTAACTTAACCATTAGATGCTTGTCAAGTTTAGGTCTTGATGAGTGAGGAGGATCATGGGTTCATTATAACTTATTAGGTAGTAATAAGGTAACTATTGGTGCATTCACACTTGATGTTAAGTCAATGTTAAATGAAAATCTAGGTAACATCCTCGGTGACACCTAATGTTAAATGGGCAATAGCTTAATGTTATGCGAATGTTGGCTTAACCCTAAATTGTTTAAGGTAAGTAAGTGTTAAGTCCTAAATGACTACCATGGTGTTAGGGAACTCAACACTAAACTACCTAACACCAAGTGTGAATAGACCTTAGGTTATTATTGGACTAACTGAATAATTGGGTATGTAGGAGGAGGATGAATGCCTTTTGCTACCCACCACATTCAGATGATTGGTTAGTTATGGTTAGGTCTAACCCAATAGTAGGGAATGTTAGGTTTTCAAGAGAGATTGACCTAGTGACTAAGCTCTTCACCTAGGGGTTTATTCACACTTGAAACCCATAGAAGTTAGAAACCTCTTTTAGGGTTCTACAATGGGGATGGGACCAGGTTTTCTTTTTATATTTTTAATTTGTAGCACAAGTGACAAGCGTAAGGTGTGAAGGCAAAGGCCCGTATGGCTTTTTGCTCAGAAAAACAATGTGATGTATGTGGTTATGTTGCAATAGAAACAAGGCATCATGACACGTAGGCCATGCCTATTTAATAGTATAATTATATAAATAGATTTATATGTAGATAGGTAAATATGCATGTATGTATATTTGTGTTGTTTGTTTATTTTATTCAAATTGATTTAATAATTATGTGAATAATTAACTAGGGATGTAGTTTTTAAATGAATTTGTTGTTATTATTTGTGTTTGTTTATTTGATTTTTTCTAGTATATTGTACTAACAATTTTAATATTCAATTATAGGTAATTGAAATGTGAAATATATAGGTTTATGGTCTATCCAATATGTTTGCGCTACTCATGAATGACATTGTTGTGTTGGTGCATTAGTCCAAATATGGTCTATTTGTGTATTATCAATGGTTGTGCTTTCAATAAAAGTGGGTTTCAATTTGTATTTGTACATAAGGTTTTGAAATGTTGTTGATTGAGGGGATTTTTTTACATGTCTATATTGAAATCTCCAATTGAAATAGTTAAATAATCTTTAAGCATGTCTTTCACTATAGTTTCCAAAATTGAATTATATTATTTTCATTTGATAATGTTATGTGCATTCCTTGTTGAATAGACATTTGCTACGCATTTAAAAATGTATTTCTTAATTTTTTGATTCGTTCAGATGTTTCATATTGTTCATGTTTACATTTGCTTAACATGGATTGCATTTCTTGTGTAATTGATTTGCTTATGTTTGTTAAATAAAAAGTGCAATAAGTTGCAACAAAATATGGATTTAAAACATATTACACATTTGTATATGCTTCCCACATAGGTCCTGGTCCTGCATGTATGTTAAAAACATTTGTTCATATGTCATCAAACATAAATAACATTCCAAGGCGTCACAAACATGTTGGCCATGCCAATAAATAAGGTGTTGTACATGTGCATTTATGTATGTATATAAATACATTGTGAAAAAATTACAATTATTGGAAAAATAGTTGCACACAGTTCATCATCATTGTTGTGTGCAACAATATGCATTTGCAATCATATAAAAAATATTTCACATTAATGACCAAAATATTCAAAATTTAAATAAGATAATTAAATTTTTGTTATGATAATGATTTTACAAAAGCCTCAAGCTTTTATTTAATTGTTATCTAAAGTGTTGCCTTCATGAAATATATTTTTCATAAATATAACAATAATCATTTTGTGGTATTGTGTGGTAACACAAATTAGGGAATCGAGTAATTTGAAAGCAAAATAAATGGGTTTATGATCTATCCAATATGCTTGTGTTGTGTTCCACAATGACATTGTTGTATCGGTCCATATGTGATCTATTTGTGTATCATTGATAGTGGTGATTTATATAAAAGTGAATTTCAAATTATATTTATTCATAAATTCTTGTAATGTTGATGATTGATTTGTTTTTGTTAAAAAGTTTACATTGGAATTTCAATCGAACAATGTGAAGTCATTTTTTTGTATAATGTTTTTAAAGATAGAATTAAAATGTGACACTTACATTTTGGGTGGTTTATATATTGCAATTATGTATAATGTTTCCATGTGTTGTCATTGAAAAATGCAATGATAAATTGAGCACCAAGATTTGTGATTGTTGTGTTTTTTTGTCAATGACACATTGTCATCATAAAATATCATAGTGTCATGTTCATCATAACATGATAATACATGGAACTTTTGTGATAAAACATTGTAAATTTTTGAGTTTAAATAATATTATTTATTATTGTTTCATTTAAACAAAAAATGGTGATGCTAACATATTTGGATCTTCAAGAATATCTTCAAAATGTAATGTTAAAGAACAAGTATTAAAAGATTTTACAATTATTTTTTTGAACAATAGGAATTTAAAGAAACAATAGTAAGTTTGTATTATGCATTTTGTTCAATTGAAACATTTATTTTTGAACAAGATGATCCACTTGAAAAAAAAATCCAATAATGGAGAAAATAAATACAATTTTTTTTTAATGAACCTTCGATATGGCAATATGTGTTAAACCATATTTTATCACACCAATCGGATCAAATGTTGAATAATTAAAAGTCAACCCTTGTGAAAAATGTATCGTGCGTGTGGCAATTAATTGAATTGGGAATTGGATTCTCATGATATTGTGAAAAGGATTATTCCCTATTTGTATTTCGACAATTTTATGTTTGATCGGTGTTCATTGTTTGTCAAGCCTTGGGAATTTTTCATAGATTTGTAAATTTTTAATTCGTGTATTATGTCCAATTCAAAGATCATGAAAATGTATCCAAACTATTTTTTTTTAAATATTTTATAATAAATTTTCAAAACCTTTGATAATTTGATAATTTTGATGATTTAAAATTAAATGGGCATGTTTTAGCATGAACATCACATTTGAAGAATGTGAATGTAAAGGGTTGCCAACAGAAATTCTTTAGACCTTCTACCACTACAGTAGTTAACTACAACAATTAACTAAGTTAACTATTTTTTTTCATCCTCGGGTTGTGACAACCTCGGGTCACCACTTAGTGTAGTTAGTGGCGTTTTAGTGCCAAAAATTTTTAGTGGTAGAAGGTCTAGAATGTTTGACCTATGTGCTTGGAAATACCAATTTTTTATGCATAGTTGTTTTAACATTAATGTAAAATAAATATGGTAAAATGTTGTCCATTGGTGGGGTTTTCAAACAACTATTGTTCATAAATTGTATGTCTTTAGTTGTTTGTTATGCAATTCAAAACCTATTTTATATGTTAATAAAATTTATATCATTTTTAAAAATTCATAACATTGTACATATTTTAACCAATAATTAAATGAAATAATATTAAAAGTGTTGGTTATTAGTTTGAAATTTATGAATCTCAAACTCAAGAATCTACTTGAAAATATTAAAATCTTCACTTGGATTTAAGATTTTTTAAAAATATATATGTTTGTCAAATAAATTTTAAAATTTTATTTCAAAAAATATTTTATTTTATTTTTGGTTCTTGTACTTAAATCATTTATTTATTATTATATGTTTTTTCCAATTTTAGTTCAATTCTTTTTTTAATGTTACCTAAACATTTCAAATATTATCTTTAGAAGTTTAATTCTATAAATTATTCATTTTTCAACTTTTCTGAATTGTTACAATATTTTTTTATTTTAAAATGTTAATCCTTTGAATTTTCATTATTAATGACAAGGTTTGACTTTCAAATCAAATTGTAATTTTTTCAAAACATGTTTTCAAATCAACAAATTACATATTCAATTACAATTCCCATAAATAGTTAAAGATTCAAACAAAGTTTCAACTTCAAAGTAAGTTCTAACACTACTAGAATTTTTTTCTTTTGCAACTTGTCTTATCCAACTAAAAAATCTCACATGCAACTATTTTGGAGTTGCATGCAACATGTGCAGTTGCATGTGACATTTTTTAGTTGCATAAAACAAGTTGCAAAAGTCAAAATTTCTAGTAATATAACTTTCAATATTTTAAAATAATAATATTTTAATATAAATCCCTTGAATTTTCTATGTCAATGAAAAGGTTTGATTTGTATTTAACTTAAGTCACATAAACAAATCCCAATAGACCCCCAATTAATCCTAGCCCAGAAGCATGCCCATTATGCAAATGCCAGAGAAAGTTCAAATAAAATTCAAATCAAGTTACAAGTTTTTCAAACTAAGTTGTTGAATCCAAGCTCTGACTCAATGACCAAAACTTTTCTACCTTTGTAACATTTACTTTGTTTTCAAGTGTTGTTACAACATCTTCGAGTCTAACAACTTGGGGTTGATCCACAACTTGGGTCAATCAATTAACAGTTTCATAGTAATTTTTATTTATTTTTTCTTATGCATTTTGACCACAATTTTTCCCTCCCTCCCTATTCTTTGTACATGGAATTGCATTATTATCATCATGCTAACAAAGCTAGGTTATAGTGGATACATTCACATGGAAGGACAAATCACCTCAAAAACACTTGCATTTGTTGTGAATTGCTACTTCAAATTCAACAATTTGTATTCTTTCCATCACATCCAAAATTACAACTTCCAACTCCCCTTCTCCCTGCTTACAATTCATTATGAAACATAATTGTACTCGAAACATTTTTGGGATTCTACATGTTGGACATTGGAGGGCCCATGTAAGTATCAGCATGACCTCTTAAAGTACATCAAAGTTTCCAATCTATTATCTCAAGATTTTATAGTTTAAAATATCACTATCTACAATTACATTTGTAATTAAAGTAAAATTATGTGGTACATACTTGAGAGACATGAATGGCCAGTTGATCCTTAAGTGAAGAAATCTCGTCCTAGGAAACTACTATTATGTGAAACTTTCTTGACAAATTGGCATTATGTACATGAAAGGGCACACAATAGTACAACCTTTAGACTCTAATGAGATGAGGCCAATAGGAAAGGACATGAATCAATAAAATGTGACTCAAAACTATGGGAAATGAAGGACGATTCATTTCTTCATGACAAAAACATGAATACCAACACTCAGCTTAATATGTGAAAAGCCCTGAAACAACAAGTTTTGCCAAAAGATGAACACAAAATCAATGATATGAAGTTTAAAACACACATGTTGATGTTCTTTTCTGTTTGATTTTTGCAACTTACGTTCTAACTTTCCAACTCATGAATGCAAAATCACGTATTCAAATGCCTATGTTTCGAGTGTTGCATTTTCCATTAGGTGTTGCTTCACAAAAAAACTTCTTTAGCTCATTGGCATCAATCTCTATTTTAGCCAGAATCTTTTAGAAGTGTCATTATGCATTTGGCAACTAATGTTTTAAGCTTATATTTTCTTGCAACATGGTTTCCATCTACTTCACTTGCAGTTGGAATTTTGTTAAGTATTCTTCCTCTAGCTGACACAACATGTACCTAACAAAAACAAATAATACAACAAGACAACCAATTGACTAAGAAAGAGACAAACATTGTTATTGTTAAAAAAATGCTAGTGATTGTTGGATAAATATAAGGAGAGAAAAGAGAGAGAGCATACTTGGGACTAAAGTTGTTGATTTTCATGGGTAAGTTTGTTGACCATGTTTGTAAATTACCAACCTTTTCTTCTAACTTTTCCACACTTTCTAACACATATGTGTATTGAGATTCAATAACATTTGTTATCTCCTACACAACAATTAACCTCTCCTGTAATTTCAAGGTTACAACTTTTGCCTCTTTCAACTTATAGTCACATATTTGCAAATTAGCCACAACTTCCTTTGCTTCCACACCTTTTCATGTTGAAACAAAGGTTTGTTAAACTCGTAATGTTCATAACAAAGATGGATATCACTTGGAAAAGCAAATAACTATGAAGGATTGTGACCTTTGCTCACGTTGGTGAAACGTACACTGGCCAAAAATAACAACCACAAAAAATGTGTTTAATAGTTCCATCACATCCAATTTTGCATCATTCTATGTCCAAAATAGTTGACTCAACCCATTCTATATTGAGTGCTAACATTCCTCCTTGTAGAATTAGGACCTCATGCATTGTCGAGCTATGTTGCCTCCAAAATGTAGTTGGAATTTCTTGTAACATAATAATGCATTGTATCATTTATCAATATTGCAAAGCAAGCCATAGGCATCTTTCATCAACCCTAACATCAACAAAATCCTCCTCCTTGTTGTTATTTTTCTCTTAAAAAAATCCTTCAGTAAAAACCCTAATTTCCTTGAATCAAGGTTTAGGGTTAAGGTTTAGGAATCAAGGTTTTTATTGAGTTTTGAAATATAAGTACTTAATATCATGTACATTCAATGTATTTTCTTACATTTATGTAAATCTTATTTTACAATATATCAAAAGATGATATACTTAATTAATTAATGTGTGGATTTATTATTATTTTTGCATTTTTATACATATAATATCTTAATGATTATTTTACATTAAAAATTTAAATAAACATTACATATAATTGAAAGACATTTTCAAACTCATAAATGGTATGAATCATTTAATGGACCAATGCAAAATTGTTGGTACATGTAAATGAAGGTATTGCAATATTTGTCACATTGATGGTATAAGGTTGACTTTGACAAAATTTTGAAGTGTAACTAACCCTAACCTTAAACCCAAAAACAATACCCCTCTAGTAGCATGGACTAAAATAAAATAATCCATTTTATTCAAAGAATATCCTTATGAAGGTATTGCGTTCCTTCTGGGGTTTGTTAAGGTTATGCAATACCGATGTGGGACTCTTTAAATATGTTATGGTGCCCAAAGGTTTTATAATATACCTTAATAGGGGTATGGCATGTGCCTTGAATAATTTTGGGCATAAGCAATACCCTTCCAATAACTTGGACCAAATTAAATCAATCAATTATGTTTACAAAATACTTTCACGAGGGTATTACATTCCTTATAAGTTTTGTTAGGGTTATGCAATACCCCTACAAGACTCTTGAAATATGTTATGGAACCCAAAGGATTTATAATGCACTTTAACAAGGGTGTTGCATGTGCATTGAGTAATTATGGGCACAAGCAATACCCTTCCAATAGCCTAGACCAAAATAATTCCATCAATGGTGTTTACATAATACTTTCATGAGGGTATTACTTTCCTTTTTAGTTTTGAATTTCTAACTTTTGGGGGTAAAAATAGTTTTTTTGGTTTGAATGCAAGACTATAATCATTGTTTTGATAAATTTATCAAGCATACATATAAAAATATATGTGAAAATGTATTCATAATGGTGCAAAATGAAAGTAAAATGCCTTAAATAAAATAACACGAGTGACATGTGTTACAAAAATGTGCAAAAAATGCCCAAGTCTAAAACAACCCCAACTTAAAATGGGGAACATGTCATACTAGTAAATATGCGGTTGTTTCAAAGACAAATTGCTACCCTAAATCATGAAGACCAAAACAACACCCTAATCAAAACTAAGATAAGTTATGGGCTATTTATATCATTATTGGAAGGGGATGGGATCCCATTGGCCTTTCTATATTGCGCAAATGAAACCTCTACATCATGGGTGTGTCGTCGCATAAAAACCTTACGATTAACTAATGTTGCATCCACAACATTAGTTACAAACACCTCCTTGGTGGTGCCTCGAATAATAAAACAAACAACATAATACAATAAGTATTGCATATGAATTCTAAAACCTAGAATTCAAATAAAATTCAGTATGGCATTGTTGGAAACTTACCAACCATGAATCATTTATAAATCATGGTATTGTGTACGGAGGTTAATCTCCTTACAATACATTGTTTTATTTGATGCAAACTTCTAGTTGCGTTCCATCCAAGTGCCTTTGAGTGCCTTTGCATACTCGGTTTGAGTCATTCGAATCACAAGTGCAAGGTCTTCATTGTGCTTTAATTTGGCCTTCACATTGAAAGGCATGGCCCCCACACCCCATGCAGTCATGCTAAAAAGTTGAAGAATGCGGCTAGAAGTTAACCTCACAAGTGCGGGCCTAGGCAATTCAAGTGTGTATTGCAAATGAACTTGGAGCTTATCCCACTCTAGGAATGCTTGCTTCTTAGCCCTAGCAATAGCCTTATGTTCATTGTGACAAAATTGGGCCAAATGGTTGTTCAAGACTTGTGCACTCATTGCCATGTGATTTTGAAGCATTAGGCCTTGCTCTTAAGTAGATAGGCATATGGGCTTGCCCAATTCCATGGTAACATTGTGACGTGCCCACAAATGATGCACCAAGTTGTACTTGGTCGTATAGGATGCATCACACCCATCAACCTTACAAGAAAATTTGGGCCCATCCCTTGCCCAATGGACACCTTTTATGGCAACTTGGGGGGGGGGGGGGGGAACCACATCTGAAATAAAAAAATAAAAACAAAAAACTTGATGTGGGACTTAATGTTTTGGATGAAGGTTACCCCTTAAACAATGAAGATATTGCATAGATAAATAGAAGATTATAACACAAGATTAGGGTATTACATAAAAAGAAAAGAAAAAACACTACATGAAGGTATTACTAAACTCTAGTATTGAAATTTACATAAAATGAAGCAAACCCTAAAAATCACAATATCACCTACAAAGCCTAAAGGTATTACGTATAGACTTAGACCAAAAACAAATGCCCCACCCACCTTCTCACATGGAGAATGAAGGTGGGGCATGTAGAGGTTTAAAGACCACAATTAAGGAAGGTATTGCAATCACAAATTTGACCAAAAAAAACCCCCACCCGTCTTCTCCACTTGAGAGGATGGGTGGGGTAATAATTATAATAATTAAAGTTCAATGGCTATGTCACTTCGTCAACATGTGCATGAAGTTCAACATCCTCATTTACATTCTCTTGCTCCAACAATGGAGTAACAAGAACTACATTTTTTGGGTCCTCAATCATCAAAATAGTTATCTCCAAATCCATCTCAATTTGATTAACATATCCTTTAGATGTTTCCCCAACATCTTCACCCGCTTGCATTTTTTCCTCTTCAACAATCTCACTTGCAACCAACCACATTTTCAACACTCACTTGCTATCCCATCACCTTAACCTCCAAATGTTTGTCATTCATGACACCTCCCATGCCATCTACAATGTCTACTGAAATTTGTTGATATGTTCCAACATTCATTGTTTTTTCTCGAATTTGCATTTAACAAAAACGCAAATAACATAATTTTATTTTAGTTTTTAGTTCATTTTCCACCCTTTCGACAACTATGCTGATGAAAGCAGAGGACCATTAAGAGCCTGTAGATAGCAAATAAATTTGTTTTGATGATGATGAACACTCGTTGTTTGATGCGAGATGAATGCCCATGTTTCTACAATTATGATATGGCACTTTTTGTAGTTCTGAAAAAGTCAATGAGTTGCACTTGTCATCTTCCTTCATTATTGTAAAAAGGAAAAAAAAACGATGACAATGAGCAACATTATTGCTTATTGTTGTTACTTGGAGCCTATTCCAAAACTTGAAGAGGATGACAAGCTCCATGACTATTCATCGTCGTCCTTTCATTCTTGGAAAATAACTAAAATGATGACAAGCAACAATGCTACTTGTCGTTGTTATTAGACACTTTCTTCGAAACTTGAAGAAGACAATGAGCTTGTGTTCATCGTCTTGTTTCACAAATGTAAAAAATAAAAAATAAAATGACGACAAGTAGTGTGGTTACTTGTTGGCATTCTTTCTTTTGAAAAAAAACTAGAATGATGACAAGTAAACATGTTGTTCATTGTCACTACATGTGTAAGCCTCCAAATTTGAAGAGGATGACAAGGTTTCACAGTTGCAATTTTTTAAAATAATAATAATGACAAACATCGTGGCTGTTCGTCATCATTACTTGCACCTACTTTAAAGCTTCAAGAGGATGATAAGTTGTGTTTGTTGTCCTTTTTCACAACTGCAAAACAAAAAAAAATAACGATGAACATTGCGACTATTCGTTGTTGTTAGTTGCACTTGCCTTGAAACTTGAAGAGAATGTTGAGCTTATGTTCATTGTCCTCGTTCAGGGTTGCAAAAAAAAAGGAAAAAAGATGACAACGAACAGTGTGATTGTTTGTTGTCATTCTTTTGCTCTTGCATAACCACAAGAGAATGATGTTGAACAACGTAGCTATTCATTGTCGTTGTTTCATGCCTACAAGAACACATTAGAACGATGATGAATAAATACGCTGTTGGTTGTCATTTTTTCACGCTTGCAACCCATAGCAAAATGATGATGCGTAACTGTGTTGTTCGTCATCTTTTTTTTCACTTTCAACTTAGAACATAATGACGACGAGCAGTTGCATTGCTTGTTGTCATTGTTTCCTGCCTGTAACCCATAGCAAAATGATGATAAGAAATACTTGTCATTATTTTTTCCCATTGTCGTGATGTTCGTAACAAGATTACAAGAAAATGACAATGAGTAGTTGTGTTGCTTGTTGTCATTTTTCTCACCTACAAAGCAAGAGAAGAGGACGATGTTGACATAATGATGGTGTTGTTGTTGTCTTCCTCACAATAAATTTTTTAAAAAAAAAGGAGAAAGGAGTTCCCACTTTAACTCCTCTTGCCTTTGCGCTCCTATTACCACCACATTGAAGCTCTCAATGACAAGTAACATTCTTGAAGCTCCCAACTCCACTTGTTTTCGTGCTCCAATTGCCACCACATTGAAGCCCTTGATGACAAGCAACATTCCTAAAGCTTTCCTGAAACTCTAGTGATGCAAAAGGAGGTGGGTGGGGAGGGGGCCAATAGGATGAGGGAGGTAGGTGGGTTGGTAGGAAGAAGGGGGTAGGTGATTTAGGGTTTAAGGTTTAGAGGGTAAGTAGGAGCTTCCCAAAAAAAACTTTGGATCAGGGGTGGGCCAAAAAGAAAGTGATAATAAAACTGTTGCCAAAAATAAAAATTGGGCTAGAAAAAAAAAATCTAGCTAGGAAAAAAGGGAGTAGAAGAAAAATAAAATCTACTAACTAAGTAAACTAACCCATGGGGGACAATTTCATCCCATCCATGAAATCCCAAAACAAGATTTTTTGGATGGTGCACATATGGGTGTTGGTTCGTTCAAGCCATCATTACATGATTTGATGAAGAGAATTTTGATGCCATTGTAACCAAAAAAGAAAGGGGTATGAAGAACATATCTTCATCACAAATCCAAACTATGTACCTGCGACTTCTGGAACTTATAGCCAGCCATTTAGGCACTATTACAACACATTGGTGCTAATGTTCCAACAGAACATAAATCTTTATACCCAAATGAGACTCCGTGCACCACATACTTGTTAGTCCCTTTTGGATCTCTATGTAGTATCCGTTTAACTACTGCTAGGAACAATTCTTGATATTGTGAGTACATGAATTAATGGGAAATGGCTTGAGGTCAGTACCTTCTATGTTCATTTGGTCCGTTATGAGCTGCTAATCTGTCCCTCTGCCCTATGACATAATGCAAAAAGATACTTGTCTTGGTTCCACAAACAAGATGACTTTTAGTTCCAATCTAACAATGAGCAACATATGCCAAGTTGGCTTGCAACAACTGGGGAAAAATAGAGTTATGATTAAAATATGGGTCTACGAATATTTTCTTGTAATTTCTCCCATTCTATACTCACTTTTTGCCCAACCCAAGGATATTCATTAAGGTTTCTGGCGTTAACTCATCATAGACGTGTTACTTCAGAATGCTTCGACCAAAGTCCCATACAAATGCATCCATGTACATGCTACTGATTCTACAGCTTGGACCCCCTTTGTGCATCATCATCCCCCAACATCAATTCCTTATAAAGCTTAATGGTAACAAGAACACAACATCTGCCATGATGTAGATACTGGTGGAATAGAAATCAAAACAACAACTACTCACTTATGCAAGCTCTTGATTCTACACGATCTACCACAAATGCAATCCAAAAACCACATACCTACCTTCTTTGACCTCGAACTCTCCTCCTTATCCTCGTCCAATTGCATCCTACTCCCATCTCTCTTGCATGTTTGAAGCGATCTTGGCCACCCATCGTCTACTACCAACTTGTTTCACATAACACACAAACAACAAAGTTTCCTACTCACAACCACTAACAAACAATCATGATAAACTTTGCCACATGAAGAAAGTTGACAGCTACTCAAAACAAAACATAAACCCTAAAACGAACTAATGTTCACACTAGAGAAGTCCAAGTGACTTCCTGTCCGGTCACACCACCTCTTTCTGTTTTCTTTTCTTTTCTTTTACCCCTAAATGTAATCATGGAAAAAAAAACTCCCAGACTTTCACATTTTCACAAATGTGGAGGAAGTTTCCCACAAGGTCCCACTTTGGTTAGAGAAGAGAACTCAGGCTTTAAAAAGAACCGCTGCCCAGAATTGCTTTCCTTACATGTAACCCATTTCAGGGTCATAAAACACTGGAGAAATTCCCAAAGTGTATTTGGAGGGCACTTTAGTTGTGTGAATATCCCTCCTATAAATAGAAAAGGGATCTTACATGCATTTAGGAGTGGGAGGAACCTTAAGCCTACAAATAGGTGTGAAAGGAACCTTGTGCTCACTTATAGCATAAGGACCCTCCATCCTAGATAGGATGTTAAGTTCCCTCATACTCCTATCGCCTCATACTCCTATCGCCTCATGCTCTATATGTGTTTAGACTTGATAAGTTTCACCTCATGCTTTAAGTGGGTATGGTCCATTGGTGTGGAAATTCCCAAAACGTGGGACCAAAACCTTACTGTCGTGTCCTAGACCATAAGGCCTTGGAGGGGCTTATCCAGCCGCCAAGATGGATTACTTTTGCCCTGGCATGAAAGAAGGGTTTTCTTTTTGCAATTCTGTGAGGTAGGTGGACCGACTATCATCCACAAGAGGACTTAGATAAATTAGCTAGTGGTCAAAGCGAAAAGTAGAAAGTTTTGTTGTATAATGGTAAGATACAAGAAACTATGGTCTAAATATGGCGAATTCAACTCTTCTTTCCTCAAGATATGGTGAGTTGGGTAAATTGTTTTTCACTAAGATCCCCTTTTTTGGGTCAGCAATTGGCAAAAATTGGCAAAAACTGGTCACAAAATAAAACCCTGTCTGAAAGGCTAGATGAGCTATTTGAAACAGTTGGTCAAAGTTTTGCCTGCACCCATAAGGCTGCTACAAGCTTTCAAGGGGTAAAAGTATGATGCATCAAAATGTAGTCCTCTGAATCCACAATGCAGACCTGGTATGTGTAATACCAAAATACGGCCTTGTAAGCCCACCTAGTGGGATTATGAAATGCAGCCGTAACAGGCTCACCGCATTCCTAACATCCTACATGGATTGTGCCACCCTATTACGTATTTAACATAATTGTCCGATGTTCATTTCAAAAAATGACAGTATGATCCAAAATCGTTTAGGAAAGATGATGGTCTCACTACTGCCTATTCTGGTTGGTTGGACTGATGTGCTCGCCAGCCACGAACCCAGCAGAATAGGCCATAACAAGACCTGGGTTCAATTTTTGGAAATGGATAGCTGACTTCGTTATGTTAAATTATAGACATTGGAAAAGATCAGTGAAAAAGTAAGAAGTAAAAATCAACCCCCATGAAAAATTTCTGACTTTTAAAATGTATATAATGTGACAGAATTTGCGGTCAAAATTGATTGCGGTGGAAAAAGTTCATCACTATTCACACACCTCCTTGCAAAAAAATACATGGATTCTTTGGGGAAAAGTCCACCGCCATCTAAGAGGAAAGCAAGAGGAGCTCCCAAAATCGAAGGATTTAAACAAGCTAGGAGTCCTTATTGCAGGCAGTACCAAAGTACTACTTGCTTCTCCGTTTTCCCTGATCGCACCACACCTTTGCGCTGCCCCTACATACAGTTTGGGTCCTGTATAGGGTAGATCAGCTGGTGACTGAACACTTAAGCAGTCAAGGCAAGCTGGATCGAAAGGGGAGGGCTATGTTGTTTTTTGTGTACAAACAAAACTTGAACCTTTCCTCTTTACGCATCTGACACACCAACAATCCTTGGAAACAGATTAGAAATGAGAAAAGTTATGGTCCTCCCAAAGTAAAAGGGGTTGAAAATAGATTAGACATGAGAAAAGTTATGATCCTCCCAAAGTAAAATGGGTTGAAAATAGATTATAAATGAGAAAAGTTATGGCCCTCCAAAGTAAAGGCAATCAAAAACTAAAAAAACAAGGCATCACAAACATGCTAGCTTCGCCAATAGATAAGATGTTGCACATCTATCTACTGTGTTCACAATCTGAACACTAGAAAAATCCATTCCAATTTAAACAATTTAAACAATTTCACCAAAAAATCGATTCTAATAAGGTAAATCTCTTAAAAGTTGGATCCAACATGATAGTCCCTGTCCCTGTGGGGGCAGGGCCCAACAAACCACCAAGCACTACAAAGGTTGATTCCCAAACACTCAAAAACTTCCTTTTATGTTGCTCTGTCACTGTTAGAATGCAAAAATGATTTGTAGAATTTCAGGTGGCGTGCCCCTATGGCACTTTAAATCTTTTAAAATGAGTAAGAAATAAAAAAGTTATGAGGTTTGAAAGTAGGAGGGATCAAAATGGAAAAAATGAAAACAAATGTGTTTTGCAATTTGAAAAAACATATTTTTCTTTACTGTTCTTTTTTGGCTGGTCCTTTGGCTTTGCATTTCAAAGATGATTTTGTAAAGCTTGAGGAGGTGCTCCTATAATACTTTAAATAACTCAAAATGGAGAAAAAAATGAGAAAGATCTGCCAAAATGTTCAATCATAGGTAGGTGATTGGTGATTGGTCTACCCTATGCACATTTTGAACCAATCCATTACAAGCTCAAAACATAGATAAAAATGAGTCTAAAGTGTGTTTCAGCATCATCCATTTTTTTAAATAGAAAAGATGGATTGAGTCAAGGACAGACAATGAAAAAAAAAGAAGCACATAATACTTTTTTTATTGATATAATAAGAATACATAGTTGATTTAACATTTACAATGGTTGGAAAGTTGAAAAGCCCATTTACACGTGTTTGAATTTTGATCATGTGTTGATGATATTGTACTAGTCAAATAAATAGTTTTGCAAAATAGGCATCTACCCAAAACACTTCTTTTGGTTTTTTTTCTCAATTTTTTTGATGTAGCCCAAATTTGGCTAAATCTTTTTGTGGATGGTTGCTTGTTTTCCATAATTACATGTGAGTGATGATATATAGTTCTTAGAATTTGCCTCCTCTTCCCATCACTTCACGGTTGATTTTTAGGATAACAAAAACTCATTACTAGGCTTCATGGAAGTGCCTTGACTTGTGTTTGCGGGAGGAGGAGAGTTTTCAGAGGTTGGGGAGGATGTCTTGTAGGGGCTTTGAAAATGGTAAGTCTTTGCAATTTCGTTTTTGGGTTTGTGTATACTTAGTTCAAGCCAAAAAGCTTGCTTATCAATTCCCAAAGATATTCTCTACTCTCGTGATTTTTGGGGAATTTTTTGGCACAATTTTAGTTCCCTCTTTTTTTGTGGATGTGTAAAGACCTCGACCAAGATTTTTAGTCTATTATGGGGTAGATTTAGTCATCAAATTTAATATTTAAAAATGATTAAAAACAACCTCGAGATTCTTTCCTAAGTTTCACTAGGTAGCCAAAAATATAAAAGGACGGTGAAAAAAATTACTTTCTGATTTCTTTATCACCAAATATGGCTAAATTGCCTTATGAATGTTGCAAAAATATGAGGCTCACCTTGACTCTCACCTGGCACCTTACTTTTCCACAACCCTCCTCTCTTAGAGCTTTACCTTACATTGACTATCCCTATTAGGAGTGATATTGTGCCTACTCTTTGAGAGTGAGAGGGATCTTACACTCGTTATGGTGCATTCACACTTGACGTTAAGTAAGCGTTAATTGAATATCTAGGTGGCATCCTAGGTGGCACTCAATGTTAAATGAGTGTAGCTTAATGTTAAGTGAATGCTAGCTTAAGATTTAAAAAATTCATTGTAAATAGATTTAAGTCCTAAATAACTAGCATGGTGTTAGGTGACTCAAGACTAAAGTCCTTAACACCAGGTGTGAATGCACTAGGGAAGAGACTACACATTAGTATAAAATTTGGGTATAATATTTTTTTGTCACAAGGCAATGAAAATTTACCCCCCAAAAAAAAAATCTAAAAATCTAAAAATCCACTAGTGATGAGCTGCTTGTGTATTTGTTTTCACATAGACAAAATGAATAAATACCTTTAAAAAAAAATTCATTTCCTATATGGTTAACTTATTAGTATTTCATGTTTTTACATTAGTCGACTATGATATTGTCATACGAGTAATTAAATTATTAAATAATCTGAATATTATTAGCCTACAATAATTAGGAATGTTTTCCACACCTCAACTTCATATTTTCACAAATATTCATTTCAAAACTTTACGGTTTACTTATACCCTAGGAAAAAGGTATGGCCATACATACCATGATAAGCAATAATTTTATTATACCCTATGAGAGGGGGTGTCCATACACACCATGATAAGCAATAAGGCGCCACCCATTCTCTCTAGTACATAAATATCAACAAAAAAGCAGATTTGTGGGGCCCCTTTTTTATTGGGGGTGAAAAAATCGCATATGAAAACTTTATAAGTTGTGAGGTCACCAACAAAATTGGGCCCATCTGAGGGCATATTACTTTATGTGACCCCCAAAAAAGGGCCCCAGATTTAACGGTTTTAAGGGGTCAAAAAACAACCCCAAAAAAAAAGAAGAAAAAGAAGAAACAGGAGTGAAATTTTCGCAGCACGCGAATTGACGATAATGCGATAAGACCGCAGGGAAGTGCGTAGAGAACCTGGAGAACATTGGGAACATATGGGGCCGGGGGGTGGGGAACTTCATCTCTCTGTCTCTCTTCTGTGTGTCTGTTGTTGTGGAGAGTGCACTGCGCGCTCGTTGCTCCACACCTGTCTGGTTTCTCTCGGGGAAACCGACCAAAGGTGGGGAGGTTTTCACTGCGTCGCTTGCATCAAGAAAATAGCTTCCTTTTCTCAGGTGCCAAATGAACCAGGAATTAGCGAAAATGGATCAGTGAGCAGGGAATTCGGGTGTATTGAAGTGGAGCACCGGGAAAGGGAGGAACAGGAGGTGTGTGCAAAGGGTGCAAGGAGTGGAGAAGAGAGGAAGGTATAGATAAGTATCTAGTAAGGAGGGAAAGTGTTGAGTAGGAGAGAATTTGAGAGAAGGATAGGTAGTAGAGGCTGCTTTGGTTGTGTGTGTGTGTGTGTGTGTTGAGTTTTGTGGTGGAAATGGCGACGACGATGACGACGACGACGACAACGGCAGCGTGCAGTCCGGGGATATGTAACCTTCAGATCGTCGGGATTGAAATGCGGAAGGGAGGAGGTAGTAGTGTGCAAGGAGCGACGACGTGCTTGCCAAGTACTTCATTGCAGCAGCGACTGCGATGCAAGTCCAATTTGAGGTCGATTGTGGCGAGGAAGAAGAGGACATTGCCGCTGGCCCTTGTTGTCAGTGAAAGAAACAACAATCTGCAGTGCTGTGCAAGAAAATTCTTTGCCGGGGAGCATTCTTCATTGCAGCAATGCACATTTCTCAAGGAGAACACCGGAGTGCTGTCGCCGCGACGACGCATCGTGTGTTTGGCTACGGAATCGCAAGAAGAAACGTCGGAGGTTTCGACGACGACTTGTTCCGCCTCACGGCAGAACAACATATGGATGTCCGATGTGATGGTGAGGAATAGGCGTCCTTACTTCTTCCACAGGAAATGGACCTCTAAGGATATGATCTATGGCGGCTTCATAGGCTTCATGCATGTGCTCTGCTTGTTGGCGCCCTTCACGTTCTCCTGGAATGCTTTTGCTGTCTTCACGGGGCTCTATGTGATCACTGGCATGCTTGGCATCACACTGTCTTTTCACCGCAACTTGTCGCATAAAAGCTTCAAGCTCCCCAAATGGTTGGAGTACACCTTCGCCTACTGCGGCGTACAAGCTCTGCAAGTAAGTAAAAAGCAAAGCAAACTCTCTCCCCACTTTGATTGAATTCCCTGCAATAGTTTTTTTCCCTCTTCTCTTTCATTCTGAAGAGGAGGAGGAGGCAGTATTGTAGTTTCTTTCTGGAACCAACCAGTCACGACCCTGTCAGTGAGGAAGCTTTGTGGCTGATCCATTGGTGTGTGTGCAGGGTGATCCATTGGAGTGGGTGAGCTCACACAGGTACCATCATCAATACTGTGACACAGAGATGGACCCTCACACACCTTATGAAGGTTTTTGGCATAGTCACATGGGATGGTTGCTTGATGAACAACCCACAAATCAAAAAGTAAGCAGCAATGGAATGGGAAGAACATGTTGTAATCTTGTCTTTCCAAGTGTGCTGTTGCCAATTCCTTCTTTGCTTCTCATTAGTCATGGTGCTTCTTCTTGCTGCAAACATTCTGATGTTCCATAGACCTAATCAAGCCAGCAGAGAAACTGATGTGCACTCTGCTCAAGAAATGTACACTAACAATGTACCATTTTTTTCCTGTCATGTTCTCAGGTGGGTTTGCGGGGAAACATTGGTGATCTGGAGAAAGATAGGTTCTACCAATTTGTTCAGAAGACATACCCTATCCACCCATTGATGATGGCTGTGGTGCTCTATGCAGCAGGAGGAATTCCGTTTATTGTCTGGGGCATGGTAAGTTAACTGCTGCTCTGATGGAAATGAATGTTTCCATTGCAGATGTTGTTCAGTGATCTGCACAAGTATATTGATTGAAACTCAGGATTTATGCAGAATTTTTTCTAGAATGGTTTTTGTTGATATTTTGTACAGTGACATTGCTATTTACTTCTCTACTACACCCATGTCAGGAGCTGATGAAGTTAATGCATAGTCTTGCCAGCTCATCACTGCTATTGTTTATGAAGGCGATGATGGTCTGATACTTTGTGAGCAACTCTCATAACGTCATGACTTCCACTCTACTTTGAATTGTTGTTGTGGGGATTTCTCTGCAATTTCATAGATGTGTAACATGAACCATCTAACTTTCTGTGCTCCAACGGTTGGCAATTTGGAGTCTTAACAGGCTGCTTGTTCACAAATTGTCTCTCTAGATAATTGCACTCATACAAGGGTATATTAGTGAAGTTGCTTCTTTTGTTTCAGTTGAGAGAAGTCTCATTGTGACCAGTCAAATTTTTGGTGTCTTCTGTAGCTGGGATGGGTTCTGGGGATGCTTAATTAGTAGACCTTAAGGATTTGTATAGTGCTTATCAGATATTGTCTGCTGTTGGAGACAGTATCTATGTCAGGGAGATGGCTGATGATTGTGACACTCATTTGGGCTTGCAGGCTGTTCGAACAATCTGGGTATACCACATCACATGGTTTGTGAACTCAGCATCTCATGTGTGGGGCAAACAAGTGTGGAACACAGGAGACTTATCTAGAAACAACTGGTGAGGATTGTTGGATCTTGCTCTTCTTTGACCCATGCTGATTTCTTATCAAACTTTGCTTTCACTTATACTCAGGCTACATGCATTTGGAGCACTTCTTCAAGTAGTTTTGCTGTACATGAGCTGTAAGTTGGCCAGTCTTCTATGCTGCTTTGCTGGCTGGCTGGCTTACAACAAACCTTGGACTGATTTCTTGAGGATTTTGTCACATGCATTTGACTCTGATCATTGTCATTATCTAACAATATTTTTTGCTCAATGTTTTCAGGTGGGTAGCATTGCTTGCTTTTGGAGAGGGATGGCATAACAACCATCATGCCTTTGAGTACTCTGCACGTCATGGACTGGAGTGGTGGCAGCTTGACCCAACCTGGTGGGTTGTTTGTGGTTTGGAGGCTATTGGGCTTGCAACCAAAGTGAAGCTTCCTAGACAAGAACACATGGAGCGCCTTGCAATCAAATCTTCTTGAGCATGACAGAGAGAAGTTTTGGCCACTTCTTTGAATAAGAAGTTGCACCTTGGTGGGCCAACTAGTGCTAGTCTTCAATCTTGTACCGTAAGTGACACCCATCTTCAACCCCCAGCCCAAAAAAAGAAAAAGCCAAAAAAAGAAGACAGAAAACAGATCTGACAGCCTGAATTTGAACTTTAGGTGTTTCAAGAAGTCTAGGAGAAATCAAGGAGTTTCATATTAGAACACAAACATGCTGGAGGTCCAAAAGATAACAACATTGCCAAGTATGCGGGAGGTGATGAGTTCAAATTCCCAAATGTTGGGTGGCATAAAATGTTTAGTTTTTTTGTATTTTTTTGGTTTCTTTGCCAGACCACATGGGAATTGCTAAACATAAGACTATGGTGGTAGGTATGGATTCTTGGAGCTGCCCAGGAGCTCATTTCATTGCTTTCACAATTAGCACTAATTTTGTATCGTATAGTTTGTAACTAGAAGAGCACTAAACTCTGAAGCCTTAGGAGAAATGTTTGGTTACAACATGAGCACTACATTCAACATACTAAATTTGACTTTCCTTGAAATTATGAAACTACATGTGTGTGTGTGTTTGTTTGTGTTTGTGCACAAGAGAATTCCACTTGCATACTTCAGTAGTCCCAACATACTCTAGGCCTTGGATGTAAAGCCAATGCCAATTAGTCAGGGGTTAATGGTAGTTTTAGAGACAACTTGGAAGCATCCCATTGGTCAATCTACCGGTTTGGACATTTGCTGCTTCGAGAGGTTATCTTGTGGAAGGAATGTGTATGGGAGGTTTGTCTTTTGTTTTGTTGAAACTTAGAGGGGTGTGTATTTATGTCTGTTGTGTGTGTTTGCAATACATGAAAGTGTGTGGTCTCATGTTTCTTTTTGGCTTTTGAGCATGGATTGCTCATATTGGGTGCATATTTTTTTACATGTTGTATACTCTCAGCAAAACAAAGTATAACTATGCTGACATTTGAAGCTTTCTGAACATTATGTGTTTCCAATTGTTTTATTGAGACTTTTGGACCAGCATTAACTCTCACTTCAAATTTGGTTCAAAGAAGTTCGATGGTGATTTTGGGGCCCTCTAATTGCAAAACTTATTGTGGAGTTGAAAGTCAAGTGGGCTTGGGATTATAAAGTTTTAACATGATGTTGGATCAAGGCTATTGAATGACATTCCAAGGGTCCAATCTAAAAGGACACAAGTGTTTACATTAAGGCTGAAACCAATTAAAATTTCCACAATGTAAAATTAAATTAAAAAAACCAACCAACTTACGTTTTATTCTTAAATTTAGAGACTTTCATCCATAATCTAGATGGTGTAATATTATATTAAATATAGTTTTTGTAGTTCATACATATGGATCAATCTTCATGTCTTTTTTATTCAATTTCAATTGCATTAGTTTCCAAGCACCACATTTTTTACTATAATTTTTTGTCCTCTAACTAGATGTAGTTTTGATACTTCATTGGATTTCTTGGAAAGGGAATGCATACATTATGAAATCAGCTCATTCAAAAATATTTTTTTTGGTAAAAGTTTGTTGGTTGGCACAAGGGCTATTGTAATGACATGCATGTTGATTAGGTATTATTGGGCTATGTGATATATATGTAAGTATATTTTTAATCTGGACATACTTTAACTAATATGGAATTTTGTTTGAAATGCAATATACTTGGCTTTCTGAACTTTGGCATGTCATTAAAACATCAAGTTTCTAGAAATCATGTGAGATATGTGAATGCATTGAAAAAGCGGGATGAAGTCAAGTTTGAAATTAATTGGAAAAACCCATAGTTTGACAATCAAATATTGTCCAATTTGTCTAATCTTGATGTGGTTGAAAGAACTTTACAACACACACCAATTGGAATAACAAACACATCAATTGCACTATGTTAAATATATAGGTCATATTAGTAACCCATGCAACAAAAAAACCTAATTGCTTCAATGGTTTGATGTGCAACTATTGAAGAAATGCTTTGTGAGATGAACTCGCCCTCAAAAGCATACTAAATGTTATTCACTATTTGTAAACCATGTCATAGTTGGGATGACTACATTAACTATCATCATACAATCACGTTGTGGAAGGTTAGGCAATTGTATGCCCCAATTTATAGCAATAGAAAAGCAACAACCGTCCTAATGGAAATAACATCCTCATAAATTACAAAGCCACTCAATTGTGCTTAAATAACAATTTAAGTTTTAAGCTTTTTTTTTTCCCTTTTATACTTTAATATGAAATTGAACTACAACTAAACATATTAATAACTTGTAATCAATTTCCACATAAGTTTTAGACATGATGTATTGTGCACATTAACACACATGTTCTCATCTTTTAAAAAATTAGCCACTGTACACTGTGTGGTGTCACATTTTATGTGGATCCTAAATTTGTAATGGTATTGAATTCCTATCTAACACGACTTGGGCTTTTCTTGTTGTTGAACTATAGTTCTTCATAATTTGGATATTAGTGGATTCAATTTTATATGTGCATATACGGAGCTTTATGTTTGTCTCAATCAATTTTTTGATGTGCAACGTTATAAGCTCTATTGGCCTTGCCTACCAAGGCAAGGATATTGCGTTTAGATTCATGATAGAGTATTGTAGCTTCAGGTATTTTGGACCCCAGGTAATAGGTTATTTTTATATGAGAATTTTTGAAAGATGAGATTTTGGCTTGTGTTGAAACTTGAGATTAGTTATAGAGTTATAATATCTTGAAGAATTTTGGTTTAGGGGATTTTTTTGAAGATTATATTTTTGCATGGTGAAATATTTGAGTTTCCATAAAGCTTCTTTTGCCTTAAGATATTTTTTAATGTAAACGGCAAGGCCACCGTCTGGCACACCCCTTGTTTCTTTCATCTTAAATTATGGGGTTGGGTACTTTGATCAAATCTCCTTATACCTATTCTCACATCTTATGTTCTTGGGGTCAAGCGGGCAATGGAGTACTAGGCGTAGTACAAGGCTTTCCCCAATTTGGTCACCACTACCTTCTCTTGTTAAAAAATCCACATGAAAAAGAGGGGCAAATCAAAACCCTTGGCCTTCAATTTTCAATTGGCCATGAAATAAATATACATAATTTGCATGATGCATCTTTTCTTGTGACCCTCAAGTATATTCACTTTGGGATAATTGGCTACACCTATTGCAAAAGTAGAAACTAGAATCCGTTACTTTGTGTCAATTCATATTAGAGAACTTAATTCCAAAAAATACCAACTCAATGTAATTAATCTCCATTTAATAGTTAATGAGAAGTTGATGCATTTGGATGGTTGATTGAAGTTGAATGAATAGGGTAAATCCCTAGGTCAAGGGCATTACCAAAAGAAAGGTTCAACAAGAGGCAACAACCAAGTGTGAATTTGCTTTTAGTAATGCCTTCAACCAAAGGCCTTGCAGGATGTAACGCACAACAAATTCAAAAAAATTGGTGTTGAAAAAAGGGGAAGTATTATAATAAAAAAGAAAGGTATAAAAAGAATAATATTTTGTGTAGGACTAACTCATAGTAGAAACACAACTCTTGGAAATTTAAACACCATAAATTTCAACAAATTACATTATCAAAATTACAAACTCAGTGTTACCAAAAATTCCATTGGTGATATTGAACTGTCGGAACAAAGTTCAATGTTCAATATGTCAATTGCCAACTAGTACACACATGGTGATCTTTCCCTAACTTGTCATATTGATAGCAAATAGTTTGGATCATGTACAAAATCATACATCAAAAGTCTAAAATTTATTGAAATATAACTTGAGGTCAGAACCCTCAATGTTTGGTTAGTCCATGTGAGCTGCTAACCCATCTACAACAAATGCAACAATGCAAAGAAACATTAAGTTCCTTATATGATAAACTCTAATCTCAAATACTCTTGAACTCAGTGTCTGAACCCAAGTACTAATGGCATATACCAAATTGACTTAAAACCACTCAACAAAGATAATTTTTTTTGTGTAGATTTGGATTGCAAATATGTCTCTATTAACTTCCCATTTATGTTCTCATTTATCTCATTCGCTCAACCCAAGGACACCCCAATTGAGGTTTTTAATGTTCACTCAAATACCTAACCTATGACATGGATCAAAAAGAAATTTAGCAAATATCTATAGTCTCCAATTCAAATGCATATTGATCCTCTACATGCCCTTTTCTCTACAGCTTTGAACTTCCTCCCTTTTGTCATCAATCCTCAAAATTAACCCCTTACAAAATCTATTCCTATGAAGGATACATTGCTTGCCACAATGTAATCATTGGTGTAATGAAAATCAAATACAACAACTATTAATCACAATAAGAAAAATCTACCATATCTTGAAACTGATCATGAAAGAAAAAAAACTTGTGTGCATTGCTTCCGAATTCCCCTTCTTATTTTACTTTCCATCGTCCTACTCTCCAAGCCTCCAATCAATGCCGCACCTTCCTTAGCCATCCATAGTTAATTCTACATAATATAGAAACAAACAAGACTTCCTACCCATCCTCACAAGTTTTCTTGAAATAATTATTGTTACAGTTATCTTAAAAAAACAAATAGTGACAGAATGATTTCCACCGTTAACATGTAGAAAGTTGACGGCCATTAAAAACAAAAATTAAACCCCTAAAAACTTGCTATGTTCACACAAAAATATTATGCAATTCACTTCTTGTTATGTCATAATATGTCCCAAAGATCAAAATAATAATAAAAAAAAAACAGAAGGCACTAACATTGACAAGACAACATATTCTAGTTTAGGAGGTGCTCTCCAACTACACTAGTTAAATTTGGGGAATGTGTTTATGTAAGAATTAAAATCCTTAAAAGGTATTAATATTGAAAAAAACCTAACAACCTAACAAACATTTTTATTTAATATTGCCACCATTCTTTGATGAGAACTTAATATGAAATGCCGTTAGGTTTGGATGTTTGATTCATTGATCCCTTGTATTGCATACAAAATAGAAACATTTGAAACATGTAGAAAAACCCACCAAACGACACTATGAAAATGAAATTATACCAAGAACATAACAAAATCATCATCATTGGACGTGATCTCGCCACATCCCTCATATATTTTCAAATGAAATTATAAACTCATCAAAGGAAAGTTTGAACTTGTATGTTCACAAAAGGGCCAACAAGATGAAACATTGGTATCAACTTTCAACAAAGTTGGATGGATTCCAATTTTACGTAATGTTGTACCAAATGAACAAATGGAATATTGGTTCATTTTCATTTCATACTCCATAGCATCTTGCGTGTTTGTAGTTTATAGCCACATTAAAAAAAAAGTCAATGTAGTGATGATACATATCTTAGCCCATCACAATTTCACAACACAAATATTAAAAGACTCAAACCTACTAAATTCACCAATAGACAATATGCAAAACATTAGTTGGAGAGGGGGGATTGGGGTGTGGATAATGTGTTTAGCAAGCAAACACTACAACTAGCTACACCAAATCTCCTAAGTAACAAAATCCTATGGTGTGGGCTATGGGCGTGGGGTTTGAGAAACAAGGTGGAGAGATGTTGTGTAGAGGGGAAATTCCCTCACCAATTGACATATTGATGATAAGCATGACATGAAGTTTTGTTCGAGATTCAAGCATGTTGTAAAGGTGGCAAACTTTATTGCAAGAGAACACAACAAGAAGGGAGAAACGTAAAGAAAACAAATTCGAAGTACAAATCCTCAAAGGCGGCCTGTGCGAAATGCTAGAATTGCTTAACACATGTAATTGACATAGTGTTGTTGGCTTTGGCACTGAAAGATCTAAAAACCCTAACAAGAAACCCTACTACCTTGGCAACTTCAACATTAATTAATTATACAGTTTTCAAAAATGTCCTAATTTTCACCCAAAAGAAAATCCATTAAAAAAAAATTTTAATGAAAGAAAATGTTGAATCTTCAGGAATATTTCAATTTTCGAACTGAAAATTCCAGAATTAATTAAATAATTAATTATTTTGCAAGACACATATGTACATGTGAAAGCTGCCAAGGTAAAGTACTATGGTATGTTCCCAATAGGAATGCTCATTTTTAAAGAGGTAGGCAGCAGCCAGCCACAAAAATCCCACATGAGCAAATGAAGTCATGAAAAACCCAGTTGGCAGTAGTTACTGGGTACATCCATCCATAGCCATCGACGACAATACTTGCATTTGAAATAAAAAAATGGACCGAATTGTTTTCTTCATGCCTGTCAAGAAGTCATGAACTTCTGACACCCCGATACTAGCCCAAAAAACACATAAGCCTGCCACCCAAAAGAAGATCTTCAAGTATCTACCATAAATTTTCACCGATATGAACTTTTAAAAAAAAAAAAAACACACATATAACCCTGCACCCAAAAGAAGATCTTCACCTATCTACCATAAACTTCACCGATATGAACCTTTTGAAAAAAAAAAAAACACGCACACATAAGCCTACCCGGAAGACAATCTTCGCCTACGTAGAATGAGGGGAAGAAAGAAAGAAAAGATATATTATTGAAAGCCCAAGGATGGCCGACAGGCAAAGGTTGCAGCCCCAGCAGATCTTTATGGTGAAGCTTCACGATGTTCAGCTGGGCAAAAAGGAGGATATAAGATATTTCGTTGAAAGCCCCAGGACGGACAGACAACAAACCTACGATTGTGTATTAAATTGTCAGTCGGTTGGTGCCCTCCCCCAGAATTTTTTTGTGTGTGACGACACGTCTTGACCTTTTTTAGTGGCCATATTCAACCCAGGAAATGTCAAATTTGGACTCAAAAGACCTTGATTAATCATCCTAGCTAGAATGGAATATTTAATTACCATGGTTAGATGCAACCCCCCACAAAAAAATAATCAGGATTTTAACCATGGTTCCAAGGTGGGTGAGCTGGTTCAACCAAAGGCCAACCAAGGAGCTTCAATCACCAATAAGGCAAATAAAGTCAGGCTATACCAATTCAATTTTTTTTGGGTTCGCTCCAACTAATAATAATACCTATATTATTGGTCTAGTTCATTGGTCTTTTGTGGGTTGCTTCATAGAAACTAGTAACATAGTATGTACACATTTTCCAGTGCTAGGGGTGTGTGGTGACTTAAGACCCCAAAAAAAGTATATAGGCTTTGCTCACCCCAATTAGCATCCAAAAGTGCAAAAGTTTTTTTTGTTTTTGGGGGGGGGATCTAGATGATTATCTAAATTTGGGCAAGGGCCAAAAGTTGTGGCAACCTCGTCTTCTTCATCAGCCAAACAAAAAATTTGGGCTTTGACAATATTCTTGTATTTGGGGCAAAGGCCAAAAAGTTGTGGCAACCTCGTCGTCTTCATCAGCCAAACAAAATTTTCGGCTTTGACAATATTTCTACAAAAGGATGGGTCGTGTAGAATATTCATTAAATAGAAGATGAATTACGAGGAGAGCCACAAGGTAACATGAACTTCGCCGATGGGCCCAAACCGTAGTAGAATACGCCGGTAAACCAAATGAACCAGTCATTTGCTTAGTTGATTCTTGGTTCATATTTTCTCAAATGCGACATCGCACCGGGTCCTACACGGGACTCTGGTTGATTCATATTTTCTCAATTGCGACAATAACAACAACAACAACAGCATCGCACCCCCGGTCCTACACGCGACTTTGGTTGACAAAGTGCCAAGAGAAAAAACCCTAAAAATTTGTTAGTACACTTCAAAGTCCAAAAATTCTTGACCCATCCCCCCCCCCCCCCCCAACACAATGACCTGCAACCCTTGTCTCTCAGAAACTCCCAAGGAATGATTATCATCGTCACCATGATGACCCAGATGTGCAGCTCTGATTGGTTTATGTGCATAAAATATCATGTGCTAGGGTTACTTGGCTAGTTAGTTCCTGCCACCTGGAATGAACCCCCCCTCCCCCCTGCAGCCCAACTGGAGGTTAGTCAAGGAACTAACTACCCAAGACTTATTAGAATGTAAATTTCATCCAATGTTACAACTTAAAAGGGTGTCCAATGCTATAAAATGACAAGTATTCATGGATGTGGAAATGATAGGTAAATTTGTTTTGAGGAGGTAAAACAATGGATGGGTAGGTGAAAAAATCATCCTATAACTTATATGCATTCTTGCATTTTGCAGTTCAATTAATAGGATGGAATTTGTTTGAGATTGGGGGATTGACTCCTCAAATATGTTTTTCTAATTTTCTTTGTCGTCCTTTGTATTCGTTACATTGAGCAAGACTATTATTACCTTGTACCTTTGTCAACCTCTTTAAATTATGCTATCATATTGCCACTATAACAAATCCTCGAATTTGAACAATTTGTGGGACCTTAAAGGGGTTTCATTTGGACTAAGCTCTTTTTTTTAAGGGCTTTTGGGGACTTTGGAAAATTTCATAGAAAACACCTTTGGTGTTTATGTGAGCATGTCATTGGAAGACCATGGGAATGACATCAATGGACAAGATGTATGGCCCCAAAAAAAGGGGGCATGTTCTTATTTTGCTCCATGTTACATTGGCACTACAAATAAGAATTCATAGTTACTACTGAAAGGACAGCATTGGTAGTCATAAGACTATGATGGACACAAGTTCCTGCAAAAATTCATTAGAACTCCGGAAAACATCATCGTACACTTGTTTGTGAAAGAATGAACATTTGAACCACAAATTTTGAGGCATCTGCACATCCACACAAAGCAAAAGTGGAGCAAATCCATGTAGCATGTGACTTCTATCAATGAGACTTTCGAAACAGTGTTGTCTACTCTATAACAACTTTTTGGATGAAGAAAAATCAAAACATGTCAGTTTGGCTCAGCAAAATGGGTTTTGGCCCAGCGTTTACCAAAATGCTGGTGAGGTTTGCCAAAGGCACAACAAAGCCTAACACCTGCTGTTGACTTGACTAGATAGTTTGATTGTTCCAGGTGGGTTGCTATGAGTAGTTTCCCACCTTTTGCAGTCGCAGTTTCAGCGTTATGGGTGAAGTTAGGAATAAATAAATAATTAATCTTGGATGTAAGGAATACTCTTGCAGGGGCCACATCATGAGCATGGATGTGAAGCTGCTCTCACATGGTATGAGTTTATATGCGTACATTTGCAATCCATATATATCTCCAGCATCCTGAGAAGATAATATTCCATAGTGCTTGCTTTACTTTTTTTGTCCCATTGTTCAGTTGGGACAAAAGAGAGCAATAAACTCCATTAACTTAACACAAAAGAGGACAAAATGCTTCCAGGTTAATGATGTAAACCTGCCAATCTCTGCTACACAAAACTGAAATGACAAAGGAGGAGCAAAATGTGGAGGAAGAACATAGGTGGTCCTAGGAAGCACATGGGTCTTAAATTAGAAAACTTTTCTTGGGTTGCAACAAAGAAACTTGGGGGACCTAACCTGAGGCCTATAAACTTTCTTGGTTACACTCACAATGCTTGATGCTGCTTTCTTCTTAGTAGCCATATAGTATAGTATGATTTGGTGTGTGGTAACACTTGAGTAGTAGGGCGTTCCTCAAATGAAAGCTGTCTCCAGGGAGAATCAAGGGGCACTTGCTGCAGCAATGCTCCACTCCTTAGGCATCACCCAAGGTAAATCATGGTGAGAAAATCATTTTTTAGTTATATTTTGGGTTATTTTTTAGGGTTTATAGTGTGAATAGGGATTGTTTATGTTTGTCTAAGTGTTGACAATCAACATGTATCTTGTCTTTTATTATTCATTGAGTGGGATCTGATTCATGGAGGCTGTTATAGTGATGGCGCAAGTTATTATGGAGCAGAATTTTTGGTATAGAACTTAGTTGGTTGTTTTGTTTTGTTGTGGGTGTGTGTGGTTGTAGTGAAGTTGGAGTTGGATTGGTGGAAATTGGGTATAAGAAGTGAGAAGTTAAACATCAAATGTTTTTACCTTTATACTTGGGGAGAAAGCTAGAGTTCATAAAGGTGTTGTTTTTAGTGTTTTTTTGGCATGTTGAAAGGAAGAATGCCCTATTTATACATCAGTTTCTTTCTAGTTTGCCTTCGGTAGAAGATGCAACATAGGGTAGATGGATTTAGATAGTTTTAGGGACATCGATGGAGATGAAGACACCAAAACATTGCATAAATCATATGAAGAACAACATATAAATACCAAATAAATGAATACAAGAAACCAGGAAACAACATACATGAAAGAAAAAAAAACAATATTGGGAAAAAAAATTGAAAACATATTTGAAATGCAAAAATTGATAATGAAACTTGCAAGAATCAAAAAAATTTAACCTCCAAAGCAACTCCAACCTACATGACAAGCTAGAGTACCAATAAAAAAAAAGAAAACCATCATGAATAACATTAGCAACACCATAAACCAAAGTAAAGGAGTTAGTGATGGTAGCTAAAGTTGTCACAAGAAACACCACACACAAGATATGCAACATTTTATGAACACTTGTAGCATCCAAGTAGCACCTAAACAACATTGTGAAAAATTGGCCCAAGATTGGCACTTGATAACATGTGAGTGACGCCTCTAACACATGAAGAACATGTACAACAAAAAAAAGAAAAAAAAAAAAACCTCTAGCACACAAGTAATGTTACAACAAAAAAAACAAGAATAAAAAGAAGCAATTTAAAAATTTAAAAAAAAAACCCAAGCAAGAAAACAAAGTTCTTCAACAAAGAAAACTCTACAAGAAGAATGGAATGCACATAACACTAGAATAAACAAGGAAAAAAAAAGAGTTTAACTTCTTGTCCCTCACTCCCCACATGAAAAAAATGGTGCTTCCATTGTTAGCTATCATAAACCTTGACTTTAAATAGTAACTTAAAGTCCTAACTCTAGATTCCCTATGTTATAGTCCTCATTAAAAAACTAGATTTGGAGTTTATCCATATAACTTCCCTAAGTATTACAATTTTTTTTTAAAATCATGAAAACCTGATTATTTATGAATCGTTTTTTTCAATAATGATACTTGGCTTTTGGGTATCAATTCGGGCAACACCTTGGATGATACCCATCTAATTCTTTTCAAGAAAATCAATTGATGTCTGTGTAACCAAAAAAAAGATGTAAAACCCATCATGCATTACAACACACAATGTCTACCAAAAGTATATATGCAAAGAAAAATAATATAGAAGTTACAATGTCGGAGTTGATCATTATGAAACTATCACTCAATAACTTGTTTAGCCAAATTATAGATTTTGACCTAAAGACATTAGATGGATGAAATCTCTTCAAACCTCCTTTCAATGGGCTATCATAATCTTTTGATGTGGCAATCAACACATGCACTTATGAACCATCCATAGACAATCCTTTTCTTCCCACCATTACATCCCGAACAATAAAGATATTTTAATTCCTTTGTGATCACAACCAAGAGGACATTAACAAGCACAAATTTCAAATAACTACAATCTTGAAAATTGATTTAACATTGGCACCCCAAAACCTAATAACCTAAAAACTATGCTTGGAGCTCCCATCAACTAGGTACTTGATCCCCTATTGCTTCATAAAAACACCTTTGTTGAAACATTCAAATGAATGGGATGTGAACAATGCTTGCCACAAATAAATCCTTGATCCCTTAGAGCATGTCTAGTAATGTAATTATGCCTTTGTGTTGTTTTCCCTTCCAAAAAAACCTCTAGTCAAGAAGTGTTATTGGACCAAGACGGGGAAAGAAAACAAACATGTCTTATCAATTTTAGTTGATTGTGTTTTTATTATTACAAATTTTGATCTTTGGATGTCCAAAGGGACACATAATGTTTTTGCACTAGTTATCAATTTCTTAAGAGAGGATTGGATGACAAAACATATTACCATTGGCTCTTTTTTTTTTTTTGAAATTTCAAGTTAAACATTGGTAAATGAGTTTACAAGATCTTTTAAAACAATATGGATTGACGAAGAAACCCTTGAATGTGTCAAAGATGAAAGATCAAATTTGAATACCATGATAATTGTTTTAAAGGTAGTGGCCAATTGTGAAACTTGTGGTGAAACGTTTTTTAAGCACATGTTTTGGACATTCCTTCTTTAAGGCTTGTCAATATGTAACTAATAGAGGAAAAGTGTGCAAGGGCTTGAAATACATTTCCATCAAATTTGCCTAAATATATTTGCATAAATGTATCACATGGTGTAAAAATCGAGGAAATGAAAACAAAAATGGATAAAATTTTACATTATTACATGTTTTACGTCTAGAAAATTGAAGACGCTGGTCAAAACAAGATATAATGCAAGTTTTTTATTTTAGTTTTTTACCTTATTGTTTTGAATCTTGTTATTGTAAAATTGTGCTTTATGATTAGATGTTGGATTTATGTAAATTTGCAAGCAAATTGATCATCTTTCAATAAAATTTTCAATTTAAAAAAACTATTGCCATTTGTTATAACATGTAGACTAATGTTAAAGTCACTTGTTGTGTACCTTTTCTTTTCACATGGCATCTTTCATAATTAATTGTATACATTTTGTTTCATGTTGTCATTACTAAATCAATCAAGGTGTCACTAGTTGTTGAATGATGTTTTATATGCAACCATATCCATGGACCTTAAACTAAAGGAAGAAATTAATCATTTATCAAAGATAAAACAAAACTTGAAGAGGATTATATATTTTTCAAACAAAAACTCAACAATGTACAATAATTAAATGACTTTATTTTGAACAATGCATGATGTCAATTAAACATAAAATGGATTAGGAATACAAAGACCACAACTTGTGTTGATAAGATTAAAGGTGGTGCCTTCAGAACCTTTAATTATAGTATCTAGTGGATATTTTTTAACTTCATCAACTTGATAGAAAGTTTGTTAGTTATTTTTCTACAAGCTTCTACTAAATAACATTTAAAAAATTTCCACTAATTTTCATTAATTATGCCTTCAAAATCTTTCTTTATTATTATTATTTTTAAATGTTATTATTTTTTTAAAATTGTTAATTTTCTTTTGGTTTCTAAAAAAATTGACAATTTGCACATATATGCAAGTCTAAAATCTTAAATTGATATTAAAAAACCATTTAAATATAACCAATTAATCTAAATGAAGTAAGAATCAATTGTGAAAGAATTGGTCTAACATGAGGGAAAAATAATTATGAAGATAATTAAAATTTTGAATTTTTTATTTTATAAAATTTTTGGGTTCTTCATTTAAAATTTTAAAACCTAGATTAGATAGTCATTGAAAAATTTAATAATTGCCAATTTTGGTAATCACACAATGAAACAAAATAAAAATGTGAAATGTTTATAGGCTTGCACTTTTCAAAATGCCATGCAATTTTATCAAGGAGAAATTTGTTTGGATAAAAGTTCCTTCTAAATACATTCCAAAAAATTTGCTAATGTTTTACATGTAATTTAAAACACCTTTCCACATGAAAGATGTGTTACCTTTCACCATTTGCATGTAAACATTTTGCCATTTGGGCAAACATCCTTTTGTATGTTGCATCATCGGGGGAGTGCTTCCTAGTGTGAGTTTCATTTTTTAGCCTCTCATAGTTTCACCCTTTTAGGTTATGACCCAAACTTGAAGGCAACCTTGGCAATCAACCCCTTCCCTTTACATATATGGTTCAAAGTTATATATATATATATATATATATATGAAAATACTTCCCAACATGAAAGATTTATTCATTAGTTGAAAGACCATTTTGCTAATCACATGCAAACCTTTCACCATTTGAATAAAAGACCTTTTTGTGCTTAAAACATGAGTAAAGGTAATTATCTTTATATTTGAAAACACCTCTTCACACAAAATGATTTGTTTCTTAGTTTAAGAACCTTTCCATTGATCACATGCACATGTTTTTTGCCATTTGAATAACAAATCATTTGTGCTTTATGCTAGAAAGATCTTTCCCCATTGGCTTTCGTTACTTTTGGGGTTACTGCCCTTGAATCTGTAACCCTCAAATCAAGGGAAGCCTTCAAGAGCAAGCTTTCCCTTATACTTTAGGCTAGAGAAGGCTTGTTCTCATAAGCCTCCCTTAATTTTTGGACCTACACCCTTGGGCTATCACCCTCAAGGCTATAACCATCAAATTAAGGGAGGTGTTGGGGATCATGCCTTCCCCTTTATAAAAAATAGATCTTCTTGAAAAGTTTTTGACTTGAATTCCAAATCATCGTCCCTTTAGTTATGATGACTATGAGAACTATAGCTAGGACATTAATTTTGATAAGATAATTCATACAACACAATGGTTGTAATTTGGACCCTTTTTGACGCACTCCCAAGTTCCTTGTAGACCCACTTGAGGGTCCAAGTATGCGGCAATGCGGAAGGAGTTGGAACTTGGAACTGCTCCCTAGCTCATAACACTTGGAGGGGTAGAGGGGCATGTTGGAGCTCCGGGATGGGACTAGGAAGAATTGACAAGCTTATTCACTCACACGGGCCTGCACACAACCCACACAAAGTGGTTAGTGCATAGTTAGAGCACCTTTGGTGCTAGGACGAGCCACGGGCAACACGGACACACAAAACTCAACACGGTCCGGACTTGGGGAAAATCACCACCTTCCCCCTTATAGTATACTCTGCAGCTCGCGGCGGAGGTGGCATCCAAATGGCTATTTTTCCCGGGACTCCCGCGTGGGAGTCCCGAAATTGTCCCGGGTTGGAGTCCCGGGACTTTGGACGCTGATATCTCCTGACTGCAGAGTCCGATCGCAACGCAGTCTGAAGCAAAGTTGTAACCCTTGTCAAGAGCTTTCCAACGCCGTGTTGCACTCTCAAATCGGATCTCGGGAAGAGGTTAATTCCCGACTTTTAGTGGTCGGGAGTCAAACTGCCAGTTTGACTCCCTACCCTTCTTTTGGCCATAACTTGCGTTTTAGATGTCTAAATGAGCAATGCGAGCCCATTTTAGACATCTACGTTACAAGAGCTTTTCAACGGTATAAAGAGCGCAACAATCCATTGAGATTTGACCCTTCAACGCGCCCTCTGAAGTTTCGGGAGTCCACCTGGACTCCCTCTCCCAAAATGGGAGTTGCCTTGGGAGTGTGAGTGCTCACTCCCTCACACTCCCTTGCACTTCCTTAGACTCCCGGGAGTATGTGATGACTCCCGAGCTTCCTCCTCTTGGCCCGCACCCTTCCAATGCTTTTGCCCTTGTTCCCGGGCTTCCTTCCTTTTGATTCCCGCAACCTTGCAACCCCTTGCCTTGGTCGCGAGCCCAAAGCTAGGGTTGCGACACTTTTGATTTAAGTGAAAGATCCTAAGTTTGAATTTGTTTTATCATCTTCAAAAGGTCTTTGAATGAGTTTCCTTTAAGAAAAGACAATTGTTTTTGAAAAATGGTTGTGTTCCCTTGGGAACCATGTTCTTGAGAAAATGCTTGTGTTCCTTTAGAAAGATGGTTGTGTGCCTTAACAAAATGTTTTTCCCATGATAAATGCAACAATGTTCTTAAAAAGATATTGGTGGTCATCAAAAAACATGATTATTTTCCTTCAAGAAATGTTTTCCCCTTGAACAAATGTGTTGAATTGCTCCCAAGGTGATGCACATAGCAAGGAACCCAACCATGTTCATTTGGGAACACAAGTATTTCCTTCAGTGATAGTTCGATGCATTTGTTTTGAATAAAATTCTTCCTTGTGGAACACAACCATGCCCTCAAAAACATAGTTGCACTTTTTAAGGGAACATAACCATATCTTTGAGAACATGGTTGCATTTCCTTAGGGAACACAACCATGTCTTCAAGAACATAGCTACACTTGTAAAGATAATATAACCATATCTTCAAGAACATTGTTGCATTTCTTTGGAGAACACAACCATGTTCTTTGAAGAACACAAGCATTTCCTTGATAACATGGGTGTACTTTTTTGAGAATAAGGTTCCTAGAAAAAACAACCATCTCCATGAGAATGTTGCATTTTTTGGAGGAAACAACCATAATCCCTAGGGAACACAACCATTTATCCAAGGTTAATTTGCTACATTTGTCTTGAGGAAAAACATCCATGTTCCTCAAAGAACACATGCATATCCTTGGGAACATGGTTTCATTTCTTGATAACACATGATTTCCTCATGATCACAAACATGTCAAAGGATAATTGAACACATTTGTCATAAGAAAAAACATTTCCTCTAAGAACACATCCATATTCTTCAATGAACACATGCATTTCATTGGTAATAGGGGTTGTAGCTCCCCAAGGAATGTATCCATTATCTTGAGGAGGTTGTATTTTCTAAGGAACAAAATGATTTTCAAAAAATGATTGTCCCTTCTAATATGAAACTCATCCATGCTCTTTTTGAGATTGCAAAATAATGAAGATGGTAAAAGAATTTGAACTTGAGATCTCCTACTTGAAGTGGAAGGGTCCAATCACTATGTCACACAAATTTTCTTAATGTCACAATTGTCCCAACCATAGTTGCCACAATCATCATAATTGGAGGACAAAATAAAATTGAATTGAAACTTAAGTTTTTTGTTGGGCATACATACTTTTGTGTTGGAGGCTAAGCCTACATTTTAGTTCATTGCTACTCTTTTAATATTTGCCATTTTTGGGGGCACTTTATGAACTAAACCTTTGAATGACCAACATTGTAGGTAGCGATTGAAAGAGAATAGTAAGTTCAATTGTCAAGTGAATGACAAGAAAAGATCAATAGAAGCGTGACCGAAGTTCAAAGTATTCAAATTGCCAAAATTGACCAAATTTATTGAGTGACATGCTTTAGTTGGCTCTTTTGTCACTTGAAAATATTGTAGACATTGATGTCCTACCTATATATATGTAGCAATGTTTTTATTTTTATTTTATTATTTATTATTTTCTCTTTTTGGGTATCGAGATTTTGGCAAAATTTGAAACCAAAATAGCAAAATTTGTAGAATTTACACTTCAAAAACAAAAAAAATTTAATTAAATTTCTCAATTTCTTTGTCAAAAATTGTTCAATTTTTTTGTGTATGGAATGATATAGTAAATGCAAAGGGGCTTGAATATCGATCATACATATTAATATAACAGATCGCATTCTTGTCATTGAGCCATTGTTACTCCTAAGATTTTCTCATGAGACATACATACCT
Organism: Sphagnum contortum; assembly: GCA_963920785.1. NCBI lineage: Eukaryota > Viridiplantae > Streptophyta > Sphagnopsida > Sphagnales > Sphagnaceae > Sphagnum > Sphagnum contortum. Next base: position 12,807,065 of record OY987293.1, on the reverse strand, counting down.
TTTCCAGGTAGAAGGTGGCATGGGTGTTTTAGGGTTTTGGGTTTTAAAGGGGATTTTCTGAGTTGGGATCATAAGCAAATGAAAAAAAAAAAAACAGCAATCATCATCAAGAAGATTTAGCCAAATTTGGCTTTAAATCAGAGAAAACATTTTTTTAATAAAAAACATTATTTTACATTTTAGCTGCCTTCTGCAACTTGCTGATTTAGAGTTCTATGTTTTTTCGAAATCTGACGAATTAGGGGCCTTTTTTCACAAAAATCCTTCCTATGTGTTAAAACCACATTGCATGAGGTTCTAGCCAAGGGATTTTATTTCAAAATTTTCATGTATCTGAAGTGGCGATCATCCATAAGAGGATTTAGTCAGATTTGGCTATATACTAAATATGAAAGTGGGGAGAAATTTTTTTTAAAAAAAAATTCCCACTATATTCTTGGCTACCTATTGGAACTTATCATAAAAATCTAGCGATTTGGAATTTTTTTTCTTTAAAAATCTGATGAATTTGGGCCAATTTTTCTTATGAAAAATCATTTGTATAGGTCGAAATCATATTTTTCAGGTTGAAATTTGGCGAAATCAGCCCCAAACAAAACACATTGGTTCTAGCTAGCCATATTAATACATCATCATCATCATCATCATCACACATATTATTAATAAGTTATTACAATACATGATTTCCTTTAGAAAGTTGATACAAAATCTGTCAAACATTATTCCAATTTAAAAAAAAAAAAAAACAGAAAGAAGAAGTCCAAACAAAGAAGTTAAAATATGAGAGGCGAGGCGAGGTGTGGCGTTTCAAAAAATGAAGCACATACTGGAGCAGGCGTTTTGTTTTTTGAAACATCTCAGCGTTTGCTTGCTTAAGATAGATTTTACTTGATAAAAGCCTACCCTCCACATACACTGAAAATTTCTGCTTTACGTATCTTAGGGGCCAACCAAGAGTCCGTTTTAATCAAAACAGGCATCTAGGTATTCGGATGTAGTCAACTTTGGTAGGCAAAGCAGGCAAAGCATGGCACTTTGTTGGCTCTTCTAGGGCACACATTTTCGGACATTTTTCAACATTTTCCCCGATCGTCTTCTACTTGAAAACCAGGCAAGCCACAATGAACCAGCACCCACCAGCGCACCATCCACTGGATGTCCATTATGAAGGATGGATGGTAACTGGTCAGGAATCGGCTTTCTGTTGAGTTCCAGCTCCCTAGTTAACCATGTTGGTTACCTCAGTTGCTTTTTTTACTACCTACCTACTAACAACTCACAAGCAGGTTGTTAGTAGGTAGGTAGGTAGTAATAAAAAACAGCCCTTACTTATGTATAAACCATCTACTTAGTTAGTAATTACCTATTTTCCTACCTATGTACCTATATATGAGACCTATTTCCTACAGATCTGATTACCAAAGTGAAACCAAATATTAACTCAGTTGAGGTTCATCCACAACTGAGTAATAATGGGCATCCAGTGGATGGTGCGCTGGTGGGTGCTCTGGTTCACTTTGACCCATGGTTAGCTAGGGAACTGGAATCCAACAGAAAACTGTTTCCTGACCACTTACCATTCATCCTTCATGGTGCGCTAGTAGTAGGTCCTGGCTCACTTGAAACTCTTTGGAAGGAATGGGGCCAAGTTGCAAGTTCTTTTATAAAATTCAGTTGTGCTTTCATCCACCCAAAAGAGCTGTGGGCTAAAGCAGAGACAATACTCAACTACCTGCATGTTTAGTATTGTCCTTGAAGTATTGGGGTTTAAGCTATAACTTAATTGTAGTCAAAGCAACAAGAAAAAATAAAATAAAAATAAAGTAAAAATAAATTAAAAATAAATAAAATTAAAAAAATAAAAACAAAAAAAATAAAAATAAAATTTGGGCCCAACAATAGTAGGTCCAAGTGTCCGGGGAAAGAAAAAGTGGTAGGTAAAATTCAAGGCCGCGGGCTTTTACCGAAAAAAGTGGTAGGTAAAAGTTCAAGGCTGTGAGCTTTTGCCGAAGAAGGGCCCATGTGAAGCATAGCAGAGAGTGAGTCCATAACCAGTATGAGGGGCCGTCTTGATGACATGTCGCTTCCTGATTGGATACCCACACAACAGTTATTTGACATAATCTGCTTAGCTCATGGATGTGGATCCGTGTGACTTCATTTTCTCCAGGCCTCACAGAAGACGACGAAAGGGATCGTCATCCTGATGCCCCCTTACTGCTGGTTATGTTCCGTAACACGGCTGGAGCAGGCCAATTCCTGGAAAAAGTGGAGCTGTAGGAATGGTTAGACCTTTCTTTACGCAAAACCAGCCTGCTCCAGCCGGTTATGTAGTCCATAATTGAGGGGTAAAGCTTGCAGCGCAGCGCTTTACCCTTACATAAAGACTGCAACTGCCCGTCCCGTCGTCAGTGTGGCAGCAACAAGACGAGAAGTGGGCTTTATGGAATTTTTAGTAAAGCTTGCAAAGACGGTAGGCAGCCTTTGCAATTTTTGTAAAGCCGGCATGGGAAATGGGAATTTAAAATAAAATAAAAATAGTCGTGTAATGTGGTGTTTCTTTGTCAATTTTGTGATGTAGCCAAAGTGGCAACGATTCATAAGAGGATATAGCCAAATACTTGACTAAAAGCTAAATATTTTTGGCTAACTACTTGAACCATTTATAGAAATCTGGCCTTTTAAAAAAAATTATGGCTATTGAAAATCTCAAAAAGCACTTGATTATAGCTCCTTTAATTTCTAACATTGTTTTTTGGCTATATATAGCCAACCCCCTCCCCCCCCCGCTGGCCCAGAAAAAAAAAGGGCTAGTCCCAAAACAGTAGCTAGGTCTTTAGGGGAAGGAAGAAAACCCTAGTTTGCGTCCTGGAACCACACGGCACAGTAGCGCAGGGCTGCCTAACCGTAAAAAGGTACCATACGGTTATCGACATATACAATGTACATACATACGCGTAGACTCTAGCACGGAAGACAGTGACCGTGGCCCACCCGCCCGTCCGCCCCGTGCGTCGTGACACAGCACCCGGGCGTAATCAGTTCTCACGCGCCTAATTCTAGGTACCTACGCTCTGCCTAGACCAGGGAACCTAACCAAAGCACGAAACTAGCGGCTGGACAATTTGGGGCCCCTATTAGAATTTTTTAAATATATATAAAAATAAAGCATTAAAAAAATTGTAACGTGTGTGTTTCTTTTTCAACAGAGTAGGACAAAAGACCACGAAAGCACGTGGTAAGTTGCACACCTAACGAGATTTTCTCAGGGAAGTACACGTGACGTGTCCAGCTGACTGTACAAAAGCACGTCCTAAATTCCAACCCGCCCATCAGCCAATAGGATGATGCGGGAATCCCAGAACGTGTTTAAAAGGGTAATAAAATTAATAAATTCCGCTAATTCTAGGGTTTCTTTTCAGGAATTTGTGATGCTGTTAGAGTGGCGATCCTTCAGAAAATAATTTCGCCAAATTTGGCTATGAAAGTAGGGAGAAAAAACCTCCCAAAAAAATATCCTTCTATATTCTTGGCTAGATACTGGAACTTATCATACAAATATGGCGATTCAAACTTTCTTTTCTTTGAAATCTGGCGAATTTGGGCCATTCTTTTTCCATGAAAAATCCTTTGTATATTGAATTCATATTTTTCTGGTCGAAATTCGGCGAAAATCCACCTGTAAAAGAAACGCTGGCTAATTCTATGACCCTTGATTGATCATCTAGGTACCCAATACAGTAGGCCCCTAGTCTTCTTTTGAAATAGGTTAAGAGTTGATACCTAACGTCCCGTGATTTGCTTTGATTTCAGGTCCGATTAAGTCCGATTCCGTATCCGATTCGAAGTCCGATACGAGGTCTGATTAAGTCCGATTCCATGTTCGATTCGAAGTCCGATACGAGGTCTGATTAAGTCCGATTCCATGTCCGCTTCGAAGTCCGATACGAGGTCTGATTAGCTTATTAGGGATCCAATTTCCTGGGCTTTGATATGAGGGTCCGACTTTTACTTCCAGGTGTGAGTCCAAGTTCGATTCGAGGCGTTATTCGAGGTGTGATTCGAGGTGTCGGATTTTGTGTCAGGATCTGTCAGGTTCTGATTTTGTTTGGATCTTTTGAGGTCCCAATAAACATAAAGTCGTATGTGGCGATTCGAAAAGGCCATTTTTTCCCTTTAATAGGAGGTACCTAGCCAATAAGAGTTCTCCGGAGGTTGCTTTTCCCCCTTGGGACCAAGCACGGGTTTGTTTTTGGCGAATTTTCCTATCCTGGCGACAGGAAAAAAAAAACCCAGTGCAACAGATACGAGTCGTCACATTATAAGAAAAAAAACGAACAGTGAAACTCGCCATATTTAGATAATAAGTTCTAGCCCTGTGCTGTATGCCAAAATATATCACGATTTCTAAACCTTTTTTTTTACGTCCTTCTCTACCTGTAGCCAAATTTGGCTAAAGTCCTCTTGTGGATGATTGCCAACCCATTTCAGCATTTTGTTATTTTGGGCACGAAATTTCGCCTAAATGTCAAAAATAAAAAGAGAATACTTTGTCACAATATTCCCTTTTTCAAAAGTATAGAAAAAATTTAATGATTTTTTTCCTTCTATTTTTACTTTGCTAGCCTTTTTTTAAACTAGTGTTTTACTATCCAAAAACCTGTCGCCATTTAATGCTAAATTCCCCTGGGGATTTAGCCAATGACGCAACATCAGAAAGTTGAAAAAATTTATGACTGACCCACCGAGGGCGACCTCACAAATTTGGGGAAAAGCAAAAAAGAAAAAAGAAAAAAAAAGAAAAAAACCGGGCCATAACGTCGTGTGAGCACGCCACGTGTCCACATTCCGCGTGGAATGTCCCTTCGGCTCCGGGAGACGACGAACGTTTGTCGCGTGCTTTTGCTCCCTCGCGTTGAAAGGAGCTTCGCGTTGCAGCGTAGAATCCCACACTCTTCTTGCGTTTTCCTAGAATTCCACTCTTCTGTTTCCCCTCTCTCTCTCCTTCGCGGGAGAGTTCCTTCTTCTTTTTGGTGCAGAGATCCGGTCTTTGTTTCTGTAATTTCTGTTAAACTTGTTTTTTTCCTCTGGTTTTTGTCCATTCCCAGATGCGTGAGTTTGCTAGGTCTCAGCAGCAGCACCAGAGACTATATTCTTCTGACAATCTGTTTGCTTTTGGCCCCTTTTATTTCTCCTTCTCCTTCTCTTTCTTCTTTTTCTTCTTTCGTTCCGTTCATCAACTGCTGGTCTCCTTGACAAGTTTGAACGGATTCTTTCCTGGCTACTCTTGATCATTGGGGAGGAGGTGATATTCGTGAGGAGCAAATCTCATGCACGAGGAAGAAGAGTACTTGAGTGAGTCTAATTGAAGAAAGAAAGAAGTCAAGCTCGTCGCAGTGGCTTGTTGTTCAATTTTGTAACTATTGATTCCATATCTGGACATTTTTACGGAGGACGGCTTCATTGGAGCAGCAGCAGCAAGGAGTTGAAGGAACAAGAAGCTGGAAGTTCCATCAGGTCTGTGAATTTCAGAACATTGTAAGTTAGCTTCTGTGCTTGACGACGTTCTTAGGCATGAGAGAAAGGCACGGCGGCAGAATAACAGAAACCTCGTCACGCTCTCGCCGGCCGTCGCAACAGCAGCAGAAGCAGCACGCTGTGTATTATGAAATTGACGAGGCCATGAAGCCGGATCCTTCGCTGCTAAAGAGAGTAGGAGCAGGAGGATTTCAAACTGGCGGCGACGGACCCATCTCCATGCCTCGTAATCAGGATGGAGGCGGATACCATCTCGTCAGACACAATAGCGCAGTATACGAACATGACATAAGATCCTCTAGAACGGTAACGCAGCTTAGAGAAGAGCTTCACTTAGGGTTACCTTGGAAGAACCAGACTGGAGTGAACGGATCTGGATTCCCTGCAAGCGCCGAGGAGAGCAAGAAGCAGGCTATCAGCGCAGCAGGATCTGCATCGGAAGCGCTGAAGCTCTTCAATGTGATATCCTCGCACCAGGTGTCGAAGATCTCCAATAGCTACTCGTTGCAGAACAGGCGCACCGTTAGCCTCCCCGTAGGGAAAGAATACTTGATCAACGAGTATGTTGGCCGCCGCTCGTCGGCGGAGGAGTTTCGAGGTCACAAAGCGCCAGCGCCCCCGAAACAGAGCACCGCGACGTCGTCAGCAGCAGCAAGAAGAAGTATTTCCTTCGTTCAGAGCGGCCCGGCAAAGAGCACCTCAACAGACTCCCTTGTTAGGGTTGCGCAACAGGACGCTATCATCACTGCTGGTGCTCCCTGTGATACTACCGACTTCGGCGTCGAGGTTGACAGAAGCTCTAGGTCTGCACTGTTTCTGCAAGCGGCCCACTCTTTGCTGACCACGGTGGTGGCTGTCTTCACAGTTTATGTCTATATCCGGTTCCTGATGTCGAGGTCTAGCAGCAGCCTTGAGCTCCGTCAGTTGCCAGTACTGAAAGGCAGCTCCGTGGCAGCAGCTGCTCTCCAAGGATCACAGTGTCCTGCTGCAGCCCGATTTTTCTTCTGGTGCTTCCGGAAGATGTTGGCCAGCAGCTGGGCTTGTCCGGCGGTGTCTCTGGGAATCTTGACTGCACTTATGTTTGCTGTCATTTCCGGGCCTTGGGGGACGGCCTCTCAACATGGGTATCATGTGTGGAGCCGATACTCTGATCAAGAAGCTGTAGGTCTCTGTTCGCACTGTGAGGAGACTATTGAGGATACTAGGATGAGGATTGAGCAAGCTGATGAGAAAGTGCATCTGGCTCAGCAAGCTAAGCAGCAGTTCATGGCTTATGTCTTCCACAATATCAGAGGCTAGTACCTTCTTACCTAGTTTGTTGCATCATCTTCAGCAAGCAAAAAAAAAGAAAAAAAAAAAGAAAAAAAGCAGAGATACGAGGAGAGATGGGTGAACTCATCATGCAGCCAGCAAAAGTTGTACATAGCACAGTATAGTATATTTGTGTGCAGTTTGGGCTCATGCGGTTTTGCACAAGCAGCAGTGAGCAGATGATCATGATACCACATTCCTTGTGCCCTCAGGCCGCATCGAATGGAGGTGTACAAAATGTAAGTATGAGAAGCTCATGAGACCAATTAGCAAGGAATTTGTGGTGACATCATGCCAGAGGAATTTTGCATAGCATTGACTTTTTCTTTGTTTGATATCGTTGTGCAGTGCCATTCAATGCAATTGTGCTGGGACTAGGTCACATGCAGGCATCTGGAGATGCAGGAGAAGGTTCTCTTGGGAATGCTGCAGACAGGATGGACTTGGTGCAGATGATGCTGGACTGTGCAGAAACCATGACCAGTGTTCTTGATGATGTCACAGATATGGGTTAGTACTACTTACAACAATATGGCACCTAATCTTCCTTCTTTGTCATACAGTCATTTTCTGATTCGTGCCACCTAGCACCATGCTGGCATGAAGTCTCAGGAGCTTGACACAATGTATGTTTTGCATTGGGCTGAAATTGACATTGATAATTGTGGTTAACCCAATGCTAGAATATTTTCTCCCAGTGAATAAATTCCTTGTCAATCAATTACAGATGTGAAAGAGCATCTTGAATGCATTTCTTGTTTTCTTTCAAGCATACTGTTCTAAGTATGTATCTGAACGGGGTTGTATTCTTTGTAAATACTTTCTAGACTCTCAGTATGGTGTAGTGCTCTTATGAAGGGCTTTTTATTATAGATTTGAAAGAGGATCTCACTGCATCTCTTGTTTTCTTTTAGTTCTTTGCTCATACTTTTAGACTATGGGTATGGTGTAGTTCTCTGATAGTGGCCACCTTATGTTTGGGGGCATTGAGTAATTTCGTTTGGATGCCTAATTGGCCACTTGATGGTTTGCCATTGTCCCAACATGTGTGTGTGTCATCTAAGTCTTGGTTTTCCCTCTATTGCAGGGCAATGGGAGGTGGGCCAGATGGAGCTTCACAGTGATGCATTTGACATCCTAGCAGTCATTAAATTTTTGTCCTGGGGATTAAAAGACTTACTTCAACAAAAGGAGATTGCCTTCAACATGGATGTGGATGAAATTGTGAGCAGGCTTCTGAGTTCCCATTTTGTGGTTGCAGACAAACAACGGATTGTTCAAACTTTAGGTGAGGCTTTCACCTAAACCTTTTCCTCTTTATGCATATTGGATCAGGTCTGCTTGTGGTGAATCTGTGATGTCCAAACACAGTCCTTCCTAAAATAAATGGTTGCTGGTTTCTTTCTGATGTGTCTGTGGTACATCTTGCAGGTAACTTTCTTAGCAATGCAGTGAAATTTACTCCTGTTGGTGGTAGACTAGACCTCAAGGTTCACTGTGAGGGAGTTGTGGAAAACAAGCATGTGGGTTTTCCACTTTTACCTGAGATGTCATCTTCATCCATTGAGCCTGTTACTCGAACTGGGGATACCTTGCTGGGAGTTACTGGCACTTCAATACTCACAAAGACATCATCGCAGACCAACTACATTGTGGAGAAAGTCGCAAGGCTTTGCATTTCTGTTAAAGATAATGGAATTGGTAAGTACCAGGTTGTTTGTCTGATTTTGAGGTGTTTTGTTACATCAATTCTTGACTGCTCAAATTTTTGTGCTGTTTTCTCCTGTCATATGAATTAATAAATATATATCCTGGAATTATTACCATGCCATGTGTAGCTTAAGATTTCTGGTAGTAGTCACCTGGATTAGCTCAGTCACCAAATATCAAAGAGGTGGCTAATCTCCATTTTGAAATGATTTAAAGGACATGGTACTGTTGGTTTGAACTCTGAATAGAAAGTTCACTTGGTATGTTCAGAGTCTGTTATGAGATTGTTGTTGGTGTTTGCTCAGGAATCTCTGCTGAAGATCAAGCAAAGCTATTTGAGCCGTACTCATTTGTGACATCAGGGTGGGTCGAAAAGAGTGGTGTTTCAGGGCTAGGATTAAGCATGGCAAAACGTTATGTAGAGAAAGTTGGGGGAAATATTGGCGTCGAATCTTCACTAGGCAAAGGGAGCACGTTCTTCTTCTCAATTCCCTTCCCTCTTGTTCCACGCAATGACAACAATAAACCTGAGGTTTTGCAATCAAACTTGGGGGCACTCCCACAATATGCTCATGAAACTACTAGAATTTACGACGTTTCTATCACTCAAAAGTCTATTTCAAGACGACAGAAGAGTATGGAACTACAACTGAAGTTGGTGAAAAAGGAATCTGCCACCAAGCCAGCTGAAGAAAAGCAAAAGGAACTGGCACATAAACAAAGGAAAGTGTTACTTGTGGAAGACACTCGCATTAACAGGGTAGGGCTTCTGTCTTATACCTATTGTGGCGATGGGGAATTTACTTATGGACTGAATTTCTGCTGTTTTTCACTGACTTTTGTCTCTTAGGATTCACAGTGGGTGGGTTGATAGTACTCACACAGTTGTGTTGTGCTGCTGGTTTTGCAGATAATATTGCGAAGAGTTCTACAGAATCTCAACCTACAGTGCGATGAAGCAGAGAATGGACAAGTAGCAGTAGATTTGCATGCACAAGGAAACTCATATGATCTTGTTCTCATGGATAAGGAGATGCCAGTCATGGATGGCCATGAGGTGAGTGAACATTTTCAGACTCTTAATTTTTTTTGTTGTGTACAGTCCAGGTGAAATGAGTTGGTTTCTCCTGTGAATAATTCTGGATATATTGTTCTCAAAGTTTCTCTCACTATTGCAGGCTACAAGAAAGTTGCGGATGATGGGAGTGAAGACACCTATCATTGCTCTCACTGGAAATGCATTGCAATCCGATCGAGAACTTTTCTTTGAAGCTGGAGTAAATGATTTCCAGACTAAGGCAAGCATCTTAGACAACATAAAAAAGAATTTAAATTTAAATCTACAGCTTTGGAGATTTGAAGTTTTTAATCATGTGTATGATATTGGTGTTGGGGACATTAATATTTCTGCACAAGTGTGAAACATATATGAACATCATAAAAAATGTGTTTTGTTTTTTCTTTGTTTTCCATGTGCAGCCTTTATCAAGAGACAAACTTGTACAGCTATTGATACGACATGGAGTTGAGAGTTCAGCATCAGCTATATAGCTGGCTAAAGTTGGAAAGTGTGTATATTTGTGTGATAGTCTTAGCTTTATTTTGATCCGTGTACCATACATCAGTCCTTTCTACATAGGATTAAAGAAATTGAAATTGATCAGAGAGATACAGAACATTGACATTTAGGTTTGAAGGTAGAATATTTGGCTAGGTGGAGCCAATTGCTCCAGAAATTTTGAAAACAATTCTCCAAACAATGCAAAATCAATCTTCCAACAAAGCAGTCTTTGTGAAAGTTCTGGAAAATTGCAGTCATGTTGGATTGTTGAATTTTGCACATTTGTTCTTACCTCTGGGGGGTTTGGTAACTCGGTTGACTGCATAATATGATTGATCAGGTGTGGAAATACATTTGATGTTTTGAAATTCTGTGCAATATGACAAGGAGAATGGAGGTTATGTGGAAGTGAAATGCAAAGGGTATATTAATGAATGGTGCAGTTTGGAGCCACAGATAAAGCTAGAGTGAACCAACAGCCACCAGTGCACCATGAGTGATGGATATTTCTGCATACCTCCTTCGCTCACATCTTGGTATGTTAAATACAAATTTTTGTGTGGCAAATGATGAAGGAATGTAGAGTTCTTGGCTCAGTGCACAAAGAAAGTTCTGCTGTATGGAGAATTGAAGGGAAAGTAGACTCTAGAATTAACTGGATGAAGACAGGACGGGCAGATGGAAGAGTGCATGAGTTGGGAGGGATGAAAAGGGCAAATGTACTGCCCAAAACAGGTAAGATCCTCATGAGAAGCAGAAAATGCCCAGTCACCCCAGCCAACAACAGAATCTGCATCCTTCTGCATCCTTGGGAAATTCCACTATATAAAGCATTCTCCATTCCAACTAGAAAAAAAAAGGCTAGGTATTGCATAGAGCACCTCTTCCCATAGAGAGTGTAATTGATCCCCTCCCAGCTACAAGCTAAAGGATGCAGTAGACAGATTCCAAGAAACAATTAACTACTCATCTCCAAATGACACTTCCTCAGTTGCTGTACCTCTTCCACCGAGTTGCATCTTGAAATGAGACTTTGCACACTGCTTCAATAGCAACTGCTTTACCCAAGTTGCATCTCCAAATGAGCCTTAGCAAAGTTCTTCAATAGCAATTGAGGTAACTCTTCTGCTAAGTATCATCTTCGAATGAGTCTGTTGCTACGCTTCCTCAATTGGCAAATGGTCTGGTTTCACTTCTTTTGATGTTAATGTAGGGGGACCCTCGGTAGAATTTAACAATAGGTCTATCACATCTGAGAAGATAACAATAAGTGCCATTCCTTTCAAGCCTTATTACAAAAAATAGTCAAGTTTGTTTGTAAAGATGCTTTCATTTTATAAGGAACAACAATAACTAACATTTTGGAAAGGATTAATAGATCATAAAAATTTGCTTTTCTAAAGATCGAATTAACTCAAGAGCAAAACAAGAGGCTACTTTACTTGAAAGAAATTCCATAAACATAATGAACGCAATAGAGGGTAGCTACCTTGAGCAAAAGAACAATTTTGTTGTGCCCTACTTTTTAGCAATTACATAATAATTGCATTATTCATGAAACTAAGTATAAAATGCAACTCTTAGCCATACGACTCCAAAAAGTATCTTTGGTCTACTAGTACACTAATGGAGATTATGTAGATAAAACACATCTTCAAGCATTCATCTGTGTACCAACCACATGAAATGGACATGACATCACCCTTTTTCAGGTTAGGCTAAATGGTTGGGTTGGCCCCATTTTGATTGATCAACCCTTGAATGGACATTTTTTTGACAAAAATAAAATAAATAATTATGCCAAAAGATGCAAAATTAGTGTAATCCATTGGCCTATAAGCTTACAAGTTTTTTTTTTTTTTTTAAATTTTGGCCATAAGTTATTATTCTAACTCTTGTTGTATACATGTGTAATCCCTATTACATGGTAAGGTCATGCAAACTCTCGATCATTACATGGAAGTGGCAAACCCAAAATTCACAACAAAATGGTTGCAAGGAAGAAAATCGAGAAGAACATTTTTGTAAACAAGCTAAAGTTTCAATGCCTGATCACCTTCAATATGCTGAACCTTTACTGGGGGCTAGACTACAAGTTAATGAAGAATAGTATGATTAGCTTAACTTCTAATTATAATCATTCTAGGAATACGAAAAAAAAGGCCAAGAAAGTAGTTGATTTTACTATGTTCTACATTCGTGTTCCACCTCCCATAATATTGCTTGACTTTTAGATTCTTATAACAATCTAACTTGGGAACATGGTAACTACCTTGAACTCCAAATGAATGATCATGGGGTAGGCTAGCTAGGCCACATGTTTATTGGTAGCAAAATTCTCCAAAAAATGAAAACACAATGATAAATGATCGTGATATATATGCCCACTTGGAGACTCATAACTTTGAAAAACAAATTGGGCATGGGTGCAACAACATATAATGGTATTTTTATGAATATCCAAAGCAAGGAAGAAAACCTGCAAATATATATACTTGCAACTTAAACATGTTACACCCTAGCCAAAGGTTAAAGGGTATGTGTTCATATTGCAATCTAGGATCTACAAGGCTTTGTGATGAGGAGGCAATCATTTTGAAAAAAACTAGATTACGAGTAACATACATACCAGATTGATAAGTATGTAGTACATCAAACAAAGGCAAGTTGTAGGCAAAATAGACAATATTATTATCTATCACCACCGAAAAGTTGGGATTGGAGATGGTGTGAACACTACAATTGCATGGAGGTGCACAACCTATGCATCGCATCCTTTTAGCTTTGTTTAGATAATAAGTTTTTTAAAAACTTATTCTTCATTCATTTATTGTCTACTAAAACACGCCTTTAGTTTGCCAAACAAACCAAGTTGCGAAGACAAGAAAAGTTATATATATGAACTTTTCAATGGTAATAAGATGTACTAAGTGGAATATATGATTGCCAAAACATCTAAGTCAACAAGAGTTTAGGTTCTTGAAGGTGCGAGGAGGCCTATTTAATTAATGCCGAAGGCTATTAAAGTTGGGGATTTAGTAGAAGCAAGTCGTATTACTTTTAAAGGAAGCAGAAAGCATAGCAAAACACTTAAACAAGCTTTCATAAACATTGTTGCATAAACATTATCTTTAACATAGCCAAAACTTGTAGAAATACAAAAATGATGAAAAGAGCCATATGAAGTTGTAGGTTCCTATATAGTTTAGAAGCCAAACTGCACCAACAATGGAGTAATTAAGGTTAACATTGGAGTAGGAACAACTACTGTTGCTTTAGCAATAACTACTATAGGTATTGGAAACATATTTAGTGTGTGCCTTGCCATAACATGTTTGGATTAACAAAGGTTAACAAATTATTGCATGAGCAATCTTCTAACCTATAATAGAAACAAACCATGTGGAATCATAGCATGGGATTTGTCGAGTTTTGTTTTATGGTTATAATGAGTGCATCGAGGTCAAACATTACCCTTTATAACAAAGGGTAGCCCTAAAGGCTCCAAGACCCAACTAAAACCTTGGTGCAAACAACCCTTCGAGGGAAATTACAAAAGGCATAAAAAAACGTTCACCAACCTAAACAAGCAAACACCCAAATGTAAAAGCAAGGGATCACCTTAATAAACCCCCAAAAAAAGGGACTAACACCTAGGTGCAAAAAACCAAGGGACCAAAGTATAATTAAAAAGGAAATGGGTGATAGATCAACCACAAATATTATAAAAGATAGATTGGGCAAACCAAGTTGCACATCCAATGATGCCCATAATGTGAAAAATTATAAAGGAAAGGTTGTAGATGGTAGGTAATAGGCTATGCCCCTATAAATGCGACGTGTTTGTGGCTAGAAAGGGTAATAAAATCAACAAAAACAACTAGTGAAATTAATGCTAATAAAAGTAAATCTAAACTGGTGGCACCTCCTATGTTCAATTGCATATTCTATGAGGACATCTAAAACATAAATAATTAAGGCTACAAGAGACTAAAAGGTAACATAGCCCTAGAGAATGATGATAAAAGCAAAGTAGAAATGATTGATGAAAGCCTTGAAAAACTATCTGAAGAGTTGATAAGGCAAATTTTTCAAAAACCAACCAAACAAATAATCATTTTGAACTTGATGGTGGGAGTAGGCCCTTTTTTTCTTGTTTTGACACTTGATAGTCATGCAATCTACTTTTAAAAACCCTTGTTTGAGTATTTCTTCAAAAACTCAAGCCACAATTTTCATCTTGAATTTTTTTGTCACCAAGCCTTTTAAGACCTTCGATATTTGTAGATGGTAATGCCTTACCTTATACAAATTGATATTGAGAAATTTTGACTTCATCATAATATGTATATTAAGGAAATCAAACTAATACTGCAATCCAAAACATTATAAGATGTTATGTAAAAGCTACTTAATGCAGGTTATGTCAATACATACAACCTTATATATCAAACGCAATACAACATAGGGGCTTTAAAGGATTTTATAATATCTTCATTTTGTGCCAATATTTTCTTATCTTATATATTAGTTGCCTTGTCTATGCATCTGTTTGTTGAGGTCCCGAAATGATCCACGTCCCAAAATGTCAGTGTAGGGTACGCCTAGTAGGTGGCTGATTTCGCACATATTTAGGTCGTATTATGCGGCAGAATTGGACTATGTGTCAATTTTGTTTTGTCTAGAAGACGCGAAAAATGCTTTGAAAACTTGATTGATTTGACCCGGTACCAAGAACGCCCATTAAGTTTTGATAACCGTTTTCAGATGGTGAGTCTTTTGAGGTTTTTTTTTTTTTTTTTTTCTCATCATTTCTATTGGGTAAGCTGTCTCCCACCGCACCAGAGGCGGATATAAAAACCTTCCCCTCCCCCCCCACTACTAAAAGAACCGATGGTTATATAGAGGAGCGTGTTTTCGGAAATTTCCAAAACTTTCGAGAACCAAGGTTCAAACTGTTAAAACCGAGGTTTTGGGTTTTCTCACCCCCATTGGGTTAGGAAGTAAATACCTAGACTGATAACCTGAAGGTACACACGACTGGTTTTGATACCCGCACAACGTCGGTCGAGACCACTGCGCTAAGTCACAATATTGTTTTTATCTATGGGGATTTAAATGCCTTAGGGTGGGACCCACGAGTGTTATTTTGGGAAAATTTCGAATTATGGCAACCAAACAGAGTGTTTGGGGTGGTTGGAGTGGTGTACCCACGGGTGTTCGAAGGTCACGGGTACCACTAGGATAAATTAGACTATTATATAAAAAACATATTAATACCCAAATACATTGTAGGGGATATGCATCCTATGTTAGCAAAATAGAAGAAGAGCCTTCATTTTAATCCAAAGGACAATGCCTTTTGTAAGGATCCATAATTAGAACTAGCCAATTTTGCCTTCAAACATCATAGGTAAATTGAAACAAATAAACCTGACTGCAAAGGAGATCCTAAGGGATTTCAAAGACTTAAATATCTTTGATATGTAGATAACATCATGTCAGGTGTTATAGATAGCAAACAAGATTCCTTGGAGATCCAAAAGGTTGTGCAAAACTTTATCAAGGAAGAATTGAAGTTAGACATGAAGGAATGAAATGGTCCAATATTAAGCACAAAGTCCGAAATGGCCAAATACTTAGGCACATTAGTAACATATTACAACACTAGAAATGTTATGGAAACTTTAACGTCACATCAAAACAATTGGACTTCAATCAATAAAACATGTATGATTAACTTTTTTATTAAGGATTTAACAACAAAAGCCTTGGAACATCAATGTGCAAAACAAAATGCCAAAAAATCAGCCCAAACAACCTCCAATCAACAATTGGTAGCCCAAGAAGACAAAAATATTGTAATTTCTTTTTCATTGATAATACATGACATTGTTAAGTATTATTTATTTGTGAAAAAATGTTTTTTCCCTATGGAAAGTCATGTCCATCTAATCTTCTGCTCTATCTTTAGCTAGAAAAAATGTCCTATAATCAGCTGAAGATACTTTCCACGAGGTCTAAATTTGCATATCACAATAAAAGACCAAAAGGGGGGGCGGGGGGGTAGCCTTACTATACTACCTTACTTCTTTGAAAACTTTGGGATTTCACACAAGAGAAAAACCCCTTTTAATTAGTGAGGTAGCTATATTCAATAAACTTCATGATGGAATGAAGTGTAGATAAAGCAACTAAATTACAACTTAAGGATGAATGCAAATTGTGCAATAACACAAAATAATTTAAATATCTCACTTGAGACCTTCTCAATATATCTTAAAGGAGGCAAAAAACTTTTCTTGAGGCATCCATAGTCAAATTTAAAGATTAAATTACATTATACCATAAATGCCATAGTTACAAAGTGCATAGAGGAAAATTGCATAGTAGTCGTGTGTCCCCACACAAGGGGGACTAATAACATGGTGAAAATTTACAAAAGTTGAAGAAATTACCATGGATGAACCACGTGCAGGGAAACTTGCACATGTGGTTTTGATTAAAGGGGAGGATATGAACCTTATCAAAATTATTTGATGTGCAGAGCTTTGCATTTGAAACCTAATGACCCTTTGCATCATGTCGAGGCCTTGGGTAGTAATCTAACTCCCACCAACTCCTCAAGGGAGGTGATGCCACAAAGTCAAGAAAGTGTTTTATTTAAATGTAGGTAGATGAATCTCGGCATGGATGCTTTTATAAACTAGGGGATATTATTTTCATCACAAGTTTCCACCCCTACTCGAGTGCATTGAAAATTGACGATAACAGGGAGCCCCTAATGGGGGATGAACGACATGTGGTCGTCAACTTATGTTAATTAAGTTTAGAGGACACTAAACAAGTTGGGCAGGTTGACAAGGATGACAACTACAAGGATGATAATCTTGGTGACAAAGACATACATTCAAGGATGGATGGAAAACCTCCCACAAAAAAGGTCACAAGTCTCTATTTTTTCTTTAGTGAGGAATGTAGTTCTAATTTTTTCCTAGAAAAAATAACAAGAAATTTATTATTATTTAAATGTTGTTTGTCTGATAAAATAAAGCAATCTTATGCGTAGATCTAATGGGAATATAAGAACCTAATGGAGATAATATCAAACTTAAATGTACTAATAATGGCTTACAATAAGTTGAAGTCAAATCTAGGTCATATAATGGGGATGGGATTTGATAGTGAAAACATTAAAAGGTATTAGCTCATAACTATTCTATAAAACCCAAGAGAGTTGGGGATCTTACGTGTTATAATTGATTAGACGAATGATTATATAAATTAGAAAAAGGTAAAGTAAAAATTATAAAAAATAAAAAAAATAAAAATAAATAAATAAAAAACTTTTTTGCTACACATTAGAGAACACATATGAAAACCAAAAGATTATAATATATAGAAGGCAATGCGTATGACTTTCGATAAATTTTATGAATCACTCTTTTCCAATCCCTTACATAGATTCCATTTGTCATAAGGATACCATACAACACTTAAGACAATAAAAAAAACTTGGATGGAAATTTTGTGCTTTCCAAAATTTGACATTAAAAATGGTTATGGCATGATTGACTAACAATGCCTAGTTTTGATTTTTCTAGAAGAATCCATGATTGTTTATTGATTTGATATTAGAATTATTCAAGGTAAACTTGTCGCAAGTGGCAAATATATATATATATATATATATAGTGTTGACTAAGTAGGATTTTTGCATGAAGTGAAAATCCAAAAAAATGATGTCTACCCCTACTTTGTAACATTTACCTAAATAAGCCGAACCTAAAAATAAGAAAGATCCAACCTTCAACACCTTCCAAACCAAACAAAAACCAAACGGGAATACAAGAGAACTATCATTATATAAGAAGTAGAGAAATGGGCTTATTATGAGAATAAAATGATGGTGCAAAGATTAAAAACTTGAAAAATTAAAGAAGTCCAAGAAAGGGTTCATCGATTTAAATTTTTTTTTTTTTTGGTGCCCTCTATCTTCATGGGTAGAAAATGGCACCCTACGACCTTTTTTTTGCTTTTCAACCTAAATTTTTCATTGGTTTTACTATTTGGCTCCTACTACCTAAAATATACGATGACACGAGCTTGGCAAAGGTGTGGTATGTTATGTGAAAAAAATTCCACTTAATATCATTGTGGGCTTAAGAAATTTCGTCAAAAAGATCTAAGGTAGGATTGTTTAGTTCTCAAAATCAAATTTAAACCTAAAAGTTGGCATCGCCTCATGCACATAGCTAGTAGATCGATTCTATTTCTCAAGATGAAAATAGTTGGGGTCCTGGCAAGTAGACTGCTCGCTTCTTTAAAAAATACAAAGGCCCCATCCATAAAAACCCACATTTTTAAATGGGCAAAAATACATAAAGGACGTCGAAACAATCAATTAAAGGACCTAACCTTTTGTGCATGGATATGGGTTTTTAAAAAGACTAACACGACCTTTCATCTACAAAAGCAACAAAACAAGTATTGTTCACAAAAGCACAAAAGGTCACTAAGTCTTTTGTCTTTAGAGGAGTCGAAAAAAATGAAACCAAGCAATCATTTTAGTGCCTTTTATCCAAAGAAATATTTCTAAACATATCTTTTTGGATGGAAATTCTAGAAGATTTCTTGTAAGCACATAAACATCTGACAAGGCTTTTAGAAAAATACTTAGAGATGAGTCAACAAACAAAAAAAAAGAAATAAAATTTGTGAAAATAAAAACGAAAATGGCAAGAAACTATAGAGTGTTACCCATGTAGATCCTAACTTCAATGAAAATGATAACAAAAAAACTATAAAAGAAAAGGATATTATTGCCTACCAAAGTCCCACCACACTTACTTTAATGTTTGGTTCCTTGGATAAAACAATTATGTCTTATTTTATGTTTCTAGCCTATGGACTTCTCAACCATTATCATTGTTATGATATTTCTCCTAAGGTTCGATGCTTAGTAGACTATTACGTGAAATGGTCAGTGTTATTCACACCAGTAGGTAAGCACCAATTAATACCAAAGAGGTGATTGTCAAATATATTAAGGGGCCGCAAGCCCTAAATATAAAAAACAAGATGATTACTTTCCAAATTCCCCAATTATAGTTTGTTTCGAAAGAAAGGTTATTTATTGACATCTTACAAGATGCAATCAATAACATCCCACATTCAACATTGATATGGCTAACATCTAATAAATTGAATGTGTGTTGTGTTTGCTTGCACAAATGGTAATATAAAGATGCACCCAATTCAAAGAGGTTTAGACAATAAATGATATGTGAGAAGACAAAACTAAGGTGGTAATAAATCATTAATCTAGGCACCACTACTATAATTCATAGTTTTTCAACTGGGTTTTTTAATCAAAAAATACCCAAAAGTGACAAGCATATAAAAAAACATCTTGTCAATTTGGACAAATTGATTTGGTCATGTCTTGTGTGACTAGGCGATCAAATTGGACCTTGTCATTTTGATTGGCAAAATGATCAACAAAATGACTGATTATTCGATTGGTAGGTAATGGACCATTTGACTAGGTCAATTTTATACCAAAATTAAAAACATTTTTGGATTATTACTATTTAATAACTACCCTAGCCTTCCAAGTACGCACATAAGTTGTAAGTATAAGGAACTGAACCCCAAACTTTCACAATGATAAACCAAATGTTTACCAATGGACTACACCATGAAAATTGTTCAGCTTTTATCAAGTTTTTTATTTCACATGTTTATTTCACATCATTAAACATAATGGCTAAACCTAAGTGATAACTAGTGGCTAAACTCAATGATTTAAAATAATGGTTAAATTTAGTGGCTAAAGTCAACAATTTAAACTAATGGTTAAACCCAATGGCTAAACTCAACGATTTAAACTAATGGTTAAACCTAGTGGCTAAACTCAATGACTTAAACTAATGGTTGAACCTAGTGTTTAAATTCAATGACTTAAATTAATGGTTGAACCCAATGGTTAAATTCAATGACTTAAACTAATGGCTAAACATAGTGGTTAAACTCATCAACTTAAACTAATGGTCAAACCTAGTGTTTAAACTTAACGACTTAAACTAATGACTAAACATAATGGTTAAACCTAGTGGTTAAACTTAACGACTTAAACTAATGACTAAACATAATGGTTAAACCTAGTAGATAAACCTAATGGTTAAATTTCATGGCTAAATATAATGGCCAAACTTAATTAATGAACCTAATGGCTAAACATATTTGATGGTTAAATTTAAGCTAAACCTTGTGGCAAAATCTGGTGGCTAAACATAATGTTTGAACTTAGGCTAAACACAAAGCCTCAAAGACAAAAAAACAAGTTTTTTTTTACGCAAAGCTCAAGCTCCTAACATGCTAATGGTTTAACATAAGTTAAACATAGTGGGTAAGTCCAACGGTTAAACATATTAAATAAACCTAGGCTATACTTAGTGGTTATACTTAGTGTCTAAATTTAGGCTATACATGTTAGAAAAAGTTCAACTTATGCTAAATTTAGTGCCAAATTTCATGACTAAACATAATGGCTAAATTTAAAATAAACTTAATGATTAAAATTTGGGTAAACCTAATGGCCAAATATAATGGCTAAACTTAATGGTTACACCCAATGGCTAAAAATGGGTATGCTAGTGGGTGGATAAAAAAGTAAATAATATGTTGGTAAGTGGGTAGGTAAGTAG
The DNA here is from genome assembly GCA_963920785.1 of Sphagnum contortum. Classification (NCBI taxonomy): domain Eukaryota; kingdom Viridiplantae; phylum Streptophyta; class Sphagnopsida; order Sphagnales; family Sphagnaceae; genus Sphagnum; species Sphagnum contortum. The sequence continues at coordinate 12,786,236 of OY987293.1, read as the reverse complement.
GTAGGTTGTACTAAAATGAAAAATATAAGTAGATATGTAGGTAGGTTGTATTAAAGTGAAAAATATATGTAGGTATGTAGGTGAAAATGTATAGGTAGGTAGGTAGGTGAATAAAAGGTGGGTGGATAATACATAAATAAGGAGCTAACTATGTAAATAGGTGGATGAGTAGGTAGGAGGTAGATTCATAGGGTGGTAAACCCTGTTGTATTTAACTAAAAATCATTGGCCATCTTGACTAAATGTTCAACTTGACTAAAAACCATTGGTCATTTATATTAAAAATCATTAGTCATTTTGACCAAATGTTTAATTTGACTAAATACTATTGGCCATTTTGACTTTGGTTGTATAATTTGATTATGTGTATTTAGTGAAATGAACCATTATAGTCAAATGGATCAATCAACAAATACATGTGTCATTCAAGCCCTTGGCTTTTAGTCAAAATGTATATGTTCATTAGTCAAAATGACAAGTTAGTCAATTTGAACCTCTAAAATAGGTCCAAAAAAAAACTTTGAATATTAAAAAATAAAAATTGTGTGACGAATCTATGAAAAATTAGGTGACAAATTATGAAATTAACCTTTTGAATTACATGAATGTATGAAATGTGATATGAATGTATTTTTTAGAAATTATAAATGTATCAATAACTGAAAACGCATTGCAACGAACAATTTTTTAAAAAACTTCACGTAATTAATCCACTCCCCCCTCATTCATTATTTTTGAAACTCCATTTTTTTTGTATCCTTCTTGTATCCCACTATTAGCACCTTCGAAATGAGTTGTATACCTTGTTTTCAATCTTTTATTTTACTCATCAAAATATGGTGGTCAATTGAGTCATAATATTTTGTTATATTTGTTTTCAGAACCTAGTCATAGTTTTGTAGCCCAATCCCAATTAACTGGCTGATTGGAGTAAATGAAATGGTTGGAAACCATGAAAAGTGTTAAGGAAGATCAGTTCATAAATAACTTTTGGTATTATCCTAATTGCTTTTAAAACAATTTTTTTTTTGAGGAAGGCCATTGTAAGTGGTAGGTGTTCGCTTGGCTGCTTCTTAAATATGAAACACCTCTTACCTAATTAAAATTGGAACTATTTTGAGCAAAGTTTTGGTTTCTTGTATTCATGTCTTTATGATGTTGTCTAACATTTATCAAGGGTGTGTTTTGATCTAGGATGAACTTGAGACCTTTGTATGTCAACTTAGTTACTTTTTGATGATATATTCCAGTGCAACAAATGGGATTAAGTTTAAAGCGAAAAATGTGGACTAAAGACAACACTTGGAAGTGAATTTTGTGATTGAAATCTAATTTTAGATATAAAATAGAGCCTTGTGGGTTAGTACTAGCTTTGTCTCCAATTCCAATTATTTCCAAAATAAAATAAAATTGGCTTCCATAAACTTGACATAAAATCTCACCACCACCCAAATGAGTTTGTCATACTTCACGATCACATATCAAATACCTCTTTAAAGTAGATAAGATTATTATACTTAACCTTTTTTTCTCGATGAACGAGTTGATGAATAAATTGGAAACTTACTCTAGTTCAGAGATGGTTTTCATTTGGTTTTGTTAAACCTGTTACAAAAAAATGACATTCTAAAACAATTTTCAAGCTTCCATTTGCTTCCTAAGAAAATATATAAATAAAACCTTCATTGTACAAAATTGTGCAAAAATCCCAACAAAAAAACAAAAACACGAAGGACACGATGATGTTGATAAACAAAAAAATGAAATGTTTTCTTCTCTTTTTATTTTTTTGGAATAATTAGGAAAAATAGGTCTCTTCTTATATGAAACTATACATAAAAGCTTCCCCTTCATGCAACTCAAATCGATTAGGCCCTACTGTCTACAAGTGCTTTCAAAGCGTTTTATTTTAGTCTATTTACAAAATCCAATATGACCTTGTGTGACTTGCCAATGGAAATAGTAGCATGCAAAGGTTAAATGTTAAAAGTATTCCAATAGCCACCTTGAAGTTTTATATAGTACAAATTGACCGGTTTTCCATTGTATAATGACTCTCCATAAACTACATGTCGATAATTATACTTGCAATAAACTTCCTCTTTGTATGGAGATTTATAAACAATTTATATTTTAAATAATAGCTCTTATCTTTGCTTGGGTATAGGTTGAACCCTTTAAACAAGGGTTTGACCTTGACAATAGTAATGTTGAACAAAAGTTGCTTAATGCTCCTCAATTGTTCTTTTAGTGAAAGGACAAGAAAGTTGATTTTATTACTAACCACCTCATCAAGCGAGTAAGGAATTTCTTGTAAGCTTATTCAAACATGTTGCACTAGAATGTGAGTTTCTTTCCTACTTAGTTTTTGAGTTGTGGCAAATGGAATTTGCATGTAACTTAACTAACCTCTTAAGGTAAGATTAAAATTTTGTTTAACTATAACAATGAGATTGTTTAACACTATCAACTTCCACACCCTGGTATGCAGAGCAGCCATACTTTGTTTTGTGGGCTAGGTAAGATTGTGATATGATAATGATTTACACTCAACATGTTGAATTTGGAGCAAAACTCATAATTTTAATATCCTTTAATCCTAGAAGACCCTGCTGGACATTAAGGTATGACTTTGGTCTTCAAGAGCAACCTGAGGTACCTCTTCCAAAAAGTTTCATTTCTCAATGAGACTTACTACACTTCGTAAGTAGCAACTCAGGTACCTCTTCCACCAAGTTTCATCACCAATGAGACTCCCTACACTTCCACAGTAGCAGTTGAGGTATCACTTCCACTAAGTTTCTCTCCATTACACAGACAATATCTCAACAGACCCATCTCCTACGACTAGTTTTGCAGCTGTTCTGCTAGTTATTGGTCCACCTCAGACATCATGATAGCAAGAATAGTACCCAACCTGATCTCACAAAAGTCCACGCTACACACAGAGACATGGTTTTACTTTTTACTGAGAGAACTAAAGACAACAACCCTACCAGGGAGCAACATTTCCTAAGAATCCAGACAAATCCAGATCTACCCCAGGATTGATCCAGCATTCAAACAATTTATCTTGCTACAGTCTTAGTCCCATACTACAAAAGCTGCCTCTGTTTCTGAACCAAATGAATGCGCATACAGACTCACAAACTCATTGCAAAACCACCATGTCACATACTTCAGTCTGATATCTCTTGTAGAAAGCAAAGAAGAGAGAGCACAGAAGCAAATCTGGGTGTAGTATCATAGTGATTAAACTTTTTTGCTCTTGTTGCTTGCATTCCCACCTTTGCATCATCATCAAAACTTAACTCAGTATGAAAGCAAATTTGGGTGTGGTATAGTAATTGAACCTTTTTGCTCTTGTTGCTTGCATTCCCACCTTTGCATCATCATCAAAACTTAAATCAGAATACTTCCATCTATGGAGACACAAGACAAACTTTGTTGTTCAAAAGCATGTCATACTTTTTACATGCAAAACTCCTCTTCTAAAGTCATTGTCTTAGATGCCCAGGCTATTGTCTGCTGGTTCCTTCAGGACAAATGCAAATGAGGGACGACATTTTCATCGGCAGTTGACTAAATAATTGAGACTAATTCTAGACCTTTTACAAAGTTGTGCGCCAGTGCCTTGCAAAAATGGATGCTTGGAAATGAAGGAGAACTGGCCTCAGAAGGTGGATCCTTGGGCAGTTCAGCAGATCCCAGAAGGCAAAACAACTCAATTTAGATTGAAACTTTAGAAAATAGAGTCCTCAGCACTCACCCCCACCCGGATAGCCATTGGAGTTTCAGGAGAAAACTCTTTGGAGAATCAAGTTTTCAGCGGCAAATTGAGTGGGGTGCTGTTAAAGCGCTGGGAAAACCCACTAATTACAAGCACAATGATGTCCCGAAGGTGGCGGGACTGCACCATAAGGTCAACTTCATTCTCTGAGTCAATGACAATTTTGAGACGGTGTTGATCATTTCGGAACACCTCCACATGGAAAGGGGGAGCATAGGTACCGCGAATTTCAGTGGATGCAAAATGTGTTTTGGAGCCAGGTTTGATCACCTTCACTCTCTTCCTATTTACATCAAGAATTCTTCTCTCCAAGCTCCCAATCCCCTGTTGTTGTGCAGTCTTCATTGTGGACTGGTCACAATCCCGCAGCGCCTCAAACTTCACAGCTCCAAGTTCCAACTTTAGCTTTACTTCCTTTGCAACCTCTGGATCAACAATGACAGGATTTGTCGATGCAGTAACAGGGCTGCCTTCAACACCATCCTCCCTCATTGGATGATACACTGCAACAAGTCTATAACCGACATCGTCCACCTTTGCTTCATACATTCGCCCGACTTCACCAGGAATTGGTATGAGGTCTGGGCTTCCAGCTATAGCTCGAAACCACTGTAGTGTACTTTTCCCTTCTTTGCCACCACTGTAAATTCCTCGCACAGCATAAAGGCTGGTGTGGTAACCTCGTCCTTCAATCTCTAGATTTTCTACCTTTGGCAGACCTGAAGTAACAAGAGGTGTGACAGCAAAAGCAGGTTCACCTGATCTTCCAAAAATATCTGTAAGGATGCACTCACAACGCAAGCAATAGCCAACATCCTCCAACCTCACTCTGTATGTGCATGCCCGCTGAGATAGAAGGGGCTCAAAAGACTCTGTTGAGTCTGGGTGACTTGAGCGTAGCCATTGATATTTGATATCATGTTTGTACCTGTCCCAGGATAGTTGCTGCGAGTCTCCTTTGGGGATGACCTCCAGAGCTGTCAATGTTTCACCCTCTACTGGCTTCCCAGAGACCACTAGTTTCTGTATTCTTGGCAGCTCAGGGTAGATCAGAGCACTGGGCTCTGACAACACCATTTTTCCTGAAACTCCATCTGCTCGAACAGGAGTATACCCAAAGACTAAAGAACATGTATAGTCAGCATCAATTACCACATATGTCTTGGTGTTTGCACCTGCAATTAAGCTGCGTATTCCTCCAGTTGTTTGCCGATACCAGCATGCAGCACTTTTACCTTCTGACCCTCCAGAGTACTCACCTTCTCCAACAAATGTGCCTGGTGAGACTTCCCTCACAGTCACATTGCGCACTAATGGAAGTGCTGGAGCAACAGGAAGATTGCTGTGGCCAATAATGGGAGTGCCCCGTCGACCATCATCACGTACAGGAACCCAATGCAGAACCAAATACGACCCTACATCATCCTGCTTTGGGATGTACACCTCAGATTCACTGAGAAATTGTGCATCATCAGGCAGGTGACCATCCCTGGGTTTGTTTGCTGTTCTATACCATGTGTATCCCCCTTCTCCTTCCTGGCCACCAAAGTATGCTTTCCGAGGCACAACTTCAACATCCTCAAAGCACTGGGGAATCACAAGATCAATTCCCTCTGGCTCTCCATCTGCAACTACAGTAGACACCACAGATTGAGGGTTCCCTCTACAGCCATCCTTTCGCACAGGTGTGAAAAGAAGCTCGATTCGACATCCCACATCCTCAGGTGTTAGATCAAGTATTTCAGTTGTACTCAATGCATCTGAGCTGCCATCAGGATTCAGACGAACCCACTCATGTGTGCAGACCCCTTTCTCCCCACCTCTGTAAGAAGCTCTGAAGCTCAGGCTTCCACCTTCAACCGGAGAACCACAAATCTCCAATGACGTACAGCTTGGAAGTGCTGGAGCCACTGGACCAACTGTGGAAGAGACTAAGATAGGACCTGTGGCTCCATCACTGCGATAAGGCTCATATGAGACACACAGCAGCCCACCTATATCTTCACTCTGTACTTTGTAGGACTGACATACAGCTCCCTTAATCTCACGCTGTGTCCCATCTGGACGTGTCAGGAACCATTGCACCTTTGAGGACCCTTCCTCCCCCCCCCAATATTCTTTCTCTACCTGCAGCACTTCACCTTCGGTGAGTTCCCCAACAATATGCAATGACAGCAGCTTTGGAGAGCCTGCTCTCACGCGCTCCATGCCAAAGGTAACCTTCCACTCCCCTGCAAGCCCATCTTCTCTCACAGGCTTGCACTTGAAGGAAACAATCTTGTTGACAGCTTGCCTTGTTAACTTATACTGCAGCTGTCCTGCTACTTCTGGGACCAAAGTGCCAGGATCATTCTCATTCCTGTGTAAATACCAATTGTACTGACTAGCTCCTTCATATCCACCTGCATACCCATAATGTGCCTTTAGGGTTTCACCCTCCACATAGCTGCCAGCTATGCTCAGGAAGGTCAAACCGGGTGGCAGCATCTCAACTGTACCATCAGAGATGGCAAAAGCTGGCTTGCCACTCTCTCCATCAGAACGAACAGGTGTGTACTTGGCAACCAGATAGTGGCCTACTGCTGCAAGAGGTATGCGAAATGCTTTTGCAACCTTGGAGCTGCTGAGAGGCTCAATCTGCCCATCCTCAATTGGCAAATTAGCAGTGCGCTTCTTAAACCACTGAACACGGCTTGCACCTTCTGTTCCACCTGTGAAGATTGCATCAACTGCAATTTTGCAGCCCTCCTGCAAGTCTCCCACAATTCTCAGTTTTTCAACCTTAGGTGGGGCAAGCAAAACCATTGAAGTTATGGCAGTTACTGGGTCCCCTTCCAACCCTTCCTCATTGACTGGGGTGTACACGAACATGATGTGTGAGCCAACATCGTGATCTGTTAGGAAGTATTCACTGGTTCCTCCAGACACAAGCACATATTCCCCTGAGTTGAGATTCTCCCGAAGCCACTTGAACTTACTTGCACCCTCTGTCCCTCCAGTGTACTTTCCTGTTCCACAGATGACATTGCCTTCAACTACATCACCAAGAATTTGCACTGCACTCACCTTTGGAGGTGCAGCATCAATGAGAGCTGTAGCTGCATATTGTGGCTCTCCTTTCACACCCTCTTCTGTTACTGGGGTTAACATGAAAATGAGACTGTAGCCAACATCATCTAGAGTGAGCTGGTACTCAGAGTCTTCAGCTCCCATGATTGCAACTGGACTTGCATCATTAGCTCGCCTGAGCCAACTTGAGACTGATTTGCCAGGTGTTCCTCCACACCATGCAACAACAGCTGAGCCTTTGATAATGTTGCCCTCTGTGGGCTCCCCCTCAACTTCCAAATGCAGAACCTTGGGGCAACCAGTCCCAGAAGAAACTGGCGAGGAAATAGCAAAAACTGGAGGGTAATTTGTCTGTCCTAGAACAATACTGCACTCCACTTTCAAGCATTTTCCCACATCCTCATGCTTGGGCCAGTACATATCACTTTCTGCACCCTCAATTGCTACAAAGTTTGCTGGAGTTTTGTCTCCAATAAACCACTTGTATTGAAGGGATAGCTCAGAGTCTTCAAATGCACCCTCCACTTTCTCAAACAGAAACTCACACCTGCATGGATCTTCCTCATAAGGGTGATCAACATGAGCTTTCTTTAGAACATACCCTGCCGGCAAGCTTTCACTCCACTGTGACACTAGAAATTGTGCAGTTGATTCTGGAGCGTCTTCCAGGTGGCAAAGCTCCCAACCTCCCCGAATGCACAAAGCTGTGCTAGCTGGGTACAAGTGTGCCAGTTCCAGCTCCTCAGCTGAAATGTCTAGGTTGTTGAATTTTTTCAAGGTTGGGCCAACAAGAAGAATCGCTTGTGCTTCAACATGGAAAGCATTAAGTATTGGATTCTCTTCCAGTCGCAAATGTTCAAGGGCAGGCAGGTGAGGGAAACCCTTGAAACTTGAGATTTTGTTCTTGCTAGCGGCAAGAACCTGAAGTCTAGGCTGTGAGGCCATGGCAAGTGATTGGATCTGGTTCTGTGCAACTGACAAGAACTCCAAATTTGGAAGCTGTGGCAGTCCACTCAATGATGTGATTTGGTTGCCAGCTAGATAGAGCTGCTGCAAGGCTTTGCAAGTTACCAAAGGCTCCAAACCTGCACTATGGAACTCATTGAAACTGAGATCCAGAACCTTCACACGCTTCAAGACCTCAATCCCATTTAGAGTTGAAAGCTTGTGATCTCTGAGGTACACAAACTCCATGTTTGGTGCCAAGTTCACTGCACTAATATCCAAGGTGCGAACTTTCTGACCTCGCAAATCTAACTGGGAGTCATCACCTGCCTTTCCCTCTGGTGAAGACTGAACAGTAACTCGCAAATCCCGGGATTCAGGGGTTGAGGATTTCCTTCGTGTAAGCATACTTGGGCCACGATCAGCAACCACTGGGGGTGATGAAGGCCGTGTTGGTCGATCACTCACTGGGAGTGAAGATGGACCATGTTTTGACAAACTGCCTCTGCTGGCACTTGAGATTGGAAGAGATGGTGACAGCTTTCCATTGCTACTAAAACTCTTATGTGAACCCATAGCTTTCTCAACAGGAGATGTGAAGGATGGAGGTGAAGAAAGTTTCGCAGCATTGGGACTCAGGCTTTGTATTCTGTCTCCTGGGCTTGAGAAGGAGGCTGAGACAGAGAGCTGACTTGCAGTGCTGCCACCCAGGTCAGCAAAGCTTGATGTGCATCTGGGAAGGGAAGGTGTTGGACTAACCTTCTTCCTGAGGCCTGTCTTCCCAGGAGCACCATTTGTACCAGGAGATTTATAGCTTCCTGTACTGGGAGAGGATTTTGCAACATGGGATGGATCTGGACTGCTCTCCCCTTTCAAATATGGTGCAACAGGCTTTGACAGAAGCTTACCAGGCTCATGCCCCACCTTAATTGCTGCAGATATAGAAGGGCTGCTCCGCTTCAGGTAATTACTTGGACCAGATTTTGGGGACGTTGGTGCACTTGGAGATCCTCCATAGATGCTGCTAGGTCTTCCAGAAGCCTTCAACACAGCTGTGTTCCTGGAAGCAGCGGCAGTCCACCTCTTGAGCTCCGCTGAAGATAAATCCACAGACCGTGTGAAAGAAGAAAAGGAAGAGAGGGAAGACTGCCGAGAAATACTTGTAGGAGTTGAAGCTCCAGACAATGAAGCACGTCGGGTATGTGTATCACTGTAGGAGATTGGTGTTCTTGAAGGAAGAGAGAGAGGTGTAAGTGTCCCTGGTCCAACTGAAGCTCGTCTTGTACTCAATACACCAGGTGGCTCCCTTGGTACACTTGTGCTCCGTTTGATAATTGAAGGAGTTCGGGAAGCAGTAAGGGAAGCAGAATTGCTATTGCTGCTCAACACTTTGGCATTGACATTCTCCGGGTCAGGTATAAGGGCATCACTGCTCTCTGCTTCTAGACGTCGTGCTGCGGCTCTAGAAGATGATGACCTAAGAAAGGGCTTTGGTGATTGAGGCACAACTGTGCGTGGTGTCACAGAGGGATTCTTTTTCAGCAGTGTGGAACTGACTGTAGGGAGCTTGCGCACATTGTTAACTCCAACTCTCACAGGAGCTCCTGTTGTTGAAGCTTTTGTTTTACTATTACCCACAGCTTTCAGTGGTGAGCTCTCCTTCCCTGCATTGCCATTGGAGATGGACCCAACACTCTCTTCTGACATAGGAGCGGAAACTGGCACCCAATGCTCAACTCCAGCATCAAGGCCCTCATCTGCCCTAGTCATAACCTGCAACACCTCTACCCCATGCCCATTCATCTTGCCTCCACCTCTTGGCACAGTCCATGCACCGGATCTTGAAGATCTTGCATCATTTTCATCATCATCATCATCACCAGCTTCCAGGGAACCCTCTTTCCAGCTATGGTAAATGTAACCCTCTTCAGAATCTGAAACCACCAATTCACCTTCACTACCTTCTGGAACCAGCTTCTCATCTAGAGCAGTCATTGGAAGCTCTGACTTGTCTACTTCCACTCCGTCCATCAACCCATTCACTGATGCAAAATTGACCATTGCTTTACTCAAAACTGCATTTTGTGATGACACAAGACAGTGAGAAACCCCTAAACCCTTGTAGATAAACATGTTGCAAGAATCTGTTCAAGGAAATTGCTGACTAAAAGCAGAAACAGAGGTCAGGCCATGTAGCCAATCACCGAAATTTAAATTAGTGAATGCCAAGAAACCTGTCCTTATCCTAATACAAAAGAAATGTACTTTCTTGTTACTCAGACTGTGTCACTCTGTATCACTTGTTTGAGATCCAGAAAACAATCCTATTTGCATCTACTGAATATTCCTTAGATTTCTGGAGTTTTGGAAATCTGTAAAGTGAACCATAGTCCATAGGCTGCCTTGCTCTGCACACCTAAATGATTTGTAAAAACAAGCTGACAAAAGTGAATCAGGGCACTCATGGGGTTGAGATCATATCCATGAGACTCAAATGATCATAACCTTTTGAGTGTTACCCCCAAAGCATCAGACTGCAGAGTTTCTATGCAATCCTTTTATGAAAGTAGCTAGTTTCAAGATAGAGAGGACTCCATTTGCTGATCCCATTGCCTATTTTCATTTAAAGATCCAGGTTAATGTTACCACTCACCAAGTTTATTTGAAGAATGGATTCAGACCCAAAAAAGCTCACACATGTCCCTTCCACCAGAACATAAACATTTGTCTTCTCATTGCACAAGACCATATAACTCCATGAATGATTCTTTGGATTCACCCACTTGTCAACTGTCCACCTAACATCACTTTGTCGCTGACTCTCTAACTAAGAGGTTCTGCTCACTTCTTTCTTGACTATTTGGGGGGGGGGGGAGTCTGAGATACATAGTGGGCTGTTGCCATGTGTATGGCAGGGGTTGAAGTAGAGACACAAACTGAGCTACATTGATCCACACATATATTCAAACACAAATTACACAGCTGGATAGAAAAGAACTGAAGAACTGACCTGTTGTAGTTGCTGGCTGGATGATCTCCTCAGCAAGACCCTAGGGTTGCAGTGTTGCAGCAATCAGAACCTGTCAGATGCAATCTACATTGTCCAATTACTGCTCTCAAATCTGAGCTGAATCATGCTCACATCCTCAGACTACTAGTTAGGTACACAAATAACACCAAAAAAATACCTCTCAAGTCTTGGTTCTGTCTGAACTAACTCTACAGTACTGGGATCATGAAGAACAGGGCAAACTCTTGCTAACTCATTAAACACAGGTATGTATTCCTCTAACATGACAATGTGGCTGCCGAACTAGCTTTGGCTGGGCTCCAAAAGACTCCTCGAGAAAAATAAAATCTTGAACAAGAGACCACAGGAAAGAAGGAAAAAGGTTTGAGACTCGACCAGCTGCAAGACCCAGCCCCCTGGTGGTGGAGGAGTCGCACCTGGAGTTGCAGATGGCTGATCAGCTAGCTGCTACCGGCTGTTGTGACTCCTAGGCTTCTTCACTGCAAGATACCTCACCATACTTACTTGCATATATCCAAACAATGGTGCGATACAACTAACCGCATCAGAGCGACTCCTTACGTAGCCTTCCAATAGCAGCTAGAAAATGTACAATGGTGCCCTGAAACTAAGTACCACGCTAGACTACACTCACAAAAGGTGTGCTTTGCAAGTAAAAGATGCAGGACAGTATAGACACTGTCAAGATGATGAAGCTCGAGTAAGTAAACATTCTCTCCCAGACCTCCCCTTCCTGGTGAACAATAAGAAGGCCAAAAGTCATACAAAACGATGGAGTCTACACAAAAACCACGAATGCTGCTGCTGTAGCACAACACCAGAGAACAACAAAGCCAGAAAAAACCAAAAAATAACCCCGCGTGAAGAAAACAAAACAAGCACATAGAGAGTGAAGAACCAGATATATACCTCTGATTTTACTCTGGATACCAGAAATGAAAAAAAAAACAAATATCGCTTGCCAAAAATGCGAAGAAGACGATCCCGAACAACAACAAACGTGCAGAAGACAAAATAGCCCCAACAACATAAAAAACTGACCGAGTCACAAAACCAAAACCAGAGGAAAAAAAGCCAAAAATAAATAAATCAAAATCGTTTACAAAGCCACCGGCAACTGCAGAAAACGATTTAAAGCATCACCAAACAAATAGGAGCATCATCATCGAGATCATTATCAGCAGCAGCAACATCAACACTAAAGACGACGACGACGACGACGACGACGACGACGACGACGACGACAATGACAAAACAGAGTCCGCGATCAGTGTGATGAAGAAACAAACCTGTATAATAAGAACTTGTGAATACGTCCGTCGTCGTCGCAGAAGAAGAAGAAGAAGCAGAACCGCATCGTGCGCCATTACACACAAGCCAGCAGCAGGAAGAATAATATCAAAGCAGCAGCAGCAACAGCAGCAACAAATCCCGGCAACAATGAACTACATACATTGCTACGAGCTCGCCTTCCTTTCCCCTACTCTTCCCGTGCTCTTCCCTTTGCTTTGCTTTGCTTGGCTTCGCTCGCTGCAACCCCCGTCCCGCAAAAGGACAGAGAAACGCAGAAAGCAAAGCAAACAAACAGTCAGTAGCTATTGGTTCAAAAAAATAAAATTAGGTGACCAGGCAGTTCCCCCCACCGCCCCTCCCCCCCACCCCTCCGCTCTCCTCCATGTGCATTGTACTCATTTTTATTGCCTTTGTGTATTTGCCATGTCAGATTTATTTTATACTATTAGCCAATGAAAATATGCAACGTGGCGAAAATTAATCATATTGTCCAGATTTAGCTGGTTGTTACTTGTACCCGCAACTCCTCATGTTCGACACTAATTAATTTCGAAGAGGGCTTGCCGAAAGAAAGAAAAAAAATACCCCCAAAAAAAAAAACAACAACAACAACAATTTGTTCGTAACAACAATTTGTTGAAATTATAGAAAATCGAAACCAGTTCAAAACACAAGATAACTTTCAAATTTACTTGTGGACTCTTGTTACTTAAGAGACAATTTTTTTTAAAATGCGGCATTTTAAAAAATTAAAAAATTCTGCTGAACCTGAAAAGGTAATACGATATTGTTGAAATTCTGAAATATTCCAATTTGAGCTGCTGGACCCCCCTCCTCCCCCTCTCCGCCCTTTTCCTTTAAACCAAAAAAAAAGAGAAAAAAACAATTATTTCGACAAGATTTGCCGAACATGAGTCGTAGGTAGGTAGTAGGTACGGTATCAAATCAATCTATAACTAATTGGCCCTTTGGCTCCCTCCTCTGGGGCCCTTGGGTTACTTGTTTTTTTTTAGATTGATTTATTGTGTTGAATATAAAAAAAACAAAACAAAAAACAAAAATCTTCACTCATAGTGCGAAACTACTACTACATACATTCCACAATCGGCTTGGCTCTTCTTCTATCTAACAGCAGGTTCGGCACTTTCATGTCAAATGTTTAATATTTTTTTTCCTCCATAAAATTCCAGCATATTAACCAATAAGAAATGATCGTGGCTTTACTTTTATTTTTTTACTTGTTTTAAGTACATATGCCTTAATAATTTCTTAAATTTTTTTTCATAATAATAAATTTTTAGTGCGGATGATGATGACAGTATCATCGGTCGGTTCCATAACAAGATTTTATGTTTTTAATTTTGTGAGGTAGGTGGACTGGACCAGACCGGACCGGCAGCCATCATTGCACCGAGGAGGACTTACCCAAATTTGGCTATAGGTTAGAGAAGAAAGTAAACAAATTTTTGGAAGCAAAGGTATATTTTTGCCAACATGCTAGAACCTTCTCTTTAAATATGGCAATTAAATAAAATTCCTTAAAATATATGACAATTCGAAAAATATCCTTTTTACAAGTAGTAGCCCGCCCCCCTTTTTTTGGGTCAGAACGTGGTGAAAATTTTCCACAAAAAAAAAGGTTGGGACTCGGTAGAAGAGTTTATTGATTAATAGATCTTCAATAATAGAGAGCTTACCACTAAGTTATCCTATTTATTTATTTACTTATTATTTCTAAAAAAAGAAAATTATTTAGGTTTTTTATGGTTCATAATGTAAGTTTTATTTTTCTCCTTTACAATTTCTCCTTTTTTTTGGTCTTTCTCTTTTAAAAACAATTAATCCTCCCCCCCACCCTCTTTTTAAATATATAATTCCTCTCTTTCCTTTCACATGTTTAATGAATATACAATAATGGAATTTATTTTTAAATTATATATATATATATATATATATATATTGTAAATTTTTGATAGGAAATATTTGAACTTTGATTTCGTCCTCTACAATTATCTCTATTTTTTCTTGGACAAAAATTTCTCCTTTTAAAAAAAATATGATTTCTTCTCTTTTCTGTTCTATTTACAAAGACAAATTATTATTATTTTGTAGGGGACGATTTTCAGTCCTTTTTTTTTCCATTTTACCCTTCTGTTTTTTTTTCCCCTTTCATCAGTCCCTTTTAATTTTCCTTAATTTTTACATAACCATGCTAAGTTGAACTTCACCTATTTTATTTCCAAGTCTTTTGAGTGAAAACATGAAGATTCAAATTTGAAATAAAAATTCAGTTTTAATATAATACACATTTATTAATTCTTGATTTTAAAAAAATCCATATTTATTTATGCTTTTTTGGGCTTTTTAAAAAATCTACTCTTGTTTGACTAAGGGGGGGGGGTGGGATACATACTCTACTAAATAACAAATATGGTATAAAAACATCTTCTCATCCAAATAAGACAAAAATTCCTAACTTGAGTTTGTCAGATTGTCAATCATACAAGATATAAAAGCATGGGGGACAAAGAGACCCTAGTTATTACTAAACTCCCAAATGAAAGAGCTTCATCTAGTCTACTCTCTAGAAAATCAATTCTCCACAAACACACTAAAAACAAACCCTAACTCTTAAGTAGTTTTTAGGGCAAATAAAATCTGCCTAACCCTAATCCCCCCCCCCAAATTTAAGTTTAGGGTTGTTATTATGACCATCCTTTGACAAAAAACTCTTAAGTGTATTATTGTTCTGAACACCCTACTTATGAACAATGAAAGTGGGAACAATCATCCCTTGACCCCCCCAAAAAAAAAACATTATAAATTTGTTGTTCTGGTGTTAAAACCTAAATAAATGTTGGTGGTGAACTTGGTTGAGTGTTGAGACCAAAAAG
The DNA here is from genome assembly GCA_963920785.1 of Sphagnum contortum. Taxonomy (NCBI): domain Eukaryota; kingdom Viridiplantae; phylum Streptophyta; class Sphagnopsida; order Sphagnales; family Sphagnaceae; genus Sphagnum; species Sphagnum contortum. The sequence goes on along the minus strand of OY987293.1, from coordinate 12,771,214 downwards.
GAATGAGGGCCCTAGTAGCACTCAATTCATTACCTAAAGTCTCATTGAGGGTCCATGGAAATTTTATATGCTTTTCTTCCTAGATGCACCAATTTAAGTTTTTAAAATCAATGTACCTTTTTAACATCATCGTGATAACAAATTTTGTTTACTAATGTTGTAAGCTATTGATAAGTTTACATGATAATTTTTTTTCATATTTTATAGAAATATGCGAAATAATTTGGATTGAATGTATAGAATATTCAAAAACATTCATAAAACAATGTAATTAGTGATTTTTTTCATTTTTAAAAAGACGCAAAATGCTTACAAAATGATATAATTATCCACAATAGTTATTCACATCTTTACATAATAATATAGAATGTCATGATAAAAAAAAATGATTTTTTTTAAAACACTATAAGAATCATGGATTTTTAATTCATCGCATTCCATAGTCAATTATAATATGTCATATCATTATGGCAAGCATTTTCACTTTCTTTTTCAACAATCCAAAAGCAATCACCCAAAGTGGTAAGGTTTGTTCCCAAGAGCTTGTTTACACCTAAGACATTTATGCATAAACATCTTGTGATCACATTCCAATTTCTAAATCATGGCCATGAACATTGGCATTATGGAACATCACTACAACAAAACATGGCATCCATGATTGATCCTTTTTGACTAAATTAGTCATTTATGTCATTTTTAGTTGAATTGGACCTATCACTTATGCCATGTGTAGTTGTATTGGTTTAGTTATGAATGTCATGTCCTGGTGCAATGCATGCAAACCCTACTAAAACTTTTTCATTTTGGGGGGCAACACAACTTCTGCTGAAAGTTTTTTTACAAGGTTTGAAAATTAATGAATTTGATGCATCCATGGGTTTCTCAAATGGTGTTAAGGATTTAAAAAAATTGGTACCTAGTTTTGTAAGAAATGCAAACCTAACATGCATCCTTTTGTTTTAGAAAAAAAAGGGAGATGGAACTTTTAAAATAAGACTTTTAGGATGAGACTAAAATGAATTCACAAATGTTAATTTAGTTGAAGTCACCTTAAGAAAGAAAGCTTTAGTGCAAGTTGAAGCAAAAACAATGTATGAACAAACCATAACACCTATAACAAACTTTCACAAAATTCACCACAACTTCGAACTTTGGAAAAATCAACATTTTTCTCCGTATATTATATATTTATTAATAACATGGACTACATCAAAGTGGCAAATGCCCCTAACTTGGTGGAAGTGTCATCCATGGAAATTTTGAAATGTGTTGTTTATTGTCCATATGTTAAATCTTGGGCATTTTAGGTTGACATATTGAAATTAAACACATTTTTCAATTCAACAAAAATGCTTACAAACTTGTGACAATGCAACTTGAGATTCAAGAATTGGGACAACTTAGTCATGGTTTTAATCAAAGTGGCTAAATGATCCAACACTTGATTATGCATGAAAATGTGAATAGATGGAAAATCTCTTCAATGAATAAATAAATAACATTGATATGAACATGCATGTGTTGAACAATGTTGGGTTCTTTGATGATGGCAAGTTTAAATGATAGTAGTTTTGATGCATTGTGATTCAAGCATAACTTTTGTGATCATAACATGGTTTAGGCACTCTATTAGCATGGATTTTTTATTCTTCAACTCCTCATGTTAAAAGGAATTAATTTCTTGTTTGAAATTGGTAATAATTTCTGAATTATGAGGATGATTGTGCATGGTTTTTGATGATGTTGCTCTTTGAATATCAAAAATACCAATTGGATATAAACAAATTTATCAAAAATGATTTTGGGTGAAAACACATCCAATTAAACTACTTTGTGTATTTTTTCAAAGTTGAATGGAAAATACAACATATCATAAAATTGTTAAGCATATAATTTGATTGGTTTAGAGATTAGAAAATAAATAATTTTAAAATTATATGTAATAATTTTTTAAAAATTATAACATAGATTGTTACATAGGTTATTATAAAATGCAACTAGGTTGAAACTTATTTTTTACAATGTCAATTTTTATAAAAGTAGATACAAGTAAATGTGAAAACACATTGATAGAATGGAACACAAAAGATGGAATCTTGTTCCATTATTCATAACTTGCAGTTCACATTACCCATGATGATCAACTATTATTTCCCCTTTTTCTTATGTTCCCAGATGGTTTTCAATAGTTCATCATTATTTATGTCATTTTCAAACTTCATTTAATAGAAATATGATGGACATGAAAAGACGCATGTTAATTTGTTTTTTCATATTCATGTTGGTGGGTAGGCGAAAAAAAAGTGAAATAATTAAACTTAAAAGTGATGTAGGTATGAATTATCTTTGAAATGGTTTGGGGACAATTGTACAATAGATTTAGAAAATTCTCTCATATATACAAGTTCCTTATTCCTTTCGTCATTGGAATTTGATTGTGAATAATTGTTTGCAATCAACATTAAATAATTGTGAGTGCACCCAAAGTTCAAATTGGGCCCACCCTGGGCTTTGCCTTGTGTGCGCCCTTATCCTTGCGCCCACGGTTAAGCTCCCGGCCTCAAGCTTCACACTATAGTTTCCTATTGCATTGTAAAGCTTTATCCACTTCTTGGATAAAGTACTCCAACGTTTTTTTTCCCTTGCATTTGAAGGCACCTCCCCCACACTGAAGATGGTAATGGTTGCTTGGACCTTCAGCCATTCGCATGCAAATCTTCTGCCATTCAAATGAAAAACCCATTTATACTTGATGCTGGGTATCTGGCCTACAACATCATGGGGCTGCCACCCTTAAGGCTACAACCCTAAAATTAGTAAAGATCTTTGGGAAAATGCTTTTCTCTCCTACATATAGCCCTAAACCCTAAACCCCAAAGAGACTTGGTAATGTATTTGGAGTCATCTTCTATGAGTAAATAAGCCTCTTGCAAAAAAGGAGAGATATTAGAGTTATCAGTAAAGTCACCCTCCGTTTCACCTCCTATCTCCTCTGCTTTCGCCCCCTATCCCCTCTTTCAGTGGTATTCACAAAGTAAGGAAATTTGATTAAATCTGGGTATGAAATGCTGAAACTCAGCATTTAATGCACAAGGTTCGATAGTAATTATAGTAGTTGTGCATGTAGGAGCAGTGAAAAAATATGCAGCAGCAGTGCAGGCGCTCAGGAAAAACGAAACACGGGATGAAACTCAGTTTACCACCAAAATTGGTAGAAAAACTAGTTTGGGTCCCAGTTATTTCCTTTTGTAAAACTTTCATTCCCAGTTAAGCGTTTGATGCCCTATTATGCCGAAACTAGCCATTCTCGCCCCCTAATCGCTTGACTTTACGGATAACTCTAGTACACCTACTCCTTTTGAGAGTGGGAGGGATTCATCTTCGATGGCCCAGGGGTTGGGGACGTCCCCAAAACGGGGAGCCTTACTTGGCTACCACCTCATATTAGGATCCTTTTGTGGGCTATCCAAGATGCCCTACCCTAGGGGGCTATGCTTAACACTCTAGTGCTAAAGTCAGTAGCTAAAAATAGTGTTGCTTTGGTGGAAGCCTTGGATTCTCCCCAGTGGAAGCATTAGACTGCAGCTTTGTGTGTACTAGGGCTATGGGGTTGTGCAAGTTCAACAAGAATTTAGGGATCCTCAGATTGTTGTAAAGCTCTACTTTGATCCCATTTTCAGACTGGCAATTTTCTGAGCTGAGCACACACAGAGGCATCATGAGGCTAGTCTGGGTTTTTTTTTTAGGGCAACCCAATTGTCTTTGAGTGAGTCTCTAATGAATCCATTCACTGACACATACATAATTAGGCAAACTCATCATCTATCTAGTTTGTATAGAATTTCTACTCAGCTTAAAATCACTCCTTAAAAATTCTTAATTTATTTGGAGGTCTCCTTATATTCATGAACATACCTCTTTTTACCTAAAAAGAAAGGAGTGGGTATTATGCCAATTTCTTGAGAGTGGGAGGGAAGTTATGCCTAGGTATATAGTTAGAAATTCAAAGGAACAAACTAAAAGAAATTATCTAACTCTAACCCTCTTTCATTCACACAAAAAGAGTTGACAAATGATGTACCCTAATGTCACTAGGGTTAAGGAAGGGCAAGTGCTTTGAGATAAACTCGTTTCTAGGAATAAATATCTTTTATTTTTTTAAGGTTTGTGTTTGAAGTTAGGATGGAATAAGGATGTTACTTTGACTCCTCAATCAATTTTAAAATATTGAAATATTCTTTTTATTATAATTCTCCACCTTAGTTTTGAATCATTCAATGAAAAGTTAAAAATTAATCCCATTGTATTATCATTGTTATTTCTTCTATTGTGTGAACAACAAAGGGGTTAGTTCACTCCTTATTTGTCTCTTCTTTGTAATCTACAAATTTTCATGTTCATCAAAATGCTTGCCTCATGCATTACAATGGATGAAGCCCCCAAAGGGTGACGGAAAGTCCCAAAATGTGAGGGTAGGACTTGGGTGGGCACCACCACCTTGTCCTAGGCCCAATACTTAGGGACTTCCCCCACCATTGGACCTCTTTACCCTACACATAACCATCCGTCATGACAATCTCGACGCTTTGATTGACTATTGAGTCATCAAATAACAACCTATAACCTTCAACCTCCGTTTCATAGCAACCTATTAGATAGCACAAGGTACCACTATCCCGGGCTCTCATCGACCCAATGATTCTATAGCCTTTCATTGCTTATAGATGAACATTTCATAACCACATTTTGCATGGATGAAAAGAGGGCAATCTCAATTCTCATGAGGGATGATTACGTCCAATAACTAGGACGAGGCGCGCCGATTACCAAGAATAGTCAAGGTGCAGATTTCTCACATGAAATCTCGACACATCCATGACACACCTCTCGACTATTCTCGCAGTAACCTGTGCCCTTGCCCTCGTCCCTGTTCACCTAATCCATCAAGTCACAGAGTCATTACTTGTACGCTATGCATGTCGATCATAAATAAATAGTTTGTAGGAGACATTCATTATGTTATACACGAGGGGACTTGGGAAAGAGAAACAAACTGCAAAAATCAATAAAAATCTGACAATTGATCCTAACAGAGGATCTAAATTTGAAATAGCTACTTAAAATGGGTAGGTAAACCCACCAGATTTTTTTTTAAATTAATTTTTAAAAAAAATCCCGGAAAAAATTCAAACACTTGGTTGACATAAGAACAATCTCGGAGTGTTCTTCAACTCAAGAATAATATTAATAAATAATAATAATAATAATAATAATAAATTAATAATCTACTAACCCTAGTGATCATCTGTTAGGAGTGAACAAGGCCACAGCAGCTTCTTCTCCGGAGGAGTAGTAGCATGAGGAAGAAGAAGAAGAAGTGTGTGTGTGTGTGTGTGTGTGTGTGTGTGGCCTGCTGAACAAAGCAGCAAGCAGCACATGGGGCCACAGATATGGTGCTGTTTACACTGTCACCAGTGACCAGCACCCATGCCACTCATACGAACTACTTTTGTGTGTACCTTTTACTTACACAAGGCATTATAACCGAGTGGCAGTGAATAACATGGCTGACATGTGTGCTTTGTGCTCCTCAAGTGAATTTTTTTTTACTGTTTTTTTGGTGACAAATTTTTGTACCGATTTTTTTCTACCAAGAATTTATTGGGGAAAATTTTGAATATAAGTTTTTTTTTTAAAAATTAAATTTGAGTAATTTTTCTTTAATTTTTTTGGGAAACTTTTTTTTCCAATTTTTTTATATCACAAAATTGAGGGGGAAAAAAAAAAGGTGCAGAAATTAGAACTAAAGAGGGAATTTGGTTCAAATTGTTGAGTTCCATCTTCAGCAAAAACTATACATAAATATATATATTTATTAATTATTAATTATTAATTATTAATTTAAAAATTTATATAATTGCATTATTAACCAGGGAGAGAAGAGAGAGAGAGAGACAATTTACTGTACTAGTTGTCGCAGCTGCTCTGTCCCACACCGACAGCTTTGAATGCTTCAAGAGAGTCGGTTTCAGAAGTTTTGGTTTGAATGCTTACAGAGAGGGAGTCTCGCTCGGGTTTCAGAAGTTTTGGTGGACATGATGTAACCAACACTCAATTATGCTTGCTTCACCACCATTGACCAGGGTGGGCACATCTCTCTCTCTCTCTCTCTCTTCTGGAGTCTCTTAAGTAGAGTTTCCAAAGTCCTGGCTCAACTGGGAGAATCTTTAACCCTTGGGTTTAAAGATTGGGCTTAAAGAATGTTTAACCCTCGGGCTTAAAGATATCCCTTTTAAGCTTAAGCCTTTTGCTACTTGTAACAAATCCATTACCCTTGTCACAATAACATGATCCATATCCCTCTTTATGTTGAAAAATCAAGTAAGTCCATTAGATGTGAAACCACCCAACTCAAAATTTCTCTAAACTTTTTTGTTAGAAAACTTTGTTGATGATTTTATATTTATTAGAGATTGAATGTATTAGGGTTTGGCAAATTGGGGCACCTATCGAGGTTTTGCCAATTCTGGCTCCTATTGAGACTGTGCATCAAGCTTGACAGGTGAAGAAGGCCAAGCATTGACTAGGAGTCGGAATTGGCTAAACCCTGTCCAACTCCCCTAGCATTAACAGCTGTTAGAATGGCCAAAGGCGCCTACCGATTATGAATAAGTTCTACATACTCGGCACTAACAGCTGATTCAGCATGAGAATTAGTCAATGAAAAGGGAGGATAAGACCTAACCCTAAACTCATTTTCTTTAAGTAGTCCTGACCATTGGCGACTTGAATGGAATTACATGTCCACTGGAAAATGGAGGAACGTGTAAGACTGAATTTGAGGTAAATGGAATGTCAAAAGTTTTTGTATGCATAGTCCTAACAATAGGAGGTTATGTATGTTAATGGTTCAGGTTTCAAGTTTAGGGCTTTACGAGGTTATGTATGCTGAGGCTTAGGGTTTATAATGTAGGGCTTCTTTTCAGTGTGAAAGATTTAGGAGGATATGTATGTACCCTGAGGTTTATGGTTTAGGGGGTGTTTTTTCTTTAGTGTGAAAGATTTAAGAGGATATGTATGCTGAGGTTTAGGGTTTAGGGGTTTTTTCTAGTGTGAAAGATTTAGAAGGATATGTACTCTGAGGTTTATGGTTTAGGGGTTTTTTTAGTGTGAAAGATTTAGGAGGAGAGATGTATGTTGAGGTTTAGGATTTATGGTTTAGGGGTTTTTTTTAGTGTGAAAGATTTAAGAGGAGATGTATGTTGAGGTTTAGGATTTATATGGTTTGGGGGTGTCCATTTTTTTAGTGTGAAAGATTTAGGAGGATATGTATGCTGAGGTTTAGGGTTTATGATGTAAGGTTTTTTTTTTTTTTTTTTTTTTCAGTGTGAAGTATTTAGGAGGATATGCATTCTGAGGTTTAGGGTGTAAGATTTTGCAATCTTTGGGTGTGCAAACTTGAAGAAGAGGTTATGTATGCTCTTTGCTGGGGGGTTTTGGGTTCAAGGGGCTTTCTTTGGGTGTCCAAGCTTTGAGAAACTGAAAGCTTTGGACTTGCTTGCACACCTAGTACTTTTTTGCATGCCCCCCAAAAATACTGGCTGATTTCATGTTGTTCATCACCAATAATTTCAACTTGTCAGGCTCTTTACTTGAACTTGTTTTCAACTGCATGCAAATTGGAGGGAGGAAGTGCACTTTTGGGCACATGACTTTTTATGGAAGAAGAGAAGAATGGTTCAGAAATTGAAAAAAAAAAAAACAAAGGCTTTTCAAATAGGCTTAGTAGTACTAGCCTTGGCATCTTCAACACTAATCATCATTCAACTTTCTTCATACAACAATTTATTTTTGTGAACAATTTAAAGGCATCTTTGTTGGGGAAAATTCAGGCATCTTTTTATTTTCATCAACAAATCTTTTGAAAATAATTTATTACTTGACAGACATGTGTAATTAATGTTGCCCCTGTACTCTATTTCAGAACTTTAAAACAAACTGTCTATTTATTTATTTATTTTATTTATTTATTTTTATGGGCATAATAATTTTGTTAAAAAATAAAATTCTCGCACCTATTGAAAACTTGAATGGGGTTCAATTTTTTTTAAAATTCTTCCATCATCAAACCAGTTGAATTAGAACTATTGACTATTTTGTCATATTATCACCACCATGGCCACCATGAGCCTCAAAATAAATTTGGAATATGGGGCAATCAAAGTGGGGTCCAAAAAAATTTTAAAAATTGCAATGGAGGAACCATAATTGTTTGATCTGCCCAATTTCCTTTGGCAAGATGGAAATACTTGAGATGAGGAGGGAGTTATCCCTAAAGTAGTCCAAACTAACTAGCGGTACTCGGCTCTAGTTTACTCAAAACTGGGGATGAAATCAAAAGTCAGGACTAAAACAGTATGAAGGGAGATCAAGAATAAAGAGGGGAACAAACTGATTTTGCTTACTTAAATTGATCCTCACATGAGTTTGACCCCCAGTTTTGGATTGGCCTTGCTCTTGCTTTCACTGCTACTCGAATGCTTTCATATAAATCAAGTCTTGAGAGAATAAAATATTGTGCAATTCTTGTGACCTGATACCCAATTTCATCAAACGGTACCCAGTTCTGCTCACTTTACAGCTAATTGGGGATGAAATAGGGCCAAAGATGGGATGGGTTTCTTCACCAAAAACCCTAATTCTACTAGACAACCAAATATCGAATTTGATTATTTTGCATCCCTTTGAAATGGAAATTGGCCATGGATTTTTAGTTTTCAAACAACTACAATGTCACATTTTGATGTGATTCCCATACTTACATTTTGTGAACTCCAATACTAGTCTATTATTCAAGATATGAAATGGGACTAATTATCTACAAATCTATGGTTACACCAAGGAATTCTCAACATAGTTGGGGACATAAGGTCCTTAAGGAAGGCTAAGTGCACATACTCTAACTAGGACCATGCCTAGATTTGATGCCTATGGAAAGTATTTAACCCACAATGTACCTACATGGTCTAAAAGGGATACATGGAGAGGATGAATAGCTACCCCCATCCACAATTATTGAATGGTACATACGCTTGCCAAAAAAGGCTTATCCACCCATTATGCCTATTACCTAATGGCTAGGGTGGACTAGGCCTCTTGACCACTTTGCAAATATGGTAGGTTGTAACTTATGGGTTCCATCCACTTACATTAGATAAAGCCAAATGTTATCCATTAAAACACGGACCCTTTATAAGTAACCAAGCCAAAGGCCAAGCATAACAATGGCTATCGAAATAGATTGACCCATTGGATCCATGAAACAAAATGTTTACATTATTATTTAGCTTAGGGGGACAATGGCCCTAAATACGGGAAATTTTGGATGTGATGCACCATTCATAGTAGTTTTATTTCATTTGGTTTATGTGTGTGAGCAATGATAATTATATGTGTTGACATCATAACATATAACAATTGTCGAGTGTGTTATGTTAATTACTTGGTTAAATTTTCATTAGACTAGTTTTAACCTAAGTTAATGCAACTAATTATGTTTTAGCTTCGAACCAATTCAAACGTGAACAATGTTCAAATTATTTTTTGTTTGAGATCTAATCTTAAAATTGTGTGTGTGTCAAATCAATTTTGGTGATTTAAGATTTTAGAAAACACAAGTTTATTGTTATAAATTTTTTTGGTTTTTATGCAAGTGAGTTGTATTTCATTGCACATTGTTTTGTACATGTATTGCATTTCGTGTTTTGGGCTTAGATTCTTATTGTTTGCAAGTGAGTTGTATTTTGTGTTTGGATGTAATGTGTTAATCAAAATAATTTTACATCATTTGGTTTATGTATGTGAACAATGATAGTTGTAAACGTTGACATAGTAATACATGATAAGGAATTTGAAAATAAATCAATAACAATTCCCCCTCGAAACTTTGAAACCTAAAGGTTCATGTCACAAAGTCACACAAACAAATAGCAAAGCTTGTTCTATTGTTTGTACCTTTGAAAAGAAGTCGAATTGCTTTGGATGTGAACTTTTTAAGCATCACATACCATATGGCAACCCAAAAATGCACCACAAGGGAAAATGTCGTTGATATAAAGGGATAGAGACCAAGGTTGTAATGGGAGAACACCATTAAACATAGACGCTCAAGCATTCAAGGGAAAAAGGGGTGTAGGGTTTAGAGACATTTACAACCCCAAACATGTGTCCAAGCTCAAATATAGGTCGAGTACCGGAATTTTTTCAAAATAATATTAGACAAAATGAGGCTTGATAGGTATCTCCAATATTAATCCTAGGGACATAGGGTCTCAACCCGTATATATTTTAGGAACATGCCCGGATAGCCGTAGGTTATTTGGTGCAAATTTTAAGTGTTGAAACTTGAGATTAGTTATTATAGAGTTATAATATGCTGAAGGATTTTGGTTTTTTTTAGAGGATTTTTTTGAAGATTATATTTTTGGCATGGTGAAATATTTGAGTTTCCATAAGTCTTCTTTTGCTTTAAGTTACTTTTTAATGTAAATGGCAAGGCCACAATGTGACACACCCCCTTGTTTCTCCACTTTTGGAGGGTGTTTTGAAAAAGGGTATATCAATGGGTACCATGGAAAAAAAAGAGAACAAAATGACACATGGTTTTACTTATGATTAAGCCCTTGACCATGGGTTTAGGGTTTAATTTTTAATAACCGAAAATGGCGGTTCTCTGACTTTTTTTGGCCCAATAAACTCTCGGAACTAGTGCTTCTCTAATTCTAAAATACTAATAAAACTAGAACCATTGGGTATTATCAAAATCAAGTACCTGCCAAATACCCGTGTTTGTTTGTTTTTAAAATTTGTGAAATAAGAGGGGGGTGACGAGCATGCACCAGAGGACGTAGCCAAATTTGGGTACAAGTTGGAGAGGGGAAAGTAGAAAAATTTAGGATTCCTCTTATAAATTGGGGACTTATTGGAACCTGTTTCTCTACATATGACTACTTTAGAATGTATTTATTTCGCTCCTGATGTGGCGACTTGGGCCCATTTTTTCATTAAATTTTTTGAATTTTTTTAAAGAATCAAAGGACCTACACTTCTTCTAGTTTTAATTTTTTTTCATAGAATTTTTTTTTAAAACCCCTGGTTCGGGATGCTTCAGAAAGCCTAAGAGAACCGGAGGATCTTACAAAATAACCGGAAAAGAGCCCACAATTCTATAAATCGTTAGTTGACCGGTTCTTAGATTTTCTAGAGAACCACGGTTAATAAATCAGAATGGGTGCTCTCGTTTTCGAGAAAGAACTATAGGTATCTATCAGACCCCAGTTATTTGATTCTGAGACCCAAAGTGAGAACCTCCGGATATCAGTTTCCCAGTTCTGATACCAAAAGGGCTGCAATGAATGTTCACAAGCATGGCTTTGAACTGCACTCAGGCCTAGTATGTTACTTGGAGAGGTTGTTGCATAGTGTAAATTGAAGGTGCCTTACATGACACAATTTTCCCACTCCAGGAGCAACTGGGGATTTTTGAAACATGATATTTTTGGCTTGTGTTGAAACTTGGGATTGGTTATATAGAGTTCTAATATCTGAAAGGATTTTGGTTTCTTTTAGAGGATTTTTTTTTTGAAGATTGTATTTTTGCATGGTGAAATATTTGAGTTTTCATCATTCTTCGTTTTCTCTTCATTTTGTTTTAAATATTTTTTTAATATTTAAATGGCAAAGTCACGGTGTGATATATTGTTTGTGAACAATTTTTTGAACAATGTCAACATTTTCACACAAAATTTAACTAAACAACACATGTTCATATGTCAATGAAATGGCATGTTGAAATAACTCTGACACACAAGCCCTTGTCACAAAGGAGAAAGGAGAAAGCACTGACAGCAGCAGGAGTGCCTTCCCCTATACATAACACAACCCATGTGGTTTTCATGATGAGAAAGAAATGCAAAGAACTCAGTGGCAGGAGGACTTTGTGTTAGCTTTCCCTAAAACATGGATGTTCTGCCCTTGTGGCATGTGAGGTACCTTAGCCTACACATCAATGGTTGACTACTGCTAGGTAATCTGTCTGGGTAGCAGCATGTGAGGTTTGAGCTTTGAGCCCAGGCCTTTGGGTTGCAAGGTGGGAGGGCCATGGGCTCTCCACATGCATTACTGAACCTTGGGTCTGAACTCTGAACATCTGAACTCTGAACACATCAAACACAAGCTTTCACCCTGCTACCGCATTTTTGGAAAGACACAAAGACACTTGCACTTTGGTTCATCAGCAAATTTTCTAAATGGAAATTTTTTTCCCTTCTTTTTCAAACACTGGAGTTATTAGGGTCACAATCTTTGTCATTGTCAATTGCCTTGAAAAATAAGGACCAACAATCTCAAATTTTGCCACATGTATAGATGAATGCTACTGGATCCTGGAATAGAGATGATGGTGAAATCGTACTTACAGAACATGATTTCACTGCAAATCCATTGTTAATTTTGCTTTTGCATCTTGGGGTGATTCAAGCTTGTTAGAGAACACAGCATGAATCTTGTTGTCCTCAGATTTAAACCCTAAAATCAGCATAGTGTGATCAGATGATGTTTCCATAGCACTGACTTTGTATGAATCACTGAAAATGCAAAATCAATGTTGCACCAACTATGACAAGCATCAACAAATGACCCATGAGCCAAAGCTCAAGAAAAGCAGGACATTGGATTTACACTCAAATCTTTGGTCCTTCACAAACTGGCTCAGAATAGGGTTTAGAGTTTAGAAAATGCTGACAGAAACTGTATCATCTGCTGCCACTGTTGTTTGTCTCCACCATTTGTACTTCTGAAACCACCCATTTGCCTCTAAATTGCTGTGCATGCCACCAGAAACAAAATTCCCAACAACTGAGTCCCAAAATGGGTTTTGCAATCCTCGTTTTAATCCTTGCAATGCCAACATCAACATTCACCAGTGAATCTTCAGGTGCTTTTTTCTTGAATGCTACTGCATTAGAAAGGGACAGTCCTCCAAACATAGACACAAAAAAGCAGCAATGAGCAACTCGATCCTGCAGTAGCCCCAATATCACAATCCACCCACCACCCCAATTCAAGAAAAAACCTGGATGTATCACCATGCCATTCTCATCAAGTGCAATTCTAGTAGCATAAAGAACAACCAATATCCTTCCCAAGTGCAATTCTAGTATCAAAAACAGACAATTGCAGTTACCTGCATGCAATTCTAATATCATAACCCACCTTCTTCGCAAGTGCAAATCTAGCTCACATAAGCAGACAATTGCAGTTACCCATATCAAGATGTAGCACATGGATCAAGCATAAATAACAACTCTGCTGATTCATGGACTAAATACCTCCAAAAGATTCAGCTTTCATTGAATTCTAGAGGAGAAATATTAGAGGAATAATATTTTGTGTTGACAAAGAAGAAATTGGTCCCAATGTGGTCTCAAATCTTCGCATGTCAATTATTGTCTCTTAGCGCATTTTACAGGTAACTTTATTATCCATACCAAGTTAAATCCTCATGTGACTTTTTTGATTTGAGATTATTAGAACATCCCAATTGTATGAAGTGTGAAGTTGGGTACTAATGTTTATAACAAGTCAAATTGTTCCATGCAACTTTTGTCATGTTACGGAACGACAAGAACACATATGTTGATAGAGGAAAAAATACATGAAGGGTTCTACCTTGCAAACAAAGTAGGGTAAAATGGATATTGGATGATGAAATGATTGAAAATTACAATAAAGTTACATGGAAGCGCACAAATGCTTTCACTAAAGGTTGGAATCTAGAAACCAAAGCAAATAATGTTAAACATATTGTCAATGTTGTACATGTTGCTACAAATGAAGATGGCGGTTATTTGTCAAGTGCCGAAAACAATTTTAAATGCAACATTTTGTATATGAAGTAATATTTTAATGAAAGCAAGTTTTCTGTGAAAACAATTTTTCAATGGAAGTAATTTTTTCAATGAAAGCAATTTTTCAATGGAAAGATTTTTCAATGCAAGGATTTTTTCAATGCAAGTAGTTTTTTTTCATGAAAATATTTTTTCAATGCAACATGTTTTTTGAATGAAAGCAATTTTTCAATGCAAAAAGGTTTTTAAATGAAAGTAGATTTTCAATGTAAATGATTATCCAATATAAGTATTTTTCAATGCAAATAAATTTTCAATGTATGTAGTTTTTCAATGAAAATAATTTTTCTTCATACAATTCTTTTTAATTAATTTTTTTTTCAATGCTAGCAAGTTTTCCATTCAAGAAAATTTTCCATCTAATTAATTTTCCAATACAAAAAAAAATTCAATGCAAGGAATTTTCCAAAATTTTTTTTTTTAAAAATCTTAAATGAATCATTGATTTTATATTTTTTTTATGTAGTTAGCTGGGAACCATTATTTTGTTTCTTTAGATTTTCATTAAAATAAAGTTAATAACAATGGAAACACCTTCATTAAATCTTGTTCATTCATCATTTGAATGTATTACATTCATATGGCTTTAATTTGGTTTCAACATACAAATATGAAATAGGCAATTGTATTTTTGATTCTATATCTTATTTATTGGATAATCATTTATCATCTTGAATTAAGGAAAAATAGCATGGCATATTTAAATCAATGTTTATTATTGAATACTAGTAAACTCAACAATGTCATGTTTGAAAATTAAATTCAAGTTTATTGTTTGATTTGCATCAAGGCATGGTCACAAATGAACATCAATATGTGACAAAAATGACATTAAGTGCTAATATGGGAGGTTTGTGAGGAGATTTCACTGCAATATTGAATATCTACAAAGGCCAATTTACATTTGGAATAAATTATCAAAACACATTATGTTTCAATGTGGCATGGATTTTTAATCTATCCTTTTACATATAACGTATAATTTTGAACATTTTGAACCAATTCAGTATGTTAATGGTCTATCTAAGTCTTCACCTATTTTTCAAGTTCATAATTCCAAAGTTTGCATAGATTTAGATGATTTTCTATCTATTTCGGAATTAGTGATGCAACAACCTCTTATTTAATTATCGCAACTACTTACACATTTTTATTGGAATGAAAAATCTAATTATGCATTAATGGATATTTTGAAAATTAGTTGGTATTCACCATTAGAGTATGTTGTTTCATTGTTCAACGCTTCTTGTAATACAAATATTATTAATAATTAATTAAAAATCGTATTCAATACTTACAATTTTTTTGAAAAACAACATTAATGTTCGTGTCAATGAGATTTTGTTTAATCCTTTCATTTCAATTCCCCTTATCAAAGTTTTTAAAATTCCCAAAATTCAAATGGAACATTCCCACCTGATCGTTGAATATAATGTAACACAAACAAGGGAAAAAAAATATTTTGATTCGGCACTTTATGACAACAATATCTGGAAATTATTGGAGGTTTGTCCAAATTTAATTTATTACACAAAAACATCTAAATTCATAAGTAAGTGAATTAGTAAACAAGATCACAAATTATGAATCACATGAAATATATATAGATACAAAAAAATCACAAGAAATTTCATAAATGATAAAATTCAATTTTCATATGTTCAAACACTCTAAAAGAAATTTAAAAACCAATTCTCACATAACAACTTCTTGTTAAACATGATGTTCAACCAAATAAAATAGAACATAATATCAATATAAAAGAAAATACACATAATTCAATGTACATTGACATTATAATAAATTTGAATATTGTAGTTTATTTAAACAACTGAATGAAGAATAAATATTAATATTTGATAATGTTATGTATACAAAACAATTATACCTTGATACATCGATATGTTTATTTTTTATAAGGAGTGTTGAAATTGGAAAAAAATTTGCATTGAAACTCATAATTCAAGGATTATTATTATATAATAAAGACATATCTTTTGACTTAACAAAAACCAAGGCTTTACTTATGGCATTAATAGGTAAAGTTGTTTTCAATATTGATGGTTTAACAATATATTCAACATTGAACATTCCTATTTGACAATCCTTATTTAATTTATTAAACTTATCATCAGATTCATTGAATAGGTTTACATGTTGATATGAATAATTACAACTTGCTGTGATAGATAAAATGTCATTTCTTGGTGCTAAAATGTTTAATGTTATAGATAATAGGTTAAGATCATAAAACACATTCAAAACAAAAATTTTAGTGGTGTTGATGTTATCATGACAGGTGATTTCTATCAAACACCCCTTGTGAAAAATAGTTGGATTTTTCAAAATATCAAAAATGATGTTAATGCATTAGCACTAAATTTTTGACAAACATATGAACAAAATGTCATGTATCACAAGGAGTTGTAATTGTTATGAATTAAATAAAGTTATGAGACAATTAGTTTGATATGGTTTTTATACAAAATTTAAACAAATTTCATACTGCAAAAAAAATTCAAAAAATATTGAATATATAAATTCAATTTGTAATGGACAACCACCCAATGATTTTATTATTCTATATTTATTTTATACAAATAAACTTATGCAAAAACACAATGAAAATATGTTCATTAACACATTAAGTCCCACATTTATTTTCAAAACAATGGACATCAACCATCAATCATGCCCATCATCTTACAAACTTTCAAATGATTCGAGTAAAACTACAGGTTTGCATTATATAATTAATATTTTAAAAAATATGTTGGTTGAATTATGTGTTGGTAACTATGCAACATCTAATGGTTTTGTGAATGGAGCTGATGACATTGTTAAAACATCAATAACATATTGTGAAAGAACCATTATATGGACAATGTTTCAAAATTCTAAAATTAGAATATCAATAAGAAAAAATATAATCATTATTATAACAACAACATTGATTAAAAATGAACACCAATTGAACCTATCATCAAAGATATAAAAGTTGATAAATCCTAATCATTTATCATAACAAAGATTCAATATCCAATTCACCTTGTAGCAGTAATAACCATTCATTGTTCATAGGGATTATCATTAGATGAATTGGTTATTGATCCCATTAATGTTAAAAAACATGGGGTAACATATACAACATTATTTCACATTTGAACAAAATAAAAACTATTTTTGTTAGCCCTTCTCCAACATGATTTTTTTTATATGGATCTAAAAGTACATGTAGGAATGAATAGATTGAAAAAAATTGCAATTTGGATACCATTAATTCTTCAATTAAAAAACTTACATAATTATCATGTAATTATCCAAGCCTTGAATACAACTTCTTTACATGAAGACATCAATCACAATCATAACCTTCAAATGTCTCATATCTTATTTCTTATAAAAACAAGAATACATGATGCATCAACAAATGTGCACAAATTTATAAATTCATCAAAGTATTCATATATTTCAATCCATGGTGGTCATGGGTTAATGATGATGTATGACATACACATGCATTTAGATTCCTTGAATACAATAACTAGTGATGGCTCAAAATATATAACAACAATTTTTAATACTAATACACCAAAAAAATAAACATTGTATGTGTGTATAGAGCTCATTCATGTTCAATTTTTACATTCCTAAACAATCTTCAAACTATAATTCAAGAATCTGTTGAACATCGTCCAATCATTATTATAGGAGATTTTAATGTTGACATTTTAAAAGACAATAACCAACCAAAAAAACCAAAAACTATTATATTTCATGGATAAATTCCAATTAAAATCACAATTTAGTGGAAGCACCACACAAGCTAGATCTCAATTAGACCATATATATGGGCAAATATCCTTAGAAATTAATACAAATATGGTGTAATAAAAGCATATTGGTTAGATTTTCACAAACCGATTTATATTGCATTCAAATTACCAAACACACTTCCAATGTATAACAAAAAACCATTATTGTTTCCATTTATTTAAAGTGTAGTATTTGTGAAAATATGCATGGAAATGATACATTTTTCACCTAATTAATTATTTTCAAAATTTTGGCACCTTGTGGTTTGAATTTGCATTTTTACATTTTTTTTAGGGACCATGTGCAAAAAAAATTCATAAATATCAATACCAAAACAAATGGTTTTTGAATGATTGTTTGATTCACATGTACACCCATCAAACATCATAACAACACACCTTTCATGGAAAACCTAAACCCAAAATTCAACAAAATCAAATTAAAAAAACACCAAATTTCTCAAACTTCGAAATGAAAATGAGACCAAAACTAAAAATCTTTCCATGTAAATTATATCCATTCAATATTGATATTTACTTCAAACATCATAATATTTTATGCACATAACTAAAAATTGTCTACATATTCAAACTTGGATTTTCTTAAACAATATAATTAATCACAACTTTATATTCATTTGTATGGTTAAAAAGAAGACAATGGAACCATGGTTTCAATTTCTAAACATGTACAACGAGTTCTAAGATGGTTAGAAAAATTTATTTGTTAGTACAAATGTGAAATTTTTTTTTAATGATTTTTCATAAAGCCAATAAACTTTCATCCAATATAACTTGAGTTCATAGTAAAACATTAAATGTAATATCT
Source organism: Sphagnum contortum (assembly GCA_963920785.1). Classification (NCBI taxonomy): domain Eukaryota; kingdom Viridiplantae; phylum Streptophyta; class Sphagnopsida; order Sphagnales; family Sphagnaceae; genus Sphagnum; species Sphagnum contortum. The sequence goes on along the minus strand of OY987293.1, from coordinate 12,752,600 downwards.
TATTTTCAAGACAGAGCCTCTTGTGGGAGAGCCACTTGTTTATTACCTACCAACTAGGACCGACCAACTAGGTAAGTAGTAAAAACATCCCCTACCTACTATGTACAAACTATTTTACTTACCTAGTAGTCCCCTATTTTGTTACCTACCTGTCTATATGTTAGACCTACTTCTTATAGAATGGGTTACCAAGATGAAATCGGGTAGTAACTCAGATGAGGATCATCCACGAGTGAGTCATAACAGGCATTGAGTGGATGGTGGCACTGGTTGGTGAAGGTTCACTCTGGCCTTTGTTAATGATGTCATGACACCGTCTTTAGTCTTTAACGTAGGTTGGCTGTCCCCTCAAAGATAGTCTCCTTTTTTGTCAGAATCATAAGGGTAATGTGCAAGGCCGAAAAAGGTGTGCAAAAAGACAAGTGAAACCAGTGTTGGACAGAGCTTGTTAGGAGGTGTTTAACATCTTTCTTTCTTGCTAATGAGAGCGAGCTCTTTCACAAAAGATAATGCACTGATGATGGCTTGCAGAGTTCAATTCATTTGCTTGCACATGGCCACAATTCATGTGCAAAACATTTGTATGATACATCTGCAGAGAACAGATTGAGCAATCAATTTCATGTAGATTTTACGTGTAAGGTATTTGACATGTCTTTTGAGATGGACCTTCAAGTGAGAGGATTTGCCTATTTGGGGCTCAAGTTTGAACCATTTAGAGGCCACCCTTGTGACAAATTGGGTTGAATCTAAGGCCAACTTTAGGCCAGAGTCCGAGGTCCAATTTCCTAGGAACCAGTTTGGACTGATTTGAAACAAATTGAATCCTTGAGTTGGACTGTACCTTGGTCCCTAGCCTGATTCTTGGTTCTCCAAATCAGGAGCTCTCCTTTTAGCACTGCTGTTTTTGGTCTGAACCAATTGATTTTCCCTCCAAAACAGGTGCCATGTAGGTTTAACCTCAATTTGTAACTTTTTGGTCTTGGACTCTCATCTAAAAGGCCTTGGAACCAAGAATCCAAAGACCAATTTAAAGCTTTCAACCAATAAGATTGCTTGAATTCATTGGTCTCTGGACCTTGCACCTTCGTCTAAAGTCATCTTAAGTGTTAGGTTGGGTTTGACTTCCAGTTTGACACCATTCATGAGTCGCATAAGTGTTAATGAATGAGAGTTTGAGGAAGAGGGGAGCTGACAAAATGTTTTTGGTGCTCTAAGTTTTTGGACTAGACAAGTTTGCGATTAAGCAATGAGACCGGAGATAGTAATTTTGAATTGCGAGACTTCGAGTTAGTTGGGAAGTCTGCAATGAGTTTAGTCCTATGTGTGTAGAGATCGGGATTAGCTCAAGGTTACAAGGTGAAGCTCAATGTTGAAATTAATCAAATGCATGAGTTGTTATGTGCATATAAATTTAGGTGTTTAATGGAAAGCATGGTTGTATGCATGGGTGTGAAGATGCCAAGGTGAATATTATGAGAATATTCCAGTTTGAAAATGAAAATTCAAAAATTAATTAATTATTCAGTATATATGATGTGCTGAAGCTGCCCTTGTAGTATGGCATTAGTAGCACCTAGGAATTTTTTTGGGAACCCTGCTATATTTTGGCGACATGCTAGAACCTATAGTCTAAATATGGCGATTTCAAAAAAATTTAAAATCCTTGGAATATGGCTATGTTGGGTCAATTTTTCTCTAAAAAACCAAAGAAGGGAGATAGCAAACAAGGGGCACTAGACATTTGTTAAGGTTCATAAGGACAAGAGACAAAAGAGGGTTGGACTAAATGAAGGAGGTGAAGGGTGTGATTAAGAAAAAAATCACATTATAGGACGGCACAAGGAAAAAAAACAAAAAAAAAAAGGGTCGAGGAAGTGCCAGGGTTTCTTTTAAGGATTTTGTGATGTAGTCAAAGTGGCTATCATCCAAAAACTAATTTAGCCAAATCTTGCTACATGCTAGACATGAAAGTACTCTAAAAAGAAGACCAGAATATTCTTGGTTTCCTTTGGAACTTATCATAAAAATAAAAATCTAAGGATTTGGAAATTCTTTTTTCCCGAAATCTGGCTAAATTAGCCATTTTTTGGGTGAAAAATTCTTTGTATAGGTCGAAAATCATAATTTTCAGGTCGAAATTTGGCGAAAATTCGCCAGTAAAAGAAACACCAATTCTGACAATTTTTTTGGTGAAATCTCGCATCCTGGTGACCAAAAAATAAAATGGCACATTGTCCTCACATAATGAGAATGATTTAAAATAATAATAATAATAATAATAAATATATATATATATATATTCTGAAATCGCCATATTCAGAGAGCAGGTTCTATGAGGTCATCAACATATTACTTTCTTCTGTTAACTTGTAGCCATATTTGGCTAAGTCCTCTTGTGAATGGTCGCCAAACCACCTACCTCGCCAAATTTCGGAAAAATAAAATAAATCACTAGGTGAACTTGTAGCCAAATTTGGCTAAATCCTCTTGTGAATGATCGCCAACGCCCTTGGGCGTCAGCTATTCCGCGAAGAAGCCGCCACATCAAGCGCTGACTCAATTGACCTCTGGCACTGTCGGAGAGCCAGAGAGAGAGAGAGAGACAGAGAGAGACAGAGAACATAAGCATTAGAAGAGAGATTCTAGAGAGAACATTTTGTGTGATCGAGGAAAGTAGGTTTTAATGCATCGTCCTTCTCTTCGCAAATTTTCAGGTAATTTGGTTGAGTGTGAAGATTCTTTGTTGTGGGTGTGAAGATTTGTAGAATAGAAGTGATTTAAGTGTTTGTGGTTCTTTCTTATGTTGTTGTTGTTGGGTGGGTTCCTGTCGCAGTTTGTGTAGTCTGAATTTTGGAAGCAAGCTCAAGAATACCACACCACAAGGGTGGAGAGCAGACTGGTGGAGTTGGACATAGACATTGTTGTTCCTTCCCAGGGGTTTAAGAGATGGCACATGCGATTGGGGTCACAGGGCCTGCAGGGCTCATGGTAGCAGTTATGACTGGTGGTGGTGGTGGTGGTGGTGGTGGTGCAAGCTTTTCGTCTTTTGAGGGTTTGAGGGCGAGCAAATCAGTGCAGCAGATGGTTTTAGCTGGCAATCAAGCTTCCAGCTCTGCAGCTCCTTCTACCTTTTTGCAAATCCAGTCTGTGGCTACGGTGTGTGCGTGTGTTTTTTTTCCCCCTTTTTCATGTGCTTTTCTTTCAACTACTTCTTGGACCTTCTTCATAGCTACCAAGCAAGCAAGCTCTGCCTTTCTTTTAACACTTTTTTGATTGTCTGACCAAGCCTGCATTCAGTTGAGTACAGTGTTTTTACCCTCCATTTAAGCAATTCTTTGAAGTACCCAATTGGAGATTTTAGGTGTCTGGAAACTCTTTGAAAAACACCCAACTGGGGAGAGTTTAGATATCTGGCAACTCTGTGGAAAATCCAATTGGGAAATTTTAGATATCTGGCAACTGTTTGAAAAACCCAATTGGGAGATTTTAGATATCCAGCAACTCTTTCAAATATCCAATTGGGAGATTTCAGATATCTGGCAAGTCTCTGAAAAACCGAATTGCAAGGTTTTAGATATCTGGCAACTGTTTGAAAAACCCAATTGCAAGATTTTAGATATCTGGCAACTGTTTGAGAAACCCAATTGGGAGATTTTAGATATGTGGCAACTCTTTCAAATACCCAAGTGGAAGATTTTAGATATCTGGCAACTCTTTGAAGAACCCATTGTGAGATTTATCTGGCAACTCTTTAGAAAAACCCAATTGGGAGATTTCAGATGTCTGGCAACTCTTTGAAGAACCCATTGCGAGATTTATCTGGCAACTCTTTAGAAAACCCAATTGGGAGATTTCAGATGTCTGGCAACTCTTTGAAAAACCCAATTGGGAGATTTTAGCTATCTGTGTGAGCGTGCCATGATTCACACAGATATCTATACAGACTTGAAATCATGGCATGACTCAAAAGATGGAACCAGAGACAAATTTTTTGCTCAATTGCAACTGTTCAAACAAACAGAAAGTTTTGCATAACTGGTCATCTGATCTGTTTTTTGACTCCTTCCAGATTTCTTCGAAACAAGTGACCTCATCTTGCAATGGAAGAAGTATTCCTTTTAGATGAAGGAGTTGCAGTTTATTCTTCCTTCACAACTTTTGTCAAAATCCTTTATTCAACTTTTGATTGTTGTAATTCCATGTTTTAACATTTATTCTGATGGTAATGTTTGCAGCCTGTGAAACCTCCGACAACAATGCCTCCAAAGCGAAGCAAAGTGGAGATAATTAAGGAACACAGCAACTACTTGCGGTACCCTTTGAAGGAAGAGCTTGAGACAGAAGCCCCAAATGTGAATGAAGATGCAATCCAGTTGATCAAATTCCATGGCAGCTACCAACAAGACAATCGTGAGCTGCGAGGACCAGGGCACAAGGCTTATCAATTCATGTTGCGTACAAAGAATCCATCTGGCAAAGTTCCCAATCGTTTGTATCTTGTCATGGATGACCTTGCTGACCAGTTTGGGATTGGAACCTTGAGATTGACAACTAGGCAGACATTCCAGCTTCATGGAGTCTTGAAGCAAAACCTCAAGACTGTGATGAGCACAATTATCAAAAACATGGGATCCACCCTTGGAGCTTGTGGTGACCTGAACAGGAATGTTCTTGCTCCAGCTGCACCATACAAGGGAAGGAAAGAGTACATTTATGCCCAGGAGACAGCTGAAAAGCTTGCAGCACTTTTGGCCCCGCAGGGTGGAGCTTATTATGATTTATGGGTAGATGGAGAGAAAGCAATGTCGGCTGAGTCCCCAGATGTGATAGATGCTCTGAATGACAATTCACATGGGACAAATTTTGAAGGCTCTCCAGAGCCAATCTATGGCATTCAGTTTTTACCTCGCAAGTTTAAGATTGCTGTCACAGTCCCTGGCGACAATTCAGTCGATGTATTGACCAATGATGTGGGACTTGTAACTATCTGCAACAATGATGGCGAGCTTCAGGGCTTTGACATTTTGGTAATTGCTTGTAAAGGCTACCTATTATTGCACCTTCTGACAATCCTGCTGATTCTTGCTGTGAAGCTTTTTCTTACTTGGATGGGCCTTGGTGTTTGAAATGTTTCGAAACATAGTTTTGATGGTGTGAGATCACATTGGTAGGAATGCAGGTTGGAGGAGGGATGGGACGGACACATCGCATGGAGGCAACTTTCCCTCGGTTGGCAGAGCCACTTGGCTATGTCCCAAAGGAGGATATTTTGTATGCAGTGAAAGCAATAGTGGCAACTCAGCGGGATTATGGACGCCGAGATGACAGGCGCATGTCTCGCATGAAGTACTTGCTTGATGATTGGGGCATTGAAAAGTTTCGTTCAGTGGTGGAGCAGTACTATGGAAAACCATTCCAGCCTTTCAAGGAGCTGCCACCCTGGGAGTTTCAGAGCTACTTGGGTTGGCATGAACAGGTATAAATACCAACCTTGGATGCTTGGTTCTTCTACTCAAAAATCAATAGCCATCCCATTTACAACATCAAAAATGGAAACAAAGAGCATCTTCACTGATGCAATAAATCTTCCATAAATTAGAGGCATTTCTCACTGGCTGCATGAAATTTCTAGACTCTTTCTCTATCTCATTTGTACATTCCTTGTGGCTTCTTTATGTGCAATTTATGTTACCCAGGGTATTGGTGCTAGATTCTTATCTCACCCTGGGGTTTTAGATAACCCTAAAACCCTAAACCCTAAACCTGTGCTGCACTTGAAATGAGTTGGTGAACAGGACCTTTTGCATAGATATGATATCACATTGCATATCACAACTGGCAATTTTGTTAAATAGAAAATCCGTGCACTACTAGGGATGAAATAGGATGTGCGCCCTCCTGTTCTGCCAATGGGTGTCGTCATCTTTTGTTCTTAAGCTTTTTATTGCAGGCTGAAAAAGTGAATTTGTACTACTTTGTTGCAGGGAGATGGACATCTTTTTTTCGGGCTTCATGTTGAGAACGGCCGCATCAAGGGTGAAATGAAGAAGGCTTTAAGGCGCGTGATAGAAAAGTATGAACTTAATGTACGGATCACACCGAATCAAAACATTATCCTGTGTGATATTCGACCATTGTGGCGATCACGGATCACTAAGGCTCTCGCTGGTGTTGGACTTTTGGTAAGCAGACTTCTTAGAAGAGGGAGAGAGTGAAATTGAGTTTCTTAAATGATTTAGTCTTATGACCGGATGTGAAATTCTGCTGCAGTTTATTTTGGATGTTGCATCTCAGAGTAGTTGTTGTGGGTGGAGTTTTTTACTTGCCTTTTGTGTTGGTGAACAACTGATTGCATTTTTTTTTTTCCATTCTTGCTTACAGTCTCCTCGATTTGTCGATCCATTGCACTTGTCAGCAATGGCATGCCCAGCACTTCCACTGTGCCCACTAGCAATTGCAGAGGCAGAACGGGGTGCACCGGATATTCTACAAAGGATTCGGGACATGTTTGAGAGGGTTAGTTTTGTGTGCCATCATCCACTGGGGTCTCTTAGTGGGAATATGGATTCATAAGCTTTAATGCGATGAGTTCTATTTGAAGTGCTCATAATTGATTGTTTTGTGACTAATCACAATGGAAAGTAATATATAGGGTTTTGGCAACCCTAAACCCTAATCCATATCAGACTGTTAATGAAGATTTGTTTTTGTGGAACCAGGTTGGATTAAGAGCTTCAGACTCATTAGTGGTGCGGGTAACTGGATGCCCCAATGGGTGTGCGCGACCCTACATGGCAGAGCTTGGACTGGTGGGTGATGGGCCTAACAGCTACCAGGTATTGCATTTGCCTTTACTTCCCAATTCACCTCAACCCTTAAACCCTAAATAGTCTCAGAAAATATATTGGTTTGGAATTTGGCTTTCTTGTCAGATCACTCTTTGAATATTAGCACATTGAATTCTGTTTGAGGCCTGAGCCCTTGTTTGACAGTATGTCCCCTTGTGGAGAGATCTTTGCAATGAAAGTTAAGAAAAACCTCAGTAGTGTTTTTCATCCCTTGATACGCCTAAACTGCTCTTTTCACCAGCAAATGCTATTAGCGCTGGGTTTTAGGGTTTAGGGTTTAGAAGAAGTTCTATGTAAGTTGAAGCTGATTGTGAGCCATCAAGGAGAAAAGACTCAAAGGACTCACAGCAAAAGAGTACTGTGTCCAGATATGGCTAGGTGGATCCCCAAATCAGACAAGGTTAGCTGAAACATTTATGGAGAGGGTGAAACTGCAAAACCTGGAAGCCGTGCTAGAGCCTCTTTTCCACTTGTGGCGGAGAGATCGGCAGACTGGAGAGGCGTTTGGAGACTTCACGCATAAACTGGTGAGTAGCTAATGGGTTTCGTAGGAAGATCTGAGCATGCAGCTTCAAGGTTTCTAAACCTAGGCGTTTATGCTTCAATGCTACACCTTAAACCCTAAAACCTAATACAACCTGAAATGGGTCTCACATGGGTAAGCCAGATGTTTTTGATTACAGCGATTTTACTTGCCATTTTGCATTATTGATTATGTGTTTGAAGTGTGAAGTTGTGGTTCAATCACGACAAGTTAAGGATTGTTCCTGATGGTTTTGCTTGCTGCAATGTGAGCCAGGGTTTTGCAGTTTTAAAGGATTACATCGACTCCTACAAAGGCCCAAACAAAGCAAAGGGGTCAATTGTTAGGTGAACACCACACAATTCACAATTTTCTTCACCTGACATCAGGCCAAATTTGAACTCGTGGTGGAAAGAGCTTAGGATGAACTTTGGCTTGTATGGGGATAGCCGACTTTTGTCAAAATATTAGGGCTCAACATTCTTGCTTGGAATTTTGAAATTTTTGTGGTGGTATGAGATTTTATTAGTACATATGCTTGGTGCAATATATGAGGTTGGAGACCATGTATGGGCATCATGAGAGCAACCATGAAGTGATGGGTTTCAAAATCCAAGGTTTTGGCACATACATTGTGCTAATAAAAAACCTTTTGCAGTTCTTAGATTAGAATGCCATTTTTGTGGAACCCTTGCTTGTCACATGTATGGTACCATAGTATGATATATACTCCCCTTTTAATCAGTTTTTTTTTTTTTTTTTTTTTTTTTTTTTCAAAAAAACTTGAAAATTATTTTTTATATTCAATTTTGTGAGGTAGGTGGGTTGGCCACTATCCAAAAGAGGGGTTTAGCCTAGCCAAATTTGGCTACAGGTTAGAGAGGAAAGTAGAAAAGTTTAGGAATCCTGTTGCATATTGTCTAAATATGGCAACATGGGCCTATTTTTCCTAATAATGTGGCCACAAGGGCCCATTTTTTCCAAAACAAAACCATTTATACCATTTGCAACCCTTTTTATTTATTTGAGTTGCACAAATGAAATTTTTTTTCCAAAAAAAAAATCATTGTTTCCAATTCTTTCATAGTTGAGAAATTTTAAAAATTGCCAATTAAAAGGCAATTGAATAAGGCCAGCCCAACTCTAACAAGGGGTGTGTCATACTTTGGGCTTGCCATTTACATTAAAAAGTACCTTAAGACAAAAGAAGAATTATGGAAACTCCAAAAAAATATTTCACCATGCAAAAATATAATCTTCCAAAAATCCTCTAAAAGAAACCAAAATCCTTCAAGATAATATAACTCTCTAACAAATCTCAAGTTTCAACACAAGCCAAAATATCATATTTCAAAAATCCTCATATAAAAATAGACCTATTATTGTTACCTAGGGGCCAAAGTCCCTTAAGCTACTATACTCTTATAATGAATCTAAAACACAATATCCTTGCCTTGGTACTGAGGCTTTAAGAAGTTTATTGTTTGCATGGAAATTGATTTCCTAAAATTGGTGGGCACTATTTTGGCTTAAACTAATAGCCCTTCCTAAGAACACCCTACCTATTTGGGTGCTAGTGGTGCTTACAATTACTATATAGTACCAACATAGCAAGTTCAACATTTGGAATGGTGTTTGTGTTTTGAAGATTTTTCATGAAATCTCCAAAATAAAATATTCTTCTCTCTCGTGGTGTTCACTTCTTCTTATGTATGTTTGCCATGACCTAGTGTTTTGTGATTTAGTCATATCAACCTCCACGAGAGCTTTTGCAAGGCAAAAGGGTATAGAGCTACTTGAGAAGGAGAAGTACATAGAGGCATTTGACACCATAAAAAACACCACAAGAATATGAGGATGTAACATAGATTTAGACACCATTTTTCTCATGGAGTGATTCTTAATGACCTTATGCATCTTTGGATTATGTGCTTTGTAGTGGAACACTTTGTCATCTCCAATTGCATATTTCAAGTCTCTTTGATCTTAACATCTAGTGACATATAACCTTAGGTTGGAATGACCTTATGAAGGTTTATGTTAGCCATCTGGTGCATTGTAATCTTCTTAGAGGACAAGGTTTGCAAACTTTTGATCGGATGTTGGAATATATTGCTTCAAGGACTCTAGTAAGCAACATTGCAAAGTTATGACAATCAATATGTTGGATATTGTGAAGAATGCTAGGATGACGAGTTACCAAATTTGGTGCAATTTCCATAAAATATAAAATGATTTTGTCAAGGTGGAATGTCATTGATAGAGTTTTTGCATGATTTAAATATCCCATAATGTCAAAATATGTAACAAGATATTTTCTATCATTCGTAATTATGAATATGTTTCAATCTGGCCAATTCTACCTAGCTACCTCTTGGGTTGTACCTCAAAACAAAGTGGCATGGATTTTATTAGAGCTCATTCCATTTGGAAATGCACGGTCATGTGAAGTGCTATGACCATGAAAAATGTTTGTAAGGTGTTTTTTGAATGTGCAATAGGAGAGTATAAACTGAGGAATTTTAGAGTTGCAGAGATGGTAAGGGAGTGTGAAAATTTTTGTTGGGTAAAAAACATTCATGACAATGAAGGTAGCCATACCACACAAGAAGAATCACAAAAAGATTTTGAGGTGCTTGTGCTTGGGGGGATACAGGACCTTGCAGAGTGTGGAAAGTGCACATGACTAGATTATTAGCATCTTAGAGTTTCTGTTATGAGTTTGTGTTTGCATAGGAAGTAAGTGATTTTTCTCTTCATGCAATAAAGGCCAGGGATTGTCCTCCATGGACACTATGTCATAGTTGGGTGCTTACTTGCATACTTCTATCTTTGACATGAAAAACATTCTATTTTGAGAGTGTCCAGAGTTTAGGAATGCGGTTTGTGATGAGTCAATCAAAGTGAGTCATCGAAATTTAATGTTAACAAATTTGGGAAGCACCTCACAACTAATTAATAGTAGTAAGAAAGAGGTACCCACTACCCATTCTCTTAGGAAGGGTAAGAACAATAGAGTAAGTAGTCATTCCAACCATCAAGAGCTGGATGGACACTAAACTCACCACTATGAACTTTGTGTGTGTCACACATGCATTCATTGTCAATCTACAAATTGGGAATTTCTCCCAATGGTGATATATATATACATATATTCTGTTTTTAGTCATTCATTGTCATTGCCAAGAACAAGGGTTTTGCAGTGAAACTCATTATTGTTGCATAGTCAAGATTTTGCAATCTGTCAGGTACACAGACAACAACACCCAGCTAGCTCTCAGTAGCTTCACCATGCTCATGGCAGAGAAGTAAACCTATTTGCTGCTTTTGTGCACACAAATCTCCTTTTGCCAAATTGGGGGTGTAAGTGAAGTAGGGTGTAGTTGTCTTAGTGGTTTTACAGCTGTTAGAGCATCTCTCCATACACACATAACACCACCCCCATCCCCCAGTTAGGGCTCTTTTATTAGTGATCACACCACATCCAACATGCATTGTTAATCAATTATTTTCCCCTCCCCAATCCATAACAATGAAAATTTTGACATTATAAAGTTAGAGCCTATTTAAGTGTCAACACACGTGTTTTCTTTTTAATAATAATTTTGTGACCGTAGCTAAGGTGGTGATCATCCATAAGTTGATTTAGCCAAATTTGGCTATTAACAAAATATGAAAGGAAAGCTGTTAACCCTAGGGAGGGGGGGGGGCAGGGTTTGGTCAATTCTGGCTCCTAGGACCGAAGCTCTGAAGGAGCCAAGAATCAGTTCTTTAGTTTAGACACTAATTAAACTTTCACTTAGGCACTCAAACTAACATGCGCTCTGTACATGATTTGTAAGTGAGAATGTTGACCAGATGGATGGATGGATGGATGGATGGATGATGCCCAGACGCATTTTGGTAATCGATGCTTAAGAGAAACAAAAGTCTGTCATGGGCAGCATCAAAATGTGTCTGGGCACCCCCAGACACATCTTGGACGGGCAAATGGGGTGTCAAGGAAAACAAAGCATGTGGTAGTTTGTTTATCTGCAATAAGGACCCTATGCTTATTTAATGTTTTCCTCCCACACCTTGTAAGGTGTAAGACAATCATTGCATGTAAAGAGTGTGTAAAATGGCCGTGTAATGTGTATTAAAATGTTAAGTAAAGAACATTTAAACTTAAATGGCCAAAGTCATTAGACCTACTCTTGTGTATATAAATTTTATTGACACTTTTATGGAGGTTATGTACATCATTTGTACATGTATTTACAAGAATTAGTGTAAATAACTTTTGGGCATGCATGATATCATGTAAATAATAATATATTTTCATTCATCCTCAATACTCATATTGACCCTTTGTAATGTGTCAATCAACTTTTTTTTTGTTTTTTTTTTCAAATTTGTGAAGGTAGGTGGGTTGGTGATCATCCGCAAGAGTACTTAGCCAAATTTGACTACACGTCACAAAGGAAAGTAGAAAAGTTTAAGAATCATGTTATATTTTGGTGATATGCTAGAACCAATTGTCTAAGTATGGTGATTTGAGAAAAATTCCCCTCATAAAATGTGAGGGCGTTGGACGTTTGATTTTGGTAATCAATATGTACTTCATTCTTAAAATGTATTTGCAAAGATTGGGGAAGCACTTTAGAGCCTCAAAGTTGAAAGAAATATTAAATGAAAGTGTCCTTCATGGGGGTCAAATACAATGGAGATACAAAAGCCATAGTGGGCAAGGGCTTTGGCATGGTAACGTTGGAAAATGCATACCCTTGACCATGAAATGCAAAATTTAATGCACAAAAGACACGCAAATACCAAGTCTACATTGGGTGTTTTTTTTGGCTCATTTGAACCATATTTGTTAGAGTGAGGTTTAGAGTTCCTACTTTATTTGTTGGCCTTCATGTCAAACTCTTTGAAAACCTTAACAATTCCCAAGGGAAGGTGACCACCCAACCTTAACTTTCAGTTAAGAGTATCACACAAGGAAAACCTTCGTACCTAGTACAGTTGTGGTCTTGCATGACCATTTGGAATAAAGAGAGGACTTTTTTCATTGTGGCTTCTTTGGGCATTTTATTATACCGCATGATTATTAATATAGTTCAACACTCAATAAAAATTAATTTAATATTATCTATTGTTGATTCGTTAGGAAGAACTGTCCATTTTGGGTTACAAACTTGCTTCATACCCGTTTGAATATAAATATATATCTGCTTCATACCCACCATGATCAGACTCCATGTCCAAAAGTTGATACTAGACGAACACTGCAAGGACCAAGGGTTTAGGGTTTAAAGGTCTAGACCTTAGAGATGAAAAATTAGGTCAATGATTCACAATATGTAAGAAGAACAGACAAAATTGATGGTGAACTGAGTTTCATCCTTGTCTTTCCTTTTTCCTGAGAGCCTCCGCTGCTGCTACATATATTTTCACTGCGCCTAGCTGTACAACTATTATAATTAGTCTCGATCCTTGTGCATTAAATGCTGAGTATATTCAGCATTTCGTACTGAGTTGCAGCATTTCATACTGAGATTTATTAAAATGTCTTTTTTTCTGCGGATACCACTGAAAGAGGGGAAAGCGGGTGAAAGGAGGCCCAAAAAACAGGATGAAGACAGGGTTATTATACTCATTCTCTCTTGTGAAGCTTTTGGCCTCAATATTTTGGCTGCCAATGTGTCGTTGGGAAAGTTGGATATCCTTTTTTGGTCTACTCTTTATACAAATTGAAAGTATGTGAATATTTCGGTAGTGCAAATTCACCTATAACCTCAGTTCACCTACCTATGGTCCTTTTTTTCACTTAAATAAAATAATTAAAAAATAATTATTGTTAATTTTTCTCACTTTTGTGATGTAGCCCTACTGGGATCATTCACAAGAGGAATTAGCCAAATTTGGCTACAGGCCAGACATGAAAGTACAAAAATTTAAGAATTCTCATGTATATTATGGCAACTGGCTAGTAGAGTCTAGTGTCCAAATGTGATGGTTTTAGGACTCTTTCCTTCAAAATCTGGCCAAAAAGTGGAAATTTGTTATCATTTTTTTGGACAGAAAACCGTTTGTACCAAGGTTGGGCGGTTCTCACCCATCGGATGAGAACCGCCGTGTGTTTCCAGTCCGGTTCTAAGTGAGAACCTGCTTGACGATTCTCATTCTTGGAGATGAGAATCGTCTTGTGAAAACTGTCCAGGTTCTCACTAGCCATCAAATCTGAAAATTGGACCCATTCTCACATTTTGAGAAGGGTAAAAAAATAAAAGAGTAAAAAAATAGTAAATAGTATTAATAAAAAGTAAACAAGAAGTAAGAATAATAATAATAAATAAATAAATAAGAAAAAAAAAAAAACAGTAAGTAACAAGTAATAGTGAGTAGAAAATAAGAATAATTAAAAAAAAAAATCAAACTTACCGTTTATGAAAGTAAAAAGTAAAAAATAAAAAATCTTTAAACTTATTATTTACAGAGTTGGCCATCACATTAAGATTAGGGGTTAGGGCACTAACCCTAACCCTAATATGACGGCCGCCACCCTTTGGGGTTAGGGTTTAAGTTCAGTTATTAAATTTTGTTTTGTAAGAAAATAATTAATCCTCTTAATTGGTTTATATGATTTATGTTATTTTTAGTTCTAGTTTTGATTTTTTATTTGGTTAGGCAGGGTTAATGTGTAATTTTAAAAAAAAAAAATTCGCTCTTGGCTTGTTCCCTCCTCCGCTCTTTACAAGTAATCTTTGAAGCTACAACTAGCAAGCAAGGTAACTTTTTTTTTTAATTTTCATTATTTATTAAATCATTTTTGAATTTTTTTTTGGTTTTCAGCTTGTTTAAATCTAACTCATCTTTGTTTCATTTTGAGTGATTTAAAAATGTTATGGGAGCCCCTACCTCAAGCTCTATAAATCATCTTTGAAATGAAAGGGAATAATGAAAAAATAGCAAGAAAAAAAAAAGTTTAAAAACTTTTTAAACACTTTCTTTTTTTTGGTTTCCATCCCTATTATTTTCAAAGCGCATAACTTTCTCATTTTTTTTTCATTTTAAATAATTTAAAAGTGCTATAAGAGCATCACTTTAAGTTCTACAAATCATCTTTGTACTCTAATAGCAACAGAACAATATACAAAGAAAATTTGAGATGTTTGAGAACCAGCTTTGTAATGTTATGTGGTTTGTAAGAAAGGGAAAAAAAAAGGTCTTTAAAAAACTTGTAAGTTTTATTTTTTATTTTTTAAATAATTAAAATTAATCTATTAAGCGTTCTTCCTTTTTTTGTTTTATTTTATTTTAAAAATACATTCATTTGTATTTGATTTGTTGTTTTGTAGATAGTTTATTTTACTAATTTATTTAAAATTATTTTAACATTAGGTGGATTAACCTTGATTGTTGGAAGGAGATTGATGTTTGTTTGAAGGAGCAATAATAGTTTACATTCAGTTTTTTATTTTTTGCATTAAACTTAGAAGTGAGTTATTGTTGTTATCTTTGTAAATCCTTTTTCCCCTTGACCTTTGACTTCTCTATTTACTTTATTTATTTTCCATAATTTACTAATTTACTTACTAGTTCATCTTTTATTATGATTATAAGAAAAACAACACAAAAAGACCCAATAAATAAATAAATAAATAAATAAAAAGCCTTGATTTATGAGAACCAACTTGTAAGAATGGCCCTTGAAAATGGATAGTTTGAAATTCTGTGAGACCTGTCAACCCTGAAAATCACGTAATCGGATTTTTTAAAAATTTGAAAATCGATGCAGTTCTCAGAATGGGAATTTTTTGAAAAAAAAAAAAGATAGAACTGGGGCAATTCTCAGAACCTGCCCTAAAAATTGTATTCTCCCAAAAAAGTGAGAACCACCCAACACTGCTTTGTATCATGCCAGCCTAGAAAAATTATTTTTGGGTCGTTATGGTGTGTGAAGTTGCCAAAAAAGAAAGCACCATATAGTAGTGGAGCTCCACTTGTGCATGAAAAATGGCTTGTAGAACTTTTTTGAGTGAAAAATGGTGAACAAAAATCTTCTTTTCATAAAGCATTTAAAGGTGGGAAAAATAGCCATAATAAAAAGCCACAAAATACCACCTCCCAAGTGAGACTTCTAATACTTGTTGCTTGCTAGGTGGTACCTACAACTTCTTCAAAGTAGCATCAATTTCAGGTGGAATTGGAGATGCCGTGTGGAAAGTGTGTTAAAATTTTCACCATGCATAAATGCTATGGACCCATTTCCTCATTCCCTTTTCAAAAGTGAGCTTTTGGGTGGGAGGAACATTTAAAAGCTTTTCCTCTCTCTCTCTCTCTCTCTCCCATTTTCCCACATTGCCTTTAGTTCTCTAAGCTTATTTAATTGTCCCCACCCCCCCCCCCCCCCAAGAGAGAGAGAGAGAGATCATAACAAATGCAAAGTTCATTTGGTCCCACAATTTCCAAAAATGTTTCACCATTGTTACTGTGAATTAATTGTGAGTTTATGTTATGAGAAAATTTCATGGAACATTTCTTGTTTGAAGTGATCATGGGTTTATTAAAACTTGTCCAAAGTGTTGGGTGAAACCCAAGGCTGCATGCTTGACCAAAATAAATGCCCATCCATGGGAGACGCAGTTGAGCATAGGCCCAATTCTAGTAAACCCAACCTTCAAAGGCTTTTGTCGATCATGACAACCTTCTTTTTTATTTTTTATTTTCATGCATGTTGATATGAGCAAGGGTTTAGGGCTCTTGGATGAACCCTAAAACCCTAGCTCATATGAACTTGGCCTGAATGGGGTTTTAGGGTTTAGGATGTCAGCCATTATTACATGACGATTTACAAGATCCTACAATCCCCAACCCCCCCCCTCCACTGTCCGGGTGCATGTTTTTCCACCTTGCACCTTATAATTCTTGTAGTCAGAAAATTAAAAAAATCTTTGGGTCAGGCGAATATAGACTCTTGCGCGGAGGAAGTCGCCAAGTGGACCTTAGTTTCAGGAAACTAATAAAAAACTTCTGGGGATGGATTTCCTGGTCGATTGTAAGGAATTGACGTTGATTACACACTATCATCATCTCCATAACTTGGCCTATATCTGAACCAAAATCATTATTTATTTAAATTACAGCTTCCTCTATGAACACATGATGAGTCCCATAGTACTTGCAAAAGTGCAAAGGATTATTAAAATTATAACTACCTCTTATTTTTGTATTAAGGTACCAATTTGGAGACTAAATTTCTTGGTGAGAAACCTTTAAATCCTTAAACCTTACAAAATTGTTGGTTTTGATGAAGGTATCAAGTTGAAGGTTCAATTTCTTGGCAAGTAACCTTAAACCACCCTACTAAACCTTAAAAAATAGTTGTTTCTATTAAAGCATTAAGCTAAAGAGGCTACATTTTTCTTGACAAATTTTATTTGAATCCTAAAATTTAAAAATAATTACTTTTATTAAGGTATCAAGTTGGAAGCTACATTTCTTGACAAGAAACCTTAAACTCTAAATTTTAAATATTTATTTTATTTCACTAAGGTATCAATTTGAAGACTACATTTCTTGGCAAAAAAAAACCTTAAACCTTAAAACATAATTTAAAAAAATAAAGGTATAAAGTTGGGAGACTACATTTCTTGGCAAGAAACCTTAAACCCTCAACCTTAAAAAAAAAATTTGTTAAACTTATTGGGAAATTTCTAAAGCTTCTTGACATTGAGAATACTAGCCTATGAAGGAATTAGTGGCCCCTTATGTGAACCAGTCCGAGCTTTTTACCCGAGCTATTTCGGGGTGTAAACCAAGGCCAAAAATGGTGACGACCAATTTTATATGAATAATTTTTTTTCCATGCAGCCAATGAGACAGCTCAACGTGTGAAAGGTAGTCAGGGGGTTGGGATTTTGGAATTTCTCATTAGGTATCATGTTCCCAATATGTTGTTTCCAAACACCAGGTTCTCAATGGTTCTCAATGGTTCCCAATGGTTCCCAATAACACTCTCTTTCTGCATTCTTCAAGTTCCCATATGTTTCTCAAGCTGTTCCCAATAGCACCACACTTTCTCCCATTCCTTTGCCCAAAACTTTTTACCCTTGTGAGTCAAGACCCATGTGCAGCTAGATCAAAGGCAAAGGTTACGTAATCTTTTATTTTGAGAGGTACCATGGGTGGAATTTTTTTTTTTAAAATTTAAAATTTTCTTTGAGGGTGTGGGAAAGGGCCCATAAAAAAGAGTCATCAAAAAGAAAAAAAAATTCAATTTGGACACCTATTCACAACTAATTAATTAATACAAGTGACAAATAGGTACCTAAGCTTTATTCCTAATTGGTTTTTTTTTAATTGGGGGGGGGGGGGTGTGTGTTGGGGGGGTCAATAGATTGGGGAAGAAAGGAAGACGTTACATAAGGTATGGGTCCTTATTGCCTGCAGTACAACAGTACCACCTGCTCCTTTTTTCTTTTTCCATGACTGACCATTTGCCCATCCATGATGAGTCTGGTGCTGCCCTGCCCTGACACACATTGGGTCCCCGTTATTCATATTTTTGGACTAGTGCCCAAAAAAAGTGCTATTTTGGGCACTAGCCCAAAAAAAGTGTTTTCCTTTTTCTTTGACTTTTTTTCCTTTAATTTAATGAAATATTACAGGTATAGGTATTAATCATATTTTTTAATTGCATAATTTATCTATTTATTTCAAGCCATTCTTTGAATTTTACATGTCTAAATCATATTTTTTAGTTCAAATTTTGGCGAAATTCAACCATTTGTTTTATAAAAAATACACACACAATTCGTAATGGAATGGAGATGCGAAGAGGTTCAACCGAGGAGGGAAGGGCCAGGGCAGTGATTTTCTTTAAAAGAATTGGTGGTGAATTTTCACCATTTTGTGAAATATATATATTTGAAATCCGGTCAGAAATTCCGTTTTTAAAAAATATATATCGCCAAAATCAACACAACTTTCTAAAATTTGGAAGGATCTATTAAGATTTTCTATTGAAGATCTCCAAATATGGCAAAATATAATCATGCATGATCACCACTTGAGCAACATCACAAAATTGAAAAAAAGACATTTTGGCTTTAGGGGTTATCTCAAATGGGATGTGGTAAAATAAAAGATTTTTCTGTAAGATTTTTCTACTTTCATATTTGAATATCGCCAAATAGGGCGAAATAAAATTATGAGATGACCACCATCACAACATTGAAAAATAATAATAATTAAAAAAAGAAAAAAAAAACACTTTGGGGGGGGAGGGGGGGGGTTGCACAAATGTTTGGGGCAGTGTTGTTTTTTTCTTGTTTTTAGTGCCCAAGTGTGGCCCCCTTGGAACGCGTCTTGCGCGTCGTCTTTTCTTTTCCCGTGGCAACAGTTTTTTCCCAAACACCCCCCCCCCTCCCCGTCGGCACCCCCACTCCCAACCCGCCCCCGCCTCTCTCTCTCTCTCTCTACTGCTTTCCACCTCCCCCGTCTCTTCCCTTCCTCAGCTTCCTTCGCTTACTTGCCATCTCTCTGCACTACTTTTGTTGTTGTTATTTTGTTTGTTGTTGTTTCTGTTGGCTACTTCGTCTTGTTCATTTCCTTTTTTTTTTGGCTACTATTCTTTATTAGTGTAAGCTTCAGAATCAAGCTACGACACTTCGTTTTTCGTCTGACTAAAATAAATCCCTGCAATCCCTTCATTGTATGTGTGTGTGTTTTGTTTCATTATTAGTGTGATCCATCAGGAGGGATTTTTCAGTTTTGTTGTCTTGAGCTTTGTTAGGCGGCGGCGTCGTCTTTTTTTTTCTTTCTTTCTTTCCCTTGTGATGATGACGACGATCATCATCCGCTTTCTTGTTGGTTGATTGAAGGTTTTGGTTTGGTTTGGTTTTATCAATTCTGCTTCTGGGATAGATGCTGCTCTTCATTTTGCTTTTGCTTCTGCGGTAGACGTTGCTCTTGTTTTTGTTTTGTTTTTGGTATTCCTCGGGTTTGAATGCGTCCTGTTTATGTGTTTAGTGACCTGGGGAGCGTTTTGCGTTTGAGCGCCGAGTTTTTTATTTTGACTATTTATACTATTTTTGTTTGCAACTCCATCTACTATTTGCATCGGTAGCAGCAGCAGCAGAGGTGTATCCATCTTCGAGCGGGAAGCAAGCGAGCAAGCAAGCTGCCAGAATTTCCGGAAATGAATCAGGGGGTCAGCAACAACAGGGAAGAGACAGAGTTTCCAAAATAAGAGAAAAACAGACATCGTTTATTGCAGCAAGCGAATTTCTCCTTCGTACGCGTTTTTGGAGGGAAACAACACGCTGCACAAGTTGTGAAGGAGGAGACAGACGTTCGTTGCGTGCGTGCTTGTTTGTTTGTTTGTTTGTCGGCATGGGAAGCTTGGCGGCCTCCCTGCCAAGCTCTTTACCGCCTTTCCCGCGTCCTCGCAGAGTCGTCGAAAATAATAGGTTCCCGCGAGCATTCGCATTTGGAGGTGAGAGACCACACAAATTCTCTGTCCCGCTTCTTCCTTCCTTGTCACTTACATACACAAGCAAACAACAAACTTGCGCGTGTACTTACTTTCTCTCTCTCTCTTCGCGCCTGCGTGTTCCTTTTCTTCTTCTTCTTCTTCTTCTGCTTTGTTTCTTTCCAAGGAGAGAGCAGAATTCTCGTCGTATTGTAATACTGGCTGCGCATGAACTTTTTTGAAGAACTGTACTTGTTACTGCAATTTTACGATCTGCAGAGACACATATAGCCAGCTGGGTGAACAATGTTTTGTCTCACAAGAAAGCTGGACTATAGAGTGAAAATCTTATCGAAGACGAAGAAAGATCGATTACCTTCCTTGGTTTATCTTCCAAGTTTTGTTCATATGCATGCACGTTGGTTTGCCTGCAGGTAGCGATCGCTCAAGTATGCAGCCTCGCTTTCAATTCGTGTCCAAGCTGCTATTGGCAGCATTGCTGACTGCAGTTTGCATGGTGGTTCTGCGACAATCCTCTACGGGAGCAGGATCCTCCAAGGCGGATGATGCAGTAAGAATTCGTGCCCTCCCCCCCCCCCCCCCCCAAAAAAAAACATTCCTGTTCTTGTATTACTGCTACCACCACCCTAGGTTTGTAAAGCACCAAAAATACTGTCTTTAAGCAATCGTTGCAACCTTTAGTCAACCAAGAACAACACTTGTCTCTAAAGTGATGGCAATTTTGGTTGCAACTTTTGATCCACCAAGAACAACACTTGGTCTCTAAAGTGATGGGCAATTTTTGTTGCAACCTTTTGATTTACATCTTCAGAGATCATGCAAAGTCTCTCAAAAATTCAGGCACTAAAACAAAGCTGTTGCATTTGTACCCTTGTTTCCTTACCTCAGAAGTTTTCCAGACACGAGGATGGAGTTACACATGTCCTGGTTACTGGAGGTGCTGGGTATATTGGATCGCATGCTGCCTTGCGCTTGCTTGAAGAAGGCAACCGAGTCACAATTGTGGTAATGTTGCTGAACTGAAAGTTCTTGCCGTGTTGCTTGCATTAGGTTTCAGAATGGAGGTTCTTTTGGTCTGGCATTTTTCATGACAGTATCTTCTGAGTGTTGCACTTGTCCTTTCTATAAGTTTGAAGAGTTTCTGCCACATGCAGTGACTTGCTGTTTCTTGTTTTTGTTGTTCCAACTACTGTTTCATGGTGGGTGGCCCCCTTTCTATAAGTTTGAAGAGTTTCTGCCACATGTGGTGACTTGCTGTCTCTTGTTTTTTTGTTCCAACTACTGTTTCATGGTGGGTGGGGGGCCAATATGGATGTATAGTTCTTCCTCCAAGGATTCAGAAATAAGAGTTTCTAAAAGCATTACCCCTGAATCTTGAGATGCACAGGATAACTTGTCACGGGGCAATATGGGGGCAATTGAGGAGTTGCAAGGCTTGTTTCCAGAGCCAGGTCGACTGCAATTCATCCATGCAGATCTTGGTGACAGCAAGCATGTATCCTTTTCTTTGCCGTCATCATCTATGCAAATGGTCATGCATAATTGTTTTGTGGTGTTAGTAATAGGTAGAGCTATAACCTTCATTGTCGGAAATTTTTGCCTTGACAAATACTAATCATCGGACAGGTCAACAAAATTTTTGCCAAGAATGCCATAGATGCAGTCATGCACTTTGCAGCTGTGGCATATGTCAGTGAGAGTATGGCTGAACCTTTAAGGTGAGTTCACCACTGAACATGCATGTGAACTGTTGCTGGTTGCAAAACTGCTTCTCAGTTTGGTTTGATTTATTCTCTTTCTTTTGGGGTTGGGTTTCCTCCTTTTCCTGTTTGCTCATCTATTGTCATCCCTTAAGTTATTCAGGTTGACATAGATAGGGAGAAGGCCTCAGTATTTAAGAAGATATTTGTTTTTTCATGTGACATACATGAGGGTTATATGCATGGAGTCACAATGCGCTAGAGGTGGCACAAGGTGTCTTATGAATAGGTCACAGAAAGAAATTTTCCTTGGACATTTGCACATTTTCCAGCCTTGTGCCAGTTGAAGCTGCAATGAATTATGCTTTCTGTGTGCATAATGTTCATGACTCTTTACACACAAGAACCTTGAATAATGTTGATTAGGAAAGCCCTTGTTCACATGCAACATCCTGCATGATATTAACCCTGAAACTTCCTTCTATAGGCATCTTGCTGTTCGCTTCACATTTGTTGGGGCTGTGCATGATTGTGCAAACTTGGAGGAGGCGTGCTAGCCTCTTAAATTATACCTTGGCTAATATTCTTTACCTCCAGTGGAAGTCTATAGAAGTCCACAAATTCAACTCCATACTTGCTCTTCAGTTTCTCTACAGTTTTGAGAGAGTGCCATGTACCACCAGTTTGAAAGGTGGACAGGGAAGTGCATTTAAGAGAATGGACATTTGATGGCTGACTGTGTTAACATGGTGGTAGGGTTGCTGCAGGTATTATCACAATATTACATTCAATACTTTGACCCTTTTGGAGGCAATGAAGGCACACAAAGTAAGGAAATTGATCTACTCCAGCACATGTGCGACATATGGTGAACCCAAGGAGATGCCAATCACAGAGGATACACCCCAGGTAAATTCTTCTTTGCAGGGCATTCAAAATCTAGTAAAATAATGCCTGCAGACTAGAATTCCAATGCTCATGCTACTCCATATTACTTGGATTGTATTGATATCTATTCTAGTTTTCTGACCATGTTTTTAAACAGTTTTATGCAGAAGTTATGTTAGGTTCACTGAAGATACTACTGGGTTCCACCTATATATGCACAAACTTGAATTGCAGTTGATCTGTGATCCCTGGGTCATGGGTTTTTGCATATGAGTAATTCCAGGAACTCAATTAAATTTGGTTGGCAGTTCAAGTTGTTGATGCAGATGTACCCTGTACTATACTATTCCCAGTTTGTTTCTCCCCTTGAGTTTTATGGAGAGGCTGAACATTGGTTAACTGTTAACACTGCTCTTGCTGTTTTCATTGCCATTAGGTGCCCATTAACCCCTATGGAAAAGCAAAGAAGATGGCAGAAGATTTGATCAAGGACTATGCACGGACTGCAGACCTGTCTGTCATGATCTTGCGGTTAGCCTCTCAACCTGGTTTTAAAGATCAAGATTTATGTGGGTGTCACATAGCAATATTCTTTCAGTACATTATACCAGGCACCAATGTTGTTTTGGTTTATGTTCAAGGCTTGGCATGTAGTGAGGATT
Source organism: Sphagnum contortum (assembly GCA_963920785.1). Taxonomy (NCBI): domain Eukaryota; kingdom Viridiplantae; phylum Streptophyta; class Sphagnopsida; order Sphagnales; family Sphagnaceae; genus Sphagnum; species Sphagnum contortum. The sequence continues at coordinate 12,729,495 of OY987293.1, read as the reverse complement.
TGAACGCAAGCTATGGTTTCTGATTTCTTGCTTATCCAATTTTGTTTCCAGATACTTTAATGTAATTGGATCTGATCCAAAGGGAAGGCTGGGAGAAGCACCCCGACCAGAGCTACGTAAGCATGCACGGATCTCTGGAGCATGCTTTGATGCTGCTGCAGGGATCACTCCTGGGCTAGAGGTAAGGAGTGTTTATGCTGTTATCAAAAAAATTCAGAGTAGCAAGTGGCCAGAGGAATTCAAGTTTGTTGGGTTGTAGTATCTCACCACCTCATGCAGTGCAGTTTTGGCTATCAGCAGTAGTCCCTCCCTCATTCTTTTCAGTCTCTGAATATATTGTCATTTTATGCATTTCATAATGCTATCAAGAAACTTTTGTGTCAGATTTCTTTGATAAATTTACTAAAATATTGCACCTTATTGAGGGACAATTGAGTATGTTGGTATATTTCAGTTATGGGCACAAGCTTTGCGATGATTTCAAAAGCACATTCTAAATGTGTCATATTGACCAGATAACAGAAACTAAGATTCCCTGAGTTGGTATGGAGAGGCATTGGCTTTGATGCCTTTCCAAACCTTGACAGCTCAAACACACTATAGTCATCACTATGTAGCTAAACTACTCAAGAGAAGAGAAATATGGCAAGAGGCGGCAGAGGGCACCTTCACAAAGGAGATGGTTTTCCTTGTTTCGCACCAAGTCCAGTTGTTGACCAATCATGAAGGAGATGGTTTTCCATGCTTTTGGGAGATGGTTATGTTAGTAATACCATAACTTCATCAAATAGCTTTCTGGTGTGGCAGGTGCGGGGTACAGATTACAACACAACAGATGGCACATGCATACGGGATTACATCCATGTCAGTGACCTTGTTGATGCCCATGTGAAGGCTATGGTCAAGGCTAAGCCTCAGCAAGTAGGAATCTACAATGTTGGCACAGGCAAAGGTGCACCATTTTGTCTCTCTTTGAAACCCCCACCTTGTTTTTGGTAGTGTAGTATGCAAGTTTTCTGGGTACAATCTCCAGTGCTTTAGATGGAGGGTTGTTGTGGTAGCATGTTGCTGTGTAGGCTGTCATCTAGGTAGGCTGGGTAAAATTGCATGCTTTCTATTCTGTAGAACTGTGCTGCAGAGAGCACTGGAAACTTGAGAGCGGATTTGAAACCTCAGAGGGACTTGTGTACTTGTTTGAGAGAGCAACTTGACTTTCCGAACCTTGTGGATGATCTTTGCAATTGTTCAACAGGGAGTTCGGTCAAGGAATTTGTGGAAGCATGCAAAGCAGCTACAGGTGTGGACATCAATGTGAAATATCTTGACCGGAGGCCAGGTGATTATGCAGAAGTCTACAGTGATCCTTCCAAGATTCAGAAGGAGCTCAACTGGGTTGCTACACACACAGACTTGAAAGACAGTTTGGCAGTGGCCTGGAAATGGCACACTCTGCACAGGAATGGTTACAATGCAGAATCTGGTGGATAAGTGTACTCTTAGTGCTAATCCAAACTCTAATATCTGTTGTGGACCTTCATCCAGGAGCTTAGGCGGGCTGCAGATCCCAACAAAACTTTGAGAACTAGCACATGTTGCAGACTCTGTAGATGAATGCCAGAGTTCACAGATCAGTTAATTCTTTTTATGGACAGGCTCTTCAGGTTTTGCTAATGCAAAGCAATGCAGAGAAGGTAGAGAGCAGTAGAAAATTAGGAGTAACATGGTGGGAGAAAACAGCCCCAATTTCTTTGATTTATTTCAATGACTACATTCTATCTACAGAGGGTTGGCTCTAGCGTGCTTACTCACAGGTTTCATATATGATGTTATTATTCCAACCCGTTCAAAAGAATAAGCAAGTTTGATCACACGGATGTTCTGTGCCCAGCTCTGTCATTAGGTGATTTGACTTGGCTGTAGAAGACTGACACTCTACACAGAAATGGTAAGAGATGAAAATTGCTCACCATGTTGCTTTTGAAAGATTTGGCTTTCTAGCCTTGAGGATGTGAAACATGTTTCACTTTGTGAAGAATTCAATTAACCTTTTCTGTCACTGCAGATTTGCCAGGGAAAGAAGGGAGTAAGGCTTGTTGTTAAAGGATCAGTTATTCACGGAGGTTGTATGTGAATCAAGCCCCCTTATGACCTCTTCAATTATCCTCTTGCTGTCGATTGTAACAGAAAGCTTTGTGTAAGAATTGCCCTAGATAGTTATGCACACAACGAGGAAAAACTTTTGATTTTTCTGAGCTATCAATTATGTGGGTTTGACAGTCCTAGCTCTTAAACCCCTCTTTTTGCCACTCTTCAATTTTGAAACAATTTGCCAAAGTATATGACAAACAGAGAATCTATCCCCAAGTTCACCTCTGTTCTTCACAGTGGGATTTTATTTATCTTCCAAACCTCTTCGGTTTTTTCTCAGCATTTGCAGGTGCAGATGCAAATGTGACAGAGTGCCAGTAGTTGGGATCCTCTTACTTCTTTGATTTTTTGGAGTTCATTAGTGATTTTAAAGCTGGTGTTCAACTTGGCCAATGGGGCTTATATTACTCAATCAGACATGAAGTGATATGCAATGAGACAGAAATAAATGTCCAGCTTACAAATAGAGAAAGAACTCCTAACAAGCTGTAGGCATGTGAGCTGACAGAACTAGAACTGGGATTGGAAACTGGGTTAGCTAATCCATACAATTGTTTAACGCCTTGCATGTCATCTTTTGAGAGTTTACGTTTGATATGATGGGGTGCAATATTCGGGAACATTATTGACTCTCGAATTGGTGAATGGGCTAGGCCCATCACATGACCAATTTCATGTACAGCAACAGATTGAAGGTCAAGTGCTTGAGGTGCTTGATCTCTTGATATATCACTTGACCAAAATTCAGCAGCATCGAAATGTACTCGTCCATCTTCAGGAGAGAAAGCATGTGCCACAATTCCCAATACTCCATCGAAGGATTGAGAATCCCCGTGTTGTCCCCTGACAAAACTGATCTTCACATCTGCAGATTGATAAGTCTCAACTTCTGTGAATGAGAAGGATGGGACAATTGCAGTCCATGTTGCAAAAGCATCAGAAAAAATGGTACGAACGATTTCTCGTGAAATTCTGCTTGTCATGTTAATTGGTGATAAGGCCCAGGTCAAGTCATAACGGGATTTCCAGCGCCGATTGCCATTGAAGTATGCAAATCTTTTTGTGTTATCCAATGGGTGATTTGGATCATCAGTAATAGATCCTGTTTTTTCTTTATTGTCACCAGCCATCACATGATTGTTTTTTGTACTATTAGAAATAAATCTAGTGATATTATTTGCTGTTGGATGATGATGATGAGTGTTATTAAGATCAATTACAGTACTTGTAAATCCTGTTTGCTTTCGAGCAAATGAAAGAGCTGGTTTCCCATTGATAAAATCCTCTCGTCCACACCGAGGCATAACGATGGCATCAAAGGTAACTTGGTCCAATTCTTTTGTCACCGGAATACCAAATGTGTGTTGGAAATTGGCAGTAGCTTCTGTGAGTTCTTCTGTCACAAGTGTGAAATTCTCACCATTTGGGGATCCTTTCAAGTAACCATATTGATGGAGGTATCTCTTGAAGGATTTGAGAGCTTGATCTGGCTTTGGATGAGGTTTATCACTTCCCTTCTGTTTGTGATGGAACCACTTCTCATGTGATCCTGAACTGGAAGTAGCATTTTGGGTTTGGTGCAGGCCATCAAATCCAGATGCGAAACAAGGAAGCGGATTTACAACATTTTGGGTTTGGTTCTGCTGGTTGATTGCAGATGGGTAGAAAGCATGTGGATTTCTTGCATCATCAGTGGCATTTGGATTATATGCAGGTATGTAATTTAGTTCAAGTGCCAGTATGAATTGCAGACTTGTCAGCACGCATGCTAATAAACCTACTTTCATTATGAAACGTGTGCTTTCAGGATGAAACCTGATCACAAGCAGTTTTTGTAGTGGTATATTACGCACTCTTTTGGTTACTTGAAAATTGCACATCACATTGCAAATCTATAGAACCATTTACTTAACAAGCTGAATCATATATTCACATAATATAAGATTGGCAAAATCTCATATGAACTCAAGCAAATGGATCTGAGTAGAGTACCATATAGCAAATTCAATGTCTGGATTTCATGACACAAATCCTGAATCCTTCTTAATATAAATGAAACATTCTTAAGCAAACAAAAAGTATTGAATTAGTGAAAATGTGCTTTGAAACTTCACCTCATTTGTAGGGTATTTATCATTCACTTATACAGAAACTCTTCCTCATTTTTCCCACCTAGAAAATTAACTGAGAATTATTGGAACTCACTATCAAAGAGTCTCTTACTATCAAGTTAGAATTTGCTAAAAGGTTTGAACATACCTCGATATTCAGGAACCATGATTGGATGGTCAAGGCAATCAATTTTTGATCAGTGATTCAAACTCTTGCATGCAACCTAAATGGGTCGAATGGAAGAAGAGGTAATTGTTGTGTTTTTAAGCAAGGTAGTAGTTTAGTATGCCTACAAAGGTAATTAGCCTTCAAAGTGTGATCTAATGAGCTGTGTAATGTGTGCAGTATGTGATAGAAGTAAGAGAGATGAAGTGATGGAGTGTTAACTACCTTACCTACCATTAACACCATCTTGCCAAGCAGTTGGTTTTTTGACTTGAGCTCACCTGACATGCTTGGGAAGGGCCAAACTGCCCAAAATAATTAGTTAAGTGTAACTACTAGAGAATCACTAGATTAGTGCAGTGGGCTTGTCATATTCCCTAATAATTTAGTTTTACCCAACATGTATGGACTCACTTGAATGCTTACTTGACCTAATAATTATCATTATCATCATCATCACCTAATAAGTTGTAAAAAATTTCACAATTGTGAACAATAGGAATGAAAATGACGAGCAAAATTTTCAATGCTTTCTGTATTGATTTGCATCTCATTTTTCTTTCAATTGAATTTGAATTCAATTCAGTTCGGGTTGAATGCATTTGAATTCAATTCAATTTAACAAAGTTGAATCCAATTCCAATGGATTTTAATTCAATTCAATGTTTTGAATTTAATTTGGTTGAACTTGAACTCAATTGAACTTGGATTGAAATTGATAAAATTGGATTTCAATTCAATTTGTATGCAATATCATTCAATATTTTCAATCAAAGAGAATCAATTGCTATTATTAAGAAAATATTATCACTGGTAGATTTAATTCACTTGCATCTCCATATTGACATGATAATGTTATGAAAATATACATTATGAAATATGATTGAAGAGTGAAGACATAGTTTGAAACGTAATAATTTCAATTATCTCTAAATGTCATTAATTTCCAATAATGCTGTTAAGGGAAAAAAGAATTTATTAAAAAAAAAACTTGATTAACTATATCCGGATTGTTATACAACCCTTTTTATTTTTGGTGAATTTTGGCCACTAGGTGACTAAGAAAAATCCAATGTGAGTCATTAAAGCATTTTTTTGAAAAACAAATGCACCAAATTCACTAGATGATTTTCAAGGAATTTGTTTTGCCGAAATACCCATATTATCACCCTCTCTTTCACCCCCCTCTCCCCTCTTTCAGTGGTATACACAAAGTAAGGAAATTTTATTAAGTCTCAGTATGAAATGCTGAAACTCAGAATTTAATGGACAAGGTTCAAGAATAATTATAGTAGTTGTACAGGTAGGAGTAACGAAAATATATGTAACAGCAGTAAAGAGGCTCAGGATAAAAGGAAAGACAGACAGGATGAAACTCAGTTTACCATCAAAACTGGTGGAAAAACTAGTTTGGGTCTCAGTTAATTCGTTTTGTAAAATTTTCATTCCCAGTTATGAGTTTGATGCCCTATTATGCCGAAACTGGTCATTCTCGCACAGTTGTGGACAACTCAAAAAAAAAAGTTCCAAAATCCGATAGATTGCCAAAATATATCTGTAGCCTTTTGTAAACTATTGCCAATGTGGCTACCTCTCTTACCTGGACCCAAATTTGGCTAATTCTTCTTGTGGATGATCGCTAATGTGGCTACATGACAAAATTGACTCAAAACAAAAACAAAAACCAAAAAAATAATTATTTAAAAATTTACAAATTTACAAATTTGATTTGATTTGATTATTATTATTATTATTATTATTTAAAAACCCTGCCTGGACATACCATGGGGTCTAATAAAAGACAGAAAAGAATGTCAAAAGGTTAAAATAATTAAATTGGGGGTAAATAAAAACAGACGCTAGTGAAGATCCAACGGTCAAATCCCCATGCGCTCTCACAGAAACTCTTGTATGGATTTCAAACGAGGAAGAAACCGCGCGTCGCGCATTATAACCGAGCGTAGCACATCACCGAGCGTCGAGCACAACCGAGAGTCGCGTGCTTTTCTTGTGCGCGCGCATCTCGTCTTCTCGTCCTTCTCTCTTTCTCTCTCTTTACTTTGCAATCGTTTTGGGAGTCTGTTGGAGCGATTTTCTGCAGCGATTCGAAAGCTACGAGGATCGTTTTCGCGCCGTCGTGATTGTGCGCCTCGCGATCTTTAGCGAATGCCTTTTCTGTCTCAGTTTTTTTTTTTGGCTACTTTTGGAAGTTTTATGAGGTTTTCTGTTTTGTAGTTCGTTTGCATTGAAGCGATATGAGTGTGCATTCTTCGTCGCTAACGCGCACTGTCTCTCTCATTCTTTCGTCCTCGCTTCCCTTCTGTTGATGACAATTTGAGACTGTCTGATTCCTATAATAACGTTTATCGGATGTCGAATTGCTTTGAAGAAATGCGCATTTGCGGGCGAGACTCTCTGTGTTTTTGGAGTTGTTTGTTTAACGCCCTCTGCATCTTTTTGTTAAGTCTGTAGTGTTCTTTTGTTTCTGTGTGCGTCCGTTTGTACGCGCTCGTTGCACGGTTATTTTGTGTGCGGAGAAAATGAAGGAGGAAGGAGGAGGGATGCAGTATATGAGTCCGCTGGTGAAACAAGACCTGGCAAAGCTTGACAAAGATGGAGAAAGTCGTCGCGTTGCCATGGACTCTCTCAAACACTGTGTGGAGAATCTGGAGCCGGCCTCTGTGCCTCGCTTTCTCGCGCAGGTCCGTTAGCCTCCTTCACGGCCTTCTGTTGTTGCTGCTACTTTTAGTCAAACTTCACACTTCTGTACATTGAAAGAATGTGTTGCTGCTGCGCCAAGCCCATAAGCAAGGGAGCGTTTAGGCTCTTGGACTATCGGCTTCAAATACGCATCATCGGTGTGCAGAGCACTCATAACATGCGTTGATAGACAGGGTTTGCCATTCTGTTTTCTCAGGAAATGCGGTCGGTTTCACTGAGATAGAGAAGTTCTATGAGCATCTTCTTTTTCTTTTTTTTCTGAAAAATACATGGGTTTCTGGCGACAGGTAGCAGAGTCCAAAGAGGCAGGCGGAGGAGGTTCACGCTCGTATGCCATCTCTCTATATGAGGAAGTGGCACGAGTCCATGGCAAGCTAATCATCTCACAACTCCCCAGAGTAATGGCCACCGTAATGCGATCTCTATCAGCAAGTGGAAGCTCACCACAGCAGCTTCACCAAGCCTGTGCTAAAGTGGTCTCTGCTCTGGTAAGGTACTCCATCGACTCAAACACCAGCATGGCGGAAGCTGAAGAAGTCGTGCGAGTGGTTGGGAATCCTCTTGTCGAAGCAATTGCAGGTACAGAAGAAAATCCTTCTATCTTCTGTTTCTTTGCCTCCAGTTATCACGTTTCTCTTCTCGTTGGGAAGCAGAAAATTCGCATGGCAAAATGCTGGACATTGTTTCCAAATTCTCCTGCGAATAATAAGAAGCAATTGCTCATGTGCCAATTTGGCGTAGTCCCATATGTCTTTTTCACAAGCATTCATGTGCCAATTTTGTGTAGTCCCATATACCTTTTCCACAAGCACTGATGTGCCATTTTTGTGTAGTTCCATATGTGTTTTTCACAAGCATTCATGTGCCAATTTTGTGTAGTCCCATATGCCTTTTTAACAAGCATTCATGTGCCAATTTTGTGTAGTCCCATATGCCTTTTTCACAAGCGCTCAAGTGCCATTTTTGTGTAGTCCCATGTCTTTTTCACAAGACCTCATATGTTATATTTGTGTAGTCCCATATGACTTTTTTGCAAGCACTCACATGCCATTTTTGTGTAGTCCCATATGTCTTTTTTGCAAGTGCTCATGTGCCATTTTTGTATGGTCCCATACATCTCTTTTTCCTCTTTCATGTATAGTAGTTGATGTGTGGAAGGATGAGCAAGAAGAGTTCCTGTGACTAAAGAGTATAAACAGGAGTTTGAATCTCTTTCCTCACTCGTAGGGAAGCTGGAGCCAGTAGCAGCAGGGGCTGCTACATGCATGCAATCACTGGTTGAATCAGAGAAATGGAAATATGCACCAGCTTGTCTAGTTAGTGAGGTCTGCCAGCGCACAACAGCTGCACTGAGAGAGAAAGCAACATGCACAGTTGCGCATATGCAGCTGGTGTGCTCACTGGCTATCATTGCCCCAAGTGCCTTGAGCATGTATGGTGCAGAGCTCCTGCATTCAGGTGAAGAGATTTTGAAGGCTAGCTTGACTTCCTGGAAACACCGCAAGTGTGCAGCCAAGATGTTGCAAGCTGTGGTTTCAGTTGTGGATAGGAATGTACTTGCTTCGGAGCTCGGCTCCACAGTTCAGGTATTGGAAAGCTTTCGGCTCGACAAGATGCCTCATGTGCGCACTGCAGTGTGGGAGGCACTACAAACTGCAAAGATGGTGACAACAGATGACAACTGCAACCAAGACAATGACAGGGAGGGCCCCCTAGGCACAGGTTCAAGAATGACACCTCATTGGAGAAGTTTGTGGGGTTCTCATAGCTCTCTCTCTTCGTCTATCACAGAATCAGAAACTTCTTTGAGAAGTTCTTCACCTTCCTGTAGTGGCAATGGCTTCAATGGAAAGATGAGACAAACTCCTCTCTTTCCTGCAAGGGGTCAGGTGCATGCGCAAGAGTCTGTGGCCAAGACCTACTTAACTTTCACCATGGATGATGATCCTGACTCCTCTGTTTGCAACTGTAAGTGTTCAGATACTTCTCCCTTTTTTACTCATTTTGAGTCAAATTTTGCAGATTTGGCCAATTTGGTGTAGTTAGGTTCCAGCTTTATAGGTGCTTACATTTCGTAGCTCAAAATCATTTTCATAGTTCAAATGGTGAGTTTGATTTACCTTCTGAAGAGAAGACTTACTTTGCTAAGTTCTACCCTGGAATGAGTCAGAAGTTTGCTTAATGTTCACCATTTCTGTTTAGTGTTTTTCCACCCTTGGAATCTTCAAGATGACTTTTCAAAGACTTCTTAAACCCAAGTGAGGAGCTTTTCAGAACCCATTTTGTCCTCAAAAGATCCTAAAGTTCCCCACTTCTCTATTCCTCTCTTATTTTTCTCTTTACTTGTTTGGCCTTTTTACTTCTTTTTGTCCTCCCCTTTCTTTGTGGTCTCCTTTTCAATCTCTTATATGTTTTTTTGAGCTTGCCAGCATCATTGCTGAGTCTTCCTGTTACTGTCAATCTTGCTGACAAAACTCAGTATGTACGTCATTTTAGGACATTCACCTCCAGACACCACTGGGAGCTGATGAGGTCAATGGGGATTTTGTAGTAGCTGGTCGTTATCATACATTTTTCTTGTGAAGATCACTGAATATGTGGGTGACTGTCAATATTGCCCAAATCGAAGTCCTGCCCAATCAAAGTTTTTTGTATTTCTAAGGGGTGGTGGGTTCAGCTCTCCTATTTTCATTTTTTATGAATTGGCTGTGATATCTCCATAACCTTCTTATCATTAGGCCATTCCTTGATTATATCCAGGGTGACTTCAATTGTATCCATGAGGGAGTTCTCAATGCTTATGAAGATACAATCTTTGAAATTTCATAGTATTCACAATTGGTCCATTGTCTCAACCAGAGAAACTATTGCTGGTTTGTACAGCTGATGTGAAGAAGAATGTGCCCTCTCAAGACTCCAAACTGGTGAGTGATGCTGTCTGCGGGGGCAAGTCTCCTCCTCTGGGCTCAATTGATAGTGCTGCCCATGTGCCTATTTATGAGGCAGAGATAGATTTCCAAGAACAGAGAGATATGCATCCACAAAAAGATTCCAAGCCATCCTTGTCAGTCTCCCAGGATAGTGTGAAAGGCAGAATTGTTTTGAATGTGAGCCCAATAGAGTCAAGAATCATGCAACAGTTTAGGGAGGCCAAAGGGGACTTGATGGTGGAGGATGAAGTAATTATATCTGGAAAGGCAGCCTTTGCTCAGACTGAACTGGATGAAGGCAATTGTGGCAACCATGAAAATTGTCTGGAGGGAAGTTTAATGACTAGGGTCCCAGAATTGGGTACAAGATTTGCAACCCAGAGCCCTGAGTCCATGTTGCTCAGTGGTTGTATTCAGAGTGCTTCTGGTTCATGCCAAAGCATGGTGAGTAACTCTAGAACTTCAGGAGACAGTGCTATTTGCTCCATGGAAGGTGGCATCTGGGATTGTCCAAGCAGCATACAAGACCTTGAAAGTGGAGTGGTCGACAGACGCAAACTACACCTGAAGCACAACTCGTTGAAAGGTGGAGCAAAAGCAAATTCAAGAGTTGGTTATGTAAAGCAAGGGCTCACACACACTCCATCAAAGCATCTCGCACATGTGTCCAAGAATGCAGAGGATGGTCTCAGTATGCTGGTAGGATATATATTCCTTCCTCTTTTGCAGTGTATTTCCCTCCAAAAGATGCTTTCCAGTTTGCAAAAGAGAAATCAGGTTGGAAGTACATATAAGCAAAAACATCTGGTTTGGGTTAACTAATGGCTTATGTATATGCTGAGCAGAAGCCAAGGCTGCTGATAACTGCAGAGGATTTTCAGCCATTTGCCACACCACGAAAGCTGGTACGATCATTACAGTCTGATCTGGGAAGTCCATTATTAGACAGCAATGTGATACACCAGGACTCACAACCAAGTGAGGGGGTGATAAGTGGGCTTGGTTGCCTATATGGAGATGCTGACATGGAGCTGGAAACATCAAGTGATGAGGGATGGAGTGTAAGGGACAATCCAATAGCTTCAGAAGAGTCTTTCCAGACAGAGATTAGTAGTGAGGGAGAGACCAAGAGAAGGCAAACAAGCATTCACAAAGCTTTTGCTTCATCTCTCAATGGTTCAACCCCACGAGCAGCTTCTCCCATGCCTGCTGTTCCTTGCAAGACATGCTCTCTTGACAGAGGCCTAGACTATCCAAGAACTCCAAATCATGAACCTGGGGGCAGTAAGGGAGACAACATTGGGACATATCGATTGACACCAAAGTCCCTCCGACACTACACAGAGAAGGCAGTTGCAAAGCATACCTGTGAGTCATGCATAGAGCTCCAAAAGTCAGTCACAGGAATGGGGGACATTCTAAATTCTGATGATACAAGATCAAGTGTGACAATGGTGACTGTACCGAGAAGAATGCTGGATGAACAAGTAGACGAGTGCTGCACTTGTGGCAGGCCATGTGCAGCTTCTGCAACAGGGTCAGCCACTGAATGGGACCAAGGAAGCAGGGACAACGAGGGTGTATCCACTTTGGTCAGTTCAACAGGGATGGAGGAAAGCTGCTGGAATGAGAGACTTGGCCAAAACTCAATTGTGGGATCTGTTTGGAAGAGTTTGATCAGAATGTCACATTATGCTGAAATATTTCTAGGTGGCTCTGTAGTTGTGATTCTTGCTCTGTTTATAAGCATGGTGGTAGCAAGGGCTCTTGTCACACAGCCAGATTACTATCCAGTGCCAACTTGATGGACCACAAGAGTGAAGAAAATTTAGTATTCTGATGGCCTGGGACATCATACATTATACCATGGGAAGTACAAGATTCTGTGACAAGATTATATATTTAGTCATTAGGTGTTAGTGTCTTGTCAGTTTCCAACAAGAAGTCCAGTGATTCTTTTTTGTTTGCATGTAAGATCACATCCCAATTTGACAGTTTCTACACAGAGCAGTTTTGTTTGTTATTCAGATAGAAATAAGAGCATGATTTTCTCGATCAGTCAGTGGAGGTGAGAGAGACTCTGGATTGGATCTGTTGGAAGCAGGTGGGATGAAGGGCAAATGGTGATATTCCAAGGTGTTTTATGCAGCATTGTTGTTCAAAGGGATGGTTCTGCAAAATTCTCCGGTAATTTAGTTATGTCTTGTTGCAGCTATACATTTGTCTATGTGAGCTGTAATGATCAGTAGCAACTAGCAATTCTCTGCAATTCACTACCAGTTTGGTTCTTCTTTGACTAGGACCACAGTTCTATTTATGCCTTTACTCAACCTTTGCATTGTACTGCAGGATTCAGGTTACAGTCAACACTGCCAATCAATTGAGAGCTGCCACTTGGTGAAAGAGGCCTTGATGTCAAGCATCATATTCTGAACATTTGCAGATGGAAGACCAGGTATCCCATTCAGCCCTGACCTCTCTCCACATAATTTGAGCTTCCCAGAAGTATAGGAAGTATAGCATGCTATTAGGTATTTTAGGGTTTAGGGTTTGGTATTGTTTGCATGTTTAAGAAAAGACAGTAAAGAATAAGCAAAAGAGCGAGGACATTTAGCATTTGATTGCTGAAATTGACCATCTATACTGTATTTTAAATTCATCAATGACAGATTAGAAATGGCATTATATAAATAAGGCATCAAACATGAAATGAGCTTTTTTTCATTCAAAATGTAATTATGGTGGAAAAAGTTATTATTCAACTCATCAGAGGGTTAAACATTTACACAAGAAGTTGATGAATAAAGCACAAAAGTATTGATTGTGGAATTGAAAGTTGTGGGCAAACACGATATTCATTGAAAACATTTAGATGAAGTAGAAACTTGGGGAAAATTATGATGCCAACAAAAATTAGGGTATGAGATTAGGCTACAACAATAATGTGCAAATTTGCGGGCATAGCAAATGAATATTGTAGTATGTTAAATGAGATCAATTGGTAGGAGGTGGGTAAAGGCAAACATCTCTAAGAAGATTTTGGAGGCCTTAGTAACCTATTTCACTGAAAATATTCAAATAAAAGATATATGGCAACAAAGTATAGTTTGTTTCAGTTTTTAGGTATTTTTAATTTTTATAAATTCAATTGAATTTTTGGTTATTCTTTTAAACTAGAATATGTGATAATATTTGTTTTCTTTTTCTTTTGTCTTTTTCTTTTTTTGCACTCCATGTGTTTCTTGACAATTCTACCATGAAAATGTAAAAGGTGTGGAAACTACAAGCTCTATTTTAGATCTACCCCATGAAGCCCATATTGGTGTAGAAATAAACTTTTCTTTGCTTGGGTAGCTTGCATTTTGCTAGTATGGCCCATACAAATTTGGATCATAGTAAACCATAACATTTTGAATCATGATAAAAAAATGATGCATTTGATTAAAGATCATTGGCCATCTTGATTAAATGATAAACTTGATTAAATACCATTAGCATTTTGATTAAAGTTATGTAAATAAATTATATGTATATAATCAAACAAAACATTGTGTATATATATGTATATTCATATACAAATATGTGCATAAACATGTGCAACATAGTTATATTTATACATATATTATAATATCTATGTACTATGTAAAAGGTTAACGAACCATATGAAAACTATGGGATATCATCACTCATAAAAAAGTTTCTAGCATTTTTCATACATTTTTATTTATGCAAAAAATATGCATTAAATTTTCTTATAGACAAGGGGGGTTGAAACTACACTACATTTGATAGCCATCACTACATTTTGTGGGTATTCATGAAAGGATTTGGTATGCAAATTTTGGGTTTTTGGATTATAAAGAATTCTAGTACCCTAAAATATAAAAATCAATGTTCTTTTACTAAACTTGACACATCTAGTGCTATTCAAAATGTCCTCTAGTGAATAGGTAACAATGAAGAAGGTTTGGTATATATTTTTGTGTGAGCCAAATGGATTAAAAATGTAAAAAATGAATGGATCACTAGTTTTTTGGTGATTTTTTTATCATTAGTTGTTGAAACACATACTTTGCAAGTTTGTCAAACATCAATAACAAATCAAAATGGTCAAGAACACCTAATAATTCTCACCACCTACTAACATTTTGTTTATAATTATTATGGGATGCAACCATATGAAGCTAACTTTGTTTACAAATCATGCAAAAACTTTGTTGCATATGAAAAGGAAATTACGTTTTAAGGATTATTGGTCACATCCTATTATTTATATGTTACATTATGGATTGTTAATAATATCTTTTTGTTTTGATAATATTATGCTTCATCAACAACCTCACAAATAATGTAATTATGAAACATGGATTAGTACATAAATTAAATATGATATTTACTAAAGATTTCCATAATTTGTGGATAATTTATTTTTATTTTTAGTCAAAAGATTATTAAAATGCATATTGTGAAAGAAGAAATGTTAATAGTTTAATGTAACCAAATGGCTTACATTTTGAACAAAAAAACTTCATATAAGGATATTTTGTAGTAAAATTTTATACATAATACATATATTGTGTGACGTGAAAGGCATGATTCAAAAATGGGTTTAAATGAAATTCAAAAGTGGCTTAGAAATTGAATAAAAAATATTTATGATTTTTTTTTTGTTGAAGAATTCAAATTGTTTTAATGTTGAAAATAAATGTACTTCATCATGTGTTCTTTTGAGATAGTTTATAACCTATTTAAGTCAAATTAAAAGGTTTAAATTACAAAGTTATGAATTTTGTTATTTTTTCAAAACATTTTCAAGTACTTAAATTGAATGTTGACTTGAATCAAATTGTCATCATGAAGTTTTGCAAAAATGTGGATTAATTTTTAACTAAATCTAATAACAACACGAAATGGAATATGATGAAATTATTTCCTTTCATAATAATTTTATGTTCTAATTTTAACTTTAAAACGTCAATTCATATGTTTATTAAATATATTTGTTTGATGTATTTTTATCCCATGTAAATGATTTCAAACCTCATTTTAAATTGATATATTTTCATACTCACTTTGAACATATCATTATTAAATTATGGTCATAAAAGTATAATTTTAATTTCAACAAATTAAAATTAAGGTTTGAAACCAAAAATAAACATCAAGTGGCGTAGAGAAACAGATCCAAGCAAGAGACTTGCCTCAAGAGGCAGACCGACCACCCTTTCGGCCACTCCACCCAACGTTGTTCTAACCACGCATCCAAGCAACGGACCAAGACCGAACGCTTTCATGAGAACGGATCCCCAAGGCCCATCGCTAGTGAATCTGAGTATAGAATTAGAAGCGGAATTCCCCACCAAAATGGTGTTAGAGATGCAGGGCACAACTACAAAGAAAGCTCACAGAATCGTTATTGGGCGGACATTAGAGGGAAGAGCTTTGTTCAAAACTTTTCACAAGTGTCTGAAACTCCACCTACCCACCTCCTTCGCCTCCACCACACTCTTGACAAGAGGTTACTTCCTGATCCTCTTCGATAATGAGGAAAGGGCAATAGCAACCAGGAAGCTCACTACTGTGGACTAGAACGGGCTCAACCTCTCTTTCTCCAGATTTTCGCCTGACTTCGACGCTAGCGCTCAAAGAGCTGAAGCGCTCCTAACGCACACAATCAAAGTACAATTCCCTGATTTGCACGAACAATTCAGGAATGCAAAGGCCCTCACCATAATGGTTAGTAAGCTCGGAGAAATACTGGACATCGAAGCTGCAGACTCATACATAAAAAGGCCGGTTGGCCCCATGGTCATGGTGGAGGTCCAGGACATCTCCAGACTAGTGGGATTCATCAAAATCCCATCCATGTCAGAGGGCGCCGGCACCACAAACACCATCAGGCAAAAAATCCTCTACTCTGGTCTACCAAATCAGTGTAGGAAATGTCGCAAGTTCGGGCATCATGCCAGAATTTGCAACACGAACTTAATCAGGCCCTAGGAAGGCCCGGCACATCACAATCCCCCACTAAGAACGAGCTCAGGGGGGGCCTCAGACCCGAGCAAGGCAGCTCAGAACTCTGCCAGAATAATCAAATCGAGGCCGCCCCCAAGCGCCCCACCCGAACCTCAGGAAATGAAAGGAGGCAAACTGAGGGAGGAAGCTCCGGCAACAACGAGCTCCCCCCAGATCCCCTCACAACCATCAAGGCAGGGCAACTCCGGCCTTGAGAGTCGAAGGTCCGAGGCCAGCACAAGCAACCTAAAGAGCAAAGGGCTGAGTGACCAGGAGATGTTCAATCTCCCAGAATTCGCAGCTCGTCCCAATACCGAATCACATACGGAGAAGGAGCACTGCTCAGCAGGTACTCTCACGCCAAACATTAAGCCATCTTTCGGTTTCCCAACTTGGGAAGGACCACAGAAGGAAATGAGGGAGGCAACCTCCAACCCCTTTGACACCTTAGGCGAAAAGGGCAGAAAGGTGCCGAAACTAAGCGAGCCCCCAGGTGAATCGATGGAAGGCTGGGTCTTTCAGGGGAAGAAGAGGAACGCCCCAATCCGAGCATCGCCAAGATAGGAACCACCATAAGCCCTCCTCCGCACCCCCCAAAGGGACGCCACCCCAGGCGGAAAGATAGAACTCTTGCACTCAAAAGTGCACCAATCCTATTTCACCTCCTTGGGAATCTCAGTCCCGACAAACAAAGCGCCTTTTAGAGCCAGGTGATAATTGTAAATTTGATAAAAAATAAAGAAAAAGGAAAACCTTACAGAACTTACAACAATAACACAATGGTCTTTATCACCATGTTTCTACATTTATTAATTAAAATCATTTACAACTAAGTATTCACATTTCCATTTTTTTTTTTGTGGGATCATTAGGACACATGCAATGGGCCTTGCATCAATAACCATTCACTCATTTGATTAAACGATATTTTGTAATATTGATAAAACATTAATTTCTAATTGAAAAATGTATTGTTTCATCCTTCATTCAACTTTTAAAATGTGACTATGAGATATACAACATAAATTGATCATTATTAGTAAATATATATATATTTAAAAGAATGGTTATGATTAATATGTTATTTACAGTACAAAAGGTGATTATGGAGATTATGTCATGTACCAAAAGGACCCTTTGGAATTTTATTTTTTAATAATTTTATCACTTAGTTTCAAAAAGGATTTTCAAATTGTATCAACTAATGATGTTCACCAAAACATCTACTCTACCCCCAACACCAACTTGCGATGGCTATAAATGTCAAGTATATGTTTTTTTTTAAATAATTTGAATTAGGATCTAAGTTTTTAGTAACTTTGGATTGCAAGAATTTGTAAACACACAATGTCCAAAAGTTATAATAGTTTCATTGATATTTTTTAATGACCAAACATTTTTATATAATGATGTGATAATGATACGCTACCCATTTGTGATGTCCGTAGTCAACATTGCATGTGAAAATTAATATTTAGATGAACGATATTTTACCTTTTTTTTTCTACATAAAACTTCACATAAAATAAGATTATAAATATCTTATGACTATTTGGATATTATTCTCAAGCCTCTAAAAGATGTTAATTTCAAAGGCTTTGCATTAATTGATCCCCACAACGATGAACATTGGATTTTTCTTTTGATATATGCATATGTTTCCAACCACCTTGAAGGTTGTAAGGTGTGTTTTTTTAATTCATGCTATTAAATGTTTATAATTTTTGATTTTTCATTATTTCATTATCTCATCAAATGATTTATGAAACACATTTATGGAGTAACACGTTAGATGTATTTACGAGACATGTCAACATCCATGCAATTTGTGCTTGTGTTCAAAACATGTTTTGGATATGGAAATTATCAAAGAAGAATTCATTGCATCTATAAAGGTAAATTAATTCAATTTTTTTACCTTTGTGTTAAATCGTGAAATTCGACAACCTGATTATCATTAAGGAGAAAGGTTGTTGACTAAAAACATGAAAATGTAACATGTTTTCTATATGCCTATCGTCATGCTACAACTACCTTCTTGCATCAACTATAGTCAAGAACAACCATCATCATGCACATATTGTCATTGGCAAACTTGAAAAAAGACCCTGCAAACCTCCAATAGTTGTCGCCTAACATTTGTAAGAGCTACAAACCCATTGTAATTAATGTTTACCGTGTGTAGCAACATTACCTTCCCTACAAAATATTGATGTTAGCTTCGTGCACCTTGCACCATTATACAAAGGCTGGCATGCTTCCCGTAGATAATTGGCCTCAATTGAAATGTTATCATCACTTGCTACTAATGGGGCCCCTGTTTCACCTAGTCCCATGTCATTGTCCACACCCCCTTGTCCCTTATCATGGTTATTTTGGTCGCGCATGCTTTCAGGCAATGTTGTTCACTCTTCCATGATCTTGATGACATTCTGCACCATGCATGTAACCTCCATTCCCTCTACATTATGGTCTGAAAACAAGTTTGTAACCATCTCACATTCATGTTCTTCCTCTGGCATTTGGAATTGCCAGTGATAATTATCATCTTATGGCAAAATGTATTTTTACTTTAATAACAAACATAGAAAATATTTTAATTGTAAACAAAAAAAACCAAACTAATGAATTAATAGTCTACATCAACTAAGAAATAATTATTTTTTCTACCTTCCTAGAAATAAAAACAAACAAGAAAAAATAATGCATTTAATAACCTTCAACCATTCTCCATTACATAACATTAAATACAATATTCTTTCATTTTTTTCTTTTCTCTTGACACACACACACCTTCTTAATAAAACTCTTTAAATCACATTCAAATTAAAATCATACATAGGAATGATGCAGAATCCTCCTCCTCAAAGGATAAATAAAAAACCCAAGAAATATATTCACCACACAAGGTTTAAATCCTCCTATATTTATTTATCCTTTTAGATCTCCTTATCCTAATCCTTTCCACACATCCTAGTTAAGGGAAATCCATTCGTTATTTATCTGTTTGGATCAATTAATTAAAATGAATTCACCCCTTTAGTAAATAAAAAATGGTAAGTAGGATACTCACCACTAGTAATTAAATAGTGTTAGGTTCTCATTATAAGTAAATTAGATTAGGATATTATTTATATTAATTAATATTACTTCTACTAAAATTCCTCCCATAATTAACTTTTGATTATTTTGCCCCATGAAGGTAATTCACTATATTAATGGTATTATCGTAAGAAAATAACTTTAAAAAAATCCCTCTAATGGTTTTACTGTTCAACGATAACTACCATTTAGTGACAATATTATTGTTTCTTAACACCCACAATGTTAAGACAATTTTTTACCTTTAACACCATGAATTGTTTTTTTTCATAACTCCTGCATGTTTAATGTAGTTCTTATATTGCATCATGTCATTTATTAATGTTCATTGTTTACAAAGGAAATTTGCAAGGTGGAATCTTTCCATGTGTTTACAACATAACAAACCTACATTGAAGCCTATACACATATGCAAAATGGTCGAATTTGGTCCTACAATTCTATTATGTTTAGACTTTAGATTCAAAGACATTCATTTTTGTAAAGACAATTGTGTTTACAAAAAACTTTATGGGTGGATTTTCTTTTGTGATATAAATGCACATATATTATTCATTACATTTGTATAAATTAAATCTAATTCCCATATGTGTAATGCCACTAATCACCATGATTTATTGTAACATGTTTTTTAGGGATTTAATGGGGGTGACGCATAATGGGGCAATCCCTTAAGGCAATCCATGTGGACATGCTCCACTATGTAATTTTTAGACAATTATTAACATATTATAAAAAAATTCTTCAACTTCCATAGATAGCAATTTTTTTTAATACTAGATTTAATGCCTCCTTCATATTAAGAAACATTCAAGTTATTCATCATTTCAAATCGAGCAAATTTCACTAGCTTAAGGCCCACACTAATTGGATCAATTAAAATTTTAGGTGTGTCATGTCATGGTGTGTGTAAGTCTTATGTGTTAAAGTTCATGGAATAAATGGAAGTCCTAGTGATGGTGCAATTATTATAATTCAACACAAGTTAGCATTGACAATTTTATGAATAGTCTTGATATCCAAAGTGGTGAGTATTTGGCAATTAGAATGGGACATTCCATAATTATATCTCAAGTCGAATACCATGGCAAGTTGAAACTAATGAAACTTATCAATGAATGTATCATGGCCCTCAAAGTGGTGTGTACTTCATATTCTTCCATAGCCATTTTTGAACCCCGATAAAAAGGTTAGGAGTGGTATTTGTTGTGGTTTTTTCAAGCCTTCTTAAAATTATGAAGGAGTTCATTGCTAGAAAAGATGATAATACCAATTGTGAATTGTTTGTGAGGTGCCAAAACGACTTAATGAAATTTTTCAAATAGGAAATGTTGTAAAAAAAAGTTTAAAATATTTCCTTGCAACCAAAGGATAAGAGGACATGAATGAAAGATATATATTAAAGTTTGGTGTACAACATGGAATTGTTAGCAAACCATGATGGAAAACCCATAGATCGATTACAAAATTTAGAACTTGAAATTTTGGAACATGTGAACAATGAAATCATGGAAATCGTGTTGTTCATTTGGATGATATTTGTAAGTTGTTAGACATTAAGAATGACATACTTGATATGATTTAAGTTAAGCACCCAATAGACACATTCATGACTTATTAATTATCACATGATTATTTTCAATTCAAAATGGAGAAACTCCATAATTGCCTATGATGAAAGGATGAAAACATCTTCAAAAGGCATAAGATGTGCCCTTAGAATTATTATTTTTTGGTGAGATATAAACCTAATGTTCATATTGGGATGTTAAGCCATTAAATTTTTTAACTTGAAAGGATGTTTGAACATCTTTGAACCAATGTTGACTCTAACTAAATAGATGTTTTCAGTTGGATTAAAAGATACGAAGAAATTTGTTAAATTTTTTTTATAGTTAAAAATTTCTTGAATACAAAGGTGCAAGTAAGACCATAATTGGGAAAGTAATTGTGTTGGTGAAACAAATGCCATTTTTTCACCATAACTAAAAGTTTTTTTGACAAGTAAATGGGTAAGATTGGCATTTGACCTTTGATATTATTAGTTGGATTTAGTAGTAAGAAAATGGAACATGTAACATGTACATTTTGGGTTGTGTTTTCACAACACATGTTGTAATGAAAATAAAATTTGCCTTTTAAAATTGTGTGTTTCAATTATTTTGTGGTAGTGAAGATCATGAGAAAATGTCTTTCAAATTAATGTGTGTTTAGAATGCATTTTGTTGACAAAAAATGTGATACATGTGTTCTATGTGATATTAGGTAATGATGTTATATCATGAAGATGGTAAATGCTTAAAGTGCATTTAAATTTGGTCAAGTTTCAAGGCAATCACACATATTTGGCAATGGAATAATCTACATATTCATAGAATTGTTTATTTGGATAAACATTTCTACCAAAGGAAGATTCTACTATATGTAGAGTTATTACAATGTGAATATTATTGGTGTAAAGATTAATTCAAATAATATGTTGTTGATTTGAAGTTGTAAGTGAAATGGTTAAATTATTGATGATGATGATGTTGGCTACGAAAACATCTATAAATATTATGCATGAATTGAAGTTAAAACAAAGGAAGAATTAGCAAAACATCTCATGTCACATGTGAAGAATCAATTAAAATTAAATATAACATGTAATGAAAAATAAAGTCTAGCAAAAAAAAAAAATAGTCATTAAACAATTTCAATTTGAAACAAATATCCAAATAATCAAACTATATCATAGTTAAATTGCCAAATGAGTTGTAGACTTGTACAATTTTATTCAAAAATATCGAATATCAACCAATAAGGGTTTCAAGATCATAATCAAAATGCCAAGTGAACTACAAAGGCCTAGACACCCTTCCAATTTAACAAAAATTCAATAAACTAGAAGGGATAAAAATCAAGATGCCAAATTAATTGCAGACTTGAAAAGACCTTTTCAAGATCAAGTACTCAACTAATTAAGGTTTCAAGATCATAATCAAGGCGCCATGTGAGTTACAAAGGTCTAAATGCCCTTCCAACTTCAATCAAACACTCAATGAATTAAAATGAATAAAAATCAAAATTTTAAATGAATAATAAACTTGAAAGGACTTCTTCAAGATCAAGTATTCAACCAATTAGGGTTTTTTGGATCATAATTAAAGTGCCAAGTGAGCTATAGAACCCTGTAGAACCTTCCAACTTCAAAAAACACCCAATGAATATGAATGCGTAAGAATCAAGATGTTAATGAATATGAATGTGTAAGAATCAAGATGTTAAATGAGTTGTAGATTTGTACACTTTTATTCAAGAAAAAATATTCAACTAATTAGGGTTTCAAGAACACAATCAAGGTGCCAAGTGCACTACATAGGCCCAAACCATAGTAGTGACATACGAAATACGAGTATTTTTCGAAGGTGCTCAAAAAGAAGTATTTTCAAGTATTTTTAAAAAAAATTTATAAAAATACAAAGGCTTGAAAATTGGCCTTTGTATCAAGTATTTTCAAGTATTTTTTAAAAAGCCCAAAAAAATGTAAAATACGCGTATGTTTGAAAAATTTGAGAGTATGTCACTACTATGGCCCAAACACCCTTCCAACTTCAAGTAAGCACCCAATGAACCGAAATGGGTAACAATCAAGATGTCAAATGAACTATAAACTTGAAAAGACTTCTTCAAGATAAAGTATTCAACCTAATAAGGTTTTAGATCATAATAAAGGTGCCATATGAGTTGCAAACCCATGAACACACATAAACTTTTAATTACTAAGCACCAATGAGTTAAAATGGCTTAGATTCAAAATGCCAAATGAATTGTAGACTTGAAAAGATTTATAAAAATGGTTTACAATGTTGCTCATGTTCAAATCAATTCCCACTTCAACTCATAGAATCATAAAACATAATAATAGACATGCCGATTTAACAATACACCTCCCAAGGCTCACTATGTACAAGGTTGGATTTACAACTGCAAATGTCAATTGCCCTTTCATCTAACAAACAAAGTTTTAGAAAATTGATTTCAAATGCAAATGTTGTTTAAGAGATTGCCTTGCAAGTCCTTGGGTGTTGATTATGCGATGTTAAGAGATGATATGATATTTCACAATGTATAGGCATGTCATATCGTTCCATGGACTTGCCTACAACCTTACACCAACTTCAATTCATTCGATGGAGACACCACATCATTGACGAATCCATGAGCAATTTTGTGAGAATATGTTCAACCACAAATGCATCCATTAGAGTAGGGAGTAGATGGCCAAGGTATTTAGAAAGTTGTTTAAGGCTATGAGGACATTTTGAGGTAAGATGCAATGCAAGTTCTAGAGTTTGTGGAGCCAAGTATTCTTGCTTTTTAAGACAAAACCAGTTTGTATGCTTCTAGTCTTGGAGGCTGAAGTGTGCTACTATGTTTCAAGGATTCTTTAAGCCACCCACCAGTTTGGGTTTGGAGAAAAACACACACCTTGTGAAAACATATAAAGAATGACAACACAGATAAAAGCGTGGCTTGTCAAAATGCAGGCTCTTCGGCCAAGACAACCCAAAAAAACCTCATCCTCTTGCATGCCTTGAGCTACTAGAACCATAGTACTCCATGTTGGAACCAAACATCACCTTCTGGTGCCGTGTTCCCCCATACTTTCCGGATAGCATTAACATAAGTAAGGAACGTGCTTGATATTCGGATCCGGGGGATATGTCACAGGACCCTAGGGTTTTGGACGTTGTGTGCGTGTGGGGCGCTCTCTGCCAGACGAAGCGCTAGCGAAGGAGCGAGCGGGCTCCGGAGATGGCGAAAAAGAGGGCCAAAAAGAAAGATGGCGGTGCGACTGCCATGGAGGTCTCGGCTACCATCACTTCCCCGCCTCGCCCTTCTTCCCCCCATGATGGTAACTAAAACGTTTTCTCTTTCGTCCTCTCTCCTCTCCGAACCAACCTCTTGCTATTCTGAGGACTTCCTTTTCTGAGGACTTCTCTCTCTCTCTCTCTCAGAATCCCTCTCTCGCCTTTTTTCTCTTATTTCATGAGTTTATCCCACATGTGGTTCTACAGACCTCATGTGCGGAACCTGTGCCTGCGAGAATCTGTCTAGTTGCCTGTTTGTACCAACTGTGACTTTATTGTTCAATTACAGAGAAGAAAAGTGTTAGCAGCCTTGAATGAAATCTTCTCGCCTTTCCCCCCCGCAGTATTTCATGAGTTTATCCCACATTTAGCTCTATAAACCTCATGGTGGGATTTCTGCCTGGGAGAGTGCTTTTTTTTCTGGTGCAGTGAAGAATTAGGGTTTCTGTCTTGGTGCCTGTTTGTATCAACAGTGACTTTCTTGTTCGATTCCAGAGACGAAAAGCTTTAGCAGCCTAGAATGAAATCTTCTCGCCTTTTTTTCCCCTGTGTTTCATGAGTTTATCCCACATTGAGCTCTACAGATCTCATGTGTGGGATTTCTGCCTGTGAGAGAGTGTTCTTTTTTAATGGTGCAGTGAAGAATTAGGGTTTCTGTCTAGGTGTCTGCTTGTATCAATAGTGACTTTCTTGTTCAATTTCAGATAAGAAAAGTGTTAGCAGCCTACAATGAAATCTTCTTGCTGTTTTTATTGTATTTCATGAGTGTATCCCACATTTAGCTCTACAGACCTAATGTGTGGGGTTTCTGCCTGCAAGAGTGTTTTTTGTTTCTGGTGCAGTGAAGAATTAGGGTTTCTGCCTAGGTGCCTGTTTGTATCAACAACGACTCTCTTGTTCAGTTCCAGAAAAGAAAAGTATTAGCCAGCCTGGAACAAAATCTTTGCCTAGAAGGTACAGATGTTAGCATTGAAGGCAGGATTATTATATGCTTATCTACACCCACTGTTGGGAGCTGATGAACTTGGTGGGTAGTCATGGCAGCTCCTCACTGCCATTCATGATGAAGGTGATGGTCTGTCATTTTGTGAGTGACTCTCATGAGGTTATGACTGCACTCACTGTCGTGTTACCTTTAATTGTTGTGGAGATTTCACTGCAACTTCATCAAGCATGTTAGCATGAAGATTTGATGTGGTACAAGAGCTTGAGAGCATAGAAGTGGAGGATTGTGCATACTGTGGGATTCTGCGCTTCAATAGACTGACTTGTAGGTTTTTATGATGTTTGTTGCCTTCTGATTTTTTGAAGCAATTAGGATTTTTGCTCTCCAGGACCAATATAATAGCTTGAAATTTGGAGAAGAAATGTATGAGGGATTCAATATGGACTTTGATTAGTCTTGTGTGCTGTGCAGCTATGGACACAACAGATGTTGTGCCAACTGGTTCAGAGTTAGACTTATTAGTCTCAAAGAAGAAGAGGAAAAAGAAAGCATCTACAAGTGTCAGCAAGTCGCTTCAAATCGAAGGGTAATACTCCTTGATCATCCATCCTCTTCCCTCTCCCCTTTGTGGGAAGTGCTGTTGTCTGTGTGCTCAAAACAGTGCTAAATTACATTGTGGCAGTTGATGCTGATGCCATTCCATGTGCATTTCCAGGATGACAAAGAAGGGACCACAAAAAAGAAAGGCAGCTAAGCTACGGAAGGAGAAGTCCATAGAGAGAGCACTACTGAATATGGATAAGCAGCATGAGAAAGTCCAGCGAAGTGAATTCAAAACTGAGCGAGTACAGTCACTCAAGAACTTGTATTAGCATGAAATGCAGTGACTGCATCCTAAGCATTAGTTCACATTTTGTGGTCTAGTTTTGTTCATATTGCTGGAATTATAGCTATTTTGCATTTGTTGGTTCTGGTTTATTGCAATGTGAAAAGTGGAAAGGGGTTAAACAGATGGAAGGAGTTTACATGGCTGAAATGCAACGCAGAAGAAAACCTTCTTGAGGAATTTTTTAAAAAGTTTTCCTTATCCATATCAGTGATGCAATGCATGAAGACTTCAAAGAGGGAAGTTGATGATCTTTGATCAGTCAAACATTGAGAATGCTGTCACAACTATGGAAGTACATAAGTCACCAGTATAGAGCATGTGCCCTCTGGCAATTCACCAAGAACCCCTTTTACTGCAGTCTTATGAAATAACATGGTGTGGGTTGTGCAAATGCTTTGTTTCTCATGTGCTACTTTGGTAAGTCACTTCGCCTTTCATCTACACAATTAGAATCTTCAACAGATTTATGAACAGTAATGTAAGTCATTGAGTATGTTATAGAACTAAATCCACAGTGCTGGGTGTATTTAAAAACTCCAAACTCGGTGCCATAAATCTTTGATTGTTTGGATGCATGATGCTCTGGTCAATGAGATCATGCATAGATCCCATTTTTTTTGTACCATGAAGAGAAATTGCTTTTCATGATGCCATGGCAATAGAGCAAGCTTTTGCAGCAATGGGGCATTTCAGCAACTCAAGCTAATTGAGTACTTGGTTTTGGCAGCAGCTCCATGGACAAGAATACTAGGTATCCAAAAGGATCTGATATACCATGAACACTAAACAATAATTTCAGTTTGTTTTTTTGTATTATTTTGACTTGAATCTCTTTTTGAGTTTCTGACTTGTAGCAATGCAACCTCAAAATAAATTCAGAGAACAAAAGCTTGGACGAGTTGAAAGACTGAGCGATAGAATGGTGTATAGGGGAGCTATGTCCCTCAGCATTGTCACTCTTATTATACAAAGAATCCTTATTGCCAGACCAAAAAGACTAAGCACAACACTTCTCCTAGGTGAACCTTGTCACTCCTAAGTGAACCTTATCATCACTACAACAATTACTACTATGAAGGGCATGTTCAACCAGTTGGTTTTATTTCTTACCTTGAGTTCTTTCAGAATCTGGAATGTCCTGTCCTGTTTGACACACCGTGATTCTACAGCAACCTTCTTGTACCCAAAGAAAAAACACCTAGGTTGGCACTTCCATACAAAAATTTAATATTGCAGATACAAACTCCTTTGGGTCCTGGAGAAAGAAACCACATCTCAAGAAACCAGCAACAGATATAGCTATTCAGTTAAAGTGCAACCTGAGGATTGAGATTGTGGCCTAAAACCTTAAACCCTAAACTGTCCTCGCCCAAGTTGAAGGCAGAATTGAAAAATGACTCACTGAGAACAGCAGAGGAGAAGAAAAAGGCAGCACAAAAAATAACAATAAACGCTGTACTATACACTGCCCACTTATCTAAGGGGCAACCGAGGATTAAACCTGATGGTGGTTTCACCTGTTTTATGTGTTTGACCTCAAGTCACTCATTTCACTCTGAGGCGTACCAGGGAGGCTCTGGTGACTCCTGTTGCCTGCCTGGTTGAGCGTGCGTGTTTGCAATTGAACCTGAGCTGGAGATTGTGGCATTGTTGTCTGGAAGCCTTGTTGAGAGAGCTGGTTGAAGTTGGGCGATGGCTGACCCCCACCATGCACTGGTGGTGAGATTTGACTCAAACCAGCCTGTCCTTGAAGCTGTGACTGCATCTGCATGCGATTTTGCTGCATCTGTATTTGGTTTCCAGAAAGTGGAGAGGGGCTGCCAGAAAGTAAACCTGGAGAAGTGCGTCCCTGCAACTGCGAAAGTGCCTGTGCACTAAGCTGCTGCAGATGTGGCTGAGCCAGAGAAGTGTTGCTGGCATGTGCTGATGGCAGACTTCCAGCCAAGTGAGGTGATGCAGGTGGTTGCATCACCTGGTTGTTGAATGCCTGCCCTCCCTGCACAAACCCATAGTTACGAGCTTCTACTTCGCCTTGAAGCTGTGACTGTAACTGATTGGAGAGCTGTGCAAAATTTGCCATAGATGGCTCCTGTTGGACCTGCGGGACACCTGCAGTCTGGAGTTGATTTAGAAGGTGGCCTTGCACTTGAGGTGCAGCCTGTTGCCCAGGGGCAGTGAGACCTTGCAAATGGGGATGGATGCGAGGAAGTTGCCCAGGTTGGTGCACATAAGACACCTGGGAAGGATGTGAGGAGCCTTGCGTCAGATGGTTGATCATCTGTGTAAGTGATGGTTGTGTTGGTGAGTTTAACAGCAGACCTTCCTGCTGTAGCTTCCGAGCACTTGGGAACCTTGCCAAGCTATCTGTTGTGCACCACCAGTCACATAAGAATATCACATCAGAGTCAATGATGGAGCAAACTGGTGATCAAAGAGCCTAAGAACCTCAGGATTCAGCACACTTTGGGGGCAGGATTTTGCCAACTGTA
This sequence comes from Sphagnum contortum, assembly GCA_963920785.1. Lineage (NCBI taxonomy): Eukaryota > Viridiplantae > Streptophyta > Sphagnopsida > Sphagnales > Sphagnaceae > Sphagnum > Sphagnum contortum. Next base: position 12,701,125 of record OY987293.1, on the reverse strand, counting down.
TTGCCCTGTGCGTAAATGTTGATGATGTAGATCTCCAATAAGGAAGCAGCAGAATGAAACTGTCAAGCACGGAATTCCCATTGTTTTGGGTCTTCTGAGTATTTTAGAAGATAACTAAGAGAAATCTGCAAATGCTACAGGTTATAAGGAGTGACACAGTTACTTCAAACTGACCAGTTGACTGAGGAATTAGTACACTAGACAAGTCACATTCACCTACAAACGGATGCCATGCATGGGCTCTGCATGGAGTATGAATCTCAACTACTGCTGCAGCAAAATATCTAGAGTTGGAAGGCAGCAATGATACATACCTATTGGTCCAAGACCAGTTTTCCTCTCAAAAGAGATAAGGTCTTTCATGCTATTCACCACTTCTGAAATCTGCAAAACAAAGGCTTGTCTTGGTAATGTTGCACTTTTATCTTCACCAAACAAAACAAATAAAGAAGATGCACTGGACCAGCCCCTAAGATGCATGAAGATGCACAAAATCCCACAGGATCAGTTCAGTTCAGTGTAGCACCTGCAAACAGCGCACATAACGCTTGGAGAAACCAAGGTCATTGACCATTGGTGCATCTAGCTTGACTGCAAGCTGTCTGGCTGTTGATGTAAAACTGCACCAACAAAGCTCCTTCCTTTCAGTTCTTATCTACTTTTGCTTCTCTTCAAGCAGTGCATGTGGTATGTGCCTCTTAGAGGAAGACATGGAACAAGAAGTATCAGAGAAAATAGATAGTATGTTTATAATGCTGGAGTTCTGAAGATTGCAGGTGCATACGCATTGCAGTGTTTTGTTAAATTATCCATGCTCTTGTCAAAGTCTTCTTGTTCAGCTTCCAACACAAGTCTTGTTAATTGTTGTGCCTGTTGTGCCACCAGTCAACCCCAAAATCAAATCACTTCAACAATAGCAAGATCAAATTCAAACACAAGGAGCTCCACTTATCACAAAACACTGTAGACTCTATCCATATCAAGATTTTCTTCCAAAGCCCACAAGGACACATTGCAATGATACAATGAAGGGAATGGATGTCCTTGAACAGTGTTGGGTGTACTTGGACGGTTTACAAACCTGTTCCAAAAAATTTCTGCAGGGAACCACCTCTTCATGATTCTTTGTACAGAACTCCCAAGCCTGAATCTGTTATACAAGAGAAAATTCAACTTCAGGACACAAGTGGCTTTCTCCAAACCCACTCCAATCTCTGTTCAAACCTCTTGGGCAAAGTTCCAAGTCTTGTCATTTCAGTTATGTGCATCATCGTGTCCCTCAAAATGTAACTCTGACTCTCAAAGGGCTAACAACATATAGCCAGAGCAGCACATGAAACCACATCAATGAGGTTGAGGAGAAAACTCCACAACAACACTTTGAAGTTAGCACAAAGACAATTATGGTCATAACCTTCTGCGAGTCACTCAAAGCGTGTACTTTCATTATGAACAGCAGTAATGAGCTGCAATGCTTCCCACTGACTTCATCAGCTTCCAAACAGCTAACATACAGCCAGATTGGAATGAAGAAGCCAGTGTGAAGTAATTACTGACCTTGAAAGATGGGCTGAATGTAACACGCAGTTTTCCATATCGAACCACCTGCCAGAATTGCAGAAAGAAATAGTAGGAATGTCAACACGTGTCCCAAATTTCCCCTAAACCCTAAACACTTTCAGAAATTTGTTTCTGCTAAACCCACCTGTCTGAAGACACAGAAAAGAAGCATCTGACAAGAAAATTACCCTTAGGTCTCGAAAAACTGACTCATGCACTGCATCAGCATATTCCAAAACCATCCTTCCAGAGGGAAGAACATACTTCCTGTCAACAACCATTCATGCCTGGCTCAGTTTTTGGTCCATTAAGCTTGCAATCTCTACAATACATACAATTCCATTCCAAAGCCTCCAATAGCATCAAATGCCCTACCATCTCACCGCTCTCATACCATTAACTTACCCCCCTAGCTCACTGCTGCTACAAAGCATCTCCCAACCCCCTCGTCAACCCCCTCATTGGAACTGAATTGTGTGAGAGGAAACCCAACAAACCATGCTACGAAAAAAAACTCTCAAGACTTATGAATGCACATATCTGCTTGCCATTAGAAAGGGATGGACAGGAGACTGAAGAAAACTTACTCCTGGGGAAGGTCCAAAAAAAGAAGTTCATCCTGCAGTCCACTATCGTACTTGATCTTGAAAAGCCGGGGTAGCACATCTGTACTTGACTCTGCTCAATATACAAAAATATCAGATGATGGAAGGCTTAAGGAAGAGCACAAGAATGACAGGAGGAATTCAGCAAGCATAAGAATGAATGCCCACATACCAAAGCCTCGACCTGGTTGCACACCACAGAGATTGCAGAACCAGAACTCCTGCAGTAATGTTCCACCATTGAGACTTAGGTGCATAAAACATTTAACACTTGAAAGTTGTCATTTTGGGTGTCAAATGTCTGAAACAAAGAGCTGGAATCTGGAGTTTGTCCAACTTCATACAAGATATTTACAGAAATCAAGGATCCAGGACAACCTACCATTGGAAAGAGACCCTGGGCATGGCGACCAACAGGAGATGTGCTGTAGCTGCTCAGGCACCAGCGCTTCAATGCTCCTGGTTCAAAAAAATCATGCACCAAGTTCATCCAAAAAGAAATGCTGTTGTCCTGCACCATCCACCAAAACATGCATTATACAACTGCATCCTTCACTCAGAATCTTCACCACCATTAAAGTTTCCTCCATGAAGTTTGCAGGACTTTGCAAGACAGTGTCTAACTAGGAGATATAATGGAACGGTTGGGAGTTGCTTACAAGTTGGTTTCTTTGTTGTTGGATGTAGCGCATAATGACATGATTGCATTTTGAAGCAAGCATTGTTGACATGGGGGTCCGAAACACATCATCTGCTGTGCCTCCTGACATGTCCCCAGGAGCATGCAGAAGTTGCCGACCTCCAAGCTTAAGCCCTTGCAATAGTTGGTTTTGAAGCCGGGGTTGCATCTGAGCAAGCATTTGCTGGGCTGCTCCAGTCAACTGCAAACCATTTGCCATCTGGTGAAAGCCATTCATAGGCACTCATGTATTACAGTTCTTGCATGGAAGAGATAGAAGATTCCTAATTTAAACAGTGCAGACAGTACAAGTGCAAACTGGCAAAGTATGACATCACAAACTTGTAGAACAGTTCCTTTATAGAACAGTTCTTCCAAACTGACCTGAAATGCTTGAGCTTGACCAGGCTGATATGACTGTTGCTGACCCGTATGGTACATAAGTTGCTGTGATCCCACCCCTGCCTGCTGTGCTTGTTGTGCTTGAATTCTGGCTGCCTGGTTAGCCACTGCTTGCTGTAATGCAACATGCTGATTTGTTGCTTGTGCCTGTGCATGTGCTTGTGACAAGGCTTGTGCCTGTGCTTGAGCCTGGGCAGCTTGAACTTGTGCTTGAGCTACCTGCACAATGACAACAAGTTCAAAATGAACTTGATGAACAAGGTGATGAAACAACAGCCCATCCTAGCTGCCCACAAATTGTATGCCACACAGGCTCTCAACTCCCCATGATCCCAATCAAAAGGCAACACCTTCTCAGAGCTAGAACCAGAGCATTGATTGCCAACTCTCCCCACACCCCCCCCCCCACCAAGGAGCATCTTGGTTAATACATACAAGACTTTCTCCCCCAAAAACTATAAGTTGATTTTGCAACACTGTCTCATCTAGCAGGTGTCTAGAGCATTGCACCCAATAGCTTTCTTGTATAGAAGCATTAAATTGAACCTGGTAAGATGACATTTGGGAAGGACTCTGCATTTGCAGAAGGGATTGTTGAGAGGTTGAGTGTGCCTGGAAGGGTGCAAGATGGTTAGCACCCATCTGCCCTGAGAATCCAGACTGCTGTCCAGCCATGAGCGGAGACTGAAGGTTTGTTGGAGAATTTGCTGTTGGCATCTGCATTCCCTGATTCTGAAGCTGGGAAGCAGTCCCTTGCTGCCCTGAATATGGGTTTGGTTGCAACTGTTGTGTCCCTTGAAAATCTGTGTGCAAGTGATTTGACACTCGTTGTCCCTGTTCAAATGTCGATAGATATGATAACTGAGGATTGCCGAAGTCCTCTCCTTGAAAACCCGCTGCTTGACCCATCCCCCCTGAATGCCCTTCCAGTGGTCCAAGATTGCTGGATTTGAGATCACTATTTAATACAGAGAGCTGGCCGCTTGTTGCTGCCTCATCAAAGACAGATTGCTGGGTGGTTGTTATTGCTCCAGGAAAGCTGGGTTCTTGGCACTCTGTATCTTGCAACATTCTCATAGGTGCTGCTTGAGTTAGTGAATCCTGGATCATGTACTCTGCCTTCAGTCCTTCTAACGCAGTGTATTCTGACTTTTCAGCTTTCACAGCTGACATTTGCAGTTTCCCAACCACAGAGCCCTCTGTTGCCTGCTGCTCTTCCTTTGGCTTTTGCATGGCAAGGTGCTGTGAGACAGTCACTCCCCTTGGGGTCCCAGATTGGAAAGACTGCAATTGCTGAGCTCCCCCTTGCAAAGCTGCAGTTTGTTGGCCACTCAATAATCTCTGATATCGGTTGCTACCCATTCTTCCCATGATGGCTTCTTGGCCAACCTGTGAGCTTGCTGGCAACCGTCCTGTCTCATAGACAAACTGTTGCTTTGAGGACTGGAAGGTTGCATGAGAGGATGCCACTTGGTCTTGTGAGCTTTGGAAACCTTGCTGCTGCTGCTGCTGCTGCTGCTGCTGACCACCAGACACCCCAGGCCTTGCATTATTTGTTGTTCCTGACCACTCATCTGCTGGCAACAAAACACCATTCTGCATGCCCTTTGGCGGTATAGTCTGAGACTGCGAAAGAGGGATTAGTGTTGCAGATCCCACACTGTGCCCAAATGAATTCTGGGAACCCGTGTCAAAAAAAGAGGAGGCAAATTCTGTTGTGATATTTGAAGAGAATGAAGGGTTAAGACTGGTCAGATCAACTGATGCGGATGGACTGGAGCTGGAACATGGTGGCAGTGTTGTTGTGCCAACATGCTGCCGAATCTCCATTGCTGCAGGGCCATTATACCTTGCCATCTTTCTACACCACTACTCTCACCTGCTGAACAAAACCCTCTGAATATATGACTTGAACTTGTGCCAAGTATGAGCTCTTCATACTACAGCACAGAGTTGAGATTGAATCCTCCTCTGAACTGCACTTGCTTCTCTCTGTAACCAAACCTGCCTTTGAAAAAACACCACTTTAATGTTCCTTGTCTTTGCCTTCTCTCCCATAACAACCCAAACACTTTAGCTGAGGACGACACAGTCAGATATCATATACAATATATTGTCCAAGATACAGTCTTGGCAAAGGGAGGAACTCGAAGCTGTTCTTCCTTGCTCTATCTAGATAATGCACAAATGTCCTGTCCAGTGAGAACAAATGGCCTGAAAACAATCACCCTTCATTGATACTGATGGGGAATCACAACAAAAACACACAAGTCTTGCTGTAGATTCCCTTTCGTGAGTAGACACCTTCAGCTTCATTGCTGATGAAGCACTACAATGATCCTAGTCCTGAAATGATGTTGCCGTCCCTCTTTGGCTGCTAAGGGTATTTCCGCTGCTTCATCTTTCTTGAATTCAGTGGCCATCCACCACCCCCCAGTGGTGACAATCTCTTGCCTCCTCCCAGGCTGCTGTAGTTTTTGGTGTTGCTGCCAAGCCTTGCTTTCTGTGTCAAGGTATCATGACCATCATCGTCATCATCATCATTATCACATAGCTTTGCATCCAGAAACCTTCAACCTGTGAGGAGGAGCATCATCATCACATAGTTTTGCATCCAGAAAGAAACCTTCAAACCACACCCCACTAAAAGAACCACTGTAATGATGATCAGGACTGTCAACACCCTTGTTGAAATTCCCTCCCTGAAACCCACTCAAAGAAAGACTGCTGAAGAGCTGCTGGTGCGTTGCAACAGAAAGTTCCTCAGACCAACAAAACAAAGACAAATCTTTCTTTCCTTCCTTCTCAGTTTCTTCTTGAGGCTTTCAGATGAACTACTTCCATCCTTACTTCCCCAGGATTGGACTAAGAAGAATTGTCTCTTTTGTGTGTTCGCTGCACTGAAAGCACAACAAGATTTCAGCAGCCTCTCTCCAATTTGCAGCTCACAAACAAGCTTACAAAAACGTGAGATCCTTGGCTGCTGCTGCTACCACAACAACAACAACAAAAGCAGCGCAGAAATCATGGTGAAAGCAAGTAAGTACCTTAATCCTCGAAGTCCGAGAAACGGAAAGCTCCTCCCTCGACCATCACAAGACGTCAATCCGTCTGTTCTGTGGCCGGTGTTGGCTCACTGATCTCACGCAACGAAGTCGAGCTCAAGTAGGGTAGGAGAGAGTGCACATTTGATGCCTCTTCTTCTTCTTCTACGGCTGCTCCTGCCGCTTGCACTCTACCATAGCCACTTCGTCAACAGCTTAAACAAGCTCTCGACCCATCTTCTGCTTCTTCTCTCTTTCTGTGACTTCTCTTCCCCTTTCCTATACCGCTTGTTTGACGCCGCGCACCTTTTGACTGCTTTCTCAGCGAGTGTGTTCTTTTAGGGCAGAAAAGCGGATCTCAGGAATAAAGCTTCCGATGGTCGTGAAGAAGATGAAGATTATGCTTGCGTATTATTTGTAAAGAAGACGATGGTTGCGTATTGCTTGTGACGAACAAGAAGTTTCTAGTTTGTGAATTAGATGCTTGCGTATTGTTTGTGAAGAAGATGTTTTGCATATTGCGTGCAAAGAGATGTTCGTGTATTGCTTGAGAAGAAGACGCTTTATGCCCATTGTTTCTGCAGAAGAATTACATGTTTGAGTATCGTTTGTGAACAAGGAGTTTGCGTACTGCTTGCAAAGAAGATGTTTTGAGTATTGTTTGTGAAGACGTTTTTTGTGCATCGTTTGTGGAGAAGAACATGGTTGCATATTGTTTGTGAAGAAGATGACGACATAGACACAGAGTTTTCACACTTGTCTCGCTGTTTGTCTGTCCCCCATCACCTGTCCGTATGTTTTTTGTCTGTATGTTCACCATAACACTTTGATGATTTCTCTTCTTGCTACTACAGATTCTCGGGTGTTTCAGAAAAGTTGCTTTTGAAATCTTTTAGATGAATGCAAGGGAAAGGGACAGAGCAGAGAGTTGGTTGTCATTCAGCAAGTCCTTTTGAAGATGGTAGGTGCACACCTTCCTTGAAAAGTAAGTGACTGTTGTTTGTGACAAATCTGTTGCATATTCCACTGCAATAGGAAGTAGAAGAAGCTCAAACAACATTGCTATGAACAAGAAAAACCTACTACTGCACTTGAGGGTCCATTGAGAAGAAGACAAAAGCAGCAGCAGCCACCAACAAATCCTTGCAAGAACAAAAGACAAACAATCCTCAAATTGGTGGCAGCAGCATTTGGTGTTCTCTTACCTATCATTGTTGCTCCTCTCTCAACTATCTTTCCAGTGAGCTTTTTACATGCGGTGATAGTCACCACCCACACACCCACAGATTCATTCTTTGAGATATGGTTGCAGTAGTGGTAGAGTGAGTACCAGGAGATGTAATTGTGCAGGAATCATGCCTTGTTGGGAAAAAAAGCCCTGCTCTTCTTCTCAGTCCCTGGTGCCATTGCAGCCACCACCACAGGTGCTGCTTACTTCCAAAGGGGTGTTGTTGTGTTCAGTCTGCCATCAAGCCAAAGTGTCCTGACAATCTATCTGGAACTTCTTCCAACTCATGATGGAATCAGGATTACCTTGCAAATTTCTACAACAGAAAAAAATCCAATTTCAGCTGATCAGCCATGCATTCTCATGTCCATCAAATGTGGCTCCACAAGTGTCTTTGCTCACCTGCCACAAACTCACAGAAAGTGGTGAAAACAGAACACAACTTCAGAGGTAAACTTCCCCAAGGACTGACTATCAATGTTCACAAAATCTCGGACATGAGAGGAATATTTTACTTGATTTGATGTCAAAAGTTATTGTGCAAAAAAAATCCATCAATCTTCATATAGAAAATGCAATGAGAATCAAAAGCTGTGAAGGTAGGATGGGACATATTGACAACAACAACACAGGCTGAATGAATACAAAACATCTTAATCCTCAATAGAAACCACAGTTGTTCCTCCTCGAGCCTCTACAATATCTGGACAAGGAACCAACACCTGAAGATCTGACCTGGTGCAAATTTTCTGGAATATCATCTCCTGAGTCCTTCGCCCAAGATGCTAGCTAGATCCTTTGTGCGCACTCAACCAGAACTTTGCCACCAGTTGCTGAAAATTGTCCAATAGTTCAGAGACAACTGCGCCTTTCACCAAACTCTTCCCATCCTCAGACAAAACAAGCGCAGAACTACACACAACCAAATACCTACTCAAACCTGACAAAACACTCGCCCAAGACGCGCGCGCGCGCGCACAGATACAAATACGCACGTTTGAGGAGCGGAGCTCCAAACCCTAATTTTGTCCCATATGTTCCCAGCGCTCCCATTGCAATGGCCAGAATTCTCAACAAAGTTCCCAAAAGTGCCCAATGTTTTTGAATTTTCCTGATCCATCCCATCAAGAAAAAATTTCATGGGAACATGGGAACGTAGAAATATAGCAGGATCTCCCCCACAGCATAACTCCCTAGGGATCTTCTGCTGGGGGAGATCCCTCAAAATACAAAGAGAAATAAAAAAGAGAGGTTTTTATGGGTTGCATCACTCCTCTATGGTTATGCTTATGAGCTTATAACTTATGGTGTTCCTAATCGTGATAGACATATTAATGGGTTATGTGATTTTGTAGTTGAATTTTTGCTATTTAGCCTAATAAACGTTTCCCAAATTTTTTGGTCCCAAAGGAGCTTGCAAATGTCCTCCTTTTGATCTCAAAAGTTCTTATTGAGTGAACAGACTTGTTTTTGTGCAAGTAAGTTTTTGTATTTGTCATTAAAGTCATGTTCCTAATGGTGTTTCATTGAATGAAGACTCAAACTTTAAAGAACACAAAGGATGTCAAATTGGATGACAATAGGGATGATAACTTAAAATTTTCATCCCACCCTTTTTTTTAGCACAGTTGTGTCCCAAAAATGCAACTCCATTAGTGGGGCCACAGTGAACCAGCACCCACCAGTGCACCATCCACTGGATGCCCATTATCACTCACTTGTGGATGAACTTCAACTGAGTTAATATTTGGTTTCACCTTGGTAACCAATTCTGTAAGAAATAGGTCTCATAGGTAGGCAAATAGGTAGGCAAATAGGTAACTAGATGGTTTATACATAAGGAAGGGCTGTTTTTACTACTCACCTAATAACAACCTGCTTGTGGGTTATTAGTGCGCAGGTAAAGAAACACAACAAAATCAACTGAGCTAATCACCATGGTTAGCTAAATGAACTGGAACCCAACAGAAAACTGTTTCATGACCATTTACCATTCATCCTTCATGGTGCACTGGTGGGTGCTGGTTCACTGTGGCCCAATAGTGGCAAGCTTTCAGACCTTCTACCACTAAAACTCTAAACCCACTAAAACGTCACTAACTACACTAAGTGGTGACCCGAGGTTGTCACCACTAGAGGATGAAAAAAATAGTTAACTTAGAGGTTGTCACAACCCGAGGATGAAAAAAAATAGTTAACTTAGAGGTTGTCACAACCCGAGGATGAAAAAAAATAGTTAACTTAGAGGTTGTCACAACCCGAGGATGAAAAAAAATAGTTAACTTAGAGGTTGTCACAACCCGAGGATGAAAAAAAATAGTTAACTTAGAGGTTGTCACAACCCGAGGATGAAAAAAAATAGTTAACTTAGAGGTTGTCACAACCCGAGGATGAAAAAAAATAGTTAACTTAGAGATTGTCACAACCCGAGGATGAAAAAAAATAGTTAACTTAGAGGTTGTCACAACCCGAGGATGAAAAAAAATAGTTAACTTAGAGGTTGTCACAACCCGAATATGAAAAAAAATAGTTAAAATAGTTAACTTTGTAGTGGTAGAAGGTTTGCAAGCTTTCCTCTTTGTGTGTGTACAAATTCCATTGACTCAGTAATCATCCACTTGTTGTGATGTGCACATGGCAATGAACATATGAGAACTAACAATGTAGTGTGAGATGTCCTACTAGGCTAACTATCTACTACAATCTAGCTATCTACCTAACTAAAATAATAAGTAGATACATAATTATTGCCTATCTTAACCTAACTTACTAGGCCTCACTTAGCCTTGCCGAGCCTACCTATTTAACCTAAATAAAAGATGAACACCAAGATGAGTTGACTCTTCCAATTGAATTATCAATCGCATCAAATTGCATAAACTAAACAAAATAATGATTAATGCATTTGAAACTAATTTTGATGCAAGTATTCATAAGACTCATAGTGATCGAAACTTGAGAGGAAGCAATACGTTATATTCATTAAATGTGATAGTGGTATTGATTGATTCATTTTAATGATTTTTTAATGATTTCCTAACATATTTCAATCCAATTGGGGGAACAATAGTCAACTTGTGGTTTTGTTTGCTTTAGTGTTACACAAGTTGACATTTGACATCTATTCCAATTATAGAAACATCTCCATTAAGAACAATATAATGATTTACACAAAATAGTTTGGATGAAATATAACTTATAAACAGTATGAAGTTTGGATTTGTAAATATGTGCATGATAATGTGAGCTTTAAAAGGGTCAATAAGAGAAAATGTCTGCTTTTGATTGACAAACCATAATGATTGGCCCAAGTGGTGGTGTTTAAATTGTCTCACTTTATATTGTCCAATTTTTCTTGTTTACAAATGGGGATGGGGAAGCTATTAACATTTGTTGGATGTGATAAACATTGATATAAGTCCAAATGGGGGGTGCAGGTGAAGATGCTCTATGCTTGCTATTCTCTTTAATGAAACGTCGTATGTGTTTGGCACATGTGCAGATTTTGACCAACACAAAATCATGGAATATTTCCTCAAGCTCATCATGAAGTTCAACAAAGATAATTTGCAAGGACAAGAACACAATTGGTGAGCTTTGGTGGGGAATCCCAAGCATGGTAAGAGCATCTTCATCCATAATTGGTGTTAGGCATTCAACAACAAATCTCACAACCCAGATGGTTGGCTTATTGTTTCTCATGCCCCACCCATAAACATGAAATTGAGATTGTAAAAGGTGGGAAACAACTAACAGCAAAGCAAACCACCCAGATTAATCAATCAATGCAGCCAATCAATAGTAGGTGCTAGATTGTCCAGTGACATTTGCCAACCCTAGCATCCTGTACACAAATGCTTGCCCAAAGTCATTTTATTGCCCCAAACCAGCATAATATTTGTTGTTCTTCATACAAAACCTCGTGTGGACTGCACCTGGTGGGGACAGTCTAAGAGAGCTACTATCAGCAACCAACACTTGCCTGAGCAAAGAAGATTGAGTCACTCTTTTGATAATGACTAGTTAAGTTTTCTTAAGCTCTGACATGTGCCCACTTTGCGGAGCTCAAGCATGATTTTGTTTGTGAAGACTATGGGGCCTGTGGAAGAAGCAATGGATGACAACAACATGCAGTACACAAAACCTTGAGAGTTCCATGGTTGTTGTCGTGAGAACTTATCCATGGATGTGCCATGCAGCTCATTTGTCATAATCAAGAATTTTGCCACAGCACGAGGGAACATCATTAAGTCACTATGAACACAGGTGCAAACCCCAGTTTAATTGCAGACAGTGTGCTAATATTGACTCAAACAAAAATAGAACAGCCACCATTGTATCAGTGTGAGCTAAAACCCACTTCAGAAAATTCTTACCTCAAATACTAGCAAAAGAAAAAATTGATTGTCTAAACACAGTGCATGCACCCCTTGCAGTATTCTTGGAAGTCCTGGTCCCGCAGGGCATCTGACAACATGATATGATGGTTTATAACACCCTGTGGTTATCACCAAGGGTTTTCAAGGGTTTGTCTTGCAAATACCTAGATGGTGCATCCACAGCATCATGCTTCCATCCAGAAGCACAATTATGTGGAGCTCATGAAAGGAAGCACACTTTCTGAATCACCAGTAACTAGTTCTTTGACATTTCCAAAGTCCACTTTGTTCAGCCGAATCCCTCCAAGCATATGCTCAGGAAGTTCCTCTGCCTTGTTTGCCTACAAAACTTAAAATACATAAGACTCTCTGTCCATCCAAGGGTTCTTCATTTAGCATACCAAGTAAAAAACTCAACATCTCACATGAAATCCAAATGTATGTCAATGCCCAAGCTGGATACTGATACTGATCTAATGAACTGCAGAGAAATCTCCACAATAGCAATTTCAAGGTAGCATGACAATGAGTGCAGTCATAACCTTATGAGATTCACTCACAAAGTGTCAGACCATCACCTTCATCACAACAGTGGTGACAAGCTGCCACATGTGACTATCCACTGACTTTATCACTTCCGAGCACGGGTATGACAAATATACAATATCTATAGGCAAACCATTATACAAAATCTGCATCCTGAGTTTGTGTCACATTTCCAGAAATGCAACAGGAACACATAGTCATGGTGTTGGCTAGCACTAAGAGACATAGCTACTTTTAAAAAGTCAATATTATACTCATTCAAGCTGCAAAAAGCTCAAGAGGGCCAGCTTGATTTCATTTTAGCTTGTCCCTGTTCATGCAAGCATCTAAGCCAATGGCATAGAGGTGCCTACATGGCCATACTACTTACTCAGTATGGCCATGTAGAAGTAAGAACTACAAAGAGGGACATCATGGTACCTGAATAGTGAAACCAAAATCAACAGTACAATCCTTAAAACGCTCCCGAAACATGTCAAATCCCTTTCGTGCCAAATAACTAAAGCGGTGCATATCAATATCAATTTCAAAATAGTTACCACCCTACACCCATCCACAACAAACTCAACCCTCTGACATTCCCAATATTTTAGGCTAGTGTAAAGCACAATTTTCAGAAAAATCCTTCAATCCCTCTCCCTTTTTAGCATCTCAAACCAGAACATAACAACTTCATCCTCAGGTTGTGCATAGTGCATACTCACTCGGTAAAATTCATGTTGTGGGCGTGAGAGAACAGGCTTCTCATTGTATGAAACAACAAGATTCTCTTCTGCCACACTCAATCGCACATCACTGGGATTTACCAAGTGGAGTATCACTTTAAGTCGGTCCCTAAATGGAGTAGTAGAAGTCATGGCAAAGCTCTTCACTTTATCTACATCATCCTCTAGAAATCTCTGCATAAATATGCAGTCAAACAAATAGTCAAGGCAAAGACTTTGAGGTAATGACTAAAAAAATTCATTAACATCCATATTTCTTCTCAAGCATTGAACCATATGAAAGACTAATAGGCATGCAGTGTTACTCACTTCAGCTTCAAAACAGGTGAACAATCTGATCAAGGGTTCACAAGCCAACCCAACAAAAGATAACCTTTAAAGCATCAAGAAATCTCCACACTTCAAATTTTAGTCAACCTGAAAAGAAACTGTAAGTGGCCTCAGGGTAAAGAGATTCCAAGAATAAACAATAAGAGACCTCACATAAAACTCCAGGAATAAGAAAAGATAACACTCACAAACCAAAGAACAAATGTGCAGTATGGACAATAGCAGCAATCTCCCAAAACACCTTAAGTAATTTGTATGGACTATCTACCATAACTTCTCTCCTTTTTCATCAGCTCTCAACAGCAGGTAAAGACCAATGTCAATTACCAACCCATGGTTCTGGGTTTCTGGCACATCTCTAGAAATAAAACTGGGACTTGGCCAAGAATGTTGGCAAGTGCACCACAAACTAAACAACAGAGAGAAAAATCATTTAAAAGAAGGGGCAGAAGAGGAAGAAGAAAGAATAAAACCTGAGAAAAATTACCTGTAAAGTCTTCCAGAAAAGAACGAATTCCAAAAACAAGTGGATTCTGAAACTTGACAGGCATATCATTGTAGAAAGTGTCACATCAGAGGCTAATCTTACATGGGATAAAAATAACCATCTGAAAAGAGAAGAGCGAGAAAAAATGAGACAATATAGATCTAACCTTCAGAAGTGCACTGAGGTATGGAGGGATTTCTTTTTCAAGTGCCTCAGTAAGTTTGAAATATAGCACAAGATTCAAACCATCCCCATCAATCTCTGGCAAGAATACTGCTGGTGAGTACAATGGCAACTGTATCAACATCCCCAATCCACCCCAAATTTGGATTCAAGCCTAACTTGGTGTATTCTTTGAGGTGGATGCATGTGCCAATCGTCTACTCATGTGTTTGACACATGCAAGGGCTTCATCATTTAAACCCTTCAGTTCCATGCTTTTGGGTTAATAAAACATGCAATGGAATAGTTCAGTTTTTTGTAAAAGAGGACATTGAGAGAAGTTTTAGAGCTGAAGTCTATTTCCAGCCCCTTGAGACATCTGATGAGAAAGAATGCAGCCCTACCAAGAGTTAGAAATCACCAAAGAGCTGATTGAAAAAGTCAAATCTATCTTCATTCAAGTTATTACACTAGTGAAGCCTGTGAGATCAAATTTCAATTGGTTTAAACTTACCCTTTGGCAACCAAACTCTGACCAAAAGTGTTCATAGAAATCTTCAGAAACGGTATCGGTTTGGGTCATGTATCAGAAAACAGATTGCATACTACTGAAAGGCACCAGCTAACTGTACTTGTATGGATCAGCTTCAGATACCTGTAAATTTATAATCAATAGATTTGGAATGCTATCTGGTCTCTTTGGCAACCCTTGGAATGGAAGTTCTACAAACTGTGCAACATGATCAATTTTCTTTGAGGACAAAAATAGGTCAGCACCACATGGTTCAAAGATAGCAAGATCTGGAGCTGGAATCTTCTTCCTATCCCTGCAGCTCCCAATGGAGACAATATAAGCAACAGCACAAGTGTCAGCTCTCCACTGTAGAATCTTAGTCCTAAGAACCACAGATTTTTCATAATCATAATCACATCTTTTACCGTACCGAAGTTGGCAGGTTATCAGGAGAATGGGAGTTATTGCGGAAGGATTTAAGTTAGTTCTCTGGTTCCCATAGAAGAACCCACACCCCAAAAGAGTAATGGACAAGAAGCATGTCAACTCTTTGTTACTTATAGTGACAGCATGGGGAACGAAATTGCTTATACAGTTTACCTTAGAAAACTTTCAGCCCTAAGTGAAAAAACTGAGGGACTAACAAAAGACCAGCATCCATCCACAGGTTTTTCACTGGAGCAGCGAGGGATCTGTGTACCGCCGATAGGTCTTTCAACCAAGAATTCCGAATGAGTTGTTACCCCTATCCACTGTCCACATCACAAAAGCGCAGTAGATATCATTAGCACTTCCCTGCAACACTAATTCATTATGCAGTGCCAATAGACAGTTCACATATGGATTGTCTCTTCAAATGCTTCTGGTTCAATGTCATAGCAGAAGAAGTATCTGAACAGGGGTCTAGTAACTAGTTTCTTCCCTTCAATTTGGCTTTAGGCATGCAGAACCAGTTGGATATGAATCTATAGTCATCAAGATCTTCAGATATATGCTGAAGAGACAACAACACACTAGAACTTCCATGTCTCATGCAGGCTTTTGTCTCCTCTTTAACTATATAAGGAACACCCTAAGAGTCAACTTCATCCTCTGCTCAAAGTAATGCTTAAACCCTGTTCTCCACCAGCCCTCTCCTCTCTAGAATACCAGCAGTAGCCAAAGGTCTCCAACAAGCAGCTATGTTTTACCCACTGGAGAGCATCAAGACTGTCAAGAAAAAAGGCATGTGCCCATTGCTTGAAGGAATTACAATCGTGGGCCTATTCCCTTCCAACTTAGGAACTTGAAAGTTCTGAGTGCACATCTCATTCAGGAATGTACAGACAACTGTAAGAAGATCCAAAAGTCATTCTGATGACAACCCATAAATAAGATGTGCACCCACTCTCTTACTAGCTTCCTTGTCCGGTGAAGCCCGCAATCTACCCCCCACCTTCCCACTCCAGTGTTGTAAGACAACTCCACTCCCTTTTCCAATCACTGCTATCACAAAATGTGTCCCACATTATTTCCTATCTTGCTGAAAAGCTTCTCCAAAGGTTTTGTGTGCAATACACTGAAATAACACCAGGGTTCTCAAGACTCACAGAGAAGCCAACCTTGTTTCAGTACTCTGTGAATTGGGAATGTTTCAGGAAAACAAATACAAAGATCTAAGAGTTCAGATTTTGCATACAACAGCTCTAATTAGCAAACTGTTTGAGTCTTCTATTTATTGTGCAAGATCTTCTGTACCAAAGGGTAGTTAGTAGTAAGGAGATCCTGTATTCCAAGTCTAGAGTTCCTTCTTGGCATATAAGAACTCTCTCTGATGAGTATGCAAGTGACATCAATACTCCCTATTGATTGTCATATGTATATGTGGAATATATGCTGATAGAAATACAGTAATGCATTGGTTATTATAGTGTGATTGCTACTGGTCTGCAAGAACATCCTCAGCAGTCAAGGATTCCCTGATGAACATGCAAGAACCAGTGATAGAGAGAAGTTGCTGGCACAGTGCAGCATGAACAAACTTATTCAGAAGCACTGTCCTAATATTTCCAAGTAACCATCACACGACACTATCAGAGCATGCTGGAATCACACTTTCAGTTCAGATTGGCAAAATGCTTACCCGAGGATCTGATAAACCGTCTGTTGCCTCAAGGCTGGACGTAGTGATGTCATGACTATCTCCATGATCACCTTGTGCACCCATGGGCCTTTTTGACTGTTCAGTCATTGATTCTGTCATCTCATCTTTCAAGGCTGCATATGAAGGGCTTTGTGACAAAATAGGTGATCTAGACCGCGTACTTGTAGCACTAAGATTTTCTACAAAGCACAAAACAAGCACTTATCTTGATGGATGCCCTAGATTTGTCGTAGTATCTTCCTTTTTTCCTCTCTTCAACAAACTCTAAAGAATATTGAGACCCTGGTCAGATTGCAAAGAGCAGAAACTTCACCAGAATGCATATCTATGCCCACACCTCTTGATCTAAGAGCCAATTATATTCAGATCAATCAGTATAAGGACTTCTGATTAGTTCCCCAGCAGCTATGACACTCACATGAAGCAGTTGCTTAGAATTTCTTACCATCTGTTGAGAAAGTCTCATTGCCAGATGCATAATCTTCACTGGCCTCAACCTCCTCTTGTGCATCAAACCATGTCTCTCCCTTGGCTACAAAACAGAAACATGGTATTACATAAAGCATCTCAACAATGATGCAACTGTATCACAGAACTGTAATGATTTTGTCAGCTTCACATATACATGAAACTGTTTTCTCAACAACAAAGAAAAAACCCAAGCAAGACGTTGAAAAGGAACAAGGAGAAGATCAGAGGGAATGAGTGAAAGACAGTACCCAGGGAAAGGGTTCTTGAAAAAGCTTCCCGAGGGCTACTGTTTGCATTTGTCTTGCTCCCCGCTGCAATCATATGCCTGGAATCTTTCTCCATGACGAAGGCACTCACAGAGCCACCAAGCTGCACATTGCTCCCTAACTCGAACAAATGGGTTGCATCTGTCAGGTTCAGTCCAGACACTGGTATCACAAGCTTTGCAGAGCCTTTCCTGAACTTTGCAGCAGACACCCTTGAAGCCTTGCGTCGTGGTTTTCTGCTTGTTGAGCAACAATGTCCCATTGCTACTGCACCCGCTTCTCAAACATCATAACCATATCCTTATTCTGTAGTGCTGCTGCATCCTTTGTTGCCATCGCAGCACCACTGTCATCCTGGGCACCAAACCCTAACAGCCAACTTGCCTTCTTTGTGTTGGCCATATTGTAACATTGCTGACAACACAAGGATTCAACCCATATGCAACAAATAAGCTCACATTCACAAGTTCTACAAGCACTCAAAAGATTCTCACACCCTGCTTCATCATCCGGATTAACAGCTTATCACATCAGAAAGCAAAGCTCTGGTTGCAGAATCCAATCCACTCATGTGATAATTGAAGCAATTGTACCGTCGCTAGAGAGCTGCTGCAAAAAAATTGTTCACAGCAATGTCATGAGGACCAAACCCTAAATTGTTGGAAAGTGACTTTGAGAAGGCAAGACTTTCATCACCTGATTGCTTTCTCATTCCCCTTGTTGCTCAGCTTATTATTGGTAGAGACTATCTATCTACTCTCTATGTTTTCTATTCACCTGATACATATGGACTTTCCAGACTTGCAACAATGAAAACGAGGATCAAAGAAATAGGCAAGTGATATGATAACAATGTGGTGTGAATTCAGGAATGGGATGTGTGTGGACTCAGAGAAAGTCATATGTTTTACAAGGATGGGAGGAGGATTTTGAGCCACAGCCACTTACCTGAATTCATGCTTTGGTCTATGAGCAATGCCGAGGCTCAATGTTGCTGCTAAATTGATTGGCAAAACATCCTTCTTCAAAGATGTTTCTCACTTCAATACCATGTCTCAGATTGCCCTGTTCCACAAAGACAGAAAAATGACATTACAAAACATGCTGATGAGAAGATATCCTTGGTAAATCTGTGGACATTTGTCATAGCTTTCCAAACCCTAACTTTTTCTTTGAAAATTGCCATTGCCCCTGAAGGGATGGAGACACTGCAAACCTTACACACATCATCATCATCATCATGACAGAAAACAAATCAAGGGTGGGTGTGGACAACATATCTCTGGACATTTGTCATAGCTTTCCAAACCCTAACTTTTTCTTTGACAATTGCCAATGCCTCTTAAGGGATGGACACACCAAACCTTACACATATCATCATCATCACAAAACTATTGTGAATCTGAGATATCAAATCAAGGGTGGGTGGAAAACATATCTCACTGCAGCATGAAGGCTAAAGAAGAAGAAGCTTTAGTCCTAAATAGCCACTCCATTCAAAACTTACACCATCATGCCTATTTGATGAACTTGTGCAAAGTGCAACTTTGGCCAGACAGAGATCCTCTTCTTCTTGTCATTTTAGGACCAGAAATTCTGGAGCACAAGATTGATGAATTTTTGCAACATTTCTTGCTGTTCAAATTTTTTTGCATGTTGCGGCAGTCAATGTGCTCAGACTTGAGCACAAAACACTGGCCATGCAGAGATCCAAAGCACTGAAATTATGGAGTAGATTTGGTAGGATAAGAACTTGTTCCATACTTGAAGGAGTCCGTCAGTCTTTCAATAATCTTTCAATACTGTACAGAATTCCACAGCCATGGATCTACAGCAAATTGACTTGCCGACGATCCTCGAAGCAAGAGGTTGTCAGTTGCAAAACGTCTTGATCGTAGTAAGAAAGAAACTGTCGCTACCAGGAATCCCGCAACGGTCTTATCATGAAGGTAAACTATGCGAAGAAGAAGAAGAAGAGAAGGCGGTGGTGTGGTTGTGCGGTTCCTTTTTTTTGTTAGACAGGTTCCCAGGAGGTGCAGACGCGGCTCTTGAAGAATCTCGAGAAATCTGGAGAACACGAAGAAGAAGAATCAATGCTGAAATGTCTGTCGTCGAATCTGTTTCAACAGAAGGCAATACTGAGAAAGAAGATGTGCAAGATGCGGGAAGAACTCATCAGATTATGGATTATGCAGATGATAATGGTGCCTTGATTGATTCGGGGCATCACTTGCAGCGTCGTCGAGAGACTCATCACTATCCCAATTCCCTATACGCCAGGTCCCTGTTCCTCTCTCTCTCTCTCTCTCTCTCTCTCTCTCTCTCTCTCGTCATCTTGCCTCTTCTCACAACCTGAATGGATTACTGATCTCTTGATGTTCTGTTGAATTCTTTGCAAATGTGTCTGCAAGCATCATTCCTTCAATTCCTTTGCATAATTAGAGTGGGAGAGATCTCTGGTATGCCATAATAGGGCTGCAAACAAACAAACAGTGGTGCTTCTTCTGTCCAAAGAGGAAGGCTTTCCAGGACTTCTGTGTGTTTCAACATGTTGAAGAAAAGTTCTTATCTGCTGATGACTTGTGCAGCAAGTGACAAAGAGGATTGCATTTAGGTCAACAAACAAAGCACTGTACTTTGCAGAAGCAGAAACAGAAGCAGAGACTTGATGAAGATGACCAAGACTCTTATTCAACCTTCAATGCTGTCAGGCAATTTTGTGCAGAAGGTGTAATTCAGGTTTTACTTCAAATGAGGCATTCTGGTTTTTCTGTTGGCAACATGCCCTGAGTTTGCCACAATCTTTGGTTAGCCTTGAAGACTGGATGCAGTTTCGACAAGCTGAGAAGCAGTGCACCCAAGCAGATTCCTAACCCTGAGTACTTTCTGTTGGAGAAGCCCCAGCTGGAGCCCAGTGCTGCCATTTTGGCATTGAGATCTGGACCATGTAGGATGGTATTGTTGTTTGATAACATTTTGGTGTTGCATGATTAGTCTGTTGCAACAGAATATGGAGACACAGTGGGAGCCAACCTTTCATGCAGAGAAGCAAAAGGAGGCAGTGGAGGTGTTAGATAGGTCAAGAACGCGCCTCAATTGTCAGTGGCATCAGTGTTTGTTGCAGTCTACAATATTTGGAGTCTCGCTGGGTTTGATCAAATTCTCCTTTGAACTGAAGGAGAGCATCAGGTTTTAGTTAAAAAAGCATCGTAATCTGTGGCAGGAGCTGTTTGCAAAGGGGTGAGAAAAATGCTACAGTGAGATCAAGCCTACTTACAACTGTCCAATACTCCTTCTTACCTTGCTATACAGCCTCCCTGTGTGGGAAGAAAAAAATCAACACCTGTGGTAAGCAACCCCTCCTGACTGTTAATTGTCTACAGATTTGGTTACTTTAAAGATGTCATTTTGGATTCATGTGCAAGCTCTCGTCTTATGTGTGATTGTGGTCTTGAATATCTAATGCAAAATTCCCAACTTTCACTGCTTTAATTGCACTAGTCATCAGTGCTGAACTTATGAAAATTTCTTCCAGAGGTTCAGGGTGGGTGTTTTGGGGATGAGCTTCCTGGAGCTCATATGACTGTAGATGACTATGGAGTAGATCAAGTAAGATTGTGGTTCCTTATGATGTGGTTGTTAGTAATGATGAGACTGCTGTTGAGGAAGATATCCAAGAGCAAGCAGGGGAGATTGAGGGAGAGGAGGCACCTACTACTGCTTGTGACACAACAACACGAGTTTATTTTGACCACTGCACTAAAGAGGTAATCATGGCATATTCTGATAAGTGTGAAGCATTGCTTTGGTTTGCCAGATTACCAGGAATGATGCCAATTCAAGCTCTCTGAACTGAGTTTGATTACCAGGAATTGAGTTCAAGTTCTGAGAACCCAATTTTGAATCTTGTGCAAACTTTGCATATATCATTGTTCACAGCACTATTTTTCTTTTGTCTGTTTGTGCCCTTCTTTCTGTTTTTGTTGTTTTATTTCTCTTTGCTTTATTCATCCTGCAATTTGCTGTAATGATCTCTTCTCATAATTTTTATCTGCAAATATATCTCTCATTAACCTTTGTGCCAAAGTCATCTTGCAAGCTTCAAATGATTGGAATTGTGAAGGATTGAGGGTTTCACTGCTTCAAGCACATCAGTGTCTAGAATTGGATAACAATGCAAGCTTTTGCAGGAAGGGATTTACCACTTCACACTCAATGGAACATTGAAGATTCTTAATGAAGATGTAGTAGTGCAACCATCTTCACAATATGGAATAAGGTATGAGATTGTTTTACCCTTAAATGCCTAATTGGAGTCCAGAAAAATTATTATACATTTTTTGAGTAAAATGCAAATGGGGGTGATCCCTAATTTTTTCATAATTCCTGCTGTGCATGTGGGAGGAGTCAAGCCCTAGGAGCAAGGCATTTACACCCTAGTCCTTGAGCTACATGGACCAAATGCCCTACTCCTAGGGCTTTACCCTAAACATAACTTGCCATCATGACCTACCCTTCCTCAATAGTAAAGCACTCCAAGGTTCTTCCCATTGTATTTCAAAGCACCTCCTTGCAAGGAAGATGCCTTTGGTAATTGAAGGGACCCTCCACCATTTGCGTGTAAACCTTCCAACATTCCAAGGAAAAAACTTTCAAAAAACTTTCATACTTTATGTTGGGGAAGGCTTGCTCCCATGGGCTTCTGCTTTTTGGGCCTACCCCTCATGCTACTGCACTCAAGGCTACAATTCTCAAATTAAGGGAGGCCCTGGGAACAGGTCTTTCCATATAATTTGAGTCTGCCATCTTGGAGGCACCTTCTTGGAGGCAAGGAATAATATTGTGGTTTGTAAGGTACCTGCAAATACAGATTTATGATTATGTCAGGTTTTTGTACCCTCCTGAGATTTGTAGTTAGCAAATGTCCACAACTGAAAGAAGAAAGTAATCCTTAAGGTGAAAAGGCACACTGAGCCCTGAGACCATACATGGCCTCATTGTGTATTCATTCATGGGTGGTCACATGTGAGTTTTGCTTTGATTTTCTCAGGCAGCCTTTCTGAGAGGAAAGCCTTGAGAGCGTACTCTACTTTCTTGCCCTGTAATTAGTGAGCGTGGGGCTGAACCCAATTGCAAATTTTGTTAGGTGAAGTCCTTGTATTCCTGCTGCAAGAAAATGGCCAACCTCAGGCACCAAAATGATTGCTGCAACAACTGCTAATGCAGCCCTCTATTCCTGACAGCAGATCTAATGCTGGTAGTGCAAGAATCATTAGCCCTTTCTCACAATCTTCTTAATAAATTCCCCCATCCCAGTCATTGCCTTCCAGTTTCTTTAGGTCTTCTTCAAGTTACATTCAATCCTTTCTAACTCTGTTTCTTCATACAAAACTGGCTGTTTCCTGAAAGACTTCTAAAAGTTACCAACACCCCAATGCTGGAACACCTTCTGGGCTTAGAAGCTTGCTGTTGCTTCACTCCATGTAGAGAATTACATACAATGTTTCCAGAAAACCTTCTACTTCACTGATCAACACCCCCATGCAGGAACACCTTCAGAGCTGAGAAGCTTGCTCTTGATTCACTCCATTTAGAGAATCACCCACAAATTCATCTCCAGGCTGAAAGAACCCAAACAGTTCCTACTAGTAAATGTGGAGTAAAACTTACTGAGAGAAGATATTGTTCTCGTACCTGGGATTGGTGCCTTTATGCCTCCTGGTGCAGCATGTTCAAAGATCTGGCATAAGAAGCCATGCAAAAGGTGATCTGACACATGCTATTCATAAATTGATTCTCATCCTGCAATAGCAACTTTTTGCATTCAGAGTTGAGTGAAACTAGCATCTTGACAAAATTTGAAGAATGTGCTACTGACTCACACAGAGCGAGACAGATAGACAGACAGATAGTATTTCTTCAACGTCAGTAAAGCAAATGCCAACATAGGGTGAGGAGTTCTAGGGGATAGAAAAGTTAACCCATGAGCTGAAGAGTCATGAAGGAGCATATCCATGCTCCATCTGCTGTATCCTTGCAACACCATCCATGCCTGTGCACCATGAAGAACCAAAAACAGCAGTTGTATGGAAGAAGAAGATAACCAAGATTGGTCTCCAAAAAACTATAAGCCTCAACAAGTATACAAAGACTGGAAGAAGGGAAGAATGGGACCTCATTGGAAGCAAGAGATTCTTGCATACAACCTATGGACCTTTGACACTGTACAGTGATAACTCTGCTGCCAGATACAGTATACAAGACAGGCAACAAGAGTTATAGAAATGATCTGCTCTAACCTCATCAACACTTCGTAAGTTGGGTACTTTTCATACACTAAGATTACAATGCACAGCATAGATGATGAAGTGAAAGGTTTAATTTTCCCACTTTGAAAATAGTACTGAAAGTTCAAGGCACATACATTTTGTCTGGTCATGCATAGGTGGGAGCAAACCAAGGAAGAAGTTTAACCTTTTTTTTCTTTGGTGAGTGCTCACCAAATTGAACCAACCACAAGAGTGTGGAGGATGCTGGAGTATACAACTAATGAATCACAAATGCATTTTGAAAGAATAAGCTTGAACTCATGTCAGAACACTAAACCTGATTTTGAGTTCCATGCACACTGAGAAGATATGCACAATGTGGAAGCCCTGAAATAGGTTCAGGGACTTGCAACTGCTTCACAAGTTTTGAAAGCCGTAGAATGGGGCTGGATTGACTGTCTGTACCTGAATTGGGAGCTTTCAAAATTGTCAGCATCAATTTCAGGCTATGCATAAATTGGAGAGATATTCCCTCTGTTTGTAGGCTTTCAAAACTGGGCAGATTCACTCTGGTCACTCATGGCTCCTCTCAAAATTCTGCGGAATCTATCAGCATAGTTGACTCCATCATCTCCACTTGGTTTGTCCTTCAATATCTGGAGCAAAGCAACAGCCTTTTTCTTAGACCGTCTGTTCCCATGCTCTGCCAACATGGTCAAAGGCTTTATGGCATCTGCACGCAAAGCTTGTGTTTTGAAGCGATAGTTGTGATGGGAGAGCTGCAAAAGTGTTGCTGCTGCATGTTCCCGAACTGAGGCCCAATCATCCACTCCTTTGGCAGCACCCTTATCACCTACTGAACACAAAAACCCACACAGCAATACTTCTTAGAACAGCACAATTTTGTGTATCGCCCTCATGAGAACTGAACTCACTTTGGCAGCAAGTGGGTTTATGTTGAAGGGTTGCTCATTATGAGATACAATTGTTCCATTCCTGAGCACAAATTTGAGTGCTTCACAAGAAATAGTAATGCTTTCAGCAATAGGTTTGAGGTTGAAGCTACTGCTGCATACCTGGGTCTAAAGGTGGAGCCAAGGATCTATGGGCAAGAATGTGGACCAATTCTGTGATGCCATTAGCTTCACAGATAGCATTGCGACCTTCTGGACCAGAAGCCAAATTATTCAGGATGAGGAGGACTCGGCTTGCCACAGCTGACGACTCTCCACCCGCAAGATCCATTAAGAGAGCAACTGCACCTGCTTGAAGAAGCTTGCCTCTGTTCATCTTCAAAAAGGACAATTGGTACAATGCCATGGCAGCATCACGTTGTGCCTCCAGAGGTCCAGACTTCAGCAAATGGAGGAGAGGAGGTATGGCTTGCAACACCCCAATTGGTGCTTTGTTGTCATCATTCAATGCCAAGCTAAACAATGCGCCTGCAGCATGTACCTGTGCATCCTCTGTCTTGCTCTTGAGAACCTCGATGAAGTAAGGAATTGCTCCAGCTCTGGCAACCTTGACCTTATTTTCCTGTGGTAGTGTCAAGTTCATGAGTGCTGCAGTTGCATCACTCTGTAATCTAGCGTGTTTTGACTGTAGGAGCGGTAACAAAGCTCCAAGTATTGCAGAAGTGCAGAGTGTAAGCCTATAATCTTCACTTGTTCGTGTCAAGCTCCGAATCTCTGCTGCACCTTTCTCTTGTTCCACATGTTTCTTGTGCTGCAATTTGTGCAGAATCTCAGCCTCCACACCTACCAGAGCTTGGTCAAGCCCCAATTCATCTGAATGGTAGGATGAGGGTTTTGTTGCAAGAGGTAATGGAATTCCATGGATGCCCAACTCTGCAGCTGTCTGTATCTCTTCTGTGAGGCTTCTGCCTGTAGCTGAGTGCACATACCTAGAACCTTTCATTGCTGGTGAGTCATGCCACTCAATGCTCTTTGCCCCACTGCAACCTGATGATTCAAAACAAGGCTGCTCCCTCACATATTCTTCATAAGCTCCTGATGAGCTCACATACTCTGCTGTCAAGTTAGGAGACCGATGACTTTGAGGCACCCACTGATCAGATTCTGAAGATGCATGAGAAATTCTTGATGGATTCCACATTGGCAAGCCTCGGGACTGCTCTTGGTCCTGTGACTGAGGATGAACCCTGGCATATTCTCGAGAAGGTTGAACTCCTGACCCCTCATTGCACTCCAGTACCAACTCTGGACTCTGCTGTGATCTCTGATGACTTTGATCTTGGCTCTTGGCCAAAAGCTCATCTGTCGCAGTTTTTCGAGAAGATAGAAATTGTCTTGGTGGGCTAAGGTCATACTCTGTTGTTGAGCCTGGAGACTGACGACTCCAGTTTCGTCTCCTTGATGATGCAGGAGGTCCAGCTTGGTGGTCTTGCGACCTCTGCTGCTGTCCTTCCTCATTGGTGAGCCTGCCATCCGCATGGCTGACAGCATTCCAACTTCTGCTCCATGTCCCGCTGCTACTTGCACTCCACATGTTTCCACTGTTGGCAAAGAAGTCAGATCTGCTTGAACCATCATCATCGTCCAAAAAGAGTCGTCCTTCAGGTCGCGGAACATCAAGCTGCTCCTTGATGTTCTTTGCAAACCTTACAGTTGCTGATGGAGAGTCGAATCCATTGTCACGCATAGCTGCTGCTGCTGCTCTTGAGAGACTACGTTCCAAAAACTCTGTAGCGAGCTCCAAAGAGGGTACCCGTGGTCTAGGAACTTGGTGCTGGTCACACCAGACCACGATGGCAGAACGGAGCTGCAGATTAGGGGTGAGGACGATAGGGGTCCTGATTGCCATACCAGACTTGAAGCAGTGACGGTACCCTCGCTGAAACCAGAGCTGAATGCACATGCGCTCGTAGCTCTGGCCGGTCGCAACGACGACAGGATCAGCCATCAAGCACCTGGAAATCGGGCACACGAAATCTTCAGGCCATTCCTTCGACCGTGGAGTAGTGCGCAGTAGTAGCGGTGTGTTGGTGGTGGAAGAGGTAGACGCCCCTTTGCTCTTCTTCAAGCCCGCCGCCTCGTCCATCTCCCAAGACGACGACGAGGAGTTCTCTCAGCAGCTCCTAGGCTCCGACTACTGGCGACTGCAGCAGCGACTCCACCTCCTGTGGAGCCTGTCCTCTCCACCGTGCCCGTCAGTATGAAACTTCTGCTGCTGCTGCAATACCGTTATCACATCTCCGAAACGCATCGCTAGCCAAAAACCAAAACCTTTCGGAGTTCGGTTTTCTACGCAGCTGCCGTCCTGCGATCAACGCGAGAAGACGAGAACAATATGCAGACCAAACCCTCGCCTGCACTTCCTACTCTCGGATCGATGGAGCACCGCGATCTCAGCAACCACGAAGATCTTCCTGTAACAGGGAGCACCGAAAGAAGAGTCTGCAACTTCCTCTAATCTGCGCTGTAACCTCCGAAGAAACCTCGGTGTTCCAGAGCGAGAGCATTCTTTCTTGCAATTCCTGGAATCAGCACAAAAGAGTGCAAACAAAGCTCGGTTGTTTTCGGCAAGCTCGACTATTTCGGCGTTCCTCGCTGCGATGAACGCGGGATGCCTGCCTGGCCCGACACAGTAGTTGACAATCGGAGACTTATTTCTGCAAATGGAAGAGAGAGAGGCGGGTGGGTTACGGCTACACGTAGGCAATTTTCCCTCCCACTCTTAAGGAGTATGCATAAGATCCATTGTCTTTTCTAGGAGTATTCATGTGGTTGGTAAAGCTCGAGGTTGCAGGTTTCACCTGTGTAAAAGACCTATAGGATTTTATTTTATTTTATAATTCCTGTGATATATGGTGGGTATCTAGGTTTTATGCAAATTTGATGATACTTGAATGCAGCTATGGTTGTATTATGGTTATTATGGGGAGAAACAGAATTGAGGAGATAAACAAAGGATGTCATATTTATTTGTTTCAAAGAGTGCATTACAAGGTTTTTCCTGATTTTGCTTTTCTCACGAAGTGAAGCATTTTATCAGAGTTTCCAAAAGCTTGCCCTTTTGTTGCCATTTTTGTAGAAATTTATGTACAATAAGTATTCAACAATGTTCTGTAGTTACTAAGATTGTTTACAACTATGGAACAATTTGGGACCTTCAATTTATTTATGTAACACAGTTACATGCACTGTCATAAGAGTAATCATTTCCTTGCCTTTTATGATTGTGAGCATATTTGTATATATCCAAACTTTTAGAAAAGGTGTAGCACTTCAACACGTTAGTGGGTTCTTGCAACAAATTGCCATACAATTGATATCACATTGGTTGACATAGTTTGTGAAACATTATACAAATAATGAATAGAGAAAAAGGTTTGGAATGGAAGTAACAAATCATTGAGACTAAGTTCCAAATCTTGAATCATTTCTACCAATTCTTACCAATAACTTATGTGTTGAAGAATCTTATACTTGATAGTCATGTTTTCATTGCAATCTTGGTTGATGTTCATCAATGCTCATTTCTCCATCCTTGCAAAGGTTGGTTGTTCAATTCAATCGTCATAAATGCAAAACATATGTTCAACAATTCAATATTGGAAATTGCAACTGTTCTTCACATTGAAATTGATGCCAAGCAAATCCCCTAATGATCAATGTATCATTGCAATGTAATTTGCAAAAGTGATACAAAAAATAAAGACAGACCTATAGATAAACTAATAGACAAAAACAAAAATATGTAAATGGAAAAAAACAAGGGAGGTGGAAAAAAATAATATAATGAAAAGACCAAGAATTGGCTTTGTCCTAAGGAGAAAGAAGAAAAGAGGGAAAGAGGTGAAGAGAGACACATGTTTCAAACATAAACTTGTTCCAATTTCACAAAGAACAACTATTGAACACTTGTGTGCTTTGTATATATATTAAAAGTTGGTCCTCAAACATTTGCAAGGTGCATATTGCACATTCTTGACCTTGGTGTTTCAAGAGTCACAAAAGGTGGGAAATAAGGAAGTTAGTGTTGTTTCTTCATCTCATGTCACTTCCATTATGCAACTTGGGCTCTGTGCTACTTTGCTCTACTAGTGACGATGATGTTTTTTTTAAAAGGAAATATATATCATATTAATTCATATTTCGGAAATGGAAAGATGTATCTATTGTTTACGGCATTTTGAAAATGTGTTCGCATTTGTGTCAAGGTGAAAGCACACTAAGGGTAAGCCACTTTTCATCAAAAAAGTTGATGTATAACAAGTATTATAGTACGCAGTAAGTTAAAATTTGATGATATTCTTTGGCTATCATAAACACAAGCAAACAATTTGAAATTTTGCATGACAACATTTTGGAACAAAAAGTTCACTTTGAGTCAAAATTAATCTTGATCCAACAATTAGATGAAGAGAATTGGATTAATTAATGTACATACAATATGTAACTTATAGTTTTTCAATGGTCATAAGGTTTCATGTGTGTGGTTCATGAAACATTACCAAACAAAAGAAAATTGAAAAAAAATGCAATGCCCATCTATTAAATCTCCTCCTACTTGATATAGTAATGGTTTTTTTCTTTTTCAAAAATATTAATATGCATTTATTGTTCAAAAATGCAAAAAACACACATTTTTCGAATGAAATTTCATCCAAAAACCTTAAATTTTTATATGGACCTAGATTTAATTCATGTATATCAATATCATACACTGTAAAAAAATTCACCCAATAATTCCACTCACAACATTAGTTTTGAAGCATGTGTGCATTTTTTTCAAATTTTATGACATGTATTATTTTGTCATAAATATATTTCATACATTCAAGTTTTTCATCATTTGTTAGATTTTTAAAAATAATTGATTAGATTAAGTTTCAAGTTAATCAAATATATTTAAAACAAGCAAAAATAATCCAAAATGTGATGTCTATACATTACCCAAAAAAATAATTACAAAAAAATAATACTTGTGACTACAATTTTTGGGGGCTTAATGTGTTTATGCCCTTCAACAAAAAAAATTTTATTATCAAACCTCAACTTTCATACCAAGTCAGGTAAGTGCATTTTTTGGTCCATATTCACTCCATTGTGATAGTTTCTTTTTGTAATCTTTCATGAACTTGGAATCTTCCCAAACAATTAAAAATGTAGAATCAACATATGTGTTTGCAAATAAAACTTTGTTAAAAATTCATTTTTCCCCCAACCAACATGATCTTACAATTCCTACGAATAAGGTGAAGGTTGCTTGTCTAGTTTGAGGGTTAATTAATGTGCTATGATGTGATAATCATGTTTTGCATATTGATCATATAATGTGGAACAAATATCAAATTCCTACATAATGAAATAGACATAAATTAAAATCAACATCTGAAATTGCAAGTGTTGGGGGTTGTAATTTCATATTTGTTCATATTGACATGCCTTTTTATTTTAATATGTTAATGCGTTGAAAATTAGTTTCAAAAGTTTAAATTATTCCATGTTTGATGTAGGTTGAAATGTTTTAAATCATCAAAAGGTGTACCTTCTTCATGGAAATGATTGAAGATTGCGATTCAATTAAGTTTGTCATTTTAATATCAATCAATACTGGAGGTTCAAACCTACGTATCAAGTACAAATGAAAATAAAACACAAATCATCAAAACATATTGCACAATATACATCATCACTATTGCATATTGCAAAAGCTTTTGAGAAATATGAATTTTGTTTTGTGGATATAAATCTCTTGATGTTTGAAATAGTCTTTTGATTCAAATTCAATTTATTATTATGAAATCAGAGGTTTTTGAAAGCATGTTAAAAGCTTTGATTGTGAGTTTCATATCGAGTAAAAATGAAACAAATCACAAATCATTAAAAACATATTACACAATAAACATCATCATTATTACATCAATAAAGACCAAGGAATTCATTTTTTTTAAATATCAAATTCATTAACATTAGAATATCAACTATGTTATATATTGCAAAAGTTTCTTGAAAATATAAAATTTATTTTGTGAATATAAGTCTCTTGATGTTTGTAGTAGTATTTTGATTCAAATTCAACTTATTATTATGGAATCAAATATTTATAAAAGGATGTTAAAAGCTTTGAATTGTGAACTTAAGTGTTTTTTTGTTTTAATATGTTGTTTGAAGGAAAAAAGAGATGGTATTCATGTAACCAACTATGTGAAGGTAGTTTTTGTTTGTGTTCACATTGTCGAATATATATATATATATATATATATATGAAAATTAATGGATGAAATGTTGAATTTGGATTGAAAGAACATACTTGTAAGTTTCATGAACATCTTCAGCAACATAGGCATCTTGAGGATTCCTACGAAGGCTTTTCAACATGCTATGTTTGAAAGGATGAATTGTTCTTTCAATTGTTATTTGATTTGCCACAAGTGTTGGCAATCACACAAGGAATATAAGATGTAGATGACGTCCATAGTATGGCACAAGAGGCCTATGCAGAGTCTAGTTTTTCGTAGTCTATGGTTGATAGGTTTCATTCCATATCAAGGTCTATAGACTCTTTCTCTCACATTCTTCCCATGAACCTAGGTGTTATAGCTTAGGAGATATGTAGCACAACTAGAGTTTGTAATGAAGGTTCACCATTTAAATCCACTTGACAAGAAGTTATCCAAGCATGTTACTTTAGCATTATTTCTTCATTAATTATGTGTGTTCAACATCCTTGGGATTTTTTCCTCATTACTTCTGCTGGTATATTTACAATTCAAATGTTTGCATGATAAATGTACTATTGGACCTATATTATGTTCATGTCTAGTCAATAAAAGAAACAAGGGTGAAATAGATCAAGGAAGTCCCAACCAAATCCAAGAAGTGGACATCACATATAAGCTTGATTGATTTGTTATTCAAATCAGAACAAAATTGTTGTTGCAACACCCAATTATTGTTTGTAGTGCAAGCAAGTATTCAACATATTGCTAAACCTTTTGGCCAAAGAAAAATTGTTTCACTATAATTTCACATGATTGTGAGGTCCTTTGTAAATCTTATTTGAAAATCACATGAATTAGGTTGTCCCAAAGAGATGTTTTGTTGTTGTTATGGCAAGTTAAACTCATTGATGACTTGACACGAAAACACTAGATGCATTTGGGGAGATGGATGGCATTGCACTCCCTTCTTTCACCCCACAACTAATTATAGTTTCTTTATGTGCCATCTCAACCAACTGCAATTTGTATGCATCAACTATGTCACCATAGTGTCTTCAACATTCCAATTTACATGCACTATTAAACTTTCTTGCCATTTCAAGTCTACCGAACTAAATGAATTCATTGGAAGTCATCATGTAGATCTTTTAACCCATCAAAAACATAAATTGTTCACAATTATTATGAGAGTCTAATTTGATCACCACGAAATTATTAATTGTTATATAGTTGTGTTATTATACCTACATTAATAGTTATTTTTTACATTGCTCCGCATTTTTAATTGTGGCAACAAAAGATTCGTTTGAAAAATGGTTAAGACCCCATTCAATTATTCACAGGTTAGAATTTACCCACAAAGTTCTTCCATGATTAGTCACCTATCATATTTAAGTTCCCATAAGAACATGGAACATAACTAACATGTATTTTATTGCTTTAGACGAACTTTGAGATGTTGTATACAAGTTTTCATGGATTTATAACATTATTTTTGTTGTATGTTAACAAAGGATGATGCAAATTGCAATTTCATACAAAACACTTAACCTTTTATATATCTATCGATCTTCAGAAGGAGACTTCGGTCTACTTATAATTCATAAGGTGTAACTCTCTTTATAAAAGAGTTTGAATTCCTTCATAATGTTTTTTTTAAGCATAATTTTGAGATGGTCTAGAGGAACACCACCCTTAACAATGTTTACCATTACATCCAAAGCATCATTTTCTATAGGGTCTTTTTTTTTTCTTGTTTGTTATGCACAATTGATGCCACAAAAGCAAGCTTTCAAGCAAAATATAAAGATAGGGTTGTTTAAACCATCCTAAGTGTTTTGTTTTGATGTTATACATGCCAACATTATAAATAAAGATTTTTGTACATTCCTACCAATACTAGAAGTCATATCAGTCATACAATTGCTAACACTGAAATAACACATAACTAGTTTGAGCTCATTAGGACTTCAAAAGAATGCTACATTGAAAATTACACTTGCCACATGTATATTTCATAGGGAATGGGTGTGTTGCTACCCCTTGGATGTAATCAAACCTAGATCCATTACCAAGTTTTCTTTGGTAATGTCAACTTCCATTTTCAACTCCACTGTTATTCTTTAATACAACTAGATTAAATTTAGTTGAAGATTCAACTCCCTCCAATATAACATTATCAATTCTAGCATCTGACAGTTCAAAATTAGATAGGGAAACCATCCAAGTTTTCCCAATTTTGTTTCAACCCAAAAATGAAGTGGCATTTTCTCCAATTCAGAAATCGTAGACGAAGATGTAACAAATTAACAAAATGGCTTGTTTGTAACTTGCAAACATTCATTATTGTTCAAGGTGGTGGGGATATAGGAAACCCATACCTTCATTGGTCTCTCAAATGGTTGCATCTTTTTTTTGTTCAATTATATTCCTCAATAATAACTGGATAGAATGACAAACTTCAATATGATCAACAATTTATAATGAGGATGATCAAATGCTCAAGAATGTAGCAGCATGACAATACATACAAGTTTGTATGCATGTGATACTGTGAATGATATCAGGCTCAACTTCAGTGTAGACTCGTGAATCACACTTATAAACTTTTAGTAAAATATGTGTATGTTTTTTTGTCTAAGACTTAATACTAAAAGAATTTCACTCCACTTCTAACATGATTAGTTATCATTTAAAAGACTTATGATTCAAGATAAGATGCCACAAATATGGCCTTGTTTTGTTATTAGAACATGATAATTTGATTTTGTTCTTTGCACCTTAAAGAGAAATATCTTCATTATGATGTTGAAAATGACACAATTTGTAGATTGGGACTCTATTTCAAATTAGAAAAAATAGTGGATTATTTATAGAACTTTCAAGAGCAAGAACCGTCTTTACATAATGTAGTTTGAAAAAGAACTCCATGTGAACTGATCAATTGCCACAACCTCTATTCTTACATGTATGATTCCACATGTTGTATTGCTTGTTGATCAATCTATAAAAAAAGAAAAGATTTCCAAAGTACCAAACTTCTTTGATCATCGTTTTCAAAATCAATTCATGTATCATATAGTTTTGTTCACAATAGATTGAAATAATTGAATGGAATCGAAGATGTCTCAAGGACCTAAATTATGGGAGCACCTGCTAATGGCCTTGTCCCCTAACCGGCCATTGACTAGACATATGGCTAATTTGAGGCTAATTACAATTAAAGGTCATGGGACGGCCATAACCTTTCACCTCAAATTCCCCATAATTTATTAAGCAAGTGTTAGAAAGGGTTCATCTCAAAAATATTTGTCATTTCTGAAATGTCAACTCTATGAGCTCACTCCCTATCTAACACCCCCCCTTTAATTCATGTCAAGTATTTTCAATCTTTATTTACATTCAAGAAATTGTGTATTTGCAAAAATCTTTAACAAGTGTCATACACCCAAGGTGAATATATTGCTACTACAAATATGTTTATGAAACCCATTTTATTTCATCAAATGCTTCAAAGATGTCTTTCACTCCTTCATAGGTCCATTTACCTTTTAAAAAGACACAAAAATAAAGTGGCAACTCCAAAGAAGTAGTTAATACATTTACAACCTTTCATAACTAAAGGCATAATTAGTTATGATCTTTGAAACTACACTAGGTAATGACTCTCAAAAAGATTCATTGTAATTGACCTTCAATGTGAAAATTGTCATACCTTTAATTTCCATCCTTGCTATCCTGTGTGGATTTGTTATCCACTTATTTTCAGTAACTTGCACATAAAAGTAGTATCATGTGCATGATTACATGCAATCTAGAGTAAAGGATGTGACATTTTTTGATGCACGATGACCAAAACCACAACAATGGTATATAGGGGTCATTGGAACTAACACTTTTACAACTCTTGGAAACAACACTTAAATATGTGAAATCGAAGGTAAAGACAAAAGTTGAACAAAATGGCACTTCGTTGACGACATTGGGAGAAGCAATAGCCAACATGGTGCCAATGGTTATCCAACATAGGCCCACCTAATCCACCACTTCGCCACTCCGCATCACAAACCCTACCCTAGTAGTTGTCACAACCTACAAAATGCCCACCTAATCACCCTAAGAAGAAAAACCTCATTTTTCGACTTGTTTTAGGTGACTAAAAGTGTTTTTTGGGATTATTTTTGATGAAAAATAGTCGCAAAAGACACTTTTAGTTGCCTAAGACAAGTTGAAAAATGGGGTTTTTCCACTACTATATGATTGACTCTCGAATTGTATATTGTTGTATTATATGATTAGGTAGTAGCTGCTAATTGATGCATGGTAGGTGCCAATATAGATGAAAGACTGCAATATGAAGAGACTCCACTTGGTTGCCCATAAAAGGCAACATCTCCAAATGATTTAAAGATTTTCAACATTATGTCAATTATCTCATTTTCTTTTCAATATCAAATTCATCTTTATAGATGAATCTATCATCCTTATAAATTAATGACATTTTGGGGGTGAAACATCATTTTTTGGATGACAACAATGCCTTTTCACATGAAAACAATGCCTCCTAAACAAACTTAATGTTCATCTTTTAGACTTTTTGATGATTGGCAGTTGGTCAAACAACTTGGATGAAATTTGGAACATTTGCAAACATGAGTTGAAGTTTCAAATGAAAAATTGATGAAATGACTTGTGGGTATATATGAACCATGAAACATATTTCATGAGACCTATTTGACTGATAACTCATCAAGATAATACTCATTCATCTACAAGCAATTCACAACATTATTTGCAGAAAGATGGATGGTTCATGAGTCCCATTGATTTTTTTTTCAACACAAGAAATGGGAAAGTTTTGGAAAAATGTGTTTATGTAGGGGAAATTTGACTAGATTTGTTAATTGTTTTTGGGAAAAAGTCACCAATTTTTTTACACCACAAAATTGATTTTTTTTTTGGTGGTGATGACTATTCAATATGAACCATGAAAGAAATTTATCCATACTTAAATGGCAATTTTTGTCACCTATTAACTTTAAAGTCTAGTTAGTATAGATGGTGGGTGAAAGTAGGAATTGGTTGTCATCCATTGAATCATGAACGTGAGTGTTTTAGTTTCATCCATGATGTACATCAAGATCTAACCTTATGACAATGTTTTCATGACAGAGATTGTATGGTGTTTATCCAATCAGGCCACAAAGTGAGAAGAATTCAGATAACATTATTACATACGCAATCTACATAAGTAAACCTCACAAGCAAATGAAGGGCTCATGCCTACTAAGAAAGAAGGCATACCAACAAGGCAAACCCTAAACCGGAACCAAAATTTCCCTTTAAAAAGGAAAAGCTGGAAAACGAACTCATTTTCAGTGATGAGTATTCCACCCCTTGTTGGGGGTACTTATTCATGTTCTTCAAAAGCTGTGCGTCATCCAAAGTAAAGTACAGGCCATTTTACTGTTTCTCGTCAACCTCTTATACAATTAAAAATGAACTAGAATTTGGGTAAGTACTAAGTACAACTTGATAATAATATATTGATGTGGGTTTACCTTTTTAGTGAGAACTTAGAACTTTTTGTGCCTTTTAGAGCATCCCAACTGGTGCTCAGTACGTGACCCTGCATATTAAAATGAGATGAAGAAAAATCATCATATGCCTTCTTGGTGGAGGGATATGGTTTTTCTCCTGCAGATTTGCTCAGTTTGCTGAGGCTAGCAAAAACCGCAGTAAAGCTGTGCATCAGCTGTAGAAGAGTGTAATAAATATAATGTGACTGCTGCGCCCTATTTTTGATTGGCCAATCATAATGATTCGTCCAAGTGGTTTGCTATTAGTAGTTCTCACCTATATGCAGTCCCTGTTTCAGTCTTATGGGTGGGGTTGCAAAAAAGTAAATAACTAAACTTGGTGAGCAATATTTTTGCAGGGTTGCATACTGAGCAGAGCACCCATGGGGATGCTCTTACCATTGAGAGGTTAAATTAAGCCCCCATTTACCTTATAAAGCAATCAAATAGCTCCCACAGTCAAAAAGTCAAACCCTGTAACATAACCACACGGTTCTCCGCAGGGCTGCACTGTCAGGCCCAGAAAGGGCACCGGACAGAGCTCGATTTAGGGTTTCGCGTTTTTCGGCCCCATCGAGCTCTGTCCGGAGCTTGTTTTTCTTGTCTTCTTGCACATGTTTCTAGGCCCAATCAAGCTCCATCTGGGGCTTGTTTTTCTTGCACATGTAATTTGGCCCTCCATGGTTCTGCATAAAACCACACAGCATGGTTCCAACATGTTTTTTTAATTCTGCAAAATAACTTAGCAAAGTTCTTCTAATTTAAGAGGGTATCTAGCGTCTCTCAAGATAAACATGTTGTACAACAATTGGTCATCTGCACAGTAATAACTACCTTGCCTCCTGGAGAAAACTGCATGCAACCTCTGTAAACTAGTCTTTGTGCATCAAGTATGTGAATATGTCTGTCTTGATGAGATGGATGCAAAATGCCTCCATTTGGACACATACATACTCGTACACTTATAAAAATGGATATCATAACCCAGTGGATCTGGGTAATATTGTTTTGAATATATGAATGCAAAAATGCCTCCACTTGCATGAATACTTATATGTATACCTTGGTACCTTGGCCAATTCGACACTAATTATATTATTTTCAAAAATGTTCAAATTTTCAGAAATTATTTCTTCCAAATCAAAAAACATTGTGAAGGAAAATAGTGAATATTTAGGAATGTTTTATTTGTTGAAATGAATTTTTCAAAATAAATTAATTATTCAACGGAAATGTGTTGAAATTGCCAAGGTAGTTTTTGATAGTTATTAGGGTGATGCATTGCAGTTGAGTAGATGGTGTCTTTGATTTTCTTGTTGAGGATTCTTTGGGATGAATGCCCACTAGTTGTGTTTTTAAATATCTTTTTGATTCCTATTGTTTTTCATCGCGCATTGGAATCGAAAAGATAGATTGTGGTTGAGACACATAAATGAATAAAATATGTGGGAATTGGCAAAAGCGATGAAGCTCACTAGGGGACAAGAGGTTGGTCTGAATAAGGCATTAATATGTGGTTTGGGAGATTTTGGGATTGTGGAGTGGAAAATCTAGGTAAACATATTTGGGAAAGAGACCTAGTTTGTTGGGAATTTCGAGATTATGGGTTGTGCATTATTATAGAACTTGAAGGAAATGGAAATTTGTCAATGGTGTTACTGTTTGACATGGTCCTGTCAAATTCACCTGTGTGAAGTTGTGGATGATATTGGATGGGGATTAGTAGTGTTAGTCATGTTGATGCCAAGTTAGACCATAATAGTTTAAAGAGAGAGTGTCCAAAACAATTTGATTCACCACACCCACCATATTAATTATGTACCTATGACAATTCAGATTAGTTTAGTAGAGATAAAGATGAATGCAAATAACTGATTTTTATGTAAAGATTTGATTTGCAATAAAATGAGAAATATGGGGTTTGGAAAGAAATAAAAAATGATTAAATCGAATTTGTTAATCTTCATACACATTGTGCTTTGAACTCATGCTAATGTTTAATAGCAGTTAGGCTATGTGTATAATTATTTTTTTTGGTTACACCATGTCATACATGTTTTGAGCATGTTATAGTTGTTAGGGGGTATGTAACATGTTACAAGACCCTTGGCACATGCTTTCTTGCATGTTAGGCTCCCATTTGTATTGGTAACATGTGAGGTAATGTTGTAAAGGAGGTTCACGAATGAGTGGGTTCTCTTGAGGGAAAGCCACTTGAAGGTGTGAGCCCAAGCATATGTCTAAACCTTCATGAATGTAAATGATTTTCTTTTGATGAGAACATAAGAACATATTAAAATAGGAGTATCTCCTCCTAGCATAACATCTTTTCTTGGGGGAAATCTTTCAAAGTACACATTAAAAAAAAAAAAATAGTCCTACACATATAGGAGAAGGTTCTCAATATAGGGCTTTCCATAATTTTGGCCTTTTCCCTCAACCTATTGATTTTAAGGATGAAACCTCAAATCCAAATATCTTGAACCTTCCCTGATGTAAAGTATAATTTTTTTTTAATAAAAAAAACAACAATTTCACAAGTAAAAATTATAATAGTGAATTATGTTAACTAGTAGTGAAACATGATGTTTACATAGTGATATTATGGTGAAATTATAGTGAAATTAGTAAAATGCAATGAAGTTATTTCACTTTTAAGGTCCCATAGTGATTTAGGCTAGTAAATTACACCCAACTTTTGTAATAGTGTTAGTTTTTTGTAATTTAAAAGTTTTAAAATTTGGTTTAAAATTTTTTTTGTTTAAAATTATATAATTTGTATAATTTTTTGGGTTTAAGGCATATATCACTAGGATTTATTTTTTGTTAGGGTTTGTATAGTTAGAGTTGTAATAGGGCTTATGACAAAATATCATTTGGTTTTTTTAGGGTTGTGCCTTATGATTTAATGTTTACAAATTTGGTTCATATATATCAAGGCTTAAGGTTTATACTTTAGACTTTGCTCATTGTATTGGTTTTTTATTTTATCACTTGTTTAAATCTATAACATAATTATGAATCTCCTTTATTTTCATATGTTCCGTAGTTGTTAAAGTTCTATATTTCCTAATCCACTTTTGTTTAAATGTAATACCCGTATCATATTGTGATAATTCATTAACCATGAAACATAAAATATTTTTTGTTGAACATAATGCACCCAAAAACCATCAAATTAAACCCTAACACACCTTGGATGAAACAAAATTATAAAAAAACAATAAAAATTGATTATTATTTTTTCTTACCTTCCATGAATCATTTTAGAGTCATGGAAATTTAAGACATTTGTCAATTTTTATGTCCAACTTGCTTTAGTGGATTTTCGATCCTAATTTTTTAACATCCCATGCAATTTTCAATTGTCGTGCATATGCAAAACGGGTGGATTGAATCATCTCTTGTAAATCTTCATCCTTTTCCATCCATGATGTTGCATTTTGAAACATGCTTCCCATGCCCCATGCATTAAAACCCAACACCTACAATGATTGTTTTGAAATAAATTTGACCAAAATTAGTTTTGGTAATGGTGGACATTGTTCTACAACAATTACCAGCTTATCCTATTCGCATTGGTTTTTAACACGAGTGTGACTATCAACGTTTTGATCATTTTGCCTTTGCACGACCATGACATTTATTAAGATACGAGCATTCATTTTAGCATGGTTTTGATGTCGAAGACCTTTTTCAAAACTTGAAAACCTCTTAGGTTTGACCGTTTTTGCTACTAAACCATGCACCTCCTTCAAATGCTTGGTCAACAACCATTTGGCACAATATGCAATAATACAAGTGCCAAATTTACACTTCCATTTAAACCCAACCTTCGTTCGTTCTTTGTCCCTTTGAGCCATATTAGGTGGACAAGGGGGTGTCGGTGGCTAAGGTTTAAAGTTTTCATTTTAGTAGTACCATAAAAGAAAACGACAACGATGTGTCGTTGTCGTCTTCTTCTTCTGTAACATACATAAGAAGGCAATGACAACAAGATGTCATTGCTTTCTTTGCTACAACACCACCATAGAAGAAAATGATAACACATTACCGTCATCTTCTTCTTTTCAAACATAAAGAAGAAGGCGATGACAGCAAGTTACTGTTGCCTTCTTTGCTACAATACCACACAAGGAGACAACGACATATTGCCGTTGTTTTTTTTTATAAAACACAAAGAAGACAAAACATGTAAGAAAACAACAAAGAAAAACCAAGAGAAGCGAGGAGCTTACCTTCAAGCTTTCACTTTGCCCTTTCACTTTTAGCTTTCACTTCTACCCTCCTACTTTTGCCCTCCCATTTCAAGTGCTTTCTCTTGGTTTCCACTTTTGCCTTCCTGCTTATGGCTTTTAGTTTTGGCCTCCTTCTTTTGCCTTTTTGCTTTAAGTTCTCCCAAGCTTTGATAATGGAGTGAAAGCAAAATGAGGTGAAGTAGGTAGGTAGGAGGGGAAAATTTTGGAACGACAACAAGCTTGTTGTTGTCACCTTGTTTGCAACAAAAAAAGAAGAAAAAAAAAAAAAAAGCTACAACACGCTTGTGTCGTCGCCTTCTTTGCTTCAAATAGAAAGAAAAAAATGAAAGAAAAAGAGAGGAGGGAGGTAGGAGGGGGGGAGGTAAGTAGGAGGGGAAAATTTTGGGGCAGAGAAGGGAGCTGAAAAATCCTTGGGCAGGGGAAAAGGATGTGTTTTTGGTTCATCCCCAAAATGGCTTGAATGGCCTCATCCTGAACTGGTGCACTGGTGGCTGCTGGTTCACTCCAGCCCAAGCTAAAGGCAAGCTAACGGACTCCTCGTGTGCCCAGCATTGATGGCAACCGGACGATTGCGTTTGCAGAAGGGGAATTTCATTTCTCCAGACTTTGTATATCTTTTGAGAGATCGATGTAGATACTTCTTCTTCGCCAAGATCGAAGAAGAAGGATTTGCATCATTTGAGAAATCGATTTGCAGATTTGAGGCCGCTGCCGGTGATGGCTGCAAATTATCATCAGTCTTGTTGTTGTCGTTATGTGAGTCTAGGAGCGTTGTTGCTGGTGCTGGTAACAACGTGCTGTAGCAATTCTGTTGCTGCTGCTGTAACGGATCTCAACTGTCCGGAAGCTATCTTCAGTTTTGGAGCATCGACATCGGATACAGGAAATATAGAAGCCGCCTTTCCCTTTCGAGTTGCGGCGAGACTTTC
Organism: Sphagnum contortum; assembly: GCA_963920785.1. Classification (NCBI taxonomy): domain Eukaryota; kingdom Viridiplantae; phylum Streptophyta; class Sphagnopsida; order Sphagnales; family Sphagnaceae; genus Sphagnum; species Sphagnum contortum. The sequence goes on along the minus strand of OY987293.1, from coordinate 12,659,359 downwards.
TTCGGCAGGCCTGCTAATCGTTACTCAGACGGCCGGTTGATCGTCGATTTCTTCGGTACCGTGTTTTCTGTAGCTCGGCCATTACTGGTCTTTTAAGTTTCTTGGCATTGTGCGAGCGATGTAAGTCTCTTCTCTTCATGCGCGGCTGCTTTTCATGGTTTCATCTGTGCTTTCTTATCCAGCACAAGCTTTTGAGTTTCCATTTCTCAGTCCGTATCTACAATCCGTGGGATCTGACTTCACACGCGGAGTCAACTTCGCGTCTTCCGGGGCGACAGCAAGCAATAGCTCCGTGTCTAGCCCTTTCTATTTCGAAGTTCAAACCGAGCAGTTTCGTTACTTCAAGGAGAGAACCTTGGCAGTGTGGAACGCAGGAGAAGAAGGTAATGTTTGAGCTTCGGTTTACATTTTGTATCTCAAAGATTGAGTCTCGAAGATGAAGTCACTGTCATACTTCTTGGCAGAGAGAAACTGCAGCATTCTTCTTCTTTCCTCTCTTATAGATTCGAAACATCACAAGTGATCTCAGGGATTCACTTGTTCTTTTGGTTCGAGCATGGATTCAACAATAAAATGCTGATTGATGTGAGAAACCAGTTGCTAAATGGATCTTCCGCTGCGCAACACAGGTGGATCTCGAGGCAGTTTGCAAACCTTGTTGACAAAGCCCGAGTACTTCGAGAAAGGGCTGTACATTGTCGGTCTTGGAATAAACGACTTTCTCGTCCCACTGATCGGAAGAATTGAGAGCATAGAGCAAGTTCAAGCCAATGCTCCCCATGCTACTGCCAATGCTATCCTTTCTGGTGTCGAGGTAATGATTCCCACTGAAATCTTTTAAGATTCTCAGTGGAACATCAGCACTCCCACTGGTATGGGACGTAGACAAGAATCTGGTTCAAATCTGAAGTTTGAGGTTGTTGTGTGGGCATGCAGAGTTTGTACCAGCAAGGTGCAAGAAACATCATGGTATTGAATGTGCCACCTGCAGGATGTTATCCAGTCTCTGTACAAATGCTTGGACCTTGGAACACATCAGCACTGGATTCTGATGGCTGTCTTACTGTCCTGAACTCTGCCATACAAGCTGGCAATGCTCTCCTCAAAGTTGGTCTTGATGATTTGCGGGCCAGGACTGCTGATGCCAGCATCATCCTTGCCGATTTGTACTCAATTGTCAAAACACTCATGACAAATGGCTCTCAATTCGGTAAATGCATTCTGCTGCTTAATCTCTCATGTTGGACCTCTGACCTAATGCATTCTGTTGCTTTAGTGTTGCTTAATCTTTCGTGTAGGATCTCTGACCTAACCCTAGATGTTGATAATGCTTTCAGTTGTGTGATGTCAAGGTTAACAAGTGAAACCCTTGAGGAGAAATTGAATTGAAGAATGCCAAGAGTTTGGTGCTTTACTGATATGTAGAATTCATTGGGATTGGGTTGGATTTGACTTATTGTTGAAGCTGTTCTCTGTATTTGTCAGTGTCAATTTTCTCAACCCAGCACTTCTCTCCTACTAAAATGAGTAAGAGCTTGTAGGTGAGATGTGAATGGTTTTGTTCATGTGCAGGATTTAAGGAGACAAACAAGGCCTGTTGTGGGACAGGCATAGTGGGCACTTGTGGGAAAGATATAGTGGTGAATGGGCAATTGATGGCAGGGTCATCATGCACAAATCCCAGTGAATATGTTCACTGGGATGCCGTTCATCTCACTGATGCTGCCAACCGCATCATTGCACAATACTTTCTCACTGGTCAATATGTACAGCCGTATTATGCTCTCTCATCAATGTGCAACCTCAGCTTCAAGCATTTTACCACATAAGGTTCATGAGATGTCTGGACTACCTTCTTTTGAACTGAGTCAAAAAAGCTCTTGTTTCTCCACCATATCCATGCGATGACAAAGGTCCTGGAAATAAAGGAATTTTCCAATTGTCTACTAATGGTCTATTACTTTATGTTTTCAAACATGGCAATTACATACACATACACACATATATATAAATGTGTGCAACTTCAACATGTCAGCTGCCTTCAGGGGCATGACCTTTTTTTTCCAAGTGGAAGATTATGATGTTAATAGTGGTCAGAAAGTAGGAGGTTAATGTCTTAGATGAAATTATCTACTACATCCAACTTCACTATCTAACCATCCACTTGATTAACCTGTCCCCCACAAACTCAAAACTGAAGATCCCCTGGTTCTTACTGCAAGCTTTTGAAAGCAAGAAACCTTATCACTAGCTTACCACTTGATGCAGACATGTAACATGCTAAGTGCAGATATTTCCTGACTACGTGAATCTTGGTGATCTGTGAGATCAAGACTCCATGCACGACAATGGAGACTAAAGCCCACTCTAGATGGGTGAGATGTTTGGGTTTTTGAAATAGAGATATGGTTAAGAATCATTGAGGATAAGAATTCACTAGTGCACTAGTTAAGACTTCAAGGTAGGTTGAAGCTATGAATGGGGTGAATTGTGAATGGAGTATTTTAATGTTATGATTTTCAGTTGCCCTTAGCTTGGGTGTGCTGAATAGCTAATGTCCATCCCCTAATCCTTGAGATATCTGCCACATTTTGTAGTTTTGATTTTTTGAATTGTTGGCATTTGACAATGTTGTGGTTGAAAAATGCCTAGTAAATGTGTCCATGTGTCTTTTCCATACAGGTGATGTAACACGTTCCAAGCCAAGTTTTGGGAGTGCTTCCACCTTGTTGGATGGTTTCTATGGTTATCTGTGTATGGCAGATAAATGAAGGTTTGTGGAGGTTTTGTGTTAACCATCCTAATGGATGATCCTTGAGCAATATCCACACCTTACACCACAAAGTTCAGTCTTATGCGGATGACCACATTTTGCAGATTTTGGCTTCAGTTCTCCTATACACAAACATGTTGTGGCAATATGTTCATTGGATTTGCAAATTTGGCATGCAGTAGAACTGCTAGCTCCTGGTGAACCCACTCCTACATTAGATGAAACACCTTCCTTAAATTTTTAATGGACTCGTAATCACATTGACCTGTTTCTCCATCACTCCATCTACAGTCATGTCTTCTTGTTCTTCTTTGAGGAGATCAAATGGAGTTTTGCCAAGCTCACCCAGCACTTTCTCCACATCCTTGGCAGCGGCCATCATCTCCTCTATGATAACATAGCCAGAATAGAGTTCGCCAGCTGCACTGGGAAGAAGAAGAAATTTTCACAGAATGTTGGAAAGGGTATTGTATCAAGTCTTGGCAGGCTACTTCTCACACTATGTCAAGGACATGCAACGTGAACAATTCCGTGTTGGAGTCTGGAAAGGTACTACTTGTTCATTTCGTAACTTCTGCAATCTATTACGCTACATTCATCATCGTGTGGAACATCAATTGCACAATGCAAATGAGATTGGTAATGGAATCCATAGATTGAATTGCACAAAATTCTGAATTTCCATGCTTCCCTTGCATTTGATGGCAAATGTTACATACTGGGAGCCACAATAGTTGTTAGCAGGAAACAGAATTCATCAGCATCCCTTTCTAAACTTTGTCAGTGATACTCATGGAGCATCTGGTGATGAATCTGCTGATCAGTGGTAGGCACTCTTTCCCCATCAGATGTCAGGCAATGCACATGAAACTATACAGAGCACATGAGATGCTTGTGGGTATTCATTCATAGTACTAAAATCTTATCTTATCACCTGTGAAATGGGGTACAAGTTTCACAGGTTAGAAATTAGGTTACCAGGAAAGTATCACATACCAGAGCGAGAGAGATCATCACAATGTTAAGAAGATCATGTTGCAGGAGAAGTGTTATTGGAGAATGTGGAGCTGTGATTGGAGGCGAACAGACTCCTACACACTAACATCACCAATTCTTCCACTAATCTTGAAGACAAGAGAAGAATTTTTTTTTCACACATTGTCGCACTCCATCGCACCATCACCATTTTATCCCGAAACCACCAGCTCCATAGCCACTAGCAGACACAGCAAGACCACAAGTGCACCATGCAAAATCAGCACATAAACACCAAGAACTCCAGTCCGCTCCGCCTCCATCACTCCATCACCTCCACCACCTCCACCACCCGCGAAACACAAAGACAACTGAACATCATGGCGGCACTATTCCGGATCGATTGACAGTAACAGTGTCACCCCATTCGCACACTCCAAATAAACTAAGTCCTAAGTCCTAAGTCCATGTCACAACTCCTCGCTGGCTTTGTACACACAACCTTTCAAGAGAAGAGCCACATTACAACTAGTAACCTAGTTTCATTTGCTTAGAAGCAGTTGTGTCCAAATTTAATTTTCACCAAACTTTGCACCAACAAACATCAATCAAGTCTTGTGATAGAACCTTGCAAGCACCTCCACATGTCATAACACGAACACTTGAGAAGTTTGTAGCGGGGTTTTAGACGTCCTGCACAATGGCTATGGTCATTAAGGGGATATTGATCTAATTGCCATGAGGTATGATGCTCACCAAGCAGGCAAGGGTGGGCAAGTTGGGCACCAGATTGGATGGGGGAGATGACTGGTGGCCACCCCATGTACCACCACTGCCAGTGCCGAAGTGAAAAAAAAGTGAGCTATTTTCCTTTTGATCGCCTACAAAAGGAGAGCTGCTTGTCACTAGACAGACGATAAATATGATGAACCAGTGGTTTTTTTGGGGGGTCCAATTCTCACCATTATTTGAGAAAAAAATTGGGAAAGTTTTGGAAATTTTCTCTCTATTGTAAATTCAACTAATTTTTTCTATATTTTGGAAAAATCCTCCAAAATTTTGATGTCACAAAAATCAAAAGAAAACACTGATGCAATCCGTTATCAATGTGACTAAATTGATAACAACTTTCCAGATGGATATTCTGTTAATACTCCACTACCAGTGATGAACATAAACCTGGTTATTTGATTTATGAAAAATTCATGAGTTAAAATGAACTTTGAATGCATGTTTGGGTAGCTTTTGCAAGATCACATCTACCAATTGTAGTTCATTTGTGCAATTAATAAGAACAAAAATCAACCAAATGTTTTCATGTTTTTTTATTCAATTTAAATTTTTTTACTATGTGAAAATTCCAACAATCTATGATACATATGAGATACATATCATGTTCTATTTTTTTTAAATGTTTAAAATTGAATATTTGATTACAAGTAGGGAAACATGATGTTTGTGACAAACTTCTTGGTTGTTTCAAATGATGATTAGGAATGCTAGGTGAATTGTAAATAATTTGCAAAAATGTAGGAGCGGTCTTGTTGTTTTCATAAATTTTCACTATTATGAAAATTTGTGGGCATAGATGTGGTTGGAACCAATTTTGATATTCTCCTATTTTTTAAATTACATTTTAATCTTTTGTTCACCCAAAAACTCACATTTTGTTTTTTTCTAAGTCTACCAACTAGGCATTTTTCACTATGCACAATGGATGTCTTTGCATGGTTACTATTTTTTTTCATTTTTACAAGCTCTCTTTTCAAAATTTGCTTTCTCTCTTCTTTTGAAATTCTTTGAAATTAAATAGTAATGAAATTTTGTCCCTCATTGTCAGTCATTTTGTGCAAAGATTTGAAACAATACTTTCAAACTAAAATATGTAAGCTAAAATAGGAAGGAAAGGCTAACAAATGTAATATGAAAATGTGAGGGTAAGAGGTGCCAAGGGCTGAATATTACAAATGAAGGCTTAAGTTCAAGAACAAAAAATAACATGGTGGGAATAAAGATGATCATGACTTGGTGACACATGTATGCATGTTGTTACAAGCATGGCCAACATTGTCATTTAAAAACCATATCTAGTATCTAATTTTTTACTCTTTTCACATTTATTATAGCTGAGAAGTTTGGAATTTTTTATTTACCTCCAAAGTGAAAGAATTAAAAATTCGGTAATAAATAGTTGCAATGGTAAAGCTATTACAAGACCAATTAATTAATTTTTTTTCATTGGAATTAGATCTATTGGTATAAAATCTCATGGTTAGAAGCAACATTTTATTTAGGCATCTGTTTTTGGGGAAAATGTGTTTTGCTAATGTAATTTCAACTATTTTGGGGAGAATTTCAGAAAAAATCGCCAATTTTTTAATGCCACACAACTGAAAAACCAAAACATTGGTTGGAACTAACGTTTTTGAAACCAAAGCAGTGTAATAAAACATTTAAAAAGGTTTCGTTGGATCCTGAAAGTCCAATGGTTAAGCCTCCTATTGGAATGAAGAAAGAACCTTGGCAGTATTCAAAATTAGTTTGTAGCAGCTTAGAATTTGAAGCTAAGAAATATGGAGACTGACCTAGGAATATTTCATATATTCTTGTGTGAAATATTTGAGTAGGACCCCAAAACTACATGTGATTGAGTTTCTTGCATCATATCACAAAGTCTTTATGTCAAAAAACCTCAGCGATATATGGGGTTAACTCTTAATAATCCCTTGGGAAATGGATGAATATTAACTCATTTGAAATTGGGTCAAGGATGGTTATCTGCAGTTAGTCATTCCCAGCAAGAGCGTTTTTAAAAAAAATTTGGAATTTTTTTCAAAGAATCAGAAAAAATAGTCAAAATTACACTTGAGAAACACATGCTGCCAGAATATTTGGTTGAGTAAAGAAAAAAATCACTATTATAAAAAGGTCAGCAAGACCTAACCAATGCTGGGCAGTGACATGGTTTGGAGGGTTGGAGGTTCTGATTTTGGTTGGTAAAAACCGAATCGGAACAGGGCCTGATTTTCAGAATGGGTTCAAGAATCCCACCCAGAACTGGTTTCCTGGTCATTTATTTGTAGAATTGAAATTGAAACTGAACCTGATATTCTAAAAAAGAAAGAGACTAAGAACTGGGGGTTAACCGGAGGCTAACCAACAATTAACCTCTGATTCCAATCCAGGTACCCCAAACCAGACTTGTATTGGGTCCGATGTTCAGAAGTGGAACCACCATTTCTTTTTTGAAGAACCAGACCCATAACTGGATTCCTGATATCACTTTTGTATGGAAGGAGAATGAGTACAGGAACTGTTCTAATATATCAGAGCTATCTGTAAAATCGACCTCGATTTCACCCCTATCTCCTCTTCTTTTGCCCCCCATCCCCCCTTTCACAAAGTAAGGAAATTTTATTAAATCTGAGTATGAAATGCTGAAACTCAATATTTAATGCACAAAGTTCGAGAATAATGCAGTGAAAATATATGTAACAGCAGTGCAGGCGCTTAGGAAAAATGAAACACAGGATGAAACTCAGTTTACCACCAACATTGGTGGATAAACTAGTTTGGGTCCCAGTTATTTCCTTTTGTAAAATTTTCATTCCCAGTTACGCGTTTGATGCCCTATTATGCCGAAACTGGCCGTTCTCGTCCCCTAATCCCCTGACTTTACAAATAGCTCATTGTTTGAAATTGAAACCAGACCGTTCTTCATTAAAGTAACCGACCACTCAACAGGGGACCTAACCCAACCTCATAAGTTGGGACTTTCTTTGTATTGTGCAATTTATTTGTAGAACCAGAGTTGAAATTGAACCCCGCGCTTTTGGAAAAAAAAGGAGACTAGAACTAGGGGCTAACTTGAGGTTAACCGACAAGTAGCCACTGGTTCCAGTCTGGGTTACCCAAAACCAGGCTACAACCGAAATCAGAATTAAAAATTTTAAGAACTGGAACGAGAACCAGAGTCCATTTTCGTGTGGAAGCAGAACCAGCACTGGAAAGTGTTTTAATTTATTTGTTTGAAACTGAAACGGAAGGTTCTTAGTAAAGATAAACAAATAAACCACCCAACACTGGACCCAAACCCAGAGCCATAAGTTGGGACTTTCTTGGTCTTGTGCATGGAAAGAGCAGACCCAAGTTCCTGGGGTTCAGACATTATTCTTTCATGTCCGTATTGGTCTATGTTCTTTCGTTAGTAGCTTCTTTGCTACATTCCTCAGTTATGGTGTGTTCACACTTAGTGTTAAGGACTGTAGTGTTGAGTCCATTAACACCATACTAGTCATTCAAGACTTAAACTTACTTATCGTGAAGATTTTATGTTAAACTAACATTCATATAAGATTAAGCTATTGCCCATTTAACATTGGGTGCCACCTAGGATGTCACCTAGATTTTCATTTAATGTTGGGTGCCACCTAGGATGTCACCTAGATTTTCATTTAACATTGAGTGCCACCTAGGATGCCACCTAGATTTTCATTTAACATTGATTTAACATTAAGTGCGAATCTTGCTTGTCTGTCTCACATATTTCTACACGTTTTTGTCTTGACACTTGGCTTCTTCTCACCTGGAAAAGTAGTTTCACTAGAAAATATTTCATCACATGCTTAAGAGCATCTCCAAGGGTGCTTAGTATGCGATCCTGGAGAGTGAAATTGGATGAAGAAACGTCTAAATACGCCAGGAAAATGGTTTTGGCTCAGCATAATTGCACACTTTGCAGCGGCTGGTAAAGGGTACAGCAATGCTGTGCACCTCCGGAAACTAGTGTAATAAATATGATCTGACGTCTGCTCAGTACTTTTCATTGGCCCATCATAAGAATTGGTGCAGGTGGTTTGCTATTAGTAGTCCCCCAGCTATTTGCCGTCTCTGTTTCAGTTTTATGGGCAGGGTTGCAAAAAATGAAATAACTAAACTTAGATGTGGAAAATCCTTTTGGAGGATCACAAACTGAGTATAGTGGCAGATTCTCTAATAGCACACCCAACAACACCTCTGTCAGTCTTTAGCACATCGACTGTACACAGTTCAGTTTCTTCCCCATTCCTACCCATGAGCATGAAAAGATGGACGGTAGAGAGTGAGAGACCATTCAACTCTCAGCACTAAGCGAATCATTGTAGTTGGCCAATAAGAAACAGTAATTTCTTCCTGCTAGGGCTCGATGATGTGCACTTTTCCTGCTTCGCGCTTTAGGGACCTATTAACATGTGCAGTTTTCTAAGCCCCAAGTAGTTTCACAGTGTTTTTCCAAGGTTTATAATTCCAAAAGCACTGTACAGGGGCATATTATGGCCGCCGGAGCACATGCCGGTGGACCTTCGTAAATTCTTGCGGTTCCATTAAATACCTCAGTTCCCTTTCACTCTTTCCCCAAAACTGAGTTAGCTCTTGTGATCTTAAACACAAACTTTGCAAACATTGTCTGTTGCCCTCAAGGAGGTTAGGTAGTTCTCTGAAGCTTTGACGAAGTTATTCCTAGAAGTGTTTTTGAGGGGTTTCAAGACGCTGTAAATGCATTGAAGGACTGATGCAAGCAAATGCATTGCAGGACTGATGCGCTTGCATTTTTAGCTCACTCCTGGTGCCAAGTGCCAGTGTTCGTGTACTGCTGCTGCCGCAACTGACTGGTTTGATTTCTCTTCTGACCAAGCTTTTTGCTCGTACTAGTGACGAGGAAACTGGTGAGAGACGCTTAAATCACCAAGAAAACAGAAGGGGGTGTTTTTTAACAGAGCAAGAAGAAGGAAATAATTAGGTGTGCACTAGTCGGAGTTCAAGCATTTATGTAGTACAGGCAATAAAAAGTTTCTGGTTTGTTTTTGGCAGCTACATTGTTTTAGAAGGGAGGTGCTAACTTACAGTGGTTTTAGAAAGGAGCTGCCGCTGCTATTATCGAGAGTCTTGGATTTTGGTCGAGGGAAGAAATAGTTGCTACTGATCAAAATGGTGGTGGATTGTGAAAAACCTTACAACCCATTATTATTGTTCAAAAAATCAGTTCCTCATGTGGTAGTCTTCCCATTTCCTGCACAAGGCCATATACGTCCGTTTCTCCAATTCTCCAGGACCTTGGTTGCCGAGTACGACATTGACGTTACCTTCGTCACCACAGCACCGCACCTGGATGGATGCCGACGCACGTTGTTGCAGCTTGAAGAAGACGCGAGATTCAAAGCCCACAGCCGCAACAACATTCAACTGGTTTGTCTCGAAATACCTGCCGAGTCTGGGAAGACGACCAGTTTTGTGGATTTGGAGAGAACTGTGCGCAACTTGCGAGATATTTTTGCAGAGGTTATGAAGGAACTCATCATGGCAGCTTCTTCTTCTCCTTCTTCTTTCGTTGGTACCATTAAGAATCCTCCTGGCGGCGCTTCTCCAACTAGTCATCACTTTGGCCCTCCCTCGTGCATCATCTCTGACATGTTCTTAGGCTGGACCCAGGTTGGTACATTCATCTATCCCAATAACCCTAATTTCATGTTGATCACTTCGATCTTCAAATGCCTTAACAACTCTAATTTAGCCATGTTTCACTTGTGATCTTCAAATTGCATTAACAAGTCTGATCTACTCATTTTTTCACTTTGATCTTCAAATGTCTCAACAACTCTAATTTCCATGTTTTCACTTATGATCTTCAAATTGCCTTAACAACTCTAATCTACTCATGTTCTTCACTTTCATCTTCAAATGCCTCAACAACTTGAATTTTCATGTTTTCACTTTGGTCTTCAAATGTCTCAACAACTCTAATTTCATGTTTTCTCTTATGATCTTCGAATCGCCTTCACAAATCTAATTTCATTTTTTCACTTATGATCTTCAAATGGCCTTCACAACTCTAATTTAGTCATGTTTTCACTTATGATCTTCAAATGGCCTTAAAACAACTTTGATTTCATGTTTTCACTTATGATCTTCAAATGGCCTTCACAACTCTGATTTCATTTCTTCACTTATGATCTTCAAATTGCCTTAACAACTCTAGTTTCATGTTTCCACTTTGATCTCCAAATGCCTTACTTGTGAATGATGTGAGACTTGAATTTTCGGAAGAAATTTACAGAGATGTTGAGATGCAAAACCAGGACTCTTTTATTTGAAGCTCAGTGCTTAAGAAGACAATATTAGCTCCTATTGCAGAGAGAAGAGGGCTCTTATAAGTTGTGGCAGATTCAACTAACCTCAAAGTTTTGTTTTGCCCCTTTCATTGGAGATCTATGAATTGTTGCTGTCATTTTGCTATGGCATCCAAACAAGACTACTACCTAGAGAGTAATTTGCTGAAGATGGATCACTTGCTGGGGATGGATGTAGGATGTAGCTGATGAATTCAAAGTGCCCAGATACTGTCTTGCTCCATGCGCAACACACTATATTTCCTTCATGCTTCAACTCCCAGAATGGGATGCACAAGGCCGCATCCCAGTCCCTGTAGAAATTGATGGAGAGCCATATGCAATTCCTGGCCTTCCTCCAATTGCACCCCTTGAGATGGACAGGACTGTGCAAGGAGACAAAGAGGGTTCTGAGGTCCTCCTTTATCATGCGAAGTGCTTATGGAGAGCTGCAGGAGTGCTTGTGAATAGTGTGTTCAAGCTGGAAGCTAGCATCATCAAGGGTTTACAAGATGTGCCTCCCCACAGCTACCAAGGGAATCAGGTGAGTGAGTCCTGGCACCATCAATGTAGTAGGCTAAGTATAGCATTTGATGGCATTCTTGGTTTGAAGGCCCTGTGGATGGATGAGGGTGGGAGCCTGATGCCACCTGGGCCTGAGAAACTAGGAATGTGCAAAAATACTACCCGTTTTGCTGCAAAAAGACCAACCTGTTCCATTAGTAAATGCCAGCCTACACCATTAGGAGGATGGTTTATGTCATGGAAGGAATAGATTCTGCATTCATGGAAGCTGTCCTCTAGGGATATTATGTGATGGCTCTTAAAATACAAAAGTAAAAAAGGGCAAGTCTTTACATGGTGGTCTAGAAGATGCATGTGAGATGCAACTAGACATAGTTGACAAGTTCAGTGAGGCCAGATCTTGTCTTTCTTATGTCCTAGGCACACACTTCACTTCATTTCACTGTTGTTTAGACTCCCAGAGTTCATGAATGTCCAGGCCTTCATCCCTGTAAGATTTTCATTTTTGATGAGCTTTTGTCAATGTTATGTTGATGAATCATATGTCATGTGTTGTTTTTGGGTTACGGGTTGCTTTTGCAGGTGCCTAGAATATTGACAGTTGGGCCCTTTCTTGAAGGCATTGGCGACCAAGCTTCAGGGGGGAAACCACAAGTTGCAGAGGATGACAATGAGTGTTTGCAGTGGTTAAGTAAACAATCAAGGGAGTCAGTCTTGTACATATGTTTTGGGACAATAACTGCACATGAGAGGGAACAAATCAATGAAATTGCTCTTGGACTTGAAAGTAGTGGGGCACATTTCCTTTGGGTTGTTAGGGTCCCTAAAGATGAGAAGAGGACAATTGTTGATGCTGCAAAACTCCTTCCTAAAGGTTTCTTGGAGAGGACCAAAGATAGGGGTTTGGTGTATTTCTCTTGGGCTCCACAACTCCAGATCCTTGCACACCCAGCTATCAAAGGATTTCTAACCCATTGCGGATGGAATTCTACTATGGAAAGCATTGCCATGGGGGTGCCTATGATTGCATGGCCCAATCATGCTGACCAAATGGTAAATTGTCGACTATGCATTGAAATTCTGAACATTGCAATTCCAGTTCAGAAGACAGGTGAAGTATCAGAGATTATTGGACAAAACGAAGTGCAGAGAGTTGTTCAACTTTTCATGGAGGATGTAGAGATTTTCCATGCCCTCAAAACAAATGTTCAGGAATTGAGTAAGGTGATGGGAGGGGCACATGCTTGTGGAGGATCTTCAAAAGTGAACTTGGATCTTTTTGTTGATGAACTCAATTCTATGACTTTGATCAAGTTGTGAATATTTATGCTTTTGCATTTGTTTTCATGAATTGAGTCATGAAGGAGCTGCAATATTATTTAGCAAATGGTTTAAATTAGTGTTGGGCAAGTTCATGGTTTGTTGGTTGGTATGTAACATGTTCATGAGGAACAAACCACTTTAGTACTCGCTGGGAAGGTGTTAGGGTAAATACTTATATTAGGTGAGTATGGAAACTCAATAGGTTGTTCACCACCTCCAACTGATAATGAGATACACTGGACAAACTATGGCTGACAACAAAGATGATTACAAGTTGCTACAAGTACATAGTAGCAATAATTGATTCAGTAGAACAATTTTAGATCGTTTATTATTGATTTTTTTTCTAATTTGAAATTGGATCAAGTCTTGGTTGTTATACATTTAAAGGTATAATGGGTCTTTCCCATATTACCATTATTCATGTGCAATATTTATTGATACTGGTACACCATACCATATGGAAATTAGAATTTGTCTAATACCAACACCATTCTGCCATTCAAATTTCTTGGAGATTACTATATACCATACCTTGTTGGTAATGATAAATTATGTACTTGCCCAATATTGGTTTTATGAACAAACTTGTGATCATGTAGGGCATATGTTGTGCTAACAATTGAACATCAATATAAAGTGCTTTGCTTTTTACAATAATCTAGTTTTCCGGTTTTCTAGTTTTCTTCTTTTTCTGGAAATGAAGTTTAGCACCCATTCATGACATGCCCAGAAAAATTATGTCATGTCAGGTGCAATGTGGGTGAGGAATCTTGTAATGCCAGGCAATTTGATACCTTGTCTCTCCTTCCACAAGCTGCATTGATCCATCATCATATATCTAAGAAATCCTTTCCACACTTCATATTTGTCCAACTAAAGACTGTTCCCCAAACCCTAAACTTGGTGCAGAATTCCACGTTAATTTGGTGGCCTTTTTACAGTTTGGGCCAAATCTTGAATAAAGAAAAATAATCCTACTACAAAAATTGGGATTTTGTAGTAAAGAAAGTTCTGCTACTCAGAAACCTAAACAAAAAACAAAAGCCTCCTACAAAATTTTGAGATGACTCTCTCTGTTTGGGATATATAAAGAGAGAGCAAGAGACAATTGGATTCTTGCTTTGTTAGGCCATGCACTTTCTGTGATGATGCATGAGTCTCCAATTGCAACAATATGTCTCACTTTTGTTGAGAATTTGACAAGCTCTATTACTGAACTAGTGTGAATCAGTGATATTGTTTTAGTCCTTTTTTTGGTGATATTTCATTTACCACAAATCTAGTATAAGTTTCCTTTTGTCAAGGCTACTTGTTCATCATGTGTATGTAAGTTTGGTGTGTGTAAGTTGAAGGACCAAGTTTGTGTTCTTGCTTTTGATGATGCTCCAAGATTGTTTGTGAGCTTCAAGTTGTTATGTGATGCGTACCACAATCATTTATTGAGTTATGTCTCATCACCTTGATTGTACATTTGCACCTACAGTAGTATATGCTATGCATCTCTCTGTGTTTTTAATATTTCTTTTATGACTTTCATTATACAAACTTGTGAAATTGATTGACTAAAACTTGAACTGCACGAGAGAAACTACTGTGCCTAACCCTCCTGTCCAAGCACTAGATAGGTAACACACACAGAAACAACTATGGGAATAAGATCTACCTTTTGGCTTATGACTACAGGATTAGAGAGTTGCTGATTCCTCCTGAAAAGTTTATGACTGTCTTCTTGCAATCTCTCATTGATCAACTGCTCAAACAAATTGTGATAACCTCATGAGCAGGCATTCCATTTTGCAAAATGTCCCTCTACAAGGTGGGCCTTGTATGGAGGGAGGTGCCTCCATAGGAGGCCCACCTCTCGTATTGTGTGGTCTAATGCCTTGATAGTAAGGCATACACCTTGTGAACCAAGGGTTTTTCAGCTTTTGTATTTTTTAAGGCTTATTAAAGTAAACTTCAATAATGTACCAATCAAGTTGGGTAAAAAATCTGAAATAAGTCTGAATAAGTACCAACCCAAGCAAGGTAAATACAAAAGGGTAAGTAGAAAAATTCTTACCAACTGGATAGGCTAGTCTATATGTATTAGACCTAGAAATTTACTTACATATGTATTTGGGTAAATGATTTAACCATCAATTATGTTCCACACCCAAACAGGAAAAAACAGACATTATCAAAGTAGACCTTTCAAAATGTCGGTATGATTCATATATTGATATCTTGGATGAATTTCATCCATCTCCCAAAATCTAGATATAATTATTAGTATTATTGTTATCATATGTTTTGGAAATGAGGCATACCATCTTAGCTAGTCTGGGGATTCTTTTTCTTAAAGCATTTTTATGGGCCTAGACTCTCTCTTTCTCTCTCAATCAATGGTAACTGACCAGAGGTTTGGGTGCACAGTGCACACCAACAGCATTCATGGCTTTGTACCATGGGCTGAAAATGTCCAATGTTGTAGTTGAACAACAACAGAAACAAACAAACTCTGTCCCCTTCTGTCAATGCCCAACATGCCAAAGAAGTAGAGAAGCTCCAAGGAAAGAGAGGTAGGCCCAAAGTCCATTTTCTTTCAGACCAGTTGCAATAAACAACCAACCAAACTGAACCAGACCCACCAGCACACCATGTAAGATGGATGGTATGTGAATAGGAAACAGTTTTCAATTGTATTCCTGTCCCATACAAAACTAATCACAGTAGTTAACATATATGACCCATCCACATTCATCCATCTACCTACAACTTTGCAAGGTGTTTGACACGTCCAGCGTGAAGGCCCAGCATGAAGGCCCAGCATGAAGGCCCCCCATTGTTTGACACAAAAGTGCCAAAAACCCAAATAATTATTGAGCTCATGAATTGCACTTTCGGCTATAGCCTCTAAAAAATATCACCAAGACCAAATTGTTGCATATCGAACATCCTTTCTTCTAAAGATGTTACATTCTTATATTTGAAACACAAGGCCTTGTGTCGTTCTTGTAACTCCAGTGTAATCAATTGTTTTGTGTGTCTATCAAGCGAATAAACAGGTCGTGCCTTGTGAACCATCTTCATAGAGGCATCTCAAAAATCGTACTTGATATGGACAACATTCCAATTGGCTTATGCACTATTTGCCATGAACCCTTTGGAATTGGGGTTTGCAAAACCAAACCTAAAGCATCACTTGGTTTAGTTTTGTCCACATGACACACTGTGACGCGCTCTTAAGTCCCGGGGTGAACCCACTTGAGGGTTTCATTTTGTCAAGTTGCGGAAAGTTGGGACTTAGAGCACGCTCCCGGCTTCCAACACTAAAAAGGGGTAGAGGGTCATGTTGGGAGCCTCGGGATTAGACTAAGAAGAGGAACTAGCTTAGCTTGTGTGAATTTGCATCCAAAAACCAACCACAAGAGGTTAGTTTAGCATTCGGGACACCCTTGGGTGTTGGGACAAGCCACGGGCACTTGGACACACAAGACTCACCACGGCCCGAATTCGGGGGAAGCCACCACCTTCCCCCATAAAGTATTCTCTGCAGCTCGCCGTGGAAGCTACATCCAAATGGCACAAATTCTTGGGACTCTCGAAATGGAGTCCCGAAATTGTCCTGGCTGGACTCCCGAAACTTTGAACGGCCATAACTCTCGACTGCAGAGTCCGATTGCAACGAGGTCTCAACCAAAGTTGTAGCCCTTGTCGAGACCTTTCCAACGCCATGTCGCACTTTCAATTCAGATGTCGGGAAGAGGTCGATTCCCAACTTTTAGTGGTCGGGAGTCAAATTGCCAGTTTGACTCCCGACCCTTCTTTTGCCCATAACTTGGGCTGCAGATGTCCAAATGGCAATGCGAGGCCATTTTCGATATCTACGTTTCAAGACCTTTCCCATGACACCAAGAACACCTCAATGCGAGGTGTTTTGGGCCTTGTTGTCGAGCTCTAAACATTCCGGAGTCTTGGAGGACTCCAAATCCCCAACTTTGCAAGTGTTGGGCTTCACCCCCACACTTGGCCAAAGTGGGGTTGCGACACATTGAACTTTTGTGGATTTAGATTGCATGTCACAAATTGCAATGGTGAACACTTTGCAGTACATGGGGTCATAAACATGACAAGCCATGGTTGTCCATGCTTGAACACGCTTGACATGTTCAAACATCAACCAACAATTTAACAAATCACCACCAAATTGCATGCGCCTCACCAAATTAACCTTGCTTGCTAGCCCATAAAGCAACATTTTAAAAAGAAAAAGTTTTTTGCCCAACCATTTGTCCAAGGAAACAATTATCTTAGATGTAGTCATAAGGACTTTTTGACTTAAAGAAAAGTATGTTATCCATGGGGCCTTGAATACCAGCACTATGCTTAAATGCTACAATGAGGTTTCGAATGTTGGGTGAACAGAGGAGCTAGAATTTGTCCATCACCTTGTCAAGTTTCTTACCTTGAAGAATTTCCACGAATCCTTTGCCATTCTCATTGAACAAATGATGTGCCAAGAATGTTTTATTTGCATTCAAGGTGATGACAAAGATTTTAGCATTAGAGGTATGACAAACCTAACCTTCTACCAAAACCTTGATTCCTTCCAAAGCTTCCTTGTACCTACCTTCTACAATAAGGTCCACATGTGTGCCAAGGTGAATCGCAATTTTTGAAAGGGATTGAAGTTTGTGGATCACATAACACATCTGATAGGGGTAAGTATTCACACAAAAAGGACTCACAACACAAAACCTACAAATGATTATACAGACAAAAAATCCTAGTGTAAACTGGTTAGGTAAGGGAATTTGGGTAGAATCACCGGTTCAACATACTTCATTTTGGACAACAAAATGGAGGAAATGCTCATAGGAATCTTTATCACAATGCAAGTGCCCCAAGCACCTATTGCTTCTAATCCTAAACCAAAATTGTTCTTGATGTTGCAGGTCTTCACCTTACATTAAGCATGACCATTGTACTTATGGTCCATGCCTTGCATTTGTCCAAAATGGCGAATTGGAAGACGGATGGGTGACAAGTTCAAAAATGATGTTGTCATTGAAAGTGATGGGCAAAGAAGAAACATATTCGACTTTGATCTTATTATAGTCTAGTGACCTCAACTCGTTTAACAAATGTGGTGCAATAGACATTGTTTTCAAACAATCTATTACAATTTTGAAGCTTCGACCTTCAACTTGATTCAGATTTGAAAGCATGTCCTCCAGAGGGTACATATCTAAAACCAAAGTTGAAAATGAGCCAGAAACATTCATTTCAAAACTCACAGGTAGGTAGACATCCTCATTAAAAGAATTGTTGAGATCGATAAAGGTTGATGAAGGGAAATGTGAAGATAAAATTGGTGTTTTTTTGCTTCACAATGAAAGCCTTGAGAGCCACATTCGCCTTAGATGCAGCTATCCTTGGGGTGAGGATTGTGCCTTGAAAAAATTGTATCAAGTTGTTGTTGACAATCCTATACCTCCCTACTTTGACATCCCAATGGACCCCATTAAGATTTGAAAGGAATTCATGGTATATTTAATTTTCGACAACACTATTGTGATCATAAGCATCATGTCTAGAAACATGAATAGAACCATGTTGAAAATTGAACATATACAATAGATATTTTTTCATGATTCTTGCATTCCCAAAATCATCAACTAAGATTGTAAGATCAACCTTGCCTTCAACATAAAATGTTGCCATTTCTAATCACAGACTACAGATTGTCAAAAAAAAAAGTACAAAAGTACAAAATTAAAAAGATGGCAGCAAAGTTTATTCAACTACACAGTGACAATTCAATTCATCACAATGAACATTAAACATGTTGAAGAATGTCACAATAAGAAGCAAAGAAAAAGGAAAAAGGTGAAAAATTAAATTTTAGTGATGACTAATCAAAACTACTATGTGTGGGATTTTTGGAATCCTTTGTAAGGTTGTCCATAGACCATTCCAAAAACAATTCTAGAAATAGTTGCCTCATTTTCAAGCCTATCTACTGCATTTGTTTCTTAATAAATCTTTCCTTCTCTTCATAACTTTTTAAAGGACTATTCTTATCTTTCTTGAAAACTACCTCCTTTTTATTATTATCTCATTTTGTTTCCCTATCCATCGACATGTGTCTTTTCATCTACATGATATAAAGTCATTGTTAGTGTGTAGCATCGCATGAATAAAAAAAACACATGGATATTATCACTATATAAGGTTTATTAATGAAGTAACCCCTAGACTGTGAATAATTTCAACAAAACAAAAATCGAAAAAAACAATTATCGAAAAATGACAAATAAGACCAACAGATAGGTTGGAATGAAAGTTTTCATAAATGCACATTTAATTGATTCTATTAAATGAATGAGGTATGATAGTGTTCAAGAACCAATAAGATGTTAGTGCAAGCATTGCGAATTATAATATTTTTAATTATTGTGTTATGTAAATGGTAAGTCCGTTGGGTCACTATGTGAGCAACATGGGCGAAACCCAACATGTACACAATAAGTTTTTGATAGTAAAGACATATAATGCATAATGACTTAAGTATTAAATGCCTAACGAAATAATTATCTACCTTACAATATAATTTCCACGCCTTCTAAGATCTAATTAGGTTATGATAATCACCATTGGGATTTTAAAACCTGATGATATCTGCTTTAATGAACATTTTGAAAGCCTGATTAAAAAAATTAATTCACCATCCAAATACATTGGTGATTTTCCATTTAAATTATTATGTAATTGTTTAACAACCATAGAGGCTAAAACAAAACTTCTAGAAAAAATGTCTAGGTAATTTTGTAACAATTGTATAAGGATAAACAATTATTATTATTATGAATACGTTCTAGGAATGTTATAATAGTCCTTTTTTTACATGTTTAGCCACTCCATTACATCAATTAAGATCAAGCATGCTTGGTGGCAATAAGAACCCCCAAAATTGAACTAATAGCTAATGTAATTTTTAGACCCATTGTTTTGCAATTATTCTATGAAACGAAGAGGGGTACATTGAAATTACTCTTATAATATATGAGAATGAGGGTTAAATTCAAGACAATAAGGGCAAGGAAAAAATATGGATATAGTCTCAATTGATCTTCAAGTAAAGTACAATTATTTTAAAGTTCAATAGGAAATATGAGTCGACAGAAATCGAATAATTATCCACATCAAGGACTTTAGAGCATGACATTTAAATCACGACCAATATTTTTAAAAAATGAACTTCGGTTAAACAATTAAAAAATGGTTTATGACGTAAAATATCACAATGCAATTGAAGAAAAAAGGGCAACAAACCTTGGGGAGATGTAGAATTGTGTGACTAATACTAATGTGTAGGCCATATATGAAGGATTAAACAAACATTTGACACTAGATGTGAAAATATGAGAATTTTACAAAATGGATTTATCATACAATTCCACTCCAATAAAAATGTTAGTTGCAACATTAATAGCTAGAGCAAAAATGAAATAATAGCATTTGGACAAAAGATGCTGTCAAAAATAAAATTTATTACAATGACAGATATAAGAAAAAAACAAAAACGATCAAATCCCCATTGAATGTATTGCAAGTTTGACAAAATTAAACGAAGAACTGAAATATTTATCTAGATGAAAGATTAAAATTGTGAAGCTTGATATACAGATTGGTAATAGTAATTTCAAATTAATAGTGGGTAAATTGATATGTAAGTATAAAATAAATGACTTTACATTGAACTATTTGGCTATGATATCTACTTTGAGTCTACAAATGTCAGAAAAGGACGACAATGTGGTAAAACCCATTCCTTAGAGAAGGTGAAACAATCTTTTCTATGGACAAGATCAAAGTAGCACAAGAGGAGGAAAAAGAGGGTAAGAACTAGGAAGAGGAACCTCAATCTCCCCCATCAAGAAGAAATAGAGGAGGAAGTAAGGTCAATTCTTGCGTTAATCAAGTTTCTTCCAAAGCATTGAAGCTTTTAAAGCATTGTTTTAAGGCAAACTTATAAGAGGTGAAATTTGTTCATTTGCAAGACAAGGTTTTTCCATCACAAACGACCACAAGCCAAGAGGTAAAACACTTTCCTATACTTGAATTCATTTGCTCTCCACCTTCTTTTTTGAATTTAAAACTTGAGTCCTTTCAATAACATTTTAGATTTCTTTTCTTTTTGGGGTTTCTTTGATCTTTTCATAATGCGGCTACATACGAAGGTTTGCCGCAAGGTCTTGAGAACTCGAGGACATTCTTGAGTAAGTTTTTGTTTTGCTTTATGTAGTTTGAGGGGTTTTTGAAGTGGCATTACACATCGAACACTTTCAAGAGCACTCTCAAGCTCAAGAATGTTTGAAATAGGTAGAGTTTTTCTACAAAGGCTTTATCTCCCATCACGGGCTCTTGAGCAAGTCTAGAGTAGTAGTTTGAATTTTTTTCAAATTGTTTTCATGGAGTGCAGGCTTGGAGGAGGTCTATAGCAAAATAGAAGTACATCAAATGCTTACTTAAGCACCCAAGAAAATTGTTGAACTCGTCGATGCTCCAGAGAACATTTTTTAGTAAAGGTTTCGTCTTTCCTAAGTTTCTTGATAGGCTATTCACACCCAAAGCTTCTAGGAGGTCTACAAAATAATTTATCACTCAATAAAAGCTTTCGAAAACACTCAGGAGCTTAATAGACCTAGTAGTAGAAAAATTCTTCTTGGAATGGTTCTAATTCTAATTATGGTGCCTAGGAAGGTTTGCAAAATGTTTGATGGAACATTGAATGTTCCATTGAACATTACAGACCTTGGGCGAGGTATATAGGAAACTCTCACATTTGTCAAATGTTTTCAAGAGCTTAAAAAAATTCTAGATATCTAAAGCACATTTTTGATTTTTTATTAATGTCCTTTCCTAAAGCACCACTTTTGGAATGTTTGCAACAAGATTGATGGCACATCGATTTTTCTCTTGAGCACCTGAGGGCATTCTTAAGTTTGTTCAACCGACCTTGTAATAGAAATAATATTTTTGGAACAGTTCTTGTTCACAACACAATACGTGGGGAAAACATTTTTGAGTTCACTAAGGTGTAAATACATTTGGGTGGTACCATTAGGAACATCACACTTTAATTTCATGGAGAAGGTAAGATTCATGACTAATTTTTAATTTGGTCTTTTAACATTTTGTTGATTTTTAAATATTCTTACATAATGTATTTTATGAATATTATAATGATGCATAATAATCAACATTTGGAGAAGTATTGATGTTCTCACATAGTTCTTAAACCCAAAATATTTCAAGAAAATCACTTTTTGGCTAGGAAAATATAGGAACCCAATAGGAACCTTTAAAAAACTCATTTAACTTTAGTTTTTTTTAAAAAAAATGCCCAAGACATTGGCCTAGGGAAGGGGAACATTAACCATGTAAATAGATGCATATTGAAATTTTGGCGGGAAATTGACTATCAAGAAAAGTAGCCTTATAAGGGCCATTTCAATTAGGAACATTATTATATTTTATTTTGTTCAACTTTGATTACCCATTGTAGGGCATGTTAGATACTATGTTTTTGGAGTCAAATCTAATGAAAAATATGAATCCTAGACACTTTAGCTGGTTAATTTTAAAGAATGCAAATTCTTGGAATTCATGTGTCTTAGGAACACATTTCGTGATGCCTGATGTTTTACAAATGGAAGACTTGGTCAAATCATGACCATTGATTTGAAGATTCGAACAATAATCACTTTTACTTTTGGTGGAGTGGGGTTTTCACACCCTTCTTGGTTTTGGTTAAAGTATCTGTCGCAACCCTAACTTGGCCAAGTGTGGGGGTGAAGCCCAACACTTGGAAAAGTTGGGGATTTGGAGTCCTTCGGGACTCCCGAATGTTCAGAGCTCAACAACAAAGGGCAAAACACCTCGCATTGGGGGTGTTCTTGGTGTCATTGGAAAGGTCTTGAAACGTAGATATCGAAAATGCCCTCGCATTGGCAATTCGGACATCTGTAGCTCAAGTTATGGGCGAAAGAAGGGCCGGGAGTCAAACTGGCAATTTGACTCCCGACCACTAAAAGTCAGGAATCGACCTCTTCCAGATGTTCGATTCGGGAGTGCGACATGGCGTTGGAAAGATCTCGACGAGGGCTACAACTTTGATTCAGACCTCGTTGCAATCCAACTCTGCAGTCGGGAGTTATGGCGGTTCAAAGTTCCAGGAGTCCCGCCGGGACAATTTCGGGACTCCATTTCGGGAGTCCCGGGAATTTGTGCCATTTGGATGTAGTCCCCACGACGAGCTGCAGAGAATACTATAGGGAGTAAGGTGGTGGCTTACTCCCGAGTCCGGGCCGTGGTGAGTCTAGTGTGTCCAAGTGCCCGTGGCAAGTTCCAACACCAAAGGGTGTCCCGAATGCTAAACTAACCTCCCGTGGTTGGTTTTTGGATGCAGATTCAAGCTTGATCTTCTAGTCCCTCTTCCTAGTTTAATCCCGGGCTCCCAACTCAACCCTCTACCCCTTTATAGAGTTGGGAGTCGGGAGCGTGCCCTTTGGTCCCAATTTTCCGCAACTTCACATTGGTGAACCCTCAAGTGGGTTCACCCCGGGACCAAGGAGCGCGTTAGTATCCAACAAACATGTTGTGTTGTTAATTGGATACTATAACTAGCAAGAAGTAAGCAATCTTCTTGTCTTTCTACTTATATTAAAGTAAGTTGTTTGGGGGGGCGGGGTGGGGGGGGATTTTGGATATGTAACGGAGGCTGAAACCATAGTTTCAAATGTTGAAGGTGGTCATGGATGCATGTGGGTGTAAGAATGTGGTTAAAGTCTTCCTTTCCTCTCCTTTGTTGCGCTATGTGCTCTTCACCAATTATGTTCACTTACAAATTTTGGTTGGTAGAAATAACCTTAAACCTTAAACCTTCTTTTACTTTTGTTTTGTTTTTGAATCATTTTTGGACTACTTGCAGTTCAAGTGAAAAGTGATGAACACAAACGTATCTGCCATTCTTTTTGCAAGTTAAGGGCCTGCAATTTTTGACAATGGAGACATGTCTAGGTTGTTGTAGAACAAGAAAGGAAAAAGGAGGACCTCCATGATCAGTGGGAGAAATAGAGTTTCAGGAATTTTCCTTTAACCCATATGATTTCAGAAAAAAATTCATGAGTTAATGGGAGAAAAACAACAATTGTGTTTAGGCTTGCATGTGATACCCTTAGAACATATCATTTCATGGTGGTTGCAAGCATTGGTATGAGGTGCATCAAGGTCTTCTCAATTCTCTATGAATTTTTTTTGGTGCATTGGAATGACAAGTAGTGGATTGCAATAAGTTGGTCATGTGCGTTGACACATTCTCATGTTCCATTTAGGATTTTCCTTCTAAGGAGAAATTGATCTTGATTTTGTAACACAATATGGCTATTCTCATATACTGTAAAGGATGTTTGCCTCTATACCCTCTCTTTTGTCCTCCAAACATAGAAAGGCCGAGTTATTTCAATTGTTTTTCTAGCTTGAAGACTTACATTTGGTGGGGCCACATTTGCAAAGCTTGGACCTATCAAATTGCAAGAAGCTTACACACATTCATTTCAAGTGTCTTGCTCTTGTTCTTTCAACTTCCCTCTTTGTGGTATGACCAACTGCTCTTACCCATAGCAGAGAGAAGTTTGTTTCTTCTTGTTAAAAGGTTTTTTCTTGAGATTTATATAAACTGTAGATGGTCAATTGATCACGTAAACTATGGGCAACAATGATAAACCTTAATGCCTACATTGTGAAAATTACTATGTTAGTAAGCAAGATCTTATTGTGGTGCATACTTTAATCATTATTTGATATGATAAGTAGTTTGTGACACATGTATGGTCATTGAATTGAGCTGTCATTTTAGCATCAGCCTATTTGCCCTAGGGTTTTCTTTTGTCTTGGAGATTATACACTGGATATTCTCTTTCATTTTAGCACCAAAAGCAATAATTTCAAAGTATTAGATTCTCTGGTTCTTCTGGTTATGTATTTTCTAAACAACTTGGGGACATTCGGGAGGTTCAATTGTGGTGCTATGAAAAATCTGAATGTAACAAGGTGCTGATCATATACACAATCTGCATTTTCAAATATCTTGGAGTTAGCTGCTAGCTTTTAGGACCATTGATGTGGAGGTTGTGAAGCATTATTTGACCATTGCAATTTTGTAATAGACTCTAGGAGTCATGTGTGTTCAAATTAATTTTTAGTGGTGTTTAATGTGTAGATATGCAAGGATAAAGATGAGGCTGAAGTTTGTTTATTAGACTTGAGGTGGCCATCTCTTGAGCCCACTTGCAAACACCAAGGTTTCACTTAGAGATTGAGGATGCCCTTTCATTTGGTTCCATGAACGAGCCTTTTACTTCCCACATGAAATAGTTCTCCTTTGATCTCACGCTTTGATAACACTGACAGTCTGCATCAAGTGGGTGTTTGTGACATCTTGAGACATGGCTGCAAGTAAGAGAACCTAACTGTGTGCAAGATTTTAGTTCTTGTGGAGTCAGAAAGTTGAGAAGAAGTGCTTGAAGCAGACAGTTAGTTGGGTAAGGAGTTCGTACTCGAGCTAATGGCATGGACCACACTACTCTTGCTTGAAAATTGGTGGCTACCTAGGGCAAAATCATCTTGGGTTTTTCCAAATGGGTAGAAAGCTTTTGGATGCTTTTTAAATTGTTGGGTGTGGCAACTATTGCACCTAAGACTCATGTTCAGCAAATCTGCCCGGAGTAATTAATTTTTTGAAAAAAGGGTCCTGCAGCCTCAATCTGAATATTTCAGGCTTTCAACTATAGTCTCTAATTGTTCCAAGTTCACTAATCTTATATATAATTACAACAGTGTGTCTGTCTGTCCGTCCGACGACGGTTCCGCGTTTGAATGGACCGGCGGAACCGGCCCGGACGGTCGGATTCCGAAATCGGGAATCGGCCCGGACAGCCGGATTCCGAAACCTGTGGCAGCAGGGGGGGGTGGGGACGGGCGGGGAAGGGGTGGGGGGGGGGGCCAGGGAGGAGGTTTTTTTTTTTTTCGGCCGCCCTAAACTGCCGTCGTCGACGGACAGTGTCCGACCTCTTCTTTCTTTTTCTTTTTTTTTTGCCGTGTCCGAAGGTCACGGGCACCCACTAGTAAGTTTCAATTATCTTGTGGTTTGAACTGGGTTCGATTGTCTAAAATTTTGGCAAACTGCTCTTAGTTTATTTTTTCAGCTGGCTCTCTTAGGAATTAATTGGTGTCAGACATGAGTGGTAGGCAAGGTAATTGACTGCTCCCTGTTTCTGATTGGCTAGATAGTTTGTTTGGTCCAAGTGGGTTGTTATTAGTAGTTTCCCACCTACTTGCAGTCCCAGTTTCAGTTTTATGGGTGGGGTTGGAAAAAAGTTAGTGACTAAAACTTGGATGTGAGAAATATTTTTGGGTCACATACTGAGTGTTGGTGGAGATGCTCTTAATCTGACTGTAACTGGGTTTTTTTTTTTCAAAAAGGCTTTCAATAGTTGGGCAGCTCTTCTCTTCCGGGCAAAGAGTGCAAACGATATTTGCGCATAAGACCGTTGAGAGCAGGCATCAGTGTGGCGCGCATAGACACACGCTCCTCCTTCGTTTTTCCTTGCAGCTCCGGAATTTCCTTCAGCTCTTTGCACCTTCTTTCTGTTCGTACTTTGTTTCATTTTTCTTTGTTTTTGGTAGCGATTGTTAGCACACATTCTTGTGGTAATTGTCTCCTCTCTTTTTTTCTCTGTTTTTGAATTTTGTGGCATCCATTCTTGTGATGTCTCATCATTTGTCTCTGGTACCCATTGTTATCACCCATCCTACTGTTCTTGTCCCCTCTGGTTTTCTCTAGTGATTTTGTGATACCCGTTCTTGTGTAGTTGTCGCCTTCTTGTTTGGTTTTTGCAGTGATTTTGTTGCACCCATCCTTGTGTTGTCACCTTCTTCTTTGGTTTCTTGCAGTGCTTTTGTGGCATCGTTTCTTGTGTTGTCTTCTCCTCCTTTGGTTTTTGGCAGTGACTTTGTGGCACCCATTCTTGTGTTGAACTCCGTCTCCTTTGTTTATGGTACCCATTGTTGGCATCCATTCTTGTGTTTCTGGTTTTGTTGCTGCAAAGGTGTGGGTGGTCTCTTTTTTATTTGGCCGATCCACCATCTGTTGTTGATGCCGCTTTGGGAATAGCTTTAGATCTTGATCTCGTTTTTTTTTTTTCCTGGAACGATTGATCGAGGTTTCGCTGATCAAATCAGGGAAGAGCAGCGCGTTTTGGATTATTGCGTGGGGGGTTGATTTCGTCTGGTGAATGCGCGCACATGGGGATCACAGTAGCAGTGAAGGTGGATCACCTCCCGACGGCGTTCAATGCTCCTGTGCCATCGCCGGCTTCTGATAAGCTTCGCACAATTCTGGTACCTAATGTAGACTACCATGGCACGGTGAGAGCCACCTTGAATGCTTTCATCAGGCAGAATCTCTTCATCCCGGAACGCTTGCAACTGTTGTCAGCTCCTCTTTTCACCAAACTGAGCGAGAAGGACAGTGTGGAAGATATCTACACCAGATATGCGTGTCAGGTACAATAGGAGGGGTGCTGTAGTATGTTGTTTGTACATCTTGGGTGCTCAATGCATCATCAAGCTGGTTTCTTCTTTTAGGGTTTGAAATGTAGTGTGTGTGCATCTGTCCCAAGTGTGTTTCATCTGAAGCTTGTGATGAAGCTGGAAAAGCCAGATGATACTTTTCTAATCTTTGACATATTATTCCCATATGGCAATATTGCAGGCAGAGTTGGAGGTTTCAGAGTTGCACTTGGACGAAGATACGTTCATGATGTACGGGCGTGAGGGTGGGCGATTTGTTGACCTTGTAGATGAGAAGCGGCTAGATGATTACCATATTCTGGACAGATCGACTTTGCAGCTGAAGGTGAGCTTTTCAAACTGTTTCAAACCGTGGTGGGTCCCCATTTGTTATTGCATCCCAAATGAAAACGATGATGGATCTGAGATTAGAGAATGAAGCCCATATTTCCTATGGCCTCTCTCTCTCTCTCTCTTTCTCTCTCAATTTGGCACTCTTGGGTCTTATGTGTCCTCTTCATCTTGCTATATTTTGACCTCTAGGTCATCTAAAGGGTAGCTTTAATCATAGTGTCCTCCAGATCTTGAATGCAGGATGGTAACCAATTGATGTGCAATATTTCTTTTTTACAGAGGCTTCCTAATCAATTGCCTGACATTGGAGGCCGCATCTTTGTGGAGACAAAGGATGGAGTTCTACCCTTGTTAGGTGTGACTCCATTGACCCCAGTAGCTGCCATCAAGCATGCACTTGAAGGACTGACAGGCATACCAGTGGCACAGCAACTTCTTTCATCTGTGGGTCGAGTCATGCATGATGAGTTCCTCGTGAATGATTATGATGGCTTACACATGATTTACGAGGATTCCATTCTTGATCTCTCTAAATCAGGCAAATACTACCCACTGCTCCTGTACTTTGTTTGACTATCATCAATGTGCTGGGTGATTTTCAGAGCTTGATTAGCAGGGATTTGTTGATGAGAGATCTGCCGGTGTAGAGGACAAAAACCTAAATTCATTTGCTGAATGTTCATCTTCCTGAAACAGAGGATACAAATGTTGAGCAAGCTCATCGGCGCATGGTTGTGTTTGTGAATTTGATGGGTGAAGAAGAGTTCACTTTTGTGGTCCAAGGCCGTGATTCTGTCCTGTCACTGCTCAAGTTGGTTGAATCCCGCACTGGCATAGCACCATGGCAGCAGCGCATCACATATTCTGGTGAGCACATGACAAAATTGGTTTCACCAGACTGGAATTTGCTTGCTCATACAAAATATAATTCTGCACACCATAATAACCTTGTCTTGTTTGCATAGACTGAGCTGTGCATGCTTTCCTAACAAGAAATTTGGTAATTGGATTCCAGGAAAGGTACTCCAAGAAAAGAAGACACTAGGAAGCTACTTTGTGCAACCAGAAAGCACTCTCAATGTCACTATGTTCAAGAGCCCTATCAAACCTCCATCGAAACCCACCAACACCACTGAAGCAAAAGAAGGTGCATTACTCCTCTCTTGAAACTCCTACAGTGTTTCAATTTTTCTCATCTGGTAACTAGGCTAAATTGAACCTTTCGTCCAAATTGATTTGCAATTTTGGTTGCAAAACACATCATGGTGCAGTGTTTATTCATGTAGAAGTATTAGTGCTTCTCTGTCTTATGTGCAGGTCTGGGAGAGGCAGCAACAGGATTGAAACCAGGAGCCAGAAAGCTGAAGCTCATGCGCACAAGTAAAGGCCATGTCAAGGCCACTCTCACGATTCCAGTTCTTACTACTGACACAGTCGCTGACCTCAAAAGGAAGTTGAAGCGGACTTTGCAACCCCTGGGTGATCGGAACTTCGGCAGTGCGTCACCTGCCAAAGACCGCATCCACAATGAGCTGTCTCAGAACAGTGTTGAACCCACTTCAGATACTTTTGTCAAAACTCCTGTGAGCACACCCCCAACAGAGTTGCAGAAAATGGAACAAACCCAAAAGGAAGACAGCAATAGAGAGACAAGCCAGCACCCTCCTGGTCATGGTCGTTCTCTTTCCTTCTCAAAACTTCTGAGCAGGAGTCCCAGTACTCACTCTCCAGTCCAAAACCCCCAAATTTTCTCAAGCCCTGCTAATTATGCTGTAGCTCCATCACCTCAGAAGCCGACACTACTGTACACACCCCAACATGCTCCACTGGAAGCTCCCTTCTCACCACGAGGAGCAAAGAGTGGTCCTTTGCCAATGAGGAAAGCACTAGATGAGCTACCTACGGGCCCATCTGCTGCAGCACCTACTTCAGCTCGAAGACTTAATTTTGAATCCAATGCTTCTTCTTCCAGGGGTGGCAATTCTGATATGGTAAGCTCCACTACTATAATTGTTGTGTGGTGTCTCTGCTCTTGAGGAATGTGATGTATTTCTGAAGCCATTTGCTTAACACACAAGAATGGTGATATGCAGAGTCAATCCTCTTGTCGGGATCTGATGCCCGAGTTACTGAGTCTCCCGGATGCAGATCCCAAGGTGTACCGCATTCATGATGTGGTACGAGAGAATCCTCCTCCTCTTGCTCCTCATGTCTATGGTGATGAGAACAATTTCAAGGGTCGATTCAGTGGGATGGGGAGCAACATGGAGAAGAAGTTTGGTGCAATCAGTAATATTGACAAGAAAGCTGTGAAGCAATGGTTCAGTACAGGGATGGAGTCATTGAAGGAACACATTCGTGTTCTTGCAGTTGATAGTTAAAACCCCCTAATCCTTCTCAATTGCTGATTGATCATCTCCAGCTCCTAGCAAAGCTTTTAGATGCAGCAGGTTTTTTCCATTCTAACATTCAGGAAATGTGTAATTTCTGTCATCATCCATTTTTCTTAAATCAGTGAAGCATACTTACTCTGCCGTGTTGTGGTACTTTTCATTGTTGCAAATTGCTGTGTTTGACTCTATGGTGGCTCCCGATTTGTCTGCAAACTAGTCTTCTGGTCAAAAGCTGAGAGGAGCCTTGTATAACTCTCATCCATTAGTTGCTTGTGATTTCTTAGTTTCTTTCTGATAAATAGCATTTTAGGCAACAGACAATAAACAGCCTCGTTCCAAAAATGAACTATTGTGATCAGTTACAAAACTATTTGCCCTCCTGCTCATCACTCTCTAGTCTCTCAACATTGTCAAGAAATTTGTGAAGCTGTAATAGGAATTCCACTGGTGCTCAATAGTGTTTAGGGTTTTAAATTTTAATCCCGCCACTACAGGTTGAAACCCTAAACCCTAGGCTGAAGGTGATGCGCATCAAGTTGGTGGATGTACAGATAATTTCAGTAGAACCTTCTACTGAACATTTGCTTGAGTTTAATCAGAACCAAAGATGCCATAACCATTGCCCTGTTTACTACAATGCCTTTTAGTCTGATAGCAGGACAATGCCAGAGGATCAAATGAACTTATTGTTGATATACTTGCAGCAAAATCGTTGGCTAGTTCTGTTGTTTGTCCCTCGTCTTCATAACTTTCTTGGTTCTTTTATCAGCTGGGTGAGTGTATATAGGCTTCAAAAAATGCCAAACTGGGTAAGTGTAAGATTATAATGGCTTTGCAAAATTAACAATCTGAGTAAGGGTACAAATAAAATGATGAACATCCACCTTGTTTGGAGGGTATGGACCGTACGGGTAAATATTTCATCATTTATCCTATACATACCACGTGGACAAAAGTAGGGTTAAAAAGTTATCTACACAAGTATGGCACATTTCATAGTGAAGAATGACAACTAGTTATGCAGTCAGCATTGCAAACATAAAAACACATGAAATTTCAAACATCCTATCAAAAGAATAACAAATTACATAAAATCAAATCTATTAATAGCTCTAAAAATATAATTAGAGCATTCAGTTCCACACAACCATTTAACCCAAGCCACTGACATCCTAAGATATTTCATCTAAAAGAGAGTGGATAAAAAAGAAAGGGGCACATTCCAGCAGAGATATATTATACTTGCTGTACCTAAGATATGTTCTTAAACATGTTCTATTTCCTGCCCATCTGCTGACTACTGAGAACAGAATGTAAAGGCAACCCAAATTTGTAAATCCAGATTACTTTCTTTTCCTAAATGGCTCTGATACATCTCACACAAACTATTACAATGCTAAAATGACAAACCAGAAGTATATCAAGATTTGCAATTCTCTCTACCAGACTACCTCTGGACATTCATTATTTAATTTTATGTTTGGCCAGGGTTCGGCAGACTAAGGTGTTCACTGGGTCCATTGAGCTCCTACACTCAACCCCTACAATGCAATGCAGACCAAACATAATGCTTTTTCACCATATTCCTCTCAAATCATTGTCTTCCACCACGATCCTCGTGGACTTACTATCAACATAAGGCTATGAAAAGCCACTCAAGGTAAGGGTAACTTTTACTACACTCCCAACTTCTTATCAAACTTGTCTTGAAAGCTTATAAGGACAATCTTTCGTTCATCTCCAAGTCTGCCTTCCCTTGAGGATACCCTGCAAGGGTTTATTATGTTCCCAATTTCCAAAACTTCCCAATTACAACCCAACATTCTCTACAATGCAATCTCTCTCCAAGTTTGACTATATGCCCATTCTACAACTCGGATCATATCACATCATCCTCATGTTTTGGCATCTACCCCTCATTGTATGGAATTGCACTTGTTCGTTCTAGACTAATCGCTTTAGGCACAATGGAAGATATGAATCTGAAGCAAAATACGCAGATTCAACAACTTCTACAAGCTCATATTCTCATGCACTCGTCTATGCAGTAAGACTTGACTTTTCACACAAACAATCTTGGCACCCACACAATCTTCCACCATCTTCTTATCCTTTCCTGCATCCTTATTGTCCACTCCTTGGGTCCACTTGCAAAGCTGTCCATCATCTTCATCAATGTGGCATTATCCTCCACCACTAGCTTCATGTCCAAAAATACAAAAAAAATACAAACACACCCAAATTCCACAAACATAAACAATCATTTTACAGCTTTTTCCCATTGTTCTCGTAAAATTTTCAAGTGATCTTAACCAAGCTTGGAAAGAAGCTAAGAACAAGTTGCAACTTTTCCTTTTTTGCCTTGCACTAAAATCTTCAACTCATATATCTAAACCCTAACATTGCGCATCTGAACACCATCAACTATGCTCCAATGCCAAAAGTTGATGTGACCACTAACCATACACCAATCATTACTCCAAACATGAAAAAACCTTAATTTAGGGCTACATTAGGCCTTTGACAATCTCATCTATATTCTCACATTCCATTACCTTTTTATCCAAAGTACAACAACCTCTTTATTTACCAATAGGCAAGTTGGCACAAGACCCATTTGACATGACAATGTGGCATTTGTTTTTACTATTCCTTCAATGGTGTGTGAAATCACCTCATGGCAAAAAGGCTATTGGGCATAATGATATTCAAGTTTGATTTAGGTGATTCTTAGCAAAGGACTAGGAAAACTTGCAAGAGAAGTATTTCCTATGGGCCCAAACTTGGGCAACCAAATTCTAATTTTTCATTGCCTTTGTTCCAACATGACCTTCTAAGTCACAAACACTTTCATCACAACCTTGTCCTTGGGTGTGCAAGAGAATATTCACAAATATCATTTGGTCTCACCTCTTTTGTTCACACCCATTTCATCTAACACTATTTTAGCCTTCTCATTCTCGAAATCGACGATTTGAAAAAGATATGAGCATCCAAAGTTTTGAAATAACAACAATCCCAATTTTGGGACTCCCATTTGAGAATCCCGAGGAAAAGTGACATTGGATGTAATCCTCGTGGAGAAGCACACTATAGGGAGGAGAGTGGTGTTTCCTCCCAAAGGTTGTAGGTCGTGTAAAATTTGTGCTTGAGGTAATCCCTATTAAGTTTGCTGCAACACTTCCATTCAATTTGCATGTCGCAACCCTAGCTTTGGGCTCGTGACCAAGGCAAGGGGTTGCAAGGTTACAAGCCAAGCGGAAGGAAGCCCGGGAGTCAAGGCAAAGGCATGGCAAGGTTGCAAGCCAAAAGGAAGGAAGCCCGAGAGCGAAGGCAAAGGCATTGGAAGGGTGCGGGCTAAGAGGAAGCTCGGGAGTCACCACATACTCTCAAGAGTTCAAGGAAGTGCGAGGGAGTGTGAGGGAGTGAACACTCACACTCCCAAGGCAACTCCCATTTTGGGAGAGGGAGTCCCGGTGGACTCCCGAAACTTCAGAGTGCGAGTTGAAGGGTCAAATCTCAATGGATTGTTGCGCTCTTGGTACCATTGAAAAGATCTTGAAACGTAGATGTCTAAAATGGGCTCGCATTGCTCATTTGGACATCTAAAACACAAGTTATGGCCAAAAGAAGGGCCGGGAGTCAAACTGCCAGTTTGACTCCCGACCATTAAAAGTCGGGAATCGACCCCTTCCTGACATCCTATTTGAGAGTGCGACACGGCGTTGAAAAGCTCTCGACGAGAGCTACAACTTTGCTTCAGACTTCGTGGCGATCGGACTCTGCAGTCGGGAGATATCGGCGTCCAAAGTTTCGGGACTCCAACCCGGGACTCCAACCCGGGACAGTTTCAGGACTCTCACGCGGGAGTCCCGGGAAAAATAGCCATTTGGATGTAGTCTCCGTTGCGAGTTGCAGAGTATACTATACAACTTTGCTTCAGACCTCGTGGCGATCGGACTCTGCAGTCGGGAGATATCGGCGTCCAAAGTTCCGGGACTCCAACCCGGGATAGTTTCAGGACTCTCACGCGGGAGTCCCGGGAAAAATAGCCATTTGGATGTAGTCTCTGCTGCGAGTTGCAGAGTATACTATAAGGGGGAAGGTGGTGGCTTCCCCCAAGTCCGGGCCGTGGTGAGTCTTGTGTGTCTGTGTTGCCCGTGGCTTGTCCTAGCACCAAGGGTGCTTCAACTATGCACTAACCACTTTGTGTGGGTTGTGTGCAGGCTCGTGTGAGTGAGTGAAGCTTGTCAACTCTTCCTAGTCCCATCTCGGAGCTCCAACACGCCCCTCTACCCCTCAAAGTGTTGTGAGCTACGGAGCGTGCTCCGACTCCTTCTCCTTCCGCTGTTTCCTACTTGGGCCCACTTTTGGGCTCTTTGAGGAGTTGGGAGTGCGTCATTGCACTAATTACCCTCTTTTCTTAGTTGTGCAAGTTGATATCATTTTCAACTCTCGCTTATGCATTTGTCCTAGTCCCATCTCGGAGCTCTAGCATGCCATCCTACCTCCCGAAATGTTGCAAATTAGGGAGTGTGCCCTAACTGTTTTTTTTTTTTGTTATTTCGCTTTAAGACCCACCTTTGGGTATCTTGAAGAGTTTGGGGTGTGTCACATTATGCATGTCTTCAAGGTAGCCCTTCTTTTAACCATGGCCAAATCCTTTAATGTGGTTCGTTTAATTGTTGTAAGGGAAGTGTTGCATCAATTCATGAGCGTGAAAGCACACTTTAGTGTTCAAGACAATTGTCACAAATATAATTTTTTAAAATTATGTTTTTGAATTTTCATGAAAACATTATTAAAAGGGCTTTTCATAAATTTTATTTATAATAGTGTAATCTAAAAAACGAAAGAATTATATTTTTTCATTAATATTAATTTTTTTAAAAATGTAGTTGTGAAAAAATGATATTCATAACTATATTCACAAAATGTGAATATAGTTTCAAAGACCATTAAAATGATTATCAAACTTGATGAACTATTTGGTTGAATCCATTCATAGTTGGGGTTTCAAGGAAAGAAAAAGGTTCCAAGAATTTTAAAGGTTATTTTTTTGCAAAAAACAAATTTAAGTGAAAAAAATGAATAATGCAATATATGATAATTCATGTGACAGTGGTGACTTTTCACATGTGTACATAATTGGGCATCAATATTTTGGTTTATAAGTGAAACATAATTTTCTTAAAAATTGGCTTCAATGGACAAATGCACATGTTTTTTGGTAGGATTATTTCCTACACATGTGACTTGCACTTAAAATTAAAATGTTTGAGCTTAGTGATGGTTAGAAGAAAGAATCTTTTCCTTTGTAGTCCTTTCCTTCAAAATTTCAAAACTTTGAGGTTTTCATATGATTTGGTTTTTTAGTAGCTTCACCTAATGAACATATATTTGCATAGAAGGAAACATATTTTGCTGTACAATGTTTTTGAAATGAATTGCATGATTTTGTAAACTCCTTTTTATTATTTTTTGAAATATATAGTTGGGACACACACTAATAGAAGTTGGCCAAAATGTAACTAATGTATTTGCGACTACATGTAACTATCATCTTTCCATTTGAACAACATTTAATTTATTTTCATCCAAAAAGAACAACTTATGTCCTATTAGTTGCAAATGTGATCAATCTAGTCACAACTGTATAAGTATACAAAGGTGTATTTTGTGTATTTTCAAAGGTATAGTTGGGTATATTAGGGTTTACAAATGTATATTTTCAATATAGTAAAGTTTTACATAAGATATTTATTAAATATATTGTGACCATATTATAAGTTTATCCAAGCTATTTTATCATACATCCTAAAATTATTACAAATAACATTTATAATTGTTGTTGTTATTGTTATATAATATTATATATATATTACTAATTACCTTATAATAAATAAATTAATGTTCAAAATGATCTTTGATTAAAATTTCAAATTATTATTATATTTTTACATAATAATGATGATGGTGATGATGATATCAATATGATAGAAATATATATACATAGAAATTAAAACCATTATGCCTATTGAAATTAATATTATTATTATTTATTTATTTACTTAAAATTTTATTATAATCAATCATAATAGCTATAGCAAATGACATAATAATATATAATAATAATAATAAAATAACTAACCTAGGTTAGCTACAAATTACATTATTATTATCATCATTATCATAAATAGTCAAGTATTAAATTTTACTACCTTATAATAATTACTGAAATATATTTTAAAATTAACTTATAATAATTACTTCAATGGTTAGTACAAAAATCTAAATAAATTATTATCTAAATGCAGAAATTATTTTCAAAGGAAAAAATACTTATTAAAAAACGTTTATTGTTATTAAAACCATTAAAATTTTATTATAACAGTTTATAAATAGCTGTAAAAAGTGAAATAGTAATATGAATAATGAAAATAAAATAACTAGCCGTGGCAAACAACTAACTACAATAATAATTCAATTAATTTTGTTATTATTATTAATTTTACTAGTGGGTGCCCGTGCCCTTTGGACACTCTGAAGTCCCCCGGGAGCATTTTCTTCTCTGTTTAATACATTTTGAGTATGGTATTGTGAACATTCTTTAAAGATTTCGAATACCAAGCCAAGTTGAGTGTGTGAATGAGTGAGAATTCACTTCCTGATTTGAGTGTGTGTGTGTGAGTGAGAGAGAACTCACCTCCTTTCCGCCTTTCCGTCCAATCAAATGTCGGACAAATCTAGCCAATAGGATATCAGACGAACGGACACACACAGAAACCCTAAACCCTAAACCCGGACACACCCAAGAGGATACCCATTACACTGAGTGATACCCTGACACTGAATGATACCCATTACGGACACACCCAAGAGGAGAACTCACCTCCTGATTTGAGTGTGTGTGTGTGAGTGAGAGAGAACTCACCTCTCTTCCGCCCTTCCGTCCAATCAAACGTCGGACAAATCTAGCCAATAGGATATCAGACGAACGGATAGACAGACGGACGGACACACACAGAAACCCTAAACCCTAAACCCGGACACACCCAAAAAGATGCCCATTACACTGAGTGATACCCATTACGGACACACCCAAGAGGAGAACTCACCTCCTGATTTGAATGTGTGTGTGTGTGTGAGTGAGAGAGAACTCACCTCTCTTCCGCCCTTCCGTCCAATCAAACGTCGGACAAATCTAGCCAATAGGATATCAAACGAACAGATAAACAGACGGACGGACACACAGAAACCCTAAACCCTAAACCCGGACACACCCAAGAGCATACCCATTACACTGAGTGATACCAATACCCTGAGTGATTTTTCCTCTCACTGAGAGTTCTCATAACCCACCCAAGAGTTTACCCATGACACCGAGGGACCCTGGTTTCCTCATAAACAAACCGGACACTGAGTGATACCCATTACACTGAGGGATACCCTTGACATTGAGTTATACCCATTACCCTGAGTTCCAACCAATAGGATACCCTTGACACTGAGTTAATCCACCCAATAGGATTTTAACCGCCGCCCACTGGACCATTCATTCATTCAGTCCTTTTTTCTTCAAAACGTGTGAAGTAAATGAAAAGAAAAGTAAAAGACAGACAAACGCACGCACACCATGTTGTAATTATATATAAGATTACCAATGAAATTTAAAAAATGAGAAATAATAATAAAATAGTTAATAACCTAGGCTAGCTACTAGTTATTTTATTAGAATTTAAATAATTTATAATTATATTATATATATAATTTATTTATTAGGAAATTTAATAATTATTGATGATTAGTTGGTTGGCTAGTATATTGTTAAATTATTAGTTTCATTTTCATTTTGAAAAATAAATAAACAAGGTGTTTTGTCTTACATTTTCATATTACAAACCATAGGTATACAAGATGAACCAATATAAAAGGCTGAACCCAATATAAAATATAAATATTCGTGTATTTACACCTACCTCCCTAACCTATTTACCTACATAAGTAAATATTTAGCCCAGGTAGGTAAATAAGTAGGTAGCTACTTACCTACTGATAGTTTGACCTAAATTAATAAATATCAATTTAAATTTATTTTTCACAAATTCAATTAATAAGCCACATGGCAAATTTTTATTACACCATGTGTCACAATTTAAAACCATTCAAGCATAAAAATTAAATGTCTTAAATTATTTCAATACTATAAATAAAATATTTGAAATTATTAAAAGTTGGGACACATGGCAAAACATCATTTGCTCCTGTTGTTCACCAAAAAAGTTGCATTTTAATTAGAAGTGATAATATGTATATGGTAAGTTAAAGGATGAAAATGTATTTCATTAGCTTTTTCTTTCATCTAATTTTTTTTATTGTTTCTGATTAGTGTCACATGCAACTTATTCAACATGACTATTAAGATTTTAATTACAAATGTCGGTTACAACTAAAACTTAGTTGCAAGGACCAATTGCAAAATGGCCATTTATAGTAGTGACATAATATGAATGATTCAAAATGACATTTACATAATATTCAAAATATGTTTTTAATTTTAAAAATGAACTTGACATCATTTCATATATTGGCATGCAACAATCCATTACAATTTTAATAATATTAATGTAAATTGAAAAAAAATCCAAAAATCATTGAAAAATTATTGTTTTTTGAAACTTAATAAAAATTGTGTCAAAGATCAAAATTTTATTTTATTTTATTTTCTAAACATTAGGTGAAATGAAAGAAAAATTGTGCCAAAACAAATAGAGAATATATATTTAAAATAATACAATTTTTTGCCCAAGATGTATGAGATTTCACTTTTTAGTTGCAACATCAAAATTTATCCCATATTGTTTATTCTCCATTCCTAGTTTGAACACTATATAAACAAGGGGTGTGGTCATCCTCTTTCACATTAAAAAATGTGTGCACATGGGATGAGCCATTGAAAAGGCTTAACCCAAAACAAAAAATAAATTTATGCAGAATTTTAAACTACCTACTTCCCCAACCTACTTGTTTACTTTGGTGGATAGGTAATTAAATAGGTGCATAGTTTGACCTACCCACCTATGTTGATTTATGTACGTATTTATGTAAGTACCTACCTATTTGAATAGGTATTTAGCCTAGGAAGGTAAGACCTACCTACTTACCTTTTTACCTAAGTAGGTAGGTAGGTATTTGGTTTAAGTTTGTAGGCACATACTTATGTACCTATTTAAGTACCTACCAAATTAATATTATTATTATTATTTATTAAATTCATTTATAATGTCTCGTGGCATATTTACATTGGGCCATGTGTCATAATCTAAATCATCCAAGCATGTGAATTGAATGTCCCAAATTATTTCAAAATAATAATAATAATAATAATAATAATAATAATAATTTTAAATAATTGAATATTGGAACATGTGGCAACACATCATTTGCCTTCAATAGTCACCAAAATAGTCGCATCTTAGTCGCATGTGACAATATGTCTACAATGGAATCAAAAGATGAACTTGTATTGTTCATTTTTTCATTCAACCAATACCCCTTGTTATTTGTGACTTATATCATATGCAACTTGTCCAAGGTGACTAAGGGGATTTTAGTTGCAAATGTTGCTTGTACCTAAAATTTAGTTATAGAGACCAATCGAAAATAGGTGTTTTTCTTTGAGTGGGTGGAGGCTTTTTTAGCACCAAAATAAGAGATATTCAAGATACAACATTTGGACATTGAACCACAAATTGAATTAGTGGGGGAAAAGATTAGAATTGCAAAGCAAAACGTAGACATAAAACCATTAATTTATATGTAAATTGGGATTATAGCACTATGATAGGGGAAAACAAATGTTTGCAAAGATATAAAATACTATCATTTCATTTCTATCATTTTACAAGGATTTCAAGGACAAATTCAAAATACAAAAGGGGGTGTTAAAGGGGATAAGTTGAATATGTGATTTGGGAAAAGAAGCCAATTAGGATAGGGATTAATCAGGGAACTTTGTTAGTTTGAACTTTGAATTTTTGTTGCTTTGGATCATTATGATGTGACTTGGGATGGTTTTAAAAGGGGGAGTTCTAGAAAACGAGAGGAGAAGAAGAAAAAGAAATAGGGAGTTTTTTTTTGTTTTGGAAAGAATAATAGGAAGAATTGAAAATATTTGCAATAAAAAATCACAAATCCTGTTTTGATATAGCAAAAAATTTAAGTGTTGTGGGGTTTTTTTTTCCAAAGAAAACATGGGATTACGCTGTAATTTGGATTGTTGTTTTTAGTAATACAAAGAAACATAGACTTTTACAATGAATTTTATGTTCATCTTTTGTGTGAATTTTCTACAGTGTTAGATTATGATGAAATGAATTATAATCTTATTTCTAAAGTTGTTTACAATGTATTTTGAAGTGTAGATTTATATTATATGCAATAACCATGAATCTAATGTTGGAATGAATTGTTGTGTTAAGTTTGTTAAAATTTAAAATAGAAATAATTAACATAGGCATGTGAAATGCAAATATGTTGTTATAGTAGTTTGAAATATTTTGTACGAATTTGAATCTACCAAATATAGGTTTTGTTAAAAGTTAAAAGTTAAGCCCCAAAAGAAATATAAGTTTTGCCAAGAGAGAAAAATTTAACTAAGAACAAATATACACTTCACCAAGAATTAGATGTTTAACCGAGAATAGATATAATCTTTTTTAAAACAAAAAATTAAACCAAAAAAAAATATATGTTTTTTCAAAAAAGATAAGGTTAGCCAAGAAGAGATATAAATTTTTCCAAGATATAAAACATTAGCCAAGAAAATATACATGTTTTGCTAAGAGAAAAAATTTTAGCCAATAAGAAATATACGTTTTGCCAAAAGTTAGAAGTTTAATCAAGAATAGGTTTTGCCAAAAGTTAGAAGTTTAATCAAGAATAGGTTATGCCAAA
Source organism: Sphagnum contortum (assembly GCA_963920785.1). NCBI lineage: Eukaryota > Viridiplantae > Streptophyta > Sphagnopsida > Sphagnales > Sphagnaceae > Sphagnum > Sphagnum contortum. The sequence goes on along the minus strand of OY987293.1, from coordinate 12,618,293 downwards.
TTTTATATTGAATGATTTATGATGCATTATTTTATGTACGAACAAGCCATTGCTAAGTGGTAAGGTAAATTCCATTATTATATGCATACACAACTGAATCCTAATAGCAAGTTCATTGAAGTTGGAAGTATTTTAAATTATAAATCTAGGTGGCAATCAAGTATGTGCTATTATTTTGATGCGGTTTATAAATTATTTAATTTTCTATTTTTAAAAATTAGGTCGAATCCCAATAAAAATAGTTAATTAATCTAAATCTGTTTTACAAACTACATTTGACTCATGGCTCTAAAAAGGAAATTTGTGATTGATGGTCGACTTTAGAAGCCATCTATGGGACCTTTTATTCCCAAATTTCATTTTGCTTAACATTTGCATTTTCTATCATATAATGGCTATTGGCATTGAATTAGTGGATGTGTAACTTAATGTAATTAGAGTAATATTTATGTAATTATCTATGGGTTACGTTTGGTAATTTACTTGGTGGTTGGATTTCATAATCTAATTATGGTTTGGTCATAATTTCAATTAGTTTTGAATTTTTTTGGCATAGTTTATGTGTGTGTGAAATCCATGGTAAGAAAATGTTGTGGCATACTAGTGATAAATAGAAAATAGAAAGCTAAGAATATATTTGTGCAAACAAAAACATAGATTTCTATAGCTATGTAATAAACATATATAATTTTGATCCTAAACTCACTTGTGATATGGAGATCCATATTCTTCAAATAGTAGGGTGAAAGCATAATCAAATAGACTAATTAATGTACTTTTCTATGATGAATTACAAGTACCTTAAAATATATCATGAAATATTAACTATGTAATTTGGTTGGGTAGAAAGATTGGTTACTATGGTTTTTGATTTTATGTGAAAAAATACAATGAAAAAAAATATTGAATCAAAAGTTAAATACAAGATTATTGTGAATGAAAGTAGGTGCAAATAAATGTCCTATTTTATAAAAGTAGGTGTAGGTAGATTAAAATAAGGTTCAAATAAAAAAAAAGAAAATGTGAACCTTAAAGTATATCATAGGTTTTGTGAAAACATATAATTTAGAAATGTTATATTTGATTTTTGAAAATGAAATAAGATTAGACAGTTAAATTTTAAATTTTAAAATTGAAAATGCATTATTTACACACTTTTTTTGATGCAATTGCTTTTCATTCTTATGAAATCTACATTCTTATGATGTCAATTGAGTCTTCATGATTTTGTTACATGATAGGAGTTCTTAAGTTATTTTCATGCTTAAATATGAAAATCACTACTTTCGAATTAGAGAATACTAGTATTGTCATCTACTTGATTGTGCTTTCACCCAATATAAAAAACTTCTTTGAAATATTTTTTTAGGACCAGTTGATTTTTTGCTTTTGGTTTTTCTTTGGGTTGTGTCTACTTGTGTTCTCATTTGCCTTGTACTTTTCATGGATGGGTTCCCATCCTTGATTTTTATTTACAAGATTTTTCTTCTTTTTTCTTCTACCTCCATGTCACCTTGGTTTATCAGGCTTTCACCCATTCCAAGTAACTCAATTTTGTTCATTTTCTGATTTCATTGAGCAACAAGGTATGAAGAGGGAATTTGAAGGCCCAAGGACAAGGTTAGTTTGAGCATAACTTTACAGATTGCAACAGTGATGAAAGTTTTATCAAAAAATTCTGAGACATAGGCAGAGTTATTCACAATTTTTTAATTTCTTACTATTCAGAATACTTTCGTTCAAGAGATTAGTTTATAAGAAAGGCAGAGGGTGAAAAACTGAGTTTATTTGAATTTCTGTTTCAATTTCATTCGCTTTCACAAAAGTGACACTTTTATACATTTTGAAAACACATTGTCAAACAAATTTTTAATACATGTTTTCCCAAAAGTTTCTCAAAAAAACTCACAAAATAATGTGAATTCACCACCAAGACCACAAAACGAACTGGTCATGATAAGTCTCACATCATTTCTCAAAAAAGTTCACAAAATAATGAAAATTCACCACCACCACCACAAAAAGAACTGGTCATGATAGTCTCGCATCATTTCTCAGATGTGAGGTCCCACAAGCAAAGCATGCTCTAGGCTTGATCCATAATCAGACAAGGAACACCCATAAAGTCATCCTTAAAAGCAACAGGTCCCCTGCTGGGGGTTTTTCTCTTAAAAGCAACAGGTATTTTATTAGGTAACATTTTCTTCCCCTATTTCTGTCTCCATGGGTGGTAGGTTCAGTCACCATGCGGATGCTGCACAATTAGTGCAAACCCTCAACAGTGGCCGGGCAGGCTGCCATCTATAATGGCACCCAGCTTGGCCGCCAAAGGCTCCCCTAACAGGAATGTTTTGCAGTTCTCAACGAGAAAGATATGGTTTCTGCACAGTACAAGAGGTTCCAAAAGGCAGCATAAATTTATAATTATGCATAAATTTTTTTACATTCAGATGTGGTCTATAGCCAAAACTGGCTAGACGTCCTTGGTGATGACGGCCAATCTGGCTACATTACAGAATTGAAAAAAGAAAACAACAAAAAACCCTGCAGACCCCTAAGGAGCTCATCCAGGAACTCTAGGGTAGTGAGAATCGACAGGAGCCTCCCGAGTGGCGACTCCCCCACTGTACGTGGCCACTTTTGACAAGCAGCTACGCGTGCTGCTTAGCAACGCTAGTACGATAGTGAATAGTCTGCCCACTCTCTAGTACGTGCTTGTCATGAGTAGATACAAACATGAAACGCGTGCTGGTTACGTACGTCAAGTGGTGGATGGCTGAATTTCTCCCTATTCATCAGTAACATCCCATATTCATTCATTGCTTCCCAGGAGACTATATTAAAGCTCCCCGCGACTCCTTCCGACATCATCAAATCCATTCTCCGTGTCTGGTCTCACTTCCATCATTGTTGCACAGTGAGTCTTTTGTTCTTGTTCATTTGAATTCTCGTACCACCTTCCAGGTCACCCCGACCCTAGAGTTGTCAACATGTCTTACACAATACACGCGACTTATGTCCAGACCAAACTGCACCCCGGTTACAGCATCGTGGAGAAGACCAACTTTCGCGAAGGAACCTGGAGTGAGAATGGTCCCGAGCACATCCTGACTATGTCTGCCAGCGGCAACTCTGGCATACTGCGCTTCAAGAGCACTGATGGCAACTTCTTTTTGGTTCCTCTTGGCGTCCACAACTACAAGAGGTGGTGCGATATTGTCGTCGACGCCACACCTACCGATACGGGCGTGGCGATTCACCCCGAATACTACAACGCCGATTCCCCGAGATATGAGATGTTGTGGAAGCAGCTGGCGGAACTCGACAAGACTACGTCCACGGGCGTACAGATCAAGGTTCATTACTACAAGGAGGAAGACCATACCCTCTGGGTCAGAATCACCATCAACTAAACGTGATAGCTTCTTCTGTCATGCTTGCCTTGGTCTTCGTCCCCTAGCGTTCTTCATCTTCGTTCAGATAATACGAGTTGATTTACTTGTTAAATGTAGCACGTGGGTGATGTTTGTCCAAATACGCCAACGTAAGTCTGTAACTTAGGTTTCGGTACGTGAGTGTGGCAGCGAAGTAGAGAGATGGTGACACAGAGGATTCGGCAAGATGTCACGACAACAAATGTGTTTAGTCTCTTGTGAGAGAAGCTCAATAATCAAGAGATGATAAAATATATGTTATGTATGTCTGATCGTACATCTACGTTGAAACATTCTCAAGTTGCGACGTCGTAGATGCAAAGTTTGACCGTTGCAGTGTGTGAAACTGGAATCTCTTGCAGCTAACTTCCACCCAGGTATTGACCATTTTTGAAATGAGAGGCATCTTCGTCAGGAGAAAGTTCTAAACGTGATCACAGTACGAGGCCATAGATGAATCCTGATTTTTCTGAGTGCCATCTTCCACCACTAGTCATTACGCATTACGCTTTGTCTGTCTGAGCAATTCTAAGATTACACACGTTTTCTAACAACTCGTGTAAACCAAAGTGGCAGTCTGATGATAGGATTTCGTTATAACCTCCCTGAACTTAGACCAAGACTGTCTGCTACTATGAGCGTAATTATTCTTTTAATCCTTCTCCTCCACCGTGTAAGAAAAGACCAAATTTTGTATTAGATTGTAAAATGCCACAAGGTGGGTGCCCCTACTAGAGGCGATGGACAATTTAGAGGGGCCTCCCATTTGTTGAGAGAGTGAAGTAAGTAGGAAAATTTGCATACGTTGGTTTACATATAGTACAGCAGACTCGAGATGCAAAAAATGAGGAGAAGGCGACTTTTGGAAGAAACTACGATGAGTTTTGGACTTAAGTTGTATAGCTGGTCATGGACCCAGAAAAACTATGTTACCCTTAGTTGTCTTCGTTTGGTCGAGTGTTTCTGGTAACCGAGGAAATGTGCACCCGCGCACCCAAATACTAGAAAAGAGGGCTTTGTAGCTATCAGTTGAAAAATCATTTACTAGTGCACTTCAAGAATTTATTCACTCCAAAAGGGAATTTATCAAGAGGATCGTAAAGATTTGCTGTTTATGTCTTCCCAAATACCACCCTACCATCATGCATGATGCTTTGAATGCATAATTTTTTCGGTTTGCTGAACCTGTCTTTCGGGCCATGTACATGCGTATCTACTACTCCACAGATTATAATATATTACTACGGACATTCTACATTCAATAGATGTAGTGGTGATATGTACACCTTGTCCAATATTTCATCTACCTTGTTGTGTACACCATGGTATAATCTGACCAATCTTATGCTCACGTACTTCATGATCCGTCTCTGGATGTCAGATCCAAGTCTTCGAGTGCTGGTATTTCAAACTAAGGATGTAAATTAGAAGTTTTGCTGAGATATAAGCCTGCAGCCCAAAGCATAAGGACAATATCTGCTCTCTGAAATAATACATTTAGTGAGTTGAAAGAGCAAGGAAATGAACCTTGCATTTATGTTCACAGACTCAACTTAGTGGGACACTCAGCAGTAAATGCAACCTTCCAAATTGAAGGACTTGATCGTGTCATAAATTTTTGATGTTTAGTTGTATTCATTCAGAGTGACTTATTTTTTGGTGAATTTTCGCCAAATTTTGACATATACACAAAGGATTATGGCCCAGATTTTGAAATTTCTTTTTCAAATCCCCAGATTTTCATATTGGGTTCAGGTTAGATTTGTATTTTCCAAGTTTCTACTTTCTCACTATCGAGGATCCCAAGAGAGATGTAGCATTAAATGGCAACTAGTCTTTCAGACCTGTCCAAAAATCTAAATTCCTTCTAGTTTGATTGCCCAGAACAGCTAGGAATAGAAATGTGGCGAACTTTCTCTTTTTGTGTTAGGAAGACTTTTTTTCAAAAGAAAAGAATCTCGTGACGACAAAATATTCCTTTTTCACAAAAACTCACAACAATATGAAATCTCGAGCCAAAAAAAAATCACTGGTCGCAGTAGGTGGCCAAAATCATTACTCTCTTTTTCTGGTTTCATATCTGGTTTGTAGCCAAATTTAAATAAATTTTCCTCTGGACTAGTGAGACACTCATGGCTACATCATAAAATTGTCCCCTAAGGAAAACACTCGTTCCTCAATGCAGTGAGATGTCCACTTGGCGAAGCAAGGAAAACGACTAAGATTGTTCATCGTACTCCAATGGGGCAGGAAACTTATCAACAACTGAGCCATGACTGAGCAAAGGTGGTATCTCTCCTAGCATATTTGGAATCTGGATCCCTTTTAACATGTTAGCCTTTCATGCCTCTTAACCAAGCCCTCACCTCCAACTATGGAAATACCAAAACGGCCATAGTTATAACATGCCTCTTGTCTTCGGAAATATTTCATTAGACCAAGGTAGATCCATTAGCATGGGACAGATTCTCATTTATTTCCTCGAACTTGCAATTTCAAAGCCCATAGCATGGAGTTTTTAATTTTGATTCCATGGGGTTTTGACCCTAAGCAAAGGGGCTTCGACCTAGTGAAAACTTTGAGCATGTTTATAAAAATTCAAATTAGAAGAGTATCTAAGTGATTTCACACCCAATTTCAAGTCACAATTCCATATTTTTTACTCCAAGGGTGTTTGGAATTGAAAACCCCTTGCTCAAATTTTTTAAAACTCGTGCTTGAAATCAAAAACCCATTGAATAAAGCCCCAAGCCAAGGGCTTTGAGATTGCAAGCTCCAGGAAACAAAAGAAAATCTATCCCATGCTAATAAATTCTACCTTGAATTAATGAAATATTCTTTGAGACAAGGATATGCTAAAAGTATGGCCCTTTCAGAATTCCATAATGCGACCCTGGGATGGTTTCAAAATTCACTCTTTTGCCTCATGCTGTGCTTGGTCCTTTGGAATAAGACTTCCCAAAAAGTCCATAATAATGCTATTGACAAAGATTATAACATGGTCAAAAGGATAAGCCTACATGATGGTTACCAATAATCTTTGGGCTTTTGGTATCCACGACAAAGCTTCACGTGTTTTTGACGGAATTGATGCCCACATAAGTCTGCTTTGATGTTTGAAAGATGGGCTATCTTGAACTCCCCTCAACAAAGGTACATCCCACAAAGAATCCCAACCTGGACTCAGGCAAACCGGCACCACCCCCTCCAAGACGGTATATCCCATAAAGAATATTTAAAAGTGCTTTATGCTGAGGACCGACCTTGTCTCTTTTGTCTCAACCTCTGGTAAATCCTTTGGAATAAGTCTTTATATAAGATATTTTTGTGGGCAAAACTTTCACCAAAAGCTGAACATAAAAGAGGACGTGCAAAAGGATTAACGGGTCCTGTTTCCAGCACCCACCAGTGCACCATCAAGGATCGATGATATGTGATCATGAAACAGTTTTCTGTTGGGTTCCAGTTCCCTAGCTAACCATGGTGGTTAGATCAGTTGGTTTATTTATTACCTACCACCTAGGTAGGTAGTAAAAACAGCCCCTACCTAATATGTATAGACTATCTATGTACCTAGTAGTCCCCTATTTTGTTACCTACCTGTCTATAATATATGTTAGACCTACTTCTTATAGAATGGGTTACCAAGATGAAACTGGGGGCCAGAGTGAACCAGCAGCCACCAATGCACTAGTTGGCTGTTCTGTCCACTGGATGGGCCATGTTTTTTCATTTGGCACCAAATGGAGTTCATCACAGTCCATTTCTTTTTGTTGCTGACCATTGTACTTTTCTCTTTTTTTTCTTTGTTTTTGCCCATTTTTCCCATGGACCTGACCTCAAGCATAGCTACCCTGCTCACCTTCCAACCCTCATAAGTATTGCACCAACCTTGGTACCTTACTTATTATCCCCTACTGACATAGCTACTTTAATAACTAGTTATCCTATTGACCTACCTACTATACTGACCACCCACCCTACTAACCTAACTACCCTATTAATTACATACCCTATTAACTTAACCATTATATTACCTACCCTACTGACCTAGCTACTCTACATACACAATCAGCCTATTGACATAAGTACTTTATAAACCTAGTCACCTTGATAAGATAATTATTTTTTATGTACTATGAACTTGCTTATCTACCCAACTACCTATCTATCTACGTTTTTTATATAGCCAAGTACTTAATTAATTACCTACTGATTTTTTCCAAACCCCCCCCCCCCCCCAATCCTACTTATCAATTTATTAAAGTTTGTCCCAGTTCATGGATGATGAACATAGGTCCCCATACGTAAGTATTACAAACAATTTATAGTGAAAACAATGCCATAAATTGTAACCATTTTGGTTTAGTTAATGCATATTTTACTAATTTTGTTTACCTAATTTGTTATTGAATGGACATTACAATACATTTTTTCATGTAATTATTATAAGTATGTATTATTGGATTATGGTTTAAGTTTAGGGTTGGGACACATAAATTAATTAGTAACTTTTTCACAAATATATAGTAATTAACCTAAAATAGGCTAAATTTGTGGGGAAAATTTTAAGGTTACACATATGTGAAGTAATATAATTTCATTTTATATCTTCTTCAAAGAGAATGGAAAAAATTAGGTTGGAAAAATCACACAAAGGTAAAAGACATATCTTCTCTTTTGGTTTTGTACGAAATTTATTTAATTTTTTTTAAAGATTAAAGTATTGTTTTTAAATCAATAAATATTTATAATTGAAAACCTTTAAATTTTTCTTTCTAAATTTTTTTCCTATGTTCTTTTAAATTTGTTTGTTTTCCATTATATAATTTGTATAGTTTGTATAGTTTTTTGGATTTAGGGCATATATCACTAGGACTTTTTTTTGTTAGGGTTGAAATAGGGCTTATGGAAAAATATCATTTGGATTCTTAAGGTTATGCTTTATGATTTAGTGTATAGGAATTTGTTTCATATATTTTAGGCTTAAGTTTCATACTCTAAACTTTGCTCATTATATTGGTTTTTTGTTTGATCACTTGTTTAGATTTATACCATAATTACGAATCTCCTTTGTTTCCATATGTTCCATAGTTGTTAAAGTTCAATATTTTCTAGCCCACTTTTGTATGAGTTATGATCTTTTAGGGTTGCGTTTTCAATTGGGGCTACAAACTTTGGTGGAGCGTTGTCATCTTTTATTCCTAGAGGTATCCATTTGTTTTTTGTTACTTTGTTTGTTTTATGTTTATATTTTCACAATTCAATTTCTTTTCATTTCCTAATTATTGGATAAAGAATGGGTGTCAAGTTTCATTAAATATACAACCATAAATAAAGGTTTTATACCTTTACATGGATATTGCATATTCAATATCTCTTTGTAATCGATTTTTTTAATACCCATATGTGAATAATGCCCCACATCCAACACAGGTTTTATGGCCTAAGGTAAGTATTGCATTTTGCACCTCTCAAATAGAGTGCATTAATTATCATTATGTGGGTATTACTACATGGGGTTTTTAGACATTGTGGGTTTAAAGTACAATTTGGGTATTGCATATGTGAACATTCTCAATGACAAAAGGTTTAAGAGCTCAATGTGGGTATTACCAAAGTTTGTTTTAGTATATGGGTTCATAATGCAAATATTGTGCATGATGTACTTTGGAACATTAGGTATTTTACATCATGATATGAATATTGTAATGGGAATTCCAAGTCACAATATCGATTTAAGGGAGCCATGTATGTATTGCATTTTGGGTTTTGTTCAATGATGAATGTTTATAGAATTATAAATTCTCTTGGTGCAAGAATTTGTCCTACTTCCTTCAATCATGGGAAGGGTTCCAAAGTTTCATTCCATTCATGTCCAAAACCCCACCAAATCTTTTTTTTCAAACAAGGACTTGGTGTGGAGGTCTGGGATATGCCATGGAGGGCAAAATAAAATGACCATTCAATTTGCTTATGTTCCATATGCTCACATCTTAGAATTTTTGGAAGGTGAATGAGGGGATAAAAGCACCCTTGTGGAATGGAATGTTTACAAAAACTTTCTAAGCCAAACAATGTCAAGTAACCACTTATCAAAAACCACCTCGGGCATATGTGGTAAACATTTATGGCATTAACCTTTTTAATTTCTTTATTCATACACCAAAGTTGTAATCATTTAAGTCTTGAAAGTTTTTTGGTCTAGGTATCAGTGTAGATATGGACCAAAGGACTATTGGGAAAACTCAACCCACATTCGATCTATTAAACAAGGATGCCTAACGTCATTCTCAATCAAATCATCTATACACACGGCCTAATGTGGCTGAAATCACGATTTATCATAAGGCCCATACACGAAATGATGGGTCATTCACACATGATGAACATGACCTGGAATCCATTTATCATATGTTTCATTGTGCTCCACACATGTCACAAACATTAAAGGACCACATAACAAAAACTAAACAAATATATGACAAGCATAAGCAATTTGGTGGGGATGTGTGAATGCGGGTCAAAACATGACACAAGATGATTTCATTCGACTTCAAAACATTGCATATTTGGATCGAAAACATAAGAAAGGGAGTTGGCATTTACACACCAACCCTACAATTTTAATTCAATCTTGGGCTCTCTAACATCCAAAAGATGTGTTCTTTTTCTAAGATGTTGGTGAAATTAATGAGACTCACATCCCATTCACCATAAGTACTCAAACACCAACTCAATGTGAATTCATGTTATCATATAGTCACAATGGTGCCATTTTTATGGATGCCACATTTGGCACAAATGACATGAAATTCCATCTATTCACCTTGATGGGGTTTACTGATCATCGCACGGGTGTCCTTTTAGCCTGGATCACTACAAGTAAGCAAATAGTTGAAGATTTGATCAAATGGTTGAAACCATTTTTAAAAAAATGTTATCACACATGCCACATTGGAAACCATCATGTTTTTTTGTTGATGATGCACCTCAAGAATTGAAGGCATTACGGTTAATTTTATACCTAGTACCTACTTTATGTATATTTCATTAGATGTTTTTTAATATCTTTCATAAAATTCTTGATTACATCAAATGCATTTTATGTTGTACTCACCCCATCCACTCATGGTGATTTTATTACATATGTGTCCTTATTAAAGACGTATGGGGTATGGACAAAGTTCCCATCTACCTTTGTTGTTGGCATGTTCTCAAAGCATGGCACTTATGTGGTATTGAAAAAATTAAAGATGTGGAAGTGCAGGGTGGAACCTTCCAAGACCTTCATAATGATGTACATGTCCATCAATCATGGAGAAAAAATTGATGACTACAAGAGTGTGGGAGGGTTGTTGTGAGAAAAAGCCTTCATAAACATAGGCCTGGTGATGTGTGGACAAGTTATTTTTGCATTTATTATCATTGGTAAGTGATAATATTTATCATGGTTTGGTATTCAAAATTCTTTTGTAATAATGTTATTCATCCTTGTGCATTGTGTTTATGTTTGTAGAATTATCGATGGTGGGTGTTCGAAGAGTGCACCATTCCAACCAAAACACCCAAGCAAACATTGAATCATATCATGGTGCGTTGAAATGTTGGCTTGCTCTTGACACAAAAGGCCTTAGAGGGCATAGGATTGATTGGTTGGTGTGACGATTAACAACAACCATTGCATGCCACTACATGCACACATTGGAAATGAAAAAAAAAGGTTTCATAAAAAACAAGGTTATGGAAGCCATTATTACACAAAGTGTGGAAAAGGCAACCCTTATTCCACTCACTGATGTGTACCAACCAACCTTTGAAATTAATGGAGCTTGGGGTGTATGGAGTGTGAGCCATGGATTATAGCTCAACAATTAGTTAGGCTTTAGTTCCTTAAATTTCCTTAGTTCTAATGATTTGAATGTTTATAAACCTTCAAGTAGTGATTATTAAAAAGTTGAATTAGTTTTTTGTGATATTTCTAGGCATAGGGTAATTTTTTATTTCAATTGATGTAACGCTTAATTAGTTTAGGACCTAGTAAACCTTTAAGGTACATTATCCTTTTTAGTTTGTAGAGAAGGGGAAAGGGATGTAGAATTAGATGTGATTTATTGATATATAGGGAATACAAGCCCATAATTAACAATATTTCGCATGACAAGGTTGAGTTAGTCTGTAGAATGATTTTCAAGCACTAATGATGTACTTGTAGGATTTTTAGGATGTAGTCCTAATACATCTTTATTTAGTTTCACTTATACCAGACTTTGAGATAGAATCAAAATCAAACTTAAGTAGCAACAGTTCCGCCTGAGTAGCCTCAAGTGAATTACAACTGAAGAACTAACTAAAAGGATAGATCATAGTTGTAGAAATTCTAGGATGCGACGAATGGTGCGAGCGAAGTACTCGGCTCAATGCTCCATGGGAAGTGGGTTGATCGGACCTCGTAGCCAACGATAATGGCCGTCACCAAGAACCCACGTTCGACAATGGAGACGGACATCATCATCTTCGCACTGGCATTCTTCAAACCTTTCTGGCGCGGCTCCACGAGCAGGAACAAACTCTAGGTAAATTGTTAAGGCGTGTGGGTTAGGAAAGAGTCGACGATCCCATACCGAACGAGCAACTTGAGTGCGCACCACTCTCCTGCACGGTTCTTCTTCGCACGGCCGTTGAGAAACATCCAAGTCAAGCGGTGCTTCTTCAAGCTCTTCTTGTTGTACGAATGCGACCGGAGGATTTGAAGGCATAGCGTCGTCGTCCGCCATGACTAGTTGCGCCTGCATCAACAAAAAACCAAGAAGGTAGTAAGAACAAGGTGATACTGGCGTTTAGAAGGGGTCAAGGCCTTTTTATTTAACAAATTAGGGTAGGCGTCAAGTGTGGGAGTGACGGTGGAACCTCATGAAAACTCGAACACCCTAGATCCAGTGGATTCATCAAACCCTAAATTTAACGGTGGATCTAGAAGTATGTGAGAGTTTTTGTGATGCAAATTGTAATTCCAATTTACTATGTACTACATAGTTAATTAGTGCATAGTAAAGTAAATAGGTAGGGAATATCAAGGAAGTAAATGGTACATGGAAATGTTACTTCAACCATTGAAGTAGTCAAGTAAGAACTCAAGGATTTTTTCCTTGTTACTATTGATAAATGATCCTAGTAGTTAGTTACTTGAAGTAATTAGGATGAAAAAGGGGGATGTGAGGGTCAACAGACGGAAAAGATATGGATCAAGCTCAAGAGGCCTCATCAAGATATCCAAGATAAGGGGGAGGATGGATCCTCGACTCCCATTAGTCATGAAGATTGTCATCCTCCTTGATTGGAGGATGGAATCTTTCTTGTGGTTCATTGGGCCCAAGGATTCTCATCCTAAATTCAATTGGATGGCAATCCCTTCTCAAAATCTCATTGGCCCTTGGAGGATGAGGAGGCCATTGATTGGTGCAAAAGGATTTCGAAGATCTCATTGGACAAGGGAAACAAGCTCAAGGGGTCATGGAGGCTCACCAAGGAAGAGGGGATTGTGTGTATGTGGAAAAGCAAGAAGGAGTGGGAGGAAGATTAGTTGTTAGTTCTTATGTGTGCAAAAATCAAGCATGGAGGGAATGTGTGCAATAATCAAGCATAGAAAGAGTGTGTGTAAGAATTAGGCATGGAAAGAACTTGTGTAGCAAGTACTTGTTGCGAAGCCTCTGGACTTCTGGTTGATTAATTGTTTCTCTCAAATCCATCGTTGGATTTGTGTCAAAATTGGATTAGTCTTAGTTTGGAAAGTGTAGAGGCTTCTCTCCAAGTTTCAGCTTGATCGGTTTTTTTGTGCGGAAGTTGCAGGTGTTGGAAGTAGAGGGTGTCGAAGAGGGTTTCATGGAAGGATTTCCATGGTGAAGCCTCTGGACTTTTGGTTGATTAATTGTTCCTCCCAATTCCACCGTTGGATCTGCTTCAAAACTAAATCAGTTTTAGTTTAAAAGTTGTAAAAGCTTTTCTCCAAGTTTCAGCTTGATCGGTTTTGCTGTGGGGAAGTTGAAGGTGTTGGAAGTAGAGGGTGTTGAAGAGGGTTTCATGGAAGGATTTCCATGGTGAAGCCTCTGGACTTTTGGTTGATTAATTGTTTCTCTCAAATCCATCGTTGGATTTGCGTCAAAATTAGATCAGTCTTAGTTTGGAAGATGTAGAGGCTTCTCTCCAAGTTTCAGCTTGATCGGTTTTATTGTGAGGGAGTTGCAGGTGTTGGAAGTAGAAGAGGTTGAGATGTTTGTTTTGTTTTCCTCAATCAAAGCAAGTAGTTTTAGTTTCGGGCTTAACTTTGGACAAAAACATAAAATAAAATAAAAAACCTATGAGATTTGGACACAACGCGTTAGATCATTAGTGAATTCATTACGTACTTTGAACCACTTACTTGTTAGACTACAACTACATAGTAGTTCCACTTCCGACCGGGTTTTATGTGAGTGCATATCTTAATGGTGAAGGTGTGCAAATAATCCTGACATGGAGCTAATGCTTTCCCAATGTTATTTATGCGATGAAATTCCCATTCACCGAAATATTTTGTTGCACATGTAAATGGGCATTGCGAAGGAACATGTGTAAGCACCAAATTGTGGTCATTCTCACATGCACAAATATTTCTTAGGAGGATATCATTCATTATTGTGGAACATGGTATGAATCACATCATGGAGGTCACATGTTTGTAGACCTAAGACATATTCCAGATGATATGGAATCCAATGATGATGACAAAGATGAACATCTTGAAGGTGATGATGGGATCATGGAATTTGATGGGCTCATAAACATGGAGCAACGTGATCTCCATATGGGTGTTATTATAGGGTTTAGTGACACAATAAATTCATCAACCCCAATGGAAAGGGCTTTTGCACAATTGGTCACTATAATGCAAGAGATCACAAATGAATGTAAAGAAAGTGATGTGACACTTTGTGAACATGCCATCTCACACATGAGAATATTGGCATGTAATATTCGTAACATACACCTCACAAAGGTAAATGCAATTTTACACCCAGGATTGGTATTACATCGCATAGAAGATGGATTGGGAAATAATGTCAAATGGCTCAAAATTGGCATGAAACAATGTTCAATCACATAAATGTACATACTAAACAATGTCATGAATAAATGTCTCAATTACTAATCAAGATTGTTGCGTTGGCACTAAGAATCTTGTTTTGAAATCAATTTTGTATGGAGGAAACCATAGCCCAAATTCTTTGAACATCATGTATTCAACACACACATGAAATCTAATATGCCACAAAGATTATTATTGTTTCCAAGTAATAAGCACAAATAATTTGAAATGAAAAAACACAAGGATAATGATAATATTAGTGTTAAATGTAGGTATTATAATTAGGCCCCCAAATCCCAGTTGGTAGAAGTAAATACAAGTGCAAGTATTGCAATTAGGCCCCAAAATCCCAATTGGTAGAAGTAAATACAAGTGCATGTATTGCAATTAAGCCCCAAAATTCTAGTTGGTAAAGGTACAGTTGTAAGTATTGCAACGAAACCCCAAAATTCCAGTTGATAGAGGTAAGTATGTGCGGGTATTACAAGATTAAATGAAAAATCAACCTTCAATGCATGGTTGATTCAAAATAACTCATCTAGATGGTTTGGATACTTATAAGTGAAGACCTAGCCCTAAACACAATACCCACATGTAAGGTCACATTGAAATAACCCAACCCTATATGCAACACTCGCATTCAAGGTCATTCCAAAATAACACATGTGGGGTTTAAACCTTTTTAAATGAAGATCCTACCCTAAATGTAATACCCACATGTTGGATCACTCCAAAATAATTAGTTAATTTCAAAATAGTATACTAAGGAAGGTGTGTATAGAGGTTGGGATTATTGATTAGGAGTTCCATTGTTTTTATTTTGTTTCATTGAAATTTTAAAAAGGTTGTATTGTTTGTACAAATAGTACAGTGACAATTGTGATCAAACTAATGTAAGCCTTATAGGTTAATATCTTAGATGGTC
Source organism: Sphagnum contortum (assembly GCA_963920785.1). NCBI lineage: Eukaryota > Viridiplantae > Streptophyta > Sphagnopsida > Sphagnales > Sphagnaceae > Sphagnum > Sphagnum contortum. Next base: position 12,602,809 of record OY987293.1, on the reverse strand, counting down.
TACATAGGTATTCAAGGTGGTTGACCTTACTAAGTAAACATACAAGTTATATAGATAGTTTACTAGCCTTGGCCACATAAGCCTCATAAGCATTTATGACAGTTTAATGTCTATTCCTTATTATATTATAACATATTAAATTTGAACTTTAAAAACTTATTAAAAAGATAACACATTTTTTCATATATTTGTTACAAGTATATACTATTGGATTATGATTCAAATTTAGAGTTTGAAACATATAAATTAATTAAGATTTCTTTATAAGCCTATAGTAATTAAAATAAATCTAGGGTGCATTTTGGGGGGAATTTTATATGCAATATATATATATATATAAAGCAAAAGCAATCAGCTTGGAGATATTAACAAATGGTAAGAGACATACCCTCTTTTGTGTTTTGTTACAAATTTTATTTAGTTATTTAAAAAATTAAGGCTAAATTTTTAATTAGTGAAAGTAAGTACGTTTGTGGATATTGCAAAATTATATGAAGCCCCAACCTTAAATGCAATATCCACATGTAAGGTCATTCCAAAATAAATGGTTTGAACACCCAAAATATGTCTCTTTATATACCTAAATTCACTTTATGACAATTAATTATCATGAATAATTATCTAAAATAATGATTTGAATAACTTATCAACATAAAAACTCTAATTAAAATAATGAATTAAATATCAAATTATTAATTTGATTTTTAGATCTAGATTTTAATTATTTGAATAATTAAGGTTCAACCAAATAATCAATTAATTAATATTAAAAAATAAACGATTGCTTAAATATGATAATCAATCATTTACATTATCTAAAATAATTTTTAGTAATTCTTTAATTATGACATTATTTGTTGATACTCATATTAGATTATTATGTCATATGAGTCCCATAAATATTACAATGGAAACCTATATGCAAGTATTGCAAAAGATGTTAAAAATCAACAACTATTTATGGATTTACATGCAGGTATTGCAATGAATGTAAAAAACTAACCACTATTATGAAACCTATATGCGGGTATTGCAATGGATGTAAAAAACCAACCACTATTTATGACACCTATATGTGGGTATTGCAATGGATGTAGAAAACTAACAACTTTATGAGACCTATATGCGAGTATTGCAATGGATGTAAAAAAAATCAACCATTATTTATGAAACCTTTATGTGGGTATTGCATATTTAAAATGGCCTTATGGAAATTATAATAAAAAGGATGTAAGTATTGCACAATGTTCATTTTGATCTTTGTAAACCTTAGACAAATTAATGTTACTTATTCATATGGGCCTATTTAAGTTTTGATTCTTACATCTAAAGTACTAAAAAGCTTATGAAAAATAAAACATATATAATTAACCATATATCAATCAAACAAGTGTGATTAGAGGAAAATATTACATTGATAAAAGATGTACAAATATGGGTGGATAAAAAAAATGTTAAAAAACCTAATAAAAAAAAAGGTTTTCTATCAAAGGACCAAAGTTCAAAAATTGGGTAGTCCAAAAAATTAAAAGGCTGAAAAAACCTAGCTAACTATATGAAGGGGAAACTTTAAACCATATCATTATCTACAATCTCGTGTTTAACTTGATAAACAGCTGTTGCATTTGTAATTTTTGTTGGATGACGAACAGTGTATAAATGGCGACATTGCATCTCAATTTGAATTGCATTGTAACAAACTCTTCCTTTTTTGTCTCTTGAACCCCATACACACCCAAAAACCATTAAATTAAACCATAACACACCTTGGATGAAACAAATTTACAAAAAAACAATAAACATTGATTATTATTATTATTTACCTTCCATGAATCATTCTAGATTCATGGAAATCCAATACATCTATCAATTCCAATATGTTTTACTAGACTTTCGATCCCAATTTTTGACATCCATGTCGTTTTCAATCATCGTGCATATGCAAAATGGGTCGATTAAATCATTTCTTGTAAATTTTCATCATTCTCCATCCGTGATGTTGCATCTCAAAACACACTTCCCACACCCCAAGCATTAAAACCCAACACCTACAACAATTGCTTTGAAGCTAATTTGACCAAAGTTGGTTTTGATAATGGTGGACATTGTTTTGTAACAATTACCAACTTATCCCATTCATGTTAGGCTTTGGCATAAGCACAATTAGTAACCTTTTGATCATTCCACCTTTGCACGACCATGGCATCTCCCAAAATGTGAGTGTTCATTTTAGCATGGTCTTAATGTCAAGGACCTTGTTCAGAAGTTGAAAGCCTCCCAAGTTTGACCTTTTCTACCGCTAAACCATGCACCTCCTTCAAATGTTTGGTCAACAACCATTTGGCACAATATGGGACGATGCAAGTGCCAACTTTAGATTTCCATTTCAACCCAACCTTCATCCATTATTTGTCCTCTTGAACCATATTAAGTGGACAAGGAGGTGCTAGTGGCTGAAAGGCCTGGTTGGTTTCAAGTTCCAAACCTAAACTAAAAATACATTAAAAAAATAGATAATTGAAATGCAAAATGTTGATCCATTACAATCGCAACTTAGGGAACAAAATGTTGCCCCATCAAAATTGAGACCTAGGGAGTAAATGTTACTCCACTATAATAGAAACTAGGGAACAAAATGTTATTCCATCAGAATTGAGAATCGATGAATCAAGCAATCTATGTGGCTTAGAGTTGACAATGGTGATAGTTTGTAATTCAAATGGTGAGATCACTCTCAATATAGATTAGGTATTTCGATCAAAAAATGGTGGGTTAAATTATTTTAGAATTTACCTAAATTAGATTAAATGCAAATAAAAAAATTGTATAAGTTTTTTTAAGTTTAATTATATCCACACCTTCCATCATTTGTTGGAAGGTGTGGAATTTATTTTGTCAAAATGTATTTATTGCAATACCTGAAAATAGTTCAAGTTTATAGGAGTTGTATTTGATTATGTGATTTTATGTTTTGCAAAAGCAACATTTTGCTTGTGAGTTTCGAAATCACCACCACCTTTTTCAATCTCCTTCTTCTAGCCATTTTAACTTTCAACATTAAGAAAAACCACCATTTCATTGTTAATTGTTAATTCTAATGAACTAGACCAAAAGGACTGGAGAAGAAGAAAAAGGAAAAAAATAAAGAAAGTGACCGCTTGTTGCCATCGCCTTCTTCCCAACACCACCACAATAGAAAAAGGTGATGACATTGCTATTGTCACCTCTTTCGCAACAAAACCACCGAAAAAGGTAATGATAATTATCATCTCCATTTTTTGCAGCAAAGCCATTGAAGAAGGTGACGAAAGCTATCATCTTCTTCTTCTTCTCTGCAATACCAGCACAGAAGAAAGCAACAACAACTTGGTGCCATTGCCTTCTTCGTTACAACAAAACCACAAAAGAAGACGACAGCTCATTATCGTTGTCTTCTTCTTTTCAAATACAAATAAAAAGGTAATGACAATTGTTGTTGTTGCCTTCTCCATTACAACAAAACCAAAGAAGAAGGCGACAACAACAGCTATTGTCACCTTCTTTGTTGCAACAAAATCAAAGAAAAAGGCAATGGTAGCAACAATCATTGCCTTCTTTGTCACAACAAAACTAAAAAGAAAAAGGCAACAACAGCCTGTTGTTGTCGCTTTCTTCGCTATAACAAAACCAAAGAAGAAGGCAATGGTGACTTGTTGTCACCTTCTTCGTTGTAACAAAACCAAAGAAAAAGGTGACAACAACTTATTGTTGTTACTTTCTTCATTGCAACAAAACCAAAAAGAAAAAGGCAACGATACTGTAAGAAAATAACAAAAAAAAATGAAAAGAAGGGAAGGAGCTTACCTTCAAGCTCTCATTTCAATCGCGTTGTCCTAGTTCCCACTTCAAGCACGTTGTCTTAGTTCTCGCTTCAAATGCATTGTCCTAGCTTTCATTTCAAGCACGTTGTCCTAGCTCCCACTTTAAGTGTGTTGTCTTGCTCCCACTTCAAATTTTCTTGAGCTCTGATGATGGAGTGAGTGCAAAATGAGGTGAGGTAGGTAGGAAGGGGGAGATAGGTAGGAGGGAAAAACTTTGGGGTAGAGAAGAGACTGAAAAAACCAAAAACTTTGGGCAGGGGAGGATGTGTTTTAAGTTCATTCCCAAAACAGCTTGAACGGCCTCATCCTCAACTGGTGCATTGGTGACGCGCTCCTTGGTCCCGGGGTGAACCCACTTGAGGGTTCACCAAATGTCAAGTTGCGGAAGTTGGGACCGAAGGCCACGCTCCCGGCTTCCAACTCTAGAAAGGGGTAGAGGGTCGAGTTGGGAGCCCCGGGATTAGACTAGGAAAAGGGACTAGAAGATCAAGCTTGAATCTGCATCCAAAAACCAACCACGGGAGGTTAGTTTAACATTCGGGACACCCTTGGGTGTTGGGACTTGCCACGGGCACTTGGACTCACAAGACTCACCACGGCCCGGACTCGGGAGTAAGCCACCACCTTACTCCCCTTTAGTATTCTCTGCAGCTCGTCGTGGGGACTAGATCCAAATGGCACAAATTCCTGGGACTCCCGAAATGGAGTCCCGAAATTGTCCCGGCGGGACTCCCGAAACTTTGAACCGCCATAACTCCCGACTGCAGAGTTGGATCGCGACGAGGTCTAAACCAAAGTTGTAGCCCTTGTCAAGATCTTTCCAACGCCATGTCGCACGCTCAAATCGGACGTCGGGAAGAGGTCGATTTCCGACTTTTAGTGGTCGGGAGTCAAACTGGCAGTTTGACTCCCGGCCCTTCTTTTGCCCATAACTTGGGTTACAGATGTCCGAATTGCCAATGCGAGGGCATTTTCGATATCTACGTTTCAAGACCTTTCTAACGACACCAAGAACACCCCAATGCGAGGTGTTTTGCTCCTTGCTGTCGAGCTCTGAACATTCGGGAGTCCCGGAGGACTCCAACTCCCAACTTTTCCAAGTGTTGGGCTTCACCCCCACACTTGGCCAAAGTAGGGTTGCGACAATTGGTAGCTACCGGTTCACTCCAGCCAAAATTGGGTAATAACTCAGTTGAGGAGCATCCACAACTAAGGCATAACAATCATCAAATGGATGGTGCAATGGTGAGTGTTGGTTCACTATGGCCTTGTTTTCCAACTAGATAAATTCATTAAGGGTTGTGATTCATCAGTATTTACTAATGTGGCATGTGCCGTTGGCCCAAGTGTTTCCACATCCTCAACTGATTTTTCCTTCCAAAACCTGGTTTTTTGGAATTTATTTGAATTTTCAACTATAGAAATCATTTAAAAACCAATATCTCCCACATTCTGAATCCAAATTTTACCAAATAAATTCCATTAAAGTTTTCTCGTCAAGATGTTTCCAACAACACCAAAGTCAAATTCCTCCTCCAAAAAATTTCAATTACCATTTAATTTGATTTTCAGTGAAAAAATCATTCAATATTCAAGAACTTTTACACCTCACATCCAAATGTCATATCAATCATGGATATGGAATACCAAATGGCCGTTTATTTTGTCATGTTTTACTTTCTCACTTTACTCTTTTTGTCAACTTCCCATTTACTGTTTTCCAAGTTAACATCCTCATAATGGTAAATTTGCTAGGTGCACACTACTAAAATACTACAATGCCTACTACACTTTGCTAGGTGGCTAATTTAACATTGGCAAATTGTCAAATTCTCAATTGCACCTTGCCAAATTTACAACTTCACATTGTCAAATCACCATTTCACATCTTCACTTTTACATTTTAAACTTGACAAGTTTACTTTATTTTATGAGCTGCTCAAATTTTTCGGATTGCACCCCAAAAAAATCCATTGATTGCCCAATTTTTTAAAAAGTTCTTTTTGCCCAAACTTTGTTTTTTTGGGCTCTTTTCTTTTGGGGTGGGTGGGCGGATTGCATTAATGGCCTACCCTCCTACCTCCTAACCTACATACTCACTAACTTACATACCTACCTACTTACCTAAGTGTAGACCCTTTTCCTCACCTACCTACAAGTTTGCAAATTTACAAACTTAAAAACTCTAGAAATTGCAAGTTTGCTAGTTTGCAAATTAAAAAATTTACAAAATCAAAAAATCTAGAAATTATAATTTAATAATTACAATTTCCAAGTTTGCAAATATGCAAGTATGCAACTTTGCAAACTAAAATTTTTATAAAATTAAAAAATTTAGAAATTACAAATTAATAATTACAATTGATAATTCAACAAATTGCAAGTGTGAATGTTTGCAAGTTCAAAAGTTTACAAGTTTACAAGTTTGCAAAGTTACAAAATTAAAAAATCTAGAAATTGCAAATTAATAATTGCAAATTTACACTTTGGAAATTGCAAGTGTGCATTTGCAAGTTCACAAGTTTGCAAGTATGCAACTGTGCAAATTAACAAAATCTACAAATTACAAATTAATAATAATAAAATTCAACTTAACAAATTGCAATTGCACATTTGCAAGTTTGCAAATTTAAAAAAATTAAAAAATCAAAACAATTGCAAATTTGTAATTACAATTTACAACTTTACAAATTCTAAATGCACATTTGGAAGTTCACAAGTTTGCAACTTCACAAAATTACAAAATCTAGAAATCACAAATTAATAATTACGAATTTCAACTTAACAAATTGCAAGTGCACATTTGCAAATTCGTGCTAGTTTGCAAGTTTGTAAGTTTGCAAATTTACACATTTACAAAATCTAGAAATTATAAATTAATTATTATAAATTTTCAACTTAACAAATTGCATGTGTGCATTTGCAAGTTTGCAAGTTTGCTAATTTACAAAATTAAGAAATCCAAAATATATCAAATTGATATTTAAAATTTTACAATTTTACAATTTGCAAATGTGCATTTACAACTTCACAAGTTTGCAAGTTTGCAAAATTAAAAAATCTAGAAATTTTCAAATTTCAAATTACAATTTCACAACTTTACAAATTGCAAATGCGCATTTACAAATGCACATTTGCAAGTTCTCAAGTTTGCAACTTTACAAAATTAAGAAATGTAGAAATTACAAATTAATAATTACAAATTTACAACTAACAAAATTGCAAATTCATGCAAGTTTGCAAGTTTGCAAATTTACAAATCTACAAAATCTAGAAATTTCAAATAATAATTACAAGTTTACAAATTTACAAATTACAATTGCAAATTTGCAAGTATGCGAAATCACCACATTACCAAATTACCAAATATAAAATTACAAAGTTACAAATTTCATGTGATTTTTTGTAAATTTCAAAAAAAATTGCAAGTACATACCTATAAATATGAAAAATTACCAAATTACCAAATTACCAAAATCACCAAAATTACAAAGTTACAAATTACAGGTGCATTTTTGCATATTTAAAAGTTTGCACATGCTAAATTTGCATGTTTTCATACTTGCATGTACTACAAAATTATAAGATTATAAAATTATAAACATATAAATTTCTAATTTACATTTTTTGCAAGTTGGAAATTACAAAATTACAAATGAAAAATGAAAAACTGCAACCTATAAATAACAATGTTTCCAAGTTTACAAGAAATAAAACACATGCAAGTATTGCACAAAATTACAAATTATAAGTTACAAAATTGCAAGTTTAAAATTTGACAAGTTTGCAAATTTGCAAGTTACAAAATAAAATAAAATAAAATTAATCACAAGTCACAAATTATAACTTCACAAATTACAATATTACAATTTAAAATTATTATTTTAATTAAAAATTTAAAAACTCACAACATGACAATATCACACAATTACAAATTGCAAAATTGAAATGTGCAAATGCACATTTGTAAACTTGCAAAATTTCAAATGTGAAAATCTACATACAAATAATTTTGTAATTTGATCATTTGTGCATTTACAAATTACAAAAGTACAAAATTGTAAATTTGAAATTGCAAGAGAACAACTTTGCAACTTTGCAAATTTGTAGATTTCCAAGATTAACAATCATAAACTTTCAACAAAACAATTTGCACAAATTGACTAAAAAACAAGATGGCATTTTATAAGTCCCATGCATGTATCATTGCTTAAACCACAAAAGACTAGTGCATATTTAGGGTGCCCTATTTGGGAATTGCAACCTATATCCGAAAGCCAATCCTTATCTCGTAGACATTTATGTGGGTATTGTATAATTTTGTAAATGTTCTTCGAAGATTGATTAGATCAAGACCCAATCCCATAATGCAATACCTAAATATGAATATGATATATGAAGTGCAAAAAACATGTAAGTCAATATATGATTATTGACTTAAATGTAGGTATTGCATTTTCTTCACAAAAAAACAATCCTTTTTTTATGAACCTATATGTAAGTATTACATAATTTGGTAAATGGTCTGCAAAGATTGACTAATTCAAAACCCAGTCCCAAAATGCAATACTTGAATATGACATATCAAGTGCAAAACACATGTAAATTAGTACCTATTTGATTATAGACCTAAACGTAGGTATTGCATTTTCTTCACAAAAAAAAGACCCTTTTTTATAGACCTATATGTGCGTATTGCAAAATCTGGGAAATGTTGTAATGTTTTTTGGAACACATGTGTGGGCACATTGCTTTGTGGCAAAAATCCAATCAATATTTTTAATGCTTATACGTGGGTATTGCAAATGTGGGTAGAATAAACACATATTGGTCACAAATGACAATTACATGGTTCACAAAACATATGGGTAACAATGCATATGATACACAACAATCATTATATTATGTTAATGTTTACATCATTTACTACCTAATATTTTCTACATATTCGAAAATTGCAAGAAAATTTAATACCAACTACAAAATTGATTTCTTTCTCTTGAATTTAATAGAAAAACTTAAATTTGTTCCTAAAATAAGGCATCCACTTTTGAGTTGTAGCAAAGTAATTTTTTTAAATTGACGTTTTTTCTATTGATTATTTTTCCAGTGATTCTCTAACATGTTCCCTAAGTTCCAAATGGATTCGCAACAAGCTCCTAATAGTGTGCCTTATTGTATCCCATACAATATTTGCCTTATGTTCAACTATTGTAATATATTTTGTCCAAATACACATGTACAAAAGTAGACAACAATTAATCTATTTTGGTATCGTCTAACATTTCAATTAATTTTTCAATGAAAAAGCCATCAAACATGTCCACATAAATTGAAAAAAAACAAAAACTCAAGGGGTGGCACGATCGATTGATACATTCAAGGCACACTATACCACATATATAATGTTAATCTACTAAATCTAACTCATCAAAGCCTTTCAAACAACCTATGATTATTCAATTTTGATTAGATTTATTATATAACCTTCTTCGTCATAGGCAATGGGCATTAGTCCATTTTTGTAAACCATGTAAATACTTACTTTAGGTTCTGCATTTTGTTGGTTACACATAAGGGTTTGGGTAGGGTAGCAATGCTTCATATGGATTGGAAGAAAACACATGCCCCCTCCCATGGCACACACTCTTTGTATAAATGGAATTGTATAATTGAAAATAGTGATAATTTGTGCATACTTTGCACCCCAAAAAATGGGTCCAAAAGGTGAGAAAGTGTGTTATTGACCATCAAATAAATTGAACATGTTCATTTCATGAAACCCCAAACCCTAAACCCTATCAAGCCCTAGCCCATAACAAAGAAAATTACATATACATAAAGGATTGATGGGGAACATGGGGAGCTGTGACATTTAATTCATAGTAATTATGGAACAAACCCATTCCATAAAGCCCCAAACCTTAAACCCTATCAAAACCCTAGCCCATAACAAAGAAAGTTGTAGCTACATAAAAATAAATACGGGAATGTGGGGCACAATGACATATAGTTGGTACCACTCCTTGAACAAAAGGTATTCCACCCCAAAACCCTAAACCCTATCAAACCCTAGTCGATAACAAAGTTGCAAACGTATATATACTAGGAACATGGGAAGTAGTGACATCTAGATGCCATTAAATGCTGTCACTTATTTCATGGAAACCCAAACAATAGACCACTAACACGACACTTGCTTTACATAAATTTATCTTGTTGTTTAAATGTCTTTCATTAATGAGCTTGTAAGTATGATCAACTCCCAAATCAAACCAAAAAAAAATTGATCTAGTTATGCTCAATTTAGCAAGTATTAATTAGCATTCTTGGGATAATGATTTTTTCACTACTAGGCAAGGTGATTATTACAAGATTTTGAAATTTGACTTAAACATAGGGTATCAAAAAGAATTTTTTGATTTGGGACCAACCAGGTATCAATTTGTCTGAATGGCTACTAGACTAAGATATTAATATTTTTTTGTTATGGATTAATAACCATCAAGTATGCATAAGGGTTGGTTTTTGCAATAATTTAACTAAAACTAGATTCAATATGATTTTACATATAGGCCTTTATTTCACAATGAAAGCTTGAAATGAAGATGGTAACCATTAAAAGGCAAAATGCATTCAACCAAGTGATTACTCAATATATGTCCATTCATTCACAAAAGACAATTATCATCAAAAGATAAAAGGGAGTGACTTCACATAAAAGTGAATGAACAAGTTAATATAAGGTTTCTAGGCAAAAGACAAAAAAACAATTACCCCCAAATGGATGGAAGATTTACTTTTGGATAAATCTATCTTGCTATTCATGTTTTTCATTTAACATTTTGATGATATTTAATTAAGGTAAATCTTCCTTGTTGTTCATGTATTTCATCTAGCATTTTGATGATATTTATTTAATATAAATTTTCTATAGACTTCATTCCATTTTTTCTTGAATTTACACTTTAAAATGAAATATTTAACTTGTTCCAAAAACATTTCAAATCACATTGTGAAAATTCAACCCAAAAACATTTGTTGGGACTCTTGCTCAAAGGTTTACTTTGATGAGTATCTTCCTTGAACTTTTTGACATTAAATAATGATATATTATCTTATTAATTATGTTCAAATGATTTAAAAAGAAATCCACATTCATCAAAAGGGCAAGGTTTGGCAAGTCATCATATAATGGGTAGCCAAAAATATAGAACTTGATCCTTATAATATTTACAAAACTCTAGGATGTTTTTGCCAAATAAATTTCTTTTATTGGTAATTGTTCCATCTTCCACCCCACTATTTGTGCAAATTAGCAAATGGAAGATGAAAATGCAAAATGGGAAAAAAGGTCAAGTTTTAGGGTTAAGTTGAAACTTATTTATCAACTAATTTATTAAAATTCATGGCCATAGAAATTGGAAAAAATCCTATAATCTATATTGAATCACATAGAATAATATGCAATGACCCTTTAAGAAAATGATGAAAATGATATTTTCATTATAAAAATTAATAAAATTATGATATTAAACAACGCATATTTGTACAAATTAGTAATAATGAAATCTACATAATGTTAATAGTTTATATAACATTTACATTTTTTTTACATAATATTATATTTTAATATAATAAATTATTAAATTGTAAATTAATATGACACAACATTTATTGATTTAATATATGTTTAAAAGGTGAGGATATGTAATTTTTAATTTTATATTATTATTATTATTATTATTATATATGTTCCCCAAAAAAAAATTTAATGTTGATTTTAAATATGTTTATTCACAAATCACTTTGTTTAAAAATATTTCTTGAAGAAATCATTGTTGTTCAAATGTATTGAATATAGTGACAATTCAAATGCATTTTCAGTCAAATCACTTTATATTATTTTCTTGCAAATTTTATACATGTGTGTTAATATCATTTTTTGGGGGCTTCCAACAAGTACCAACTAACTTGCCAGGAAACAATAAAAAAACATTACACCAAATTGTGACTTTCATGATTAAGACATTAAACAACTACATTTTGTGTATAGTCATTTTTAACCAAGGGCTTGGACAAGGTTAGTAATGAATACAACTATATGACCATGAATGATAAGTATAACAATTTTTAGTCATTTACATGATTATAGGAATAAAATCATGACTTCATGACTACTTAACAATACAAATATAACATAAGGTGGTCCCACAACAATAAGTAATTAATTCAAACAACATATCTAATAAATGTTTTTGGGTATCTTTAGTGAGTATTCTTCACTAATAAATGTGTTTGGGCATCATTAATGAGTATTTCTTCACTAATAAAACACTCAATGAATTCATGTGCTCCTTCATAATATTACCATAGTAAAATATTAAATTGGTAGCTATGAATATGAACATGCACCTTATAATACTTTATGGTCCACCTTTTTGTCTAATTCCATGCATAGATTCCTTCCTAAACTTATATTTGAAAAGTACATAAAATGACAAAATTTGATTCTTATTAGTTGTTTGCATAGACCAAATCCCATCTTGTCAATAAGGTTTAAGATTCCAAAAATAATTTTACCAACCAATAGAAAATGATCATCTACAACTTTCAAAGCCATATTATGGGATTCAAAACATGATATACCTTCAGAATGGGAGTGATGAACTCCACAAGGAAGGAAGGAATTTTGAGGAGTGATGGTCAAATATGTGAATAAAATTTATCAATAACCCCTTACTAAATGAACCATCATGATCCTGACAAACTACCCCAATGGTAAATAGCTAATGGATGAATAGAACATAACATAAAAGTTCAAAAGTAAAACACAATGTTGAAGGATGTTGATACAATCAAGCACCAACATTATGTTAGTGAGAGTGTAAAACCTAATTCATCATCATCACGAAGTGGTCATAACACAAGCTTTTTAGTGTTATCATAGTCAAGTTTGCCATGTTAGAGCCCAAGAATGCGATTGATGTTGTTGATTTTAGCATTTTCCATAACCTCCTTGTGGCTTATTTCTTGCACATTCAACAACTTTCCTTTCATTGGAAACATTCCATATGTATTGTGGCCAACAAAACTAACGTCATTCATTTGCCATGAATAAATGAAAAAATGAAACCTTTAATCATTCCCAAACATTAATATATCCATTAAGTTGTTTTCCAACATCAAATTATAATAGATTTACAACAAATGTTTTAAGTAGGTCACCCTAATAAGCATTAGAGTTCACTACTCAAAATCTCTTACCATCAACATCAAATTAACATCCTCACGTTTTGGTATTATGTTTATAGAAGTTGCCATAATATTCTTGAAGTTGCAAACCCTATTTACATCGCATGTAATAATGCTTTAGTAAAAGACACATATCATAGGGACAACCACACACCTTGAGTATTATCTCAGTTGAGAAGGCAAGGAAACAACACAAAAAGATGAATTAAGAAAAAACCAAACATTAGTCAATGATGGAAGGATCAAACCATTGTTGGCTACAAATTAGAAACTTAGCAGAACTCTAACTCTAGGTTCACAAACTAGAAAAGTAATCTCACAAGTATTAATATGTTCTCCATACTTATAATTAAAGCCAACTTGAAAGATAACCCTTACAATATCTAGATAAACAACAAAAAAGTGATAGATTCCATTACTAAAAAACATTAAAAAACTCTTAGACCCACTACTAAAAGTTAAAAGTACCAACTCAATGAATTCCATGTATTATACCACATGATGAAAAATGGCTATGAACTCATGAACTACATGCCACCTTTCTATTAAAGTTGGATTAAGCTTGATTTGCATGACCTTTACCATCAGCATTCAACATAAAATAGGCTAGATAAAGAGAAGAAACTACATGGGACTCTACAAACTCTAGGAATGAAATAGGAATTACCTTCTATCCAATTTTTCCTTCTCCCTCCCCTAATGTTAATGCACCAAGTTTCACTAATGGTAAAATTGTAATAAACAAAAACAATGTTAGTTAAAGATTAGGTCAATTGAATAGGAAGTCACAAATACATTTATAATATATAATGTATACTTCTTACTCAACAAGAATAATGACTTTGAAAAAAATCAAGTATCATATTGGCATTAAAACCAATTGGGATTTGTATTTCAGTAGTAATAATAGACAATATGATGCACCACCACCTACAAACATTGATTTGTCCATGCTTACGCAATTTTAAGGAAGTATAATATTCACAAAACGAGCTGAAGGAAATACACATTCTTTAACAACACAACATAGATCAAGAAACAAATAAACAAACAATTGAAGTTGTAGAAGTGGATGGTGTAATTAGTTGACCCTCTTCAAATAATTGTTATTAGCACAAAATTAAGACAAAAATCAAATGCAATAACATTGGACTAACTATAGAAACCCATGCATTGATTTTTGTTAAATTTGTTCTATCAAATGTTACAACCTTAGAGGTGATGATGAGGATGGTGCACAAACCATCAAGTGGAACCATTTGAATTTGCAAACTTTTGTAACTATAGACTATCCACTAGTGGCTAGAGTAAATGGCTTGTGGTTCCTTTCATCAACTCTCAAGACTGTAACATGTTCATCCATGGTAAGAGCATAATATTAATCATTCCTTAAATAGTGTGCATCTAAAGAACATGATGCCTCTACATCACCCCTTACTTAATCAATGTGACCAAAAGCTAGTTGATGAACACAAACTTAATGCAAATATGGTGGAATTTTAAACCCATAAAATAACACAATGCACATAATTTTGCATAGTGCACAAAGTCCTAGAATAAAGGATTGTAGTTTAGAAACCCTGAATTTGCAATCTTAGGTTAATGCACAAAATCCCAAGGCATATTTTGGATGTTCAAAATCCTAGAGCATTATATTGTAATCACCCAAGCCCATGCAAGTAAAAAAATGCACTACACAAAATCCAAGGCACTGGGTAAATATCACAACCATTTATGTGTTGCATACTGATAATGTGCACATTTAACTCACATCACCAATTTTGAATGCTCCACATGCTAGTGGATAGATTTTTGTGCATTGCAAACCAAACACTTGTGCTAATTAATTAAGGGGCAAGGATTTCTTCCTTGAACCATGTGCATGCATAATATTGCATTCTCCACTATTCTCAATGCAATGGAACCAACAACTACTGAAAAATGTGGATTGCTTGTGTTGTATCTTGAGGCCCATTAATTAGATCCTTAACAACATATATTGTATGGTAGATTAATGTTGACACTAACCTTTAGAGTATATATTTTGTGATCATGGTCAACTAACTAGTATTATGGTAACTAATTGCTTAACTGTTTAATAGAATAAACTAAAAAATAATTGTTTGCCCCATGGCATATTGTTAAGTCCTTTAGGGATGTAATGCTTGTATGAATACCACAACTTTGGAAGTTTCAAGGAGACAATAAATCCCTTAAGTTTTTTGACATTGTAAAAGGTGGGAAGATCATCATTATGAATGTAATCAAAGCAAGGGGGAGCACATGACAGTAACCAACTAGCTAGTTGAGGTTGTATGCCAGGCATGCCCACCATGTGACACAAATTGTGGATAACTAACAAAAGGAACTAAACTCACTACACACCAATAGGTTGTCATTAATGGATATGTTATATGGTTTATTTATGAACACATATTTCCAATTTTTTGCTTCTAGTTGCCGAATCATTCAATTGCTTTACTTCCACTCAATGAAGCTATTGATATGGGAAAAAACCAACTTTATCCAAATTCGATCACCAAAATCATTTTACTTGTAGTCACCCCAAGGTTCTAGCTGATGACATTACTCGTAGAGAAAAAAACAAATTTGTCCAAATTTGATCGCCCAATCACATTACTTGTACATTATGCATTTAATTGCATAATGGTTTTTCAACACATTTCTTCCCTCTCCAACTTTGAGATTTCGTAAAAGACAAATACAAAACAATGGTCCATGACATTTGATGTACCTTGATTTACACCTTACTTGATCCAACTTGATGCAAAAAGAAATCATCTTTCATGAAGTTTTGTACGATAAGGAATGACATTGTTCAATTCTTTCCCTTTCTTCACACATTTTGAAACTCCATTATGTTACAATCATTGTAATGATAATGTCATCCCATCAACCACATGTGTATTTGTCACGGTGACACCACCGTGGGTGGGCCATTGTTTGTCCTAACCCATCACAAGGAATTATCAATTGTTGTTAATCATTTCCCTATGTGTCTATTCCCAACCATTGTTAATGATATTCATCATTAGCCCCTCTCGATCATTTCATTTGTATTTGAATACTTCAAGACCCAATTTCATGTAATAAACATATCTATTCAATTTCACAAATGTGTTATTTGGTCCCCATCGAGTCTGCTTGTAAATTTTGTTGCAAACCCTAGTTTTATTTAACATCCATTTCAAGAACATTAAAATATCAAAAAATTTAATGAGTTCCATATCATTCACAACATCTTTTATCAAACATTGCAATTTGGGAGATTTTCCACACACAAAAAAACTTTCTTGGCTAGGGGATGTCCATGTAACTTGAGATTTTAAGTCAATGTTTTGTGCAACACCCATCATATTTGCAACCCTCCCTTTGTCTTTTGTATTCTCTCACTCCTTTCATCATTTGATTTGTTTATTTCCCAAGTTTTTGGTGCCTTCTACATTTTAGGTCCTTTGATAGTTCAAATGGGATTTTAGCATGTAAATAGACCTCACTCCCAATATCTTTGGAAACATTGGGTTCATTTTTAGTGGCTATTGTTGCTTATCCTAATAAAACAAAAACGAGGCAAATTTGAAGTATTTACCAACTAGGTTGAGGAATAAAAGGGTAACCAAATTTATTAACAACCCCATAGGGTATATAGTTATCATGTGTTATATAACCATGGGTATATAAGGGTAATATATTTAGCCATCCAAGATTGTTGATGACATTGGGTACATTTCGATATAGAATTATAATATTTATCATACTTAACTACCCCATGGTTGCTTATAATAATCTTTGTAAGCTCAAGGATTTCTTAAAGAAAGTGTTGTAAAGGCTCAGCCTCTAGGTTATTTTAAAATGAAAAATCAGAACCTCAAGTTAATTTGTTGAAAAATAGTCATTGGTTAAGATCTTATGTGAAAATTGAAACTAAAGATAAAGAATCCTTTTAAAAACCTAGGTTGAAAGATAACAACATTTACATCCTAATTGAAGTTGTGTTTTAAATTTTTGGCACCCATCCAATCGAATTACCATTTGAATTTTTCTCCTTTTTTCCAAACATTGTTTTGGAGTAATTTACAATCTATTGAGTGGTTCTTGAATAGTGATATATTGTCTTCTTCATAATTACAATAGGTTTCATGAATTCTCAATAAGGATTTTCAAATGAAGTCAGCTTCTGTCATCACAACAGGCATAAAAGCATGCTGACTGTTTGTGCACCTGTGTGATAAAACCAGAAGCCACAGAATGACCCAAACCAAGAGTATCCATTTGATCAATCCTCAAACAATACACCCAGCAAGAAATTGTGAAACTGATTGTTTGTTCTCAAGTTCAAGTTCTTGTGTGTATTTTTTACTTTCAAGCAGCAATTCTGAAGGATTTCCAACATTGTGCACCTGTGTGATAAACCAAAAGCCTCAAAAATGAGCCCAAACCAAGAGTAAATATGCATCAATAATCTCAAACAATGCACTCAGCAAGAAATTGTGAAACCCATTCTGTGTTCTCAGGTTCAAGTTCTTGTGTGAAATCTTCACTTTGAGCAGTAATTCTGAAAGAGGAGTTCAACATTGTGCAGCTAGATTTGCAAATGTGTTTCAACATCGTCTGCATTGCATCTCTGCACTGTGCAAATGCGTTTCTGTATTATCGATCATTGCATCTCTGGTATGGGCCACTGTGTTTCTATGTTGTCTGCATTGTGTCTCCACTATATGCAAATGTATTTCACCTTTGTCTGCATTGCGTCTCCATTATGTGCAAATGCACTTCACCATTGTCTACGTCACATCTGCGCTATGTGCAAATGTGTTTCATCGTTGTTTGCATTGCATTTCCACTATGTGCAAACGTTTTTCATCATTGTCAGCATTACATCTTCACTAAGTAGTGCAAATGTGTTTCTGCATTGTCTGCATTGCTATCTTGAAGATTTCTTCGTAATCTGATAATACTTACATAAGATGACCACTGAAGCAGAGTGCAAGAATGCAAAAGATTGAACTACTGAAGGTATGAATTACAATAGCATAATGTTGGGTGCAAACAAAATACTCTTGGTGTTGGAACCACTGTGCAATCTTTTTCTGCTGAGGAGGTTGAAGCTTGATTTTGATGAATAAAAGAGAGGAATCCTCAATTGCAAGTTCTCACACAGCAAGAAATTTGGGTCCATTGATGATTCCTATAATTAAAACCAAATTTTAATTCTGACGAGTCTCATTCCTTTTAAATTCTCTTTCCCTTGGGTCTATTTCCTGAGCTTGATTTGGGTCTCTCTTGCTGATTGTTTGTAGGTTTACACTCTCATATAGTCAGCTCATCAAAGATCAAGAGAAGACTGTCATTTGCAAATTGTCTGATTACCCTTGGTGATCTTTTCTGATGGAAGGATGTCTTTGTTCATTTGCTCAATTTCTTTCAACAGTCAAAGAAGAAAAAATGGTATTGTCCGTCTCATGACCAAGGTATGGCCCCTTTTTGCTCTCTATGGAAATTTCAAGCTTTTTGTTACGGCAAGAAATTGAAGCTAAGCAGAAGGGTTCGTCGTTTTATTCTACATTATGTCCAGTAGACAAAGGAGAGGCAAAACTGAAACTAGAAAAGAAGCTGAAAGTCAGTTTGGGTTGCTCACTCTCTCAGTAGCCCTTGGAGTTGCCAGATCCTATTCATTCCTGTTGAAGGAGGTACATTCTATCCTTTTCAAGCTTTTGGAAAGTACCTATTTTTCTGCTCATGCTTATAGAGTGGGTTTGATGATTGGCACAGTTCTTGGGCCTTTCATGGCGTGGTACACTTACAGAAGAAATACACTTCCTTATCATGTAGTATCAAAAGACTAATTCAAAAGCTCTACACTCTAATGCTCCACCACCTATAGCCTCCAATTCTTAAAATAATATCCACACAGTTGGTAGTGAACTCTTCTATTATCACAAAAGAAACTAAGCTGCCAAAGAATTCATGAAAAATTCTGGTGTCCAGTTGCATCATAGGAAAAATCAGAAAATTATCACAATTAAGCTGCCAAAGAATTACAGGGAAAACTCTGATGTTCAACTGCATGATAGGAAAAATCAGAAGATTTGTAAGGAAAAAGAAAACTAATCGCCACTCCATCACACATTGAAGCTAACAACTCTCCAATGCCATCAACACTATACCTTTGTACTCCCGTCATAAATGGGTAACGTCTCTTGCTTGCACATGGATTTCACTCAAAGGGCAGAGCCAATATGGGCTCAGGGATGCATTTAGTTAAGGGTCAAAGTTTGGTATCCCTCCATTCCAATGTCATGTGGAGTCCACTACAGAAACCTTTTGGGCATAATTGAAAGATCCACTTGGGCTTCACCATGCTAGGCACCACATGTTTCCAATTGAGTATGTTGAATATTTGTCATCTGTATGGATATCATTTAAAGGGCAGTGCCACTGTGGGACAAGCTGCTTGATAATGTGGTTGGTCACAGGGAACCACAGGGAACAATCGGCCCTCTGGGTACAGACTCACAGAGGTGTATCTTGGTCCCTACCAAAAGCAACTGCCAAAGTGATAGTCAGCAGACATTACCCAAACTCCACATACATGGGGAATCTCTAGCACATGCTTAAGAAAACTAGTTATAGTAGCAAAGTTCAAAACTATGTCCTGTTTTGCTTCTTCAAGGATTCCACAAGTGGAGTGTGTTCAGTAACAAGTACTCTAAAACTCTGCAAACTACCCCCTCCCCCCTCAACTCCATTATTGGGAAGTCAATCTGTTATGAAAAAGTTATCATGTGGACAAGGTCAGGAAAGAGTGAAGGACATGGCAAAGTAACTCTGTGCTTAAGCCCGAAGTCAGAAATGCACCATAGGAAGGTTGAGGTTGTTTCTGCTCAAGAGACACCATCAGTATGGGAAGGTTTGGTGAGAGAGAAATTCCTCACATGCAACCACTCCTTTCAACTGTCTTGCTGACCTCATTCTCTTGAGCGTGCAAGCAGCTTGCTCTATCCGAACTATGCATCCTGAACCTCCTGGGATCAGAAGACAGTCCCCAGTTTCCAAATTGAAGTGAGGTCTCAGGTACACTGTTGTAATGCACTTGTAGAAATTTCCTAATATATTTGGAGGGCACCTTACATGAATATTCCTCTGAAAAAGAGGATGGATATTGCACCTCCTCCTTAAGATTGGGAGGGACTTAGATGCAAGGAGTGGGAAGGGAGGGTTCTTGCATGTAGGGTAAACACCCTTGGAGGGGGGCCTTCCCAAAATAAGCTCTCCTCAGCTCCACCTTGGGGAGAGCTCATTTCAGGAAAGGCCCGCTCCAAGGGCACTACCCTGAGTAAAGCACTGGCAGATTTTTTTTGTTTTTAAAAAAAATTCCATGATACCCGGCAGGGCATTTCAAAACAAGAGGCAGGGTGTTTTGAAAGTGAAAATGCCCACTGGAGGGAACCTTTTGTTTTCCAAAATGTCCCACCACTTGTGGAGGACAGATTCCGCTTGATAATGTGCTCTCCAGATACACTGAAAGAAGTCTGCCAATGCTTTCTGCCCATGTAAGATTGCTCCTACTTTAAAGAATAGGTAATGTCCCTCCCGCTCCTATACTTTGTGATCTACATATGTTCGGTTCATGATGAGCTTGGCCTTGTGCTTTATGATGGTTAGAGTCTGAGGGTAGGGTACGTTTCCCAAAATGTAGGGCCTGACTTAGCTACCACCTTGTCCTAGGTCCCTTATTTTGGAAATGCCCCCACCCTAGGGATTTACTTTACAATTTGTCCCTAATCTTATAAGAACAAGATTCATGATGATTGAGGTGTGTTTCTCCTGGTGTAAAATAATATTGTACTTCCACTGATATTTGGCACAAAATAATTCACTAGAGGTCTAGCTGGAAAAAAGATTAAATATTATTATTATTATTTTTTGAAATGGTTGATAATTGAACTCCCATCCCAACCATCAGGTTATTATTACAAATACACAGCACAAGGTGTACTTTGCATACTTATTCCTCAAGTGTTGAAGTTGTGGAAAATTGAATTTGAAAATGCCAAACCTCATTAATTTAAAATAAGATGTAGGCTTTCCCATCATGGAAAATCTATGTCCTAATTATTTGATGCATCAAAGTGTATGATGGTACTTCTGTAGATCATGTTTGGCTTTTTCCTAAACCTATCCATCCTTGTCATTTAGGATGCATACCCTACTTCCATCATCCTACTCTTGATGTTTATGTCCATCCTTATAGCCAACAAATAGGTAAGGTCCCTCCCAACTTGCTAATAAATATTTCTTTCATTAGGTTTGTGCATTTTCACCCATACTTCTTCTTCCCCAAAACCATAAAACATGATGTGTCCTTTTCTAGTGGCATAAGTCCTTTTTTGTTTCTATTGAGCTTGGTCAACACTTTCTAATAGAGATTCATGTAGTTTTGCTACAAGTTCCATTTATTTACCATCTACATTGCTATCTCTTGTGGATCAATTTGGTCATCAATCACTTTCATTAAATTGTTGAACGGATTATCAATGGTCAACCTTAAAATTCTTGTCAATATCATGTATAATGAGTACTTGGTTTTTGCTTCAGTACCACAACAATATCCAAACAAAATTCTGGGAACCCAAAAATCCCATCCGTAAATATTGGAAACACATACAACATTGAGCCCATGCTTCAACGTTTTAATCATTTTTTCAACCATCCCATTAAGGTGAAAACACAGTAAAATGAGTAAAGGACACCAAGGTAAAAGTTTGGTAGGCATAGATTCTGTTCAAATTGCTCTTTGCTTACTAACAAAACAATACAATCATACCCTCAAAAGTATTTACACTATTCACAATCTATGGTTTTATTCAATCTGATTTTTCTATAAATTGTATTCACACAATTTTTTTATTACATTTATTGTTTCTTTATTTCCCAAATTTTTTATTATCCTCAATAATCAAAATCTATGATCAGGACTCATAATCCAGTTAGAAAAACAAAATAAGTCATAGTAGTCTCATTGTTTCCTCATCAATATTCTATTGCATTATTGACTCATAGTTGAATATATCAAACATTTATAGTATTAAATGTAAAAATCCAAAATGGAAAACAAGAAAAATTGTGGTTTAAAACCCAATAGAACTTTAAACTATTCATTGTCTTTATTATAATTTCCAGCAACTCTCTAAGTTTCATTATGTGTAAAAAACAAATGTCCCAAAAATCATCAACTTCCAAAATTACATCCTAAGTCCTTTCCTCTAAAAGTAATTTGAATATTCAAACTAATGAATTTTTTTTATCCTATCCAACTCATTAACCATTTGCATTTTACCTTGTTGAATTTTTAACATTCTCTTGGTCATATTCTACTTTGTTTAAGCTTTATCATTCACCATGTAACATTATCCTTTTTGGGGATTGCACATAACACGTGTCATTTTTATGTTGGTTTATAATTTATAATTTAGTATTTTGAATACACTAGAAGGAATATTATGTCCTTTGCGATCAAGAAATCAATGATTAAATGTCTTAAACAACTACATAATTGATTCTAGTCATAGGATATTATTTCAAATCTCATGTGGAAAAGTTGTAGTCATATATTAATGGTGCATTTGATTAGTAGATGATGACATGGTAATAGGAAGATGACATTGTTTTTTCATTGCAAGTTTTTATCCATATAACATCCATGATTGATGACAAAATGACATAGATGTCCAAAATATCATTTGAAAATGTGACTATGATTAGGTCATTTCAAATATGACTAAAGAATAACTATGAAAATGACATGAACAAAATGATGTGTTATTACAAAAACAATGTGGTCATATAATTATTTTACAACGATTAAAAAATGACTCTTAATAATTTAACATGAATACAAATGGACATAATAAACTACATGTAAAGAGCTGATTTTGATTAATATTATACATATAGGTAATATGAAAACCTTTATTGCATTTTAAAAATATACATTTGACTATAATTCATTTTAAATATTCAATGTGACTAAATTAAATATTATACATTGAAATAAACTTTAATGGTAAAAGTATGATATATTATAAATATTTTTTAATATTTTAATTCAAAAATAAAATAAAAGTGTAAGATGTGGAAAATATACAATTTATTTGTACATTAAAATCTTATCAGAAATATAAATTTAAAAAAATTATTACACAATTAATTAGATTTAAATTATAATTTCAGAAAATTAATTAGTATTCATATTAAATTAAAATATTTAAATTAAATTTATACATCATATTTAATATAACTAATAAAAAAATTAATACATACATATATATATGATTTGTGATTCATTAATAAATATTTTATGTGGACAAATTAAATGGATTCATATGTTTAAATTAAAAGTTATTAGTAAATTTATGACATATTGGAAACAAAATTTTATAATATAAATTCCTACACCAAATGAAGGTTTGAAAGATATATTTTATTTATTCATGTATTAGCCGTAAAATTTTTTTCATTTAAAATTATGTGTTTGAATTTAATTTTTTATGAAAATTACATAATTGTGTACATTGTTGAAGGAAATTTATGAATATTTTTTCAATTTTTTCCTTTGGACAAATTATCAATAAGATATGAATTATTAAATTTGAAATTTTATGTAATGTTTATATGAAGTATGGTTTAAATAGAATAAACATTAGATTATTTGCAAAAAAAGTGGGGTGGTTTCATGGTAATGGAGTTGAATTCCATCTTTGAGATCCTCTTATGAGAAAAGGGGGTGTTTTGTAACTAGCCCTGCAACTCAATTTTTGAATTGCAGAAAAGACTTGCAACTCACTATATTTATATGTTGTGAGTGTTAATAGATAAGTTGCATGAGTTGCAAAGTTACAACTCATCGTATATATGGTGTAATTCATTACAATTCAATTGCCACTCTGTCAAAACAACTCATTTTCAACTACTATGCAACTCGATTATAACTACACCCATGATGTCATGTCAATGTCATTAATTGTCATCCATCTATTAAAATCTAACATGTGGCGTTATGGAAAATTTTGGACATAATTGTTTTTTGGAAATATTGATTTCCATCATTCATCATGATTGTTAATGATGGTATAATATTATGACACATGGCATAATAATTATATTTTGAAATATGTCCTTTATGATTAATAAATGATATTTATCACATCATTGTGCAACATCATGTCTTAAATGACTATTGTCCTAAACGACTCATCCATAATAACTTTAGAATTATTAGTCATTTTTTTCATTTATGATTGGAATATTAGTCATAAATTCAATCATATGGGTGAAATTTCTTTAAGGTGTATAGAAATCTTGTGACAACATCACCTATTTCTATATTTTTACCTAGTCTTTTTTTACCATGTAAAGACACATTTATAGATGATTATGATGGAATTTAAAATTATAATAGTCTAAAATATAGTCCTTTTGAAATTTTTAACAACTTTTGATTCATTATTTTTTATGGGGATCAAAATATAAAGTAAAAAAGGATTGCAATAAGGACTAAGCCCTTTTCATCCTATGTGGTACACCTTAAAAGATTTTCATTCATGTATTTGAAGATTTCTACTAATGATACCTAGTTTAACACTACATGTTAAATACAAATACATTTTGACTACAAATTGATTTATATCATATATATTATGCATTCATGCCTTCTGTTGCATAATATGAACAATTTTTGTTGAAGCCACATTTCCAAAATCCATAATTTTTTGGGTCAACTTTGAACCAAATATGTTCAAATTGGTTATAAAAATAATTTTCATTAATTCAAATCCTTTTTCCATTTTAATCATCAACAATTAAATCCTTTTCAATTTTTAGAAAGCATGGTGCACATTTGGTAAAAAAGGTGATGAACTTGAAAAATAATTCAGATTGTGCATTCTTGAGGTTTGAATGTTTTGAACATGCAAAAACATTTTTTGTTTGTGTCAAGCTTTAATATAAACTTTGCATTAATGGAAAATATTCCAAAAAATTTTGGGTATATCCACAATATAATGAGCCAAACCAACTCCTTTGTCCTTTTGAAAAGGGCAAGGACTTGAAATTGGAAATTGAGATGGCATGCAACCATTGCACAAAATTTATGGTTTAATCACATATTTGACTTGTGAAATATATTTTTATGATAATTTTTTTTTTGAATTTTACAACTTATCTTTATATTTATCCAAACATTATTGGAAAAAAATTAGCAGATTTTAAATTTTACAATCTATTTATATGTCAATTCCAATGATGATCCAAAACCATCTAAATTCTAATGATTATTCAATCTACATGAATATGATTTTTTTTTAAAATTATATTAATTTTAATAATTTTTATGTGACTTACTCAGGACCTTAAGACTAGTTACAAATGTTTAATTGGTTTTTTTTCACCCATAAAAATTGATATAATTGATGCATATTTTTATATGTCACTTTTGAATGTATGTTACATCACCTTACGTAGATTATGACATGTTCCCAAGTTCTTAATTAGAGCCAAGATGGGTCTGAGTTACTCAAACAGCGGAATTGTGAGGACGAGGGGCATGCTAAAGCTCCGGGATGGGATTAAGAAGAGTGATAAGCTTCAATTGCTTACTTGAACCTGCATCAAACCAACCAACAAGTTGGTTAGTTCATTTTCTAGAGCACCTCTAGTGCTAAGATAAGCCACGAGCAATTCACAAGACTCACCATGGCCTGGACTTGGGGGAAGCCACCACCTTCCCCCATATAATATTCTTTGTGCCTTTCTGCAACACCTACATCCGAATGACTTTTTATTTCAAGATTCTTAAGGAGGAGTAATGAAATTATCTCGATTTAGACTCTCGCAACTTTGCGGGGGCATAACTCTTTGTTTAAACCTCCAATTGGTGTGTTGCACTTAAGCAAACTTGTAGTTCTTATTGAGAGCTTTCCAATGGTGTGTTGCACTCCACCTGCATGCACCGAGGTCGGGTCAATTCTCGACTTTTAGGGGTTAGGATCAAATTGCCAATTTGAATCCTGACCTTTCTTTTTGCCATAACTTGTGCTATAGACGTCCAAATGGTTCATGCAAGCCTATTTTTGACATATACACTTTGATAGTTTTTTTAATGATGTAAACAGAGACTCAATGCGAGGTGTTTTGACCGCTGCAATCGAACTCTGAAGTTTGGAGAGTCCTGGAGGACTCTCAAGTCTCCATTTCAAGAGCGTGAGTCTCATGCTCACACTCTCTCAAAGTAGGGTTGCGACACTCCCCCCCACTAGAAGAAAAGGTTAATGTCCTCATTGACAATTATAATTTTTTTCAACAATTACAATTGCTTTCTTTTGGATCCTTGGCCATCATTTGTCAACTTTTGTGGCTGGACCTTACCTCAAGCTACCTTAGGTGTCCCTAAGTTTCCAACATTTTCTTGACAAGTCCAAAAGGGTCTCGTAAAAAACCCTTCACTATTGCTTCATCAAAAGACTTAAATTAGCCTAATTGATGAAGCCTTCATTTAGGAGGCCATTATTCCATCCTTCCCCTCATGAGGAGCTCAAGCCAAGTGTACTCTTGACCTAAGCTATTTGACATGACTCCTTTCCCAACCTTGCGTTTTGATCACAACAATCAAGCCTTAATTAAAAGGTATGTTTATTAAGGTACGAGAAGCGACATTTGGGTTTCGCAAAAACCCAAGTCCCAAACTATACGATTAAAGTACGCGAACGAAATCATGACTTCTTGTGTTGGCCGCCACTACCAACCAACCCTTTGGGATGCACTTAAAGCTTATGCATGTCCCCGCAAGCTCACCTTGCTTAGCTCTTCTTTTGGGGCCAAGGTTTCTTTTAACCCCAAAAAAGGAATCCGATTTTGATTTGGGCCTACGCAAGAAAGTTCTATTTGTCCAATGCCAACTTGACAACCCTATTTACATTTGTACATTATTTTCGTGATACAATTTCTTGGTAGTTTTTGGCCTTTATTTCACTTACAACTTGATGTGGTACATTTTATGTGACTCCTTGCCCCACTAAAAAAAAGGTGATGTCCCCATCACGTTCTACGTCTTTTCTTTGCTAGTCTAGTGTGGAATTCTTCTATGGTTTTTTGGGTATGTTCCATATCAGATTCATTCACCCAAGATGCTTCTATTAGATGGTATCTTTTCCACTTAACTAAGTATTCCCACTCTCGTATTCTTAGTTGCCTTAATTTGAGCACGACCGTCATTTCAAATTCTGGTTCATTATGACCCAGATTTGGTGGGGGCCTTGAATTGTGATCTCGATTAGGCCTTAAGGCATTGCGAACGACCATCTTTAAAATAAAAACATGAAATGTGGGGTGAACTCTAAGATTTTCTCGTAGTTCTAACTTGTAAGTGTTGGAAAATTTCTTTTCCAACACTTTGAATGGACCTGCACATGGGCCCAAGAACTTGTGATTCAAACCTTTTGGCAATCAAAAATTCTTGATGTTCAACCACATTTCATCCCCTTCTTGAAACTTCACTTCTCATCGAGACTTGTTCACAAAATCCTTGTACCACTTGTGAACCTTTTTTAAGTTGGCCTTTACCATTTCCCACAAGCGCCGCCTTTCTTCATCAAGTTGTGTGATCATTGGCACTTCCTCATTTGCATCACTTGGGGGTTGTCCATGTGCTGCCCAAGTCATGGGCACAATTAGTGACTTGCCCGTCACCATTTGAAAACGGGGTGGACCCAGTTGCAGAGTGTTTCAAGTTATTGTAACAAAACTCGGTTAACTCCAAATGGTCCACCTAATCTTGTGATCCGCCGCTACATAATTCCTTAGGAATTATTGGATAACCAAGTTCACCCTCTTGGTTTTTCCATCAGTTTAAAGGTGGAAAAAAGTGTTCATCTTGAGTTTTGACCCCATATGCTTCTATAAGGCTTGCTAAAACTTGCTTGTGAACTTTGGGTTTCAATCGAAACCTATCCTTTGGGAGGCCATGATGCTTGAAAACGTGTGTGAAGAACAACCTACTTGTTTCTTAGGCCATGGCCTCATCCTTGGTGGGAATGAAATGTGCCATCTTGTTAAATCGATCCACCACCACCATGATGGCATCAAAACCCCTTGATGGGGGTAAGCTTACCATGAAATCCATGGACACACTTTCCCACGGCCTTTTAGGAATTGGCAAAGGTTGCAACAAGCCTGCTTACTTTTTGCTAAGTGTTCTATTTTGTTGGCAAGTCAAGTAAGTCTTCATATATTCCTCCGCATTGTCTTTTAAGTTGGGCAAATAGTAGGACTTCTTGAGGAATGTTGTGGTGCGCTTTGCACCACCATGGCCCACAAGTGGCCCATCATGACATTCCTTCAAAATGATGTCCCTCATCTTCCCTTCTGACACATAAAGTTGATTTTGCTTGTACCACAATAGTCCATTTCGCAAATGGAAGTGTGACTTGGTTCCATTTTGAATGTTTTGCTTCATTTCCGTGACAAATTCGTCCCAATGGCTTGCTAGTCGAACTTCCTTTTGAGGTTTTGTTTCACCCACATACACCACTTTAAGTTGATGTTTTTGACTTAATGCATCGGGCACTGTGTTCTCCTTCCCGGGCTTGTGTTGAATGTCCACATTGAACAATGGTAACGTGTCTTGCCATCTCATTTGCTTTGATGATAACTTGGGTTGAGTGGCAAAGTACGTCAAGGTCACATTGTTGGTCCACACCACCACATCCTTGGAGCCTATGTAATGGCCTCAAGTCTTGAAATAATGTATGACGACCCACATTTCCTTCTCATGTGTTGGCCTATTGCAACCCTAGCCTTGGGCTTGCGACCAAGACAAGGGGTTGCAAAGTTATGGGCCAAGTGGGACACCTGAGAGTCACATCACATGCTCCCGGGAGTGCAAAGAGTGTGAGGGAATCAACCTTCACACCCACATTTCCTTCTCATGTGTTAGCTTATTGTAACCCTAGCCTTGGGCTTGTAACCAAGACAAGGGGTTGCAAAGTTATGGGCCAAGTGGGACACCTGAGAGTCACATCACATGCTCCTGGGAGTGCAAAGAGTGTGAGGGAATCGACCTTCACACTCCCAAGTGAACTCCCATGGTGGGAGTTGGAGTTCCAAATGGACTCCCAAAACTTCAGAGAGCAATTTCAAGGGTCAAAACTCAATGGCTTGTGACATTCTTTATATCATTAGAAAGCTAATAGAATGTAGATGTTTGAAATGGGCTCGCATTGCTCATTTGGACATTTGAAACACAAGTTACGGTCAAAAAGTTTGACCCTCGACCACAAAAAGTCGGGAATCGACCTGATTTACTCGTCTGCAGAGGGCGTGCGATATACCATTGAAAAGCTCTCGACGAGAATTACAACTTTGCTTTAGATCGCACCTCAATTAGAGGTCTGGTCGCAAAGTTATGGGGCTCTAAAGTTGCAAGAGTCCCAACTTGGGCGATTTCGGGACTCCCATTTGAGAGTACCGGGACAAAAAGCCATTTGGATGTGGGCTTTGTGGCCAGCCATAGAGTATATTATAGGATGTTTTTGGGATTATGTATTCCTAATATGCATTACAACTAGATTGTGAAATGTCTTTCCCAAAACACCTTCAAATGATTAAAAACCTACATTCTAGTTAATAAAATCTAGTTGGTGGATGGGGTAGAGACCTTTGAGTTGGAGGTCTTGAACATTGGTGACTTTGATAGCCAAATAGGGCATGTTCAAGTTGACAATGAAGTTGAATGCAATAATGGTCATGGCTCCACATGATATCAATTCTTTAACCATAATTTGGTGTTTGGTCATAACATCTTGAACATTTGTTTGTAGTTTCTTTAAATGTGAAGTTGGTTGAATTGGCTTTGGTGTAAATAGTAGATAATGTGGAAGATGAGAGGTGCCCTTCTTTTTGTTGGTTTTTATGAAGTCAAAACTCCACAACAAGTTCTCTATCCATGTGCCACTTGTTGTGTGCATGTTTGCATAGTGGTTTTACAATTTTTAAAATTTCCCATATGTAAAATGCATTAAACAGTGGAAAGCAACACAACATTGATATTGTTTTGATGGTTAGGTAGTATGATTTGAATGATTGTTGGGCAAAAATGTGTTGGCTTTTGCATTTTATTTTGTTGAATTTAATGGTCATTTTACAAATTAAACAACTTTCTTTCCATGACATTGGCATGTTTTACCAATTTTCATAATCCAATGCTTATAATGTTTTGCTTTTCAAGTTGTAAATGTATGCTAACTTGGCTTGATTTTGTAAGTCACATATGTTAGAAAGGCCAATTTTAAAGGTTCAATTCCCCCATAAAATGCTTATGTTTGTTAGTGCATGTTCATTTTGTTTGTGCTTTTTATTTAAGTGTGCTAGCAATTTGCATTGTGTGTGCAAAATGCATTTCATAGTGTTTATTCACATGCCTTAAAGTTTCCAGTTTGGCACAAGTAAGTGCAAGACGCCAACAAAATAGTTTGCACATTGCCTTAAAAACTCTAAATGAAAAATAAGATTAGCCAAAATCCTCTAATTGAATTCCAAATATGAATACATTTCTTCACCTCTAAAGTTGGGGGAGGGGTCATAATTTTCACTTTCAAGTTTTAAGTGGCAACCATGTTGAGATAGAAAACTTAAAAATAAGGCTAGATAGAGCTCCCAACACATCTTAAGTTTAGTTAGTTTATCACCCCACACCTTTCAATTTCGGCCCCATTTGCTACTTTGCAAAAAGGAAAACTTTTAGATTATTAACTTGAAGATGTACATGGTCTAGGTTTGTTTAATGCATAATTTGTAGAATATTAAGAACTCTGAACTTTTCAAGTTGAAATAGTGAACTATAATAGGCCAATCAAAATGGCTTATTGCAAGAAAAATAAAGAAAAAAAGAAGAACTTGGGAGACCCCACCCTCTAACTAATAGAAGTCATAATGGGGACCCCAATAAAATATGCCCCATAAAACATTTGGCAAGGAGGTGATACTGTGGACTCTCACCCTCCTCTTTGTTATGAAACTTGAAAGTCCAAGGGAAAATTGCAGTGATGGGGTCCGTAAATGGTGAGGTATATGGGAAGCCATGGATATGAATTCCACGTGTGATGATTGAATGGGTGAACTCATTAAACTCATTATTTGGGACCTATTGTGTGCACAAGAAGAAACGTTATTTTTTTCATATTTTATCTTGTCCTATTTAATGGGGGCAACAAAGGGCTAGAACCTCAATTCTGTGCCTGCAGTTTAACTCCTGTCAGTTTATGTTAGAGTGACCAAAACAATGAAAGTTAAGTGAACGGATATTGTCCTGGTACCTAAGTTGTATTTTGTTTTGAAACCTCCACACAATGTTGTATCACAGAGTTTGTCAGTGTGATTTGAAATTTGTCAGTGCACAAATTTGAAGTTTACAGTGTATCGCCTTGTTTTTCTCAAGGTAGGTATGTCCAATATATCTCAGATCTTTGTTTATGAAAAGTGAGACACAAAGGGTTCAAAAGCCTCAAATACTATTACTTCATATGTGGCCAAAGTCAGAATGCTCAAGGCTCAATGACTTTTGGGAGCAGAGTTTTATATTGAGAGGAAAAAACATAGACCACCTGAACAATCAACCTTGAAAAGGCAGCACTCCACATATCATAGTTCACCTCGACTGGAAAAATTTTGAACTTTGGTATGCAATAGTCTAGTTAAGATTTGTTGACAACACTTTCACAATTGTAAATTTCAAGAAGTTACACATCCAGATACACTAACTACTCTCTTGTGGGTTGGAGGATGATGCAATACAAAAATGAGTTTCATTCTTTGCCCATCTTAAACTGACGCAGTTTGATGCAAAACAAATTAGATTGTCAAGACCATACAGTGACACTCCTGCCACCCTTTGATGCATATGGCATTTATCAAGCTCATGAATTTGGAGTTCAAAATGGAAAAATTCCACAATAAAAGAAGGTAGTACCATTCTCAGCAATTGAGTCTGGATGACACTGGAGGAAGCTCACCCAAATGCGAGAAGTCTCAAATTCTGTAGGCCACAAAAAGGATGTAGGGTAGGTTGGCCGGTAATGGAACACTTAAGAACTCAAAGGAGGTTAAGTCCTCACATATTGTTCCTCTGTTTCTGAAGCCCAAAGAAACTTTGTAGCGCTCCACCTAGTGTTTTGAAGGCTGGAAAAATTGATCAATTCAGTAAAGGAATGAGGGAAGATCTGGGGTGCACGGTCTAAGGGGTTCAGTGTTTGGTGATGGGTGAATTAAAACAGATTAGGATTTCAAGCTTATAATCTTTGATCATTGCATCTTTGCCTCTGGAATGCAAAGAAGTTTTGTAAAACCCTAGTTGGCACACTCATCAAGTTTTAAGTCACTCAAAACAGACTAAAAATGAGGAAGACATAAGGCTGGAACTAGAGAGGAGTCTAGAGCTATTTTTCAAATTTTTGGAAGCAAACTAACAGTCATCCTCTTCCTGTGATTTTCACTCTGCTCATTTACTTCTAATGTTCCAAGTACATTTGTAGCCCTCCAGTTTCCACACCCAATGACTTTTATCGCTCAATTTAGTTAGGGAATGAGGAAAATATTGGAAAGTGTTCGGTGATGGGCAGTTCTACCCTAGAAATCCCGGAGATATATGGTCTGGGTAACTGGCAAGAGCTGGCTGGTTGCTGGATGTAACCAGCATATTGAGGTCATGCTGCATCCAAAGTGCTGAGCAGGTTACCCATTTGAAGTCACACCTATATTACCTAGGTGGAACTGTATGTAGGCTAATGTGTGATATGATTGGGCCATAGATGTCCAATGAGGAAGAGACACAGCAGCATGACACCTCTAAAGCTGGTTATATCTTCCAACTTGCTCTCAAAACTAACGTGTCTTGTCCAAGTAGTTTCATTCATGTGAGCGCCCACAAGGAAACCATGCAAAAGGAATTTACCAAAATTAAGGAGGAACCCAATAATAGCCTGCCAGACCAAACATGGAGTCCTAGGCTGAATGAAGAAGGTTCAAAGCTGCCTGCAGTAACTAGAATCCTTTTGGGACTAAGGTATTATGGATATGATTTAGCAAGCTGGTGCAGAAAGCCTTTCAACAACCAAAAGCAGTAAGCAGTTAGCACACAGTGCACACTTCCCTTCGTAGTTTGACCCCTAGAACTTCAGTGTTCTGCAAATCTGCACAGTATTGGCTGGCTATTGCTTTTTAAAATAACCGCTGGGTGGGTTTTTTTTTGAATTTTTTGAGACCGCCGGTATCACTATCAATTTTTTTTGACTTTCAGGTAGTTTATCGAAACATTGGGGTATTAACCATTGGTTATGTGAAAACAGGTATTTGAGAATGAAACCTTGCGCATAAGAGGCGGTTATCTTAAAAATGGAGTAAATTAGTAACTGGGGTTAGTACTTTGACAGTGAAATTGATAACCGCTGGGTTGAATTTTTAATTTTTTGAGATATTGATACCCTGTGTGGTCCAAGAATAAAAAAAAATCTATCCAGTGGGTTATGACAAAACAAAACTGGCCAACAGTGGGCTGCACTGGACTTTAAAGAATGACGAGTGTATACATAATCAACCATATTAAACGAAGGCGATATGTGGCAGGTAAGAATTTAATCGGAATCCAAGGTCAAATGCAAAGTGTATTTGAATCCTAATCATATTTCATACTGCATTTAAGTGCATTTCTGTGACCTGGATCCCATATCTAACTATTTAATGCCAAGGTACTTTGTCCTGTATTAATTATGTCGCAGAATGAGAGCTTTGGTTTCAGCTCAAAATCCATATTGCTTCATTCATCACAACACCCTCTACTAAATAAACTAGTCTACGTAGCTGAAGACTCAATAATACTCAACTTTCAACACTAAATGAGTGAGCTAGTTTGTCACCCTCTGAAGTTAGTTCAAACTTCAAACCCAACATTATCAATTTGCTTGTTTAAGCAAATGTCCCTTGTGTCCAATTTTCATGATTATTTTTGTTTGATAATTTCCACCTCATACATAATTGTTGGTTTTGAAATACCTGACCTGATTTGAGCCTGTAGTATAATGTCAATGTAGATTGTCTAACTTGTGAGAAAATTGTCTAACTTTATTTCCAAGGGTAGATGCAAAACACAAGTATTAGGGAATTGTCCAACATAGGGAGTTTTGCAACATTACTAGGGATCCTCCTCACAAGGAAAGTTGAATTATGCTATCCAGAAGGGTAATGTGAACCAATCTCAAAGAGGAAGTTGATAGTTTTTCGTCAGTTGGAAAGCACCTATTGGGGGAAATAAATTTTCCTTTTGACATTGATTCTAAGAGGGATTTCTAAGAGAGATTCACTCAAAGCTTTCCACATTGCACACAGGGAGTTATATGAAAACTTGTATTTCATCAAAGCAATACCCAGCCTATTAAGACATTGTTGAGTCTCCACAAAGTCTACACCAGGTAGGTAGGGTCTTTGTCCAATTCTTAAACAATTTCACACCTTACCGGTTGGTTATGAAACTTACCCCTGACCATTGTTTATAACCAATCATGTTCTCAATAACTGATCAACACTGATTATTGACTTGATACTGCAAATAGGTGAACAACACAGTTTGAATGCATATAATTCAGATCTTAATACAAACTGAATCCTGAAAACCATTGACCAAAACTTCAGTGGTGAAGCAAGATTCAAGGGAATAATTGTTGATCATCCTTGATTAGCTTCTGCAGTAAATTTTATTCTAATCTTGGTGTGACTTAAGTAACTTATGTGCAGGTAATCTTTGCTTAAAATTGTTTCAAAGTCCACACATCTGATCTTCACGTTTACTGCAA
Source organism: Sphagnum contortum (assembly GCA_963920785.1). Taxonomy (NCBI): domain Eukaryota; kingdom Viridiplantae; phylum Streptophyta; class Sphagnopsida; order Sphagnales; family Sphagnaceae; genus Sphagnum; species Sphagnum contortum. Next base: position 12,567,777 of record OY987293.1, on the reverse strand, counting down.
TGATAAGTTATTGCCAGAAGCCAAATTGTTTCGAATTGACACAGTGTGAATTAGATGGCCCACTCCACCTCCTTGCTAATTAATTAAGCCCGGATTAGCATGTGCAAACAACCAGCTTATGGCAGGCAAACATTCGGTGGGCCACACAACACATGACCACCTTGGGTGGGTAGCGGTGGGAAGGCCACTACTAGTATAATGGCAAGTTCCAGGGATGGGCCAGAGCAGTGAAACCAGTGGGCATTTGGGAACATGGAGGAGGTGGGTGTGACCACTGTTGCACTACTCGTCGTGGTGGACGACTATGTTAGTGACTGCTTTTCCTGGAATTCTGTTCCCTCACCCCGCACACAACCCCACCCGTCTCCTGGCAAGAGCTGCTGCAGCAGGTTGTTGCCAGAAGGAATAGGACAAAACCACCAACATGGCTACAGTCAGTAGCTGTTGCCCTTGCGTTGGGCAGCTTGGTTAGGGGGAGGAGAGGGGGGGGGGGAGGTTGTGGTATATATATTGGCAGGTCATGGACTATCATGGCCTGATGATAGAAAAAACAAACTGACCAAATTGAAAGATTTCGAGTTATGTGCAGAGACACACACAACTGATCTGTGCAGGAGTTCCCAAAAAAAGATAAATTTAGCGATCTTTGTTGCCATCAGATCCAGACCAAGATCCCATCTGCTGTGGCTGTTGGCTGCTAAATCTATGGATTGTAATTCTTTTCCCAACTTCTCCCAATATTGAATTCCCCCCAAGACACACATGCTCATAGTTGAACAAGTTGAGAAAGCTGATATGAATGAACCTGGCTTTTCACATCCGTATGGGATGGTCAGTTTCAGGAGGCAAGTGTCAAAATTAATAAATTTTAGGTTACAAGTCATTTAGGCACTTAAAAATACAGTTTTAAGATTTGGCACATGGGGTTATCAAATATTTTGATTTGATTTTTTATATGTCTCTTGAGATTCAAAAATAAAGATATAATTCTGAATTCAACCAAAATTTTGTCTCCCCTACTTTTTAGGTACAAAGATTCCTTTCTTCTCTTATGGAATGTGAGCTATAGCTAACATGAGGCAACATGACCCAATTTTCATATTTTTATTGCTCCAATTTGAAAATATTCATCTATATGGATTATACATTTTTTTTACAATTCATGAAAATTCCCATGAAATTTCTTAGAATTCTCCTCATTCGATTTTTGTTTAATTTCTACCAAATTTGACAAGAAGATAAGATATATATTCTAGGCTATCAAATCCTCATTCAAATGCTTTCCTTTTTATTACTGGAGAAATTTTTCCAAAAGTGAAAATATAAATAGAAATATGAAGTGACTTTCAAAAAAAATTGGCAACTTTATTTCACTAAGTAGCCAAAAATGTAGAACAATGATTGAATGATATGTACTCGATATCTGGTTTATAGCCAGATTTGGCTAAATCTTTATGGATGACACTTTTGTTATATCTTCATCTGGCTGCATCACAAAATTCCAATTTAAAATTCAACTAGAGCAGTTCTTTTTGGGCAAAATTTCTTATTTTTCGACCTGAAAAGTATGATTTCAACATGCAAAAAGGATTTATGTAACAAAGAAAGGCTCAAATGCACCAGATTTTGATTGATTGATTTATTTATTGGCCAGATTTGTATGACAGGTTCCAGCAGGTAGCCTAGATATAAAAGGATATTTCTTTTTAAAAGTTTCATATCTGGTCTTTGGCCAAATTTGGCTAAATCATCTTGTCACATGATCACCAATTTGCCTACATCACAAAATTGAAAAAAAATCATCTTTTGCTCAAAGCTTGTGAAATCTGTGGCAGCAAACGTGTTTAGCAGCCCATCATCTAGATAATGGCAGTTAACTGAAATCTACACAGCTTTGAAACTAAACTCACTCTCACAAGCTATTGGTTATCTAGAAATTCTTACTTACATGAGCTGGTCCTTCAACAGACTACATGAATCCCATGACTCAGATTCGATTCTATCTCTCTCTTGGATCTCCTCCCAACATCCAGCCTGTTATTAAGTTCCTTTGCACTTAACTTTAGATTGCAGTAAGCATGGTGACTGATAAGCAATGATTTACTTATTGGCAAGTTTTCACCGAATTCTGAAAAATGTGATTTCACAAATATACAAAGGATATTTTATGAAAAAGGCCTGAATTTTACTAGATTTTATAAAAGAATTCAAATTGTTAGAATTTTATGATAAGTTCGAATAGGTAGCCAGGAATGTAGAAGGATTCTTCATAAAAAAAGCTTTCATATCTGGCGTATACCCAGCCATATTTATTATTATTTTTCTCCAGGATGATGATCACTTTCGGTACATCACAAAATTGGCGAAAAAAACACTGCAGAAGGGATTTTTTTGAGCGAAATTCTAATGTCTTTTAGAGTTTTTTAGTCACCAAATTTGGAAATTAAAAAAAACTCGAGTTATATATCCTAAGTTCTAGAAAGTAACCAAAAATGTGGAAGGATGCTAGATTTTTTTTACTTTCATATTTTCTAATCGCCAAATCTGGCTAAATCATTTATAGATGATCCACTTCAGCTACATAACACAATTGAAAAAAACAAACCCTGCTTATAAGTAAGGTAACTGGTAAACTAATAAGTCATGAGGTTGACTATTTTAGTGCTGTAACTTGTTGGGAGTTGAATTAGGTGTTTCCTGCAGACCGCAGCAAGCATTGAATTCATTACCAAAATACTGTAATTCACTGACACAAGGATTCCATTAACTTACAGTTTGTCTTACTCTTCAAATATCCAACAATGGCTCGTACCCAGGTAATTCAGTTGCAACGGAGTCTGCTGCAACCGCCCGTCCTGCTGCTGCCACCTTGCACACAATCTAGCAAGTGGTCGTTCCGTTACGACGTTAGCAAGCTACAAAGTGGTGGTCCTCAACTAGGTCCGGAATGAACCAGCACCCACCAGTTGCAGCATGAAGGATGGAGGGTAAGTGATCAGGAAACAGTTCTCCGTTGGGTTCCAGAGCTAGCCGTGGTGATCGGTTCAGTTTCAGTTTCTTAATAGCTATCTATTGATGTTATTAGGTACGTAGGAAATCCAGCCCATAGAATACGTGGCTACTAGGTAATGAGACTACTAGGTGAACAGATGGTTTAAACTTTAGCAAGCCTCCTTTTAATTGGCAAACTTTTGTTCAAAAGAGAGAAAGGAAATCAAAGAATTGAAAATGAGGTGATTTTGGAAGTTTGTAATTGCCAAAAGTGAGTGCAAAACAGTAAAAGTCACCAGATATTTATATTTGGTTTCAGTGTCTATTAAAAAAAATTAAAAAAGAAGATGATTTTTAAAAATTGTAATTCATATTTGTTTAATACAACCATATTTGGCTAAATCTTTCTAACGATGAATAGCACTTTGACTACAAATAAAAATTCTTAAAAAGCAACAATGCTACTTACCTAGTAGTCACCTATTTTGTACTTATATATACTTCTTATAGTTATCAAAGGAAAGCAAATTATTGACTCAATTCAGGGATGAAAGCACATTAAGGTGTAAGTGTTTTTGTTGTACATAAGAATCCATATTTTGCAAGATTTTGTATTTTATAATTGACCATGGAGATACATAGAGTAATTAAGATAAGAAAATATTTCTAAAACAACCTTTACATGATATAATCACATGACATGAAATTCATAAACAAATTTGAAGTTGTCAAAATAGATTGAGTTTTTAAAGATGTAGCAAATCACTTGTAACAATCTATAAAAAATGACTATGAACTCAATTTGTCATCATAGGGTGCCCATTTTAATAAATATTTTGACATGAAATATGGTGTGATGACATTAATATTGTAATGAACAATTTAAAAAGATTTCGATGATCAAAATGTTTGGATATTTATTGAAATTTGATTGTCATTCATTTAATAAAATTAATAATTTAAATGTCCATTTTTCAAATGCAAGATCTTCATGAGTTGAACTGGGGCAAGCAAAGTACTAAACATGAATATCTATGGACACCTTACCACATGGCTTGCATGCTTAAAGGCATTCTCCTTACTTAAACTTAATTTACATAAAATTTGTATTAAATTATGAACTGAGCCAAGCTGCCAGTAATAGTAGCACCTCAATATGCTTTCACACTGAGGTTCATCCACAACTGAGTCATAAGGGGCATCCAGTGGATGATGTGCGGGTGGGTGCTGGTTCCCCTCTGGCGTTTCCGAAACGGGACGGGGTCTTGAATTTTATTTTATTTTTTCAAGTCTTTTGGTCGCAAACCGACCAAGGAATAGAGGTGGATACATAGACCCGGAATGTTGTTCCCCGTTGTAAAATCTAATATAGTTACCACCGAGGTGGTGGTGGTGGACCTCCTCCTCTTCAGTGCTCACTGCCGCTGCTGTCCGTCCGGGAGTCCTAGATCCTGTTTTGGCAGTGTGATTTATTCCCCTTCGGACGGACGGACTACCCCTGCTTGACTGTCTGCCTGCCGGCCCCGTCGGAAAACTAGTCCTGAATTCTTGAGATTAAGCCTGGCATATAAATAAAAGATTGAAGAGCGGCGGCGCTGAGTGTTTACAAAGAGAGGACTTGATCAGAAGGTTCAAACCATCGAAGTTGTTTGTTTGTGTGTCGTGTCGAGACTCAACTACAGGCAGTTGGTGGTCTTGACTCTTTGATTGTTCTTTGGTCCCAGTCCCAGCTTGATCTCTAGTTTATTGTTAACTGCAGCTGTGCAGCTGTGCGCCTTAGGTGAAGAAAGGCGGCTAGGTTAGGCTTTTTCAGAATCGACGTAGCCCACTACTCCTCATTTTCTGGGAAAAGCAGAGAAGAGAGAGAGCGCGCGAGCTAGTTCAAAGACATGGGACGGACTCAGAGATATAGAGGAGTGCGACAGAGACACTGGGGCTCTTGGGTATCGGAGATACGTCACCCTCTCTTGTACATTCCTGGACTCTCCTGATCTCTTTCCTAGTTTAGCGAGAACTCTCCACAATTCTCTTCTTTTCTCTCCTTATAAGTCCTGCAGGCGTCTTGCAGCCACACATTTTATCAATTGATAGGTACCAGCTGCTGCGCATCATGCTAACTAGTTTTTTTCGAGTTGCATATATTCTGGGCTCAGATTGTAAGCTGTTGCTGAATCTGATGAATGAGATCTGTCTCGATTCCCCCGGGGTAGAATTGTCAAAACTGTTCTAATTGATCCACAACATGAGCAAGGCCCTAACAATCTAAAGCTTGTTATTGCTGGGTTTTGGTGATGTGACAAGCCTATGGTTGAAGCTCGCTCGACTTCATCCTGCATATCTATATATATGCCGTAGTTGGTGATGTGCTTTGAACGGCATGCATGCACAGCTTTGATAGTTGGTGTCATCAATGGCACTGTGTTCTAGCTGTAGATCAGATCTTTTCCTCAAATCTGCTGAAATGTGTAGTAGTACTTTTCTTGCAAGAAGAAATTTTCAGTTGTTATAACATTTGTTTCCGGGGTTTGGTTTTTGCAGGAAGACTAGAGTCTGGCTAGGGACTTTCGAAACGGCTGAGGATGCAGCGCACGCCTACGACGAAGCTGCCCGACTCATGTGTGGTATTCGAGCACGCACCAATTTCCCATTGGACCCAAATGCTCCTCATAATCCCAAAACCCAGATACTATCAGCAACTCTGACCGCAAAACTCCAGCGCTGGTATTTAGCCTCTCAGGATCACAACTTGGTGCAGCAGCAGCAGGTGAAGAAGAAGGACAACGCGAGAAATATGGAGCAGTCGCTCACGTGTTTGTGCCTGGACACGGAGCAATCTAATCTTGGGATATGGCAGAAGAAGACAGGCAGGCAAGCTGAGGCGAACTGGCTGAGAAAAGTCGAGTTCGGAAGCTCCAACAGCAGCTCCCCGCTCATAAAGCCTGAACCCTCGACAGACAGTTGTATGAGTGAGGAAGACAAGTTCGCTTCCGAGATGATTGAGGAGCTTCTAGGTCACAACTCTGGTCACCTGGAGCTTATGTCTCCTTCGATGTCCGATTCCAGCTGCAGCAGCACGTCCTGTCTCACAGCTTTCTCATGAGGTACACGTCTTATCCTCACCTCTCTGCATGCCCGCGACTATCTAGCTAGATGAGCAGATTTCATGCGTTTCACATTTCATGCGTTTCTATCAAAAAGTGCTACAGTTAGCAATCCCGGGGGAGCGAAGGAAGGAATTAGCAGGCGCAGCTGAAACGGTTGTACTCAACCTCCTGGAGATTGAGTCTCAAATCATGTTTGTTCTCTTCCAACAGGTTTTCCTTGTTGTCACTCGGGTGAATGCGATTGCAAACTAGAGGCTGGAGAGGAATGGCGCAGACGCAGGACGACTACAGTAGTAGTCCTCGGTCGATCCTCCAGGGGAAAAAAAAAGTACAATTTGTAGATCATGTCACAGCTAGCTCGTTTCCATTTGAATCCGTTTGAGCTAGTCTTCTTCTCGAGCGCTGATCATGATCGGTGCTGCAGTGACTACGCTTCCAAAGTTTACGAATCTGATGCCAGACAAGAGAAATATCGTTGACTAGATCATCAGCAACTAGATCGTAATTGTAGAGTACACTCCCGGTCGCCCAGGAATTCCCATGAGTTCATGTACTACTATGCAGATAGGTTCAACCCAGTTAGCATCCATGAGGAGCTTCTAGAGCAACCTTATTTCCGCAGCCAAATTTGTTTGTATCAACCTTCACGTTGAATCAGTGTGCAATTTACTACAGCATCTCCTGGTAATTCCGATCATCATTAGCGTGTGATTAAGTAGCTAGCATTAGCTCCAGAGCCCTCCTGCAGCAAAAATCTTCACAGATTCATGCATGCAAGAAGAGACTCGGACACGAGTTGATTATTACAACAGTGTGCACTGCATGTACATAGCATGTACAACACTCGCGTCCATTAGCTAGCTAGCTAGCTGCTTCATCAAAGTGGCGCACAGTTGTAACTTCCAAGACATTAATGAAAAGTCGAAGCTTCATGTCCTCGACTCTTATACATGGTCTAGACTCTCTCTCTCTATTTATAACTGTATCAGGATTATCCATGGTCTGCTCGGATTATTTCTGGTCCCACTCTTTCTTCCAGCTTAAACGAATTGTGCTACATCAGAAGAATATGTATGCTTTGGAACCAGCAGCTTGTATACTCTCTCATCCGCAACTCTCGCAGCTGCATGCTGCAGGTATATATTATAAATCACATTTGCGCTGCTGCACGAGCTGCAAGGTGATGACCAGATCACCTTGACCAGATTCTTTTGTCGATCCGTACACACAAAAAACAAGCGGTTTGTCGCATAATGGTTCTGTCCTTTTAAAATGGCATCATAAGGATGATAAATGTTCAACATACTAACTTGGAAACACATGGTGGTGATTAGCATGGTGAAGGCGAAGTGGATATTCACTTAGTTATGTGGGAAATGTTTCTGTAGCGAGCTCCAAATTACTCTAGAATGTAGGGATACCGAACTTTGGCCCGTGTCTGCGTGCATCACAATGTCTCTTCTCTGAAGGGCAGGGCAGAGCCAAGAAAACCATTGAACATCACATTTGGGTTTTAGCGTCCAGATGTTAAAACTGGCCATGTCAATTCACTAAAAACCTTCGTCGTTCCACAATCGAGGCGCACTAAACTATTGAACATCACATTTTGAATAAGTGTTTCGACATCATAATTAGACATCATATTAACGCACAAGAAATTCTACCAAGTGGGCGCCAGAAACAGCACGTGAGAGGAAAAGTGCACCTGCCTACTACCGAGGTTTTAGCCGTCTTTCACGGATAACCAGAATATCTACTGTAAGAGCAGAAGGCATAAATTCAGCTAATGATCAGAAAGTTGTACAGTAGTAGTGCAGTGTATTCTGTCTGCATGTGCTAGTGATCGGCTCTGTATTCTATCTTTTGTGTCTGTGATCAGACTCCCCTGTCATGTGGCCTGTGCAGTGTGCGCGTGTGTAATCACAGTGTCTTTGTAAGTACCGTGTGTGATCAGATGATCCTGAACAAGATTAATCCATCCTTATATTGTGATCAGGAACAAAATATCTGCAAAATATTTGTCTTTACGTCGACTCTCATCTGTGTGTGTGCAAGACACGCGACGTTCTTCATTTTCTTAGTTCAATTACTTCTGAGTTCATTTTGACTTTTATGAACGCAGGGATTATTGTTTACACTAATTAGAGTTAATGAAGTCAGCTTGTGCAGAAAGTTCTTTAATTTTTCATTATATACATTTTTCATCTTGACTTTGTCTTGTAATTATTAACTTCACCGGATTCAATTAGTCAGATGCCCTAGAGTACAGTTCTCAGTACCTTTCTTATCAACTAGTGTTATATGTGGGTACCTCAGACCCCACAGCACATGATCAACTACTTTCATCTTAAGTACAAGTGCATCAACTTCTTCGATTGCTAGACAGTCTTATTATTATTACTACTTAATACAGCTTTATTAGTTCATTTTGACTTTGCAAAGTGCCTGTTAAATATTACAGATAAAGAATTGTCGAAGAAGTCATTAGCTTGAAAGTTGTGATATTTATTTTTTGCAAAGCTCTAATTATTGAAACTACTTAAATTTTTTTAAATTTTCGACTTAGTCTTAGTGATTGTTGTGACTAGATTCTGCAAGTAGTTATTGATCAGCTTCCCTCCGCGGCCTATCTCTTCAACCAGTAACTGTAGGGACACCCATAACACACTGTCTTTTATTTCAATTTTATTATGTTGCAGGAGTTGCAGTCATCCACAAGACAATTTACCAAAATCTGGCTAAAAACAAAACATGAAAGTAAAAAACATTTAAGCACCCAGCTATATTGTTGGCTACCTATCGAAAACCAATAAAATTTGGTGTCGTTTTAATAAAAACTTTCCATATTTGGCGACTAGAAATGTCAAAAAACACCTTTTCTTACACCATTTTTTGGCCATTTTGAGAAACAAACTGGCCAGCTGGTGAAAATTTACATGTTAAAAACCCAATTTTGAAACATGTGAAGAACTTCAACTTCATGGGCTAGACTGAATAACTACTTAGTTCATAATTTTGACAGTGTGACGTGATCTATAAAACTAGAAGAGAAACGTCAGCTTGAAACTTTGAAAGTGGTGAACTTTATTTTCTGGTAAGTTTTATTTAAAAACTTCTCAATTCCATTTCAAATCTGTCTAGTCTGTTGTTACAACTAGATTATTCAAGAAATCCGCTCCCTAAAGCACTTATATTATCACAGGAACTGTAGGATGAAGCAGCACCTGCAAGGGTACCTTAAGTTCTTGAGTGAGGCCTCTGATAGGTAGTAATTAACCTGGGGAATGCTAAATTTGGACTCCAATACCCTGGTTTGCATAAGGATGGGATACCTATAATGTTTAGAAGTAACCCAAAAGCATTTGGGGCTTTTACCATGGTACACCATGTAGGTGCTGATTGACCCAAGGCTACAGAATACAGTTAGACTTCACTCTTCACTGATAACTAGTAGTTTGATCAGTTGTTTACCTGCATATGTGGCTTACAAATCAAAGCCTAAGTGAATACATTTTAGCCCAGTCTTTATTTTAGGGCTGCTCTCTCCTTTATGAGATGGTCACTTTCTGAACAGTAGATGTAATGGGATTTGCACCAGTGTTGCCCAGTTACCCCACCTTGCGGTCAGATTTGAAGAAATTTAATTAAAATATCAAGATGTTGAAATTTGTCATAAATTTCAAGAGAAAAATGTGGAAAGAGTAAAATTGCTTAATTAGATGAAAATTTCAAATTGGCAAATGTGAAACACCATAACTGTTTTATCCATATGTATTGAAGTGAGAACACATGAATCTTGTAATACCATGAAATTTCAGAAAATAATTATATAAAGTTAACTTCACAAAAATATATATAATATGAAACTCAATAAAGTACACTCTTGAAATAACACAAAACTTGAAGCCACAACACATTTGACCACTAATGGTGCAATCTCATTTTTAAAAAGTTTTTCAAATTCCTAGTCTTGTACATCCTCTTTTAACACATGTCACAATCATCAATTAAACAAACAAGTTTGTTTTTGGAGTTATCCCTTATACAAGTTGTCAAAATATTAAGATTTAGGACATGTGTTGAAAGCTAGAAAAGCTTAATTTAAGATGCTGAAAACCCCTTGCTCTAAAATTAATTCAATTTGAAACTTGGCTACTGAATTTGACCACATGGTACTCAGGGTATTGAGAAAAGACCTGCTCACCAATCTGGTTATTCAATAAGATACCAGCCAGTTATTGATTTTTTTAAAAAGTGTTCAATAACCTGATTGCTTGATATGGAATTTTAAAATTTTAATAACCTACCTAGATCACTCAATTATCAGGTACTAGGTAGGCTATCAATTCTAAAACACTAAACATGTTTATGATAGAAAAGAAAACACATTTAATTTTATTAAAGAAAAACCCTGCGACCAATTGATGTAGAACTAGTAGTTCTCAACTAGGTATTTAAGAACTGACCGTTATGCATAACTGGTGCCTATTACCAAAAATACTGAATAAATTTATAACTAGAAACTATCTGGTTTTCAAAAAACGATATTGATAACTGGCAGTTATTAAAAAAGCAATAACTAGCCAACACTGATTCACACCAGTGCTGAATCTGTCCCCAAGACTGGTTCATACCCATATATGGCAGTGAACTTTGCAGCATCTGTCAGGACATGTCTACTAACTGTTTGTGAAATGAACAAAAATAAATCTCTACACAATATTTCTCATTCCATGTGAAAACCAAGGTGTCCAAACATTTTATAGAAGGAGGAGTCAAAGGATTTAATGGATTCAATGAAAGTGGAAGATGGAGGTGTGCATCATAAAAGATACAATGGGCATTACACGAAACAATAAATTAGAATTCCAAAGGTTACATGAACATCACCCATTTTAGGAAGAAGGTCCACATGTCGAGCATCCTCTTATAGGGCATCTTTGACGAAGGATGATGCAAAAGTTAAGGTGCCCAATGGAACCCCCAAGATTTTAATTCTTTCGGACAAGGTTGTAAACTAAGATGAGGTGTTAAAGTATGGTAGTAGACTAGGAGGTGACCATGCAACACATTTTTTAGGTTGGATGGAAAGACCTATTGCATGAAGTTTGGTCTGGAAATACTCATAGGTAGATGATATAATTGAAAGGGGACCTATGATGTGAATGTCATATATAGCGGATGGAGATAGACAAAAAGGGAAATAACTAGCTATAAAACGTAAAACCTTAAAATGGGTGAAAGGAAAATAGTGCCCCCCTTGAAAGATCACCTTAACAAATCCCCATGGCAGATGGGATGATTGTGACATCACTTTCACAATTACAATGACTGTAAAACAAAGGAGATTTGAATGCATAAAATGCACGAAAAAAAGGGATGAGTTATATAATGTCCCCACTTGCTACACAAAGTTCTTGAAATATGAAGGCGTTTGTCATGTCTAGTTGAAAAACAACCCAATTGAAGTAAAGGTTTAGGGTGCATTTGATGCCATGCATTACTACTTCATAACCACCTTTAGTTATAATTCCAAATTGGTGTGGAAAAAAATGTGTTGCAAAAACTTCACGAAATTAAAAACATAAAGCACAACTTATGAGTCAATACAATGCTTCCCCCACTGCAATGGGATAAACTCCATCTGAAATTTTGGTCATGGCTATTTCCAAGGACACGTGCAATTTGGGGTGGAATGTGGCCCTATGCAATATGAAAACAAAGTTGGAACAATTAAATGAATCCATTCGCTAAATCTTCAGGGTGAAAATAACCTTGAAAGTGTTCAAAAACCATCCCAAAAGGACCACTTGCTAATAAATGTGACATGCGTTAAAATGTTAATTTGAAAGAATAAAAAAAAAACATAAGGTCCTGGTTTAACTTGTAGTTTTTGAGGAAAAGTGAGAAATGACCATCTAATTTGGGGTGTAATGTAATAACAATTGGGGTGGTGTCGAAATACATGGGTGTGAGAAAAAATGGTGCCAAAGCGTGAGTTGCCCGTGAATATTCCCTTGCACAACCAAGGGCTAAATTATGGAACAAAGGTTTGTGAGTTAGAAGATCACGTTGGGGGAAAAGGATGGAGCTCGAACTAACTGAATTGACAAAACTTGGGCTTGCAGAAAAAAAAAATTCTACAAATTTTTCCAATTATCTATTACACAACATTTGAGTCAAATCCATGTTTCATTATGCCCTGTCACTTTGCCACAAGGAAGCAAAATGAAACCCCATTGGGGTAGCAAGAAGAACAAGTGTTAAATTGTCACATTATACAGGTCCTATATTAGTTTATCCAATGGAAAACGAAATGCATGTTATACATCATGCCATAGAACGGTGGGGAAGTGGTTATACAAATAAGGACAACAAAAGCCTAAGTGAAAAGACCCGAGGACATTTAATGTTGAAACCCAAGTCCAAGTTGATGTAAATGGAATGGGAGTAAAGGAAGGTATTGGACTCAAATGATAACAAAGGTTTGGATTGGATGAGTTAAATGTCTGATAGGAATGTTGATGATGAACTAACTTTCAACTAAAAAATTGGTGCCCATTGGTATGACACAAGACTTTAGGTGGAGGTTGGGGGCATGTTGAAGAAATGGGGGTAGGTTGAGGGTATGATAATGGCCAACTATAAGGACCAATAGAATGGGAGGGGGAAAATGTCATAATTGTGCATGACCGAAGGGTTTTGAAAAAATGTAAAGTTGGGACCCCTCATTCACATGAAGGGTTGGGGGTTGGTAGGGGGTATTAATAGGTGGTGTATGATTTGTTAGAATCAAAGGGGTAACTAGTGGGTGGTTTGTGGTTTGCATGGGGGATGAGATGGAAGATAGGTGGGTGGTGCCACATGATGAGGTGAGTGGGTGATGGGAACTACAAGGTTCAATGAAACGAAATGAATTGGGGGACATGGGACGTTTGGTGCCCATGTGGTAGGAGGTTTATTATGAACACAATACTAAAAATCGCTTACCATTACAAGGTTGTCTTTAATTTACAAAAATAGTTACAAAATATTAAATGAAATTTTAAAAAAGGTAAGAAATTTTCCAAGAAGTCCTTTGCTAAAGGATTATGCCAAGGCCAAACCCTAACTTTGTTATGGGCCTATGTGTTGCAATCATTAAACTATTGGATTCAACAAAACCTAACAATTTAATACCCAAATACTAAATTGGGACCTATTTGCACAATTGTAGATAAGATAAGTCCCATGTTTTTAAATTTTTTTATTTCAACACAATAATTTTAAACCTATAGAACCAACCACATAAGACTAGATAAATCAAATGAAAAATAATAATAAATTGTCACACACAAGCAAATCCTATTTCAAAAGATAGTTGAATGTTAATTGTGACAAAACCTTTGACATTATCATCCTTACTCTACTAGGTTTGACACAACCAATATTTTAAAAAATTATTGTGTAAAAATTAAAGGCCTAGAAACTTCTAATCTTTTATTCTTTGGACTACCCAACTATTGGAACACCCAACTTCAATAACAGAAAAACACCTTAGATTTAATCTTTTGCTTAAAAAAAACATCTTAAAAAACATATTATTATAGAATGACTAGCCATTAAATATTGACACATTCATACTTACAACACATTTATATGTATTTATATTTTTCTTCTTTTTTTGCTATTTCTCTAGGATTGTGACAAGAACCAATAAAAACCAAGATTGTGGCAAAGTCTCTCTCTCTCTGATAGAAACTTTCTATTGTGCTTAGTTTGAATATAATGACTAGATTCTTTGAAATATAAAACTTTCTAAGCTTGATGAAAGTATATAAAAAAAAAACCCCAACACAAAACTAAAACTAGATGAAAGAAAAGCAAAGAAAAACATAAAACCTATCTTCCTTTAGCCTAATTACCTTTTGTTGTCTTATTGTTTATTGATGTTGGTGTTGTTATCACTATCCTCCTCCTTTGTTCCAAAAAGTGGTTGCTTTTGTATGCCACACTGTGCTAAGAAAATCTAGAAAGTTTATGGGACCTAAACCTCCATTGCCATTGGTTCTTCTTCTCCTTTCTAGTTTTTCTTTCTAGGGAAGGGGGTGGATGTGGGTTTCAGCGTGATTGAGTTTGTTGGGTGCCTTGCAAACAAACCCAAATTAGCTAAGAAAAAACCCTAGATGAAAACCCCAGCTCCTTGCAAGACAATTCAAGCTTATACTATATGATTTTGAAATGCATTTTCATCATCCCAAACCTCTGAAAACCACATGCATACAAAGTAATCCTATTAAAGAAGGTTACAAAACTCATACTTATCATGGTCCAATAGCCAGATGGCAAAGAAAATGCTCTTATTATAGTTGGGCCGGCCATCCTCTTCTCTCTTCTAAACTAAGATTTGTATAAAAAAGTGCTCAACAAGATATTTAGGAGATGAAGTACAACAGAGAGTAAACGAGAATAAAAGAGCAAACATCAAAAGATTGAAAAAAAAACCCTAGGATGCTTTGAATTCTTTCTTCTATGGGTGGCAAGGAGACTAAGCCCACTTATCCCCTTTTCAAACTGCTTATTTTGGAACCCTTTGTGCCATTGTCAGTTAATCCAAAAGTCCAAGCCCGTAGCAGCGTCCATATCCAATTCAGCTCAAGGGTTTCAACTAGCATGCCCAAATTAACACATTCCATGTTAGTCGACAAGTTATAGCAAGTGGACAAATAGCTGCTTCCAAATGCTTTCCTAGAAGTCCTGGGTGCAGACTCCAGAGTGGCCTGATCCAGAACTGAAGCTACTTACAAGCACGTAAGAGACTATGATAAATGATTCAATTAATCTTGATGTCCAAAACATATGTTCAAAGTGGAGGGTTGACATTTCAGGCGTTTTGACTCATGGGAATGCATAACTCTTGTGATTAACTGCAAAAGAGTATGCACCCTGATGAATCTGCTACCTTAACAAGCATAATTGGTAACCTCTCCAACTTCCTATACACAGTTTTGGGATGCGTGAAGGAAATTGGTGCAGTTCATCAAGACGAGAGAGAGGGAGGGAGGTTCAACTTGACCAATGTAGAGGAACCACAGCTGAATCACCAGGGTTTCACCTTGTTAATTTATCTGACAAATCCTCGTATTCCTCTTTCCCCTAGTACCTACTTCATAACCACCTATGTAAGTGGGTAAATATCAGAGGTAAATAGGTAAGAAACATATTTTTTATCTATACAGGTATATAAGTAGATAAGGCAGTTGGTGGCAACCAGGTAAATAAGTGGATGTGAATTGTTAACACATAGCTATCTACCATGACTAGTCGGTACCCGTGACCTTCGGCCACTGTGAAGTCCCCTGGTTTCTTTAAACTTGGTTCATGTTTTAGTTTTTTTTAGAAATTTTTAACTTTTTAATTTATTTATTTTTATGTGTTTTTTTTTAATTATTTTTAAAATAAAGTGTTTCTTTTTCACTTATATATATATTTTTATTTGGATGCAAGTTTGAAGTTTGGAGAAAGAAGACACACCTCATTCTTTTTCAAGTAGGGTTTTTCTTCAATATTTATAAGTTTTATTTTTTCTTATTTTTTACTCTTTATTTGGTTTCTTCATTTTGGGAAATTTTTTTCCCTTTCCTTGTTTCATTTGTTTCCATTCCTTTTTTATAGTTTTTGCGTTTATACTTTTTTTTTGGTTTATGTTTGTTTCATGTTTTTATTTTTTCTATTCTTATTTTGTCTATCTTCATTTTTTTCTATTTTTATGTATTTATTTATTTTATTTTATTTTTTCTATTTTCTTTTTCAAAAAGATTCTAGTTTTTTTAATATGTTCTATAATGAAAATAATTTTTTTTAAAAATTGTATTTTTGTTTGATTAGATGTAGGTCCCCCGGTTTTCCCCAAGGATTTCTTTAATAGAAATGGCACTTCACCTAGCCCCTCGCAGTGGCTGCCCTGGCCGCCCTGCCCTACCCCTGCCCTGCCCCTGCCCTGCCCTGCCCTGTTTGTCACCACAGGCAAACAAACAGACACCACCATGTTTGCTTTAATACGAGTAGGTAACCCATGGCTATGCCACTCCAGCCACCCCGAACGCCATAAAAGGTCGTGGCACCTCGCCCGGCCCCCCACAGTGGCTGCCTTGGTTGCAATTCATGAATGTCTGTGATCTCATGGTGATCTCATGGTGAAGTCTCACTTTTGAGATCCCTTTTTCCAGGTCTTGATAATATGGGTCACAACCGTTGCATAACCGTATTAGGGTTTGGAGCTTTCACTTTTAGGTTTCAAGGTTAGGTCGCACTTTTGAGATCCCGTTTTCCAGGTCTTGAAAATATTGGGCAGAACCGCAACAAAACCTTGCTTGGGTTTCAAGGCTCGTCATGGAGTTCTGAAAATGAAGGTCTCACTTTTGAGATCCTGCTTTCCAGGTCTTAAAAATATTGGACAGAACCGTAACAAAACCTTGCTTGGGTTTCAAGGTTCGTCATGAAGGTCTGAAGGTGAGGTCTCACTTTTGAGATCCCGCTTTCCAAGTCTTGAAAATAGAAGACAGAACCGCAACAAAACCTTGCTAGGTTTTCAAGGTTAGTTATCGAGGTCTGAAGGTGAGGTCTTGATTTTGAGATCTCGTTTTCCAGGTCCTGAGATTATTGGACAAACTGACCCATAACTAACGATACCTCCTGTCTCCATGTCCCTAAACAGACAGACCCCTCATTTCTTGAGACCTGAATTTTTGTCCACACAGACAAACAAACACCATGTTGCTTTTATATATTAGACTACTGTGAACTCGGTGCATAATGCACCCCGTCGATCCCCCCCACCCGGTCCTTCGCATTTCCCACTCCGATTCTAAACGATGACGAACTCTTTTGGAAATAGAAATTTTATGTAGCCAATGGAAGGCCCAAGTGTGCATTGAAGGTGCCTTGCTTTTATTCCTTTTAAATTTTGGGAGGGGGGGGGGGGGGGGGGAGGATTTTTTTTCATTTTTCTTTGGTTCCCAATGTGTTCCCCAACATAATATTACAATGTGTTATTTCTCACTTCCACCTATTAAGACCCCTAGAACCCCACCCCCACCCCCTCATTCTTTTTCAAGTAGGGTTTTTCTTCAATATTTATAAGTTTTATTTTTTCTTATTTTTTACTCTTTATTTGGTTTTTTCATTTTTGGAATTTTTTTTTCTTTTAAAATTATTTTACTGTATTTCCCTTTCCTTGTTTCATTTGTTTCCATTCCTTTTTTATAGTTTTATAGTTTTTACTTTTTTTTTGGTTTATGTTTGTTTCATGTTTTTATTTTTTCTATTTTTATTTTTTTTATCTTCATTTTTTCTATTTTATGTATTTATTTATTTAGTTTTTATTTTCTTTTTCAAAAAGATTCTAGTTTTATAATGAAAATAATTTTTTTTTAAAATTGTATTTTTTTTTATTAGATGCAGGTCCCCTGGTTTTCCCCAAGGATTTCTTTAATAGAAATGGCACCTTGCCCGGCCCCCCGCAGCAGCTGCCGTAGCCGCCCTGCCCTGCCCCTATTATTACCTCACCTATCCTATTTTGCCATTTACTACAAACCAGCTCCACAGGGAACGGGCAGTGACTTGAAGAATCTTCCAGGCACTGCCCAATTTTTGTCCACACAGACAAACAGACACCACGTTTGCTTTTATGTATAACGGGTATGTAATACCCCCCCCCCCCACCGCCCTTTTCTCCACATTGGTTAATACTAAGGTTTTTTTTTTTTTTGGGCAAATTTCTTGGCGAGGATCCCGAGCATTAATTAGCATTAAATGATGACGATCCTACTCAAGCTATAGCATTATATATATATATATATGCCGAATTTAGTAAAACAATGCAGGGGTGCCTCACAGTGACCAAAGGTCGTGAGTACCCACTAGTATAAGATATAAGATAGGTGCGGGATGCGATGCAACAGAAAAGCTTTTGACATCCACTCAATGTTGTGCATTTCTTCCTCTTTAAGATATCTTCTGGTCCTGGTTGTGACACTTCAAATTTATTTGGAGGTTCTTTAGGTGGGGATTTGAGTCTAGTTTTTAAAAAATTAAAACCCTTTGGTTCCAATTTTAACACATTTTTTCAAATTCAAAAACTTTCATGTTGGGTTCAAAATTTGATTTTAGTCTCATGTACACACTACACACTCCTGAATATTAATTTTTTTATGAAATGCAAAGCTTTACAACAAATTAAAACTTGTATTTATACAAGAATAGAGTTCAACAACTAATGAGAATTAATATTTAACTATAAAGTTCAGCCTATTTATCATCCTTTTTAAAAAAATCAACTGTCCTACTTCAAAAACTTGACCCTATATTCAAAAATGATTTTTCATAATTCCAATTTTGGTTTTGGATCTAAGAAAAGACAAATTGCATGGTCTAGCTCTTGTGTTGGTTCTAAGGAAAGGTGTCAACTTGGATCCAGGTCAGGAGAACCTAAACCTAAATCCTCATACTTTAACAGTGCAAACCAAATACCTTTGCAACATTAATCCACACAACATCCATAGATTAGGTGAGTGTTGGTTCACTTTAGCTCTCTCTCAAGTGGAAGCCAGAACCATAATGAATTTTGAGCATTCACATTATTGTTTGTTGGGTTTCTTCACAATAAGTTCTAGGGCCTACAAGAATAAACATGGCCTAGGGCTTTCAATTTGAAAAGGGAGAGTCCAATTTTCAAGGTTTAAGCCAAAGGATGAAAGTAGAGTATTACAGGGTCAACTTGGGCAAATTTTGGTCCAATATTTTAGTATATTATACTTGCTCCAAAATGTGGTTCATTTGATTTTAATTTTTAATACTGGCATTCTAATTTTCACATTCAAAAGCTATTGGGTAGTTGCAATTGGCTAAGGTGACCAAGTACCCACATTGGTACCTTCACCTTCTTGAGGAAGGCCTCTTGGGTTTAATATTTAACAAGAAAATGTTAAATTTGTACTTAGACTTTGATTTGGTCGAGGGATGTGATAACTATAATGTTGGAAAGAAACTCAAAAAAAATTGGGGTTTTTTGTCATGCTAGCAATGTGGTGTTGGTTCACCCAAGACATTGCAACCTAGGGTGAATCACTTTTTGCAACACACAATATTAAAAAACATTGTGATTTAAAATATATATATTAACATGAAGTTCAAAAGCACCGCATCCAAGAAAACAACAGTTTTTTTCACCCTAGAGTTTTTGATTCCATGACTTAGATCCTGCTCTGGATTGACAAGAAAACCAGAAATGCTCAAACTTTGAAAGGGATGTTCAAAGTTAAGATGATTTTGTTTCAAACTTTTGATTTTGGAATCTATCAGCAAATTGTGTATTTGCATGATTTGTCTGCCTGAAATTGGTTTTGCTTTTGAAGAATATCCTCTCTCGCCTGGAAAGGTATCAAAGTACTTGGTAGCTAAAAATAGAATGTACCCTAAAGGTAGAAAGTACTGCACAGTCTGGGTCCAGGCCCCAGGGATTATTCCATCAAATGGTCTAGTTTTTATTGTTTTCCTCAATCAGGATGCATTACCAGAATTTATTGAGGGAAAGAACAATGAACAGTGCAGAATTTCAGCAACCAGAGAACACAAATGGATTATGGTCACATACCCCACAATTTGATGAAAATGGAGCTGGATTTGACCGCCCCAGTGAACAGAACTCAGTCTTGGACAGTTCTTACATTTGGATCAAACCCCTGCCAGAGTTAGACAAGGTATATAGGGATATAATCAGCAGAGGCCAAAATTTCAAAGACCCCTTGATCTGCCCTGGAAAACAGATTTTTTTTCATACCCACCCCCAGCTCTGAACTTGCAAAAGTAAAAGATATAAATTGATCGCCTAAAAAACTGTCAGTTTTTTTTTGGTTGTTTCATGAAACCCAGTGGTTCTTGAGGTTTTTGAAATACCCATAACCACCAATTCTTGGATTCTGATTTTTTTCAAATACCCAGAATTGGAGAAATCAAAGAGCCATCCCTACACAGGGATGTACTAATGTTGTACTGGTATATGTATTTTTTGATGCCAAACTAGTCCCAGTATGAAGGATCCCACCTCTTATTCACATTCAATTGGTGCGAATATGAACTTAATGTATCACTTGGTAGGGTCTGAAATTTTTTGAATGGGTTGGATATGAATATGAAATTAATATTATTATTTTTTGAATTTCATACAAGGGTATATGAACATTGGTATGTTATTGTAACTAAAAGATGGAGAGGGAAAAACTAAATTCCTTCCTTGAATCCCCAACTAACTTTCCCCGTTAGGAAAAAAGGAGCAAAAGGAAGTTAAGGGAAGATTCCCTTCCTTTCCTTTCACACATATATGGTAAACTCTCTCCCAACACATCATGAACCAAACAAACATGTCCCTCAAGATAAAATGTCAAGTCATTTTTTAGTAATTGCAAACATCGAAGAAAGGAAACACATGCATTGTGGGTGTTCAATCCTAATACCTTCCTTAGTGCCCTAAATGACATGCACTTACCTAGCTCCATCCACTACTTGCAACCTTGACTCTGGTATTGGATGCAATATAGCCACAAGCAAAACCCAGTCTAGTATGATATGGAGGTTACAAACCCTAACTTCATACCCACCCCAATAAGCATTTCAACTAAATATATATGAACTTTCATACCAGTTGGGTATGTTCTCACATATCATGCTTCATATTAATACCATATACCCAAGTTGGACCTTGTATACTAATGCTACAGCACTAATGTGGACACTATTGCACACATCAATTATTTTGTTGTTGGCTATCTTAAATTTGGAAATCACTGCCATATATGCAAAGTTACTACTAGTGTTGTGATGGTATCTAGTTCTACAATTCTTATGCTTGATAATCACAATTCTACTGCCCTTACTCCACTTTAGGTTCTTCAGGGGTCCACTGAATGGCCCAAGGAGACTGGGATTGGTGAACCCAAGTGTATTTACTATTTACCAATTCCCAGCTATCTTCCTATGGATCAGGTGCATACATTTGCAAGCAGAACATGGAGAGCAGCACAACATGACATAACCTATGATGACCACTCATGTATGTTAAATTATACACAGCTGGTCGGTTAGGAGATTCTGCCAATGTGCTTGCTGCACTTGGTCAGTTTTATGGGTAAAAGAGTTGACTGTCAGCTGCTGCTGACAGCCCTCCCGCCCCTCCACTTTTGACAATGTACCTTTCAACACATGCAAAGTTTTCCGCCTACAACCCCACAGACACACCTCCCTAAGGTAAGTATATTCTGGGGCTAATTAGTACTGACACTAAACAACTACAAAACTACCATACCTTCAACAGATGTTCAACACACAATAATCAGCAAAAGTTATAGCTGGAACAGAAGGAAAATCTAATGTTATTTGTCAAAACTGTTGAGAATTGAACTCCCAACTTGTAGTCAAGTATTTATTGTCGCAACCACTGGGTTACTGTTAGAAATGTCCACTAGACTAACTACCTTTGCAAAGTTACTATCCAACTGTTGAAATTCTGGAAAATTAAACTTATATCTGCCTAACCTCATTTTTCAAAATAAATAAACATTTGGCAAAGAAGTGCCAAAAATCAGCTGTAGGTAAGGCACGTTCTAAAACCCCACCCCACCAAGGGCATGGTCCACCAGTCAGAAATGTCAATAGTAGGCATGCGGGCAGTCTCAGGTTGAAATCACCTAATGATGCTAACAACTACAAAAATATGTTTGGAAACCCCACCAAGGGCATGGTCCACTGGTCTAAGTGTTGATTGTTGGCATGCAGGGTCCCAGGTTGGAATCCTTGCCTGTAGCAAAAAGAAGATGAGATGGTCGGCCTGGACATAAGCACAACCGCTGTTTGTCAAATTTAAATAATTGCATTGCCCTCACTCTGGCCCACAAGAAAGGAACAAACAGAGCCAAACCTGGCATCACAAAGATGTCTGCTGCTAATTATGTCGCGGGGCCCAAATCTGAGTCCGGCATGAAGAGAAAAAAAGTCAGTTAGAGAAAAAGGCCTGTCAGGATCTTTTTGGTTGCAAGGGGACGCATTTTTAAGTCCTTTTCAGTGTAGTGTATACAGGCCCTTGACAGTAGATTGAAAGTGCACTCACGCTTTGCAACCCTTCTAATCAGAAGTGCAAATTTTATAGGGGATGTCATGACTCATGAAGCCCTTGTTCACACAAGAATTATCCAAAGTAAATTTCATTGAGAATCTAACAAATTCTCAGTACTAAATGAAGGGTCCATTTCACACCAACAAAGTTAACCCAACTTACCCATTGATGGCCAGTGTTTGATCTCATATTTGAGGGCATGGTCTTTTTTTTTTTCAATTTTGTGTTGTAGCCCTACATTGGTGCTCATCCACAAGATTGATTAACCAAATTTGGCTACAGGTCAGAGAGGAAAGTAGAAAATTTAAGAATCTTGTTATATTTTGGCAACCTTCTACAATCTATTGTCTGAATATGGCAATTTTGGAAAACAAATTCCTTTGAAATCTGCCAGTTTTGGTGCATTTTTCAAAACAAAAATCCATTCTATGATTCACGCTAGATTTTTTTAGTCATTGAGTGGCAAAAATTCTGAGTTTTTATTTCAGGCGAATTTTTCTCTAGCTGGTGATTTTTGTAAAGGCTATAAATCAGTGGTATCTGAGGTTTTTCATTGCCAAATGTTGAAAAACAAATAAATAAATAAAATGCCAAATTCTAAGTCTGGTTCCGATGGATAGCCAGCAATATAGAAGGATTCTTAAAATATATATATTTTCATTCTTTTAGCAACATTTGGCTAACTTTTCTTATGGATGACTCCAACTCAAGCCACATTACAAAATTGGATAAATAGTAATGAAAATAATAATAGTATCTGAACTGGTGTTTTTGCACATTACAAAACTGAAACACTGTTGTATGAGCTGCTCCAACAGCAGACATAGTCAAAAATGCGGGCATAAGCTTGGTCTACCTCATGTACAGATAAATGAAGAGTTATTAATAACATTGCTAACTTTGTTTGGTGACTGACTGGTGACTCTTTCTATGATGACCAACGTACCCAACACTACAACAAGGTTCAGAGGGTTGTCCACTCAGCAAGAGAGCTAATATCCTAATATCCTCAGCAGCAACGCTTGAGTAGATGCTGGGTGTTACAAAGGTCTTTTTGCTTGTTGTTGCGCATATAAGAGCATGCAAGGGGACTTTTTTCAGTATGGTCATATAAGATCATTACCCTGATTCCTTCCTAAAGTTTGGTTAGGTATGCAAACTTTTGACAGAATGACTTTTTCATTTTAGTAGGGAAATATCGTACTACCCTGGCAACTTCAACACATGGTGATCGAATAATTAGTTAATTCTGAAATTCTCGTTTTAACAAAAAGAATATTCTTGAAGATTCAATATTTTCCTTCACAATTTTTTTTATTTGAAACCTACTAGCTGTTTTAAATTTCAAAATTTCTGAAAATAATTTAATTAATGTGGAAGCTGCTAAGATAGCAGGGTATAACAACAATGAGTTGCCTCCAAATGATCTTGCTCTCCCTGCACACAACATAGTATCGTGGCAGGCAAAGCTACTGTGTACTGTCTGCTGTGTACAGCACAAACTAACTAATGTTAGTTGACATAATAATCTGGGTCCGACCCATTGAAATATCCTAAGTCCACTAGTTCTTTATTGTGGATTTTGTGAATAGTGAACACTCTCAACTTTCACCAAGTATCAGAAATTCAGTTGGTGTTGTCTTGTACTTTCTATGCAACAAGTTGGGACTCATCACTGGGATCACAGCAACTGAATTTAACCATACTACAAATATTGGAGCTGTCGGGTTAGAGAGGAACAAAAAAATGTGAGGGATGCATCAAGAACAACGTGACAGCAACTTCATGCTTAGTTCAGTCAAGTTCCATGCTCTCCACAATGTGAAGTGTGATCAAGATTCAATCCATGCTGAGAATCCCATTCTAAAAATCTATCCATGAAGGAAGGTTGTTTGTTTTATTTGTCTTGTTTGTCACATTGACATCTCTCAAACCATGGCACCTCTTTCACGCTCTTGATATTGCTTGAAAACCCTGGATTGGCTTCATAATGTTTTGACCTATGATGGAGAAGTTGTTTAATATTGAACAATGTTTTCATTGAAATTTTCATTCAATTCAAAATAAAAAATTATAGAGGAATTTGGGCATGCTCTTGATATTGTTGAAAAGCCCTCATTGAGTTGAATTTAATGAAAATGATTTGGAAATTTCACCTAAGGTGCAAGAGATTTGAATTTTGTGTAGTTTTTTGTCATTGAATATTCAATTAAATTACAAAAGATAGTTTTGAAAGGAAAAATTAGTTATGTAAACAATTGACACTTGGGCCAACAACACAACCTACACTGGTAATAACTAAGAAGACTACCAATAAAACTAATAACCAAGTTTATGTTCATCACTAGTAGTGGAATTTTAATTGAGGATCCACCGTGATAATTGTTATTAATTGGTCATATTGGTAACGGCTAGTATTGATCATGTGTCTAGGGACAAGTAGTCCTTTTTTTAGGATATCAAAAACTAAATAGCATACCTTTTTCCGTTGGGCAACAAACCATATCAAAAATCTCAGGGCCAAAATGAACCAGCCCCCATGACTGCACCAGTTGGCCAGTTTTCTCCATAGGGTGGGCTGGATGATTCGCCTCTTTTTCATTCACCTTTTTACCTTACGTTAACCAACATACTACCACAATCACTTTTTCTTGGATGTTGACCTTTGACCATTTTTTTTCATTGCCAAATTTTTCCCAACCCATACTACCCACCCAGCTAGCTAGCTACCCTACTGACCTAAATCTTAGCCCTGCCTACAAACTAGCAATTAATCCCTTGCTTACCTTGGCAAAACTCTTATATTCTTTGGGCTAAACCTTTATTTCTTCTTGGTTAAACTTCTATCTCTTGACAAAACCTATAATATTTATTGGTTAAACTTTTATCTCTTGGCTAAACCTATATATCTTATTGGCTAAGTTCTATTTATTGGCTAAAGTTATATTTATTTTTGGCTAAACTTCTATCTCTTGGCTAAACCTATATTTGTTCTTGGTTAAACTTCTATATATTGGCTAAATATATATATCTCACTAGCTAAACTTCTATCTATTGGCTAGACCTATATATTTTATTAACTGAAATTTTATCTCTTGGCTAAACCTATATATCTTATTGGTTAAATTTCTCTCTCTTGGCTAAACCTATATATCTTACTAATTAAACTTCTCACTCTTGGCAAAACCTATATTTCTTCAAATGTCATATAAAGGTGGGCATTAATTACATTTTAGTATGTTATATGAAGGTATTGCAAATTCCCTATTCCTTCCAAAGGGGATTTGACCATTTAATGTGGGTATTGTCCTACCTTTTTTCATCATAATGATGATTTGCTTTAATGGTTTTGCTTTATTTATAAATATCATTTGGATATTTCTTATTACATTCAATCCATTAAATGTAGGTATTGCATTTGGTGTACAAGATCCCCCTAAGTAACCTAAATGATGAGGGACTAAATTTTTGCAGTACTTGCATAATAAATACTTATTAACCAAAAGGGGGTTTTTGGTGAGGGTACAAAATATAAATTTATGTAGGTATAAATATAAGCTTACTATGGTAGATTAATAGCATTACATTACAATAATAAAGGCAAAATTGCCTTAATATTCACCTTAACACTAAATACAAACAATGTAGGTATTGCAAATTAAGGTTTGAAAAAATTGGAACATGCCCACAGTTAATGTTTACACCTAAAAATGAAGGCATTGATAAATGGTTTTATTTTTTTAAATAAGTAGGGTTTAGATATTTCCTTTTTTTTTTAGAGACAAGATGCAAGTATTGCATTTGGTAACTAAGATGTACTTACATAACCTTAGATGATGAGGTAACAAGTTTTTGCATTATTAAATCAAGGGGGGTTACATAACATAGATTTACCTAAGTATTACAATTTGGGGTTGGGGATGCATTTGGGATCTAATATAGGGTAATATGGTACAATATTACAAATTGAAAATTTTACCCCCATCTAAAAACTAAATAGCTTCATACAAACAAAACCTTAATGTAATATTGATTTTTTTAAAAATTACATAAACCATAAATTATGTAGACATTACAACATGATGGATGCATAGGTTTAAATTTGAGAGATTAAGCAAACATATACAATGAACCCAAAAATGTTGAGTTGAAACCTTTGTATGCAACAAAAAATCCCTACATTGACCTTAAATCAGGCCTCATAAGTTTTGAGATATCTCAAATTTATCAAAACTAGCTTAGTTTTGCGACGACGCATGGTGTAATTTTTGATATATTCACAAAACTAGTTTATTTCTTACTACTGCATGACGCATGCTTATTGGAGTTGTATTTGCTCTGTGGCTGTACTGGAATAATATCGTAAATTAGCAGATTCGCTGATCTTAGTCGATCTTCGATAAAACCAGACAATATGGAATCATTGTAAGAAGGCTGCCACTTCGATTCTTACATAATCTTGCTGTGTTGGGGAGGTTGTCTTGCAACTTCTTTCCTGCATGAGCATGCTGGAACTAGATCTATACGGTATACCAAATTAAAAAAACTCGCATTGCATTCAACAAGCTAATCACAGCCCCCAAAACTTCCCTGAAAACTTCAAATCCAGTTCCTAAAGTTTTTGCTCGATTGAAAGTAGTAGTAGTTCAATCCAGCAAGTTGAACTAGCTGCCACTTCGATTCTTACATAATTTTGTTGTGTTGGGGAGGTTGTCTTGCAACTTCTTTCCTGCATGAGCATGCTGGAACTAGATCTATACGGTATACCAGATTAAAAAACTCGCATTGCATTCAACAAGTTGATCACAACCCCCAAAACTTCCCTAAAAACTTCAAATCCAGTTCCTAAAGTTCTTGCTGGATTGAAAGTAGTAGTAGTTCAATCCAGCAAATAGTAATTCAATCTAGCAAGAACTTAAAAGTACTTGAAAGTAGTTCTTGTTGATCAGCTGCTGCTGCTGTTGCTGCTGTTTGTCCACTACTACTTCTCTTCTTCTCTAGAAATAAGCAAAGAAATTCTTTCTCTAGAAACAATAATATCCAAATAATTGAGTTCAATGCAGAAGCGTCTGTAGGGTGAGGCGCTATTTTGCTTGGAAAATACCTTCCAATGACAGATGCATGAGCGCAGTGCGATTATCGTCCATTTCCCACTTCAAGACAGAGAAATCAGACTCGACAAATGTTGTGTTCGCAAGGATGGTCGCTAGCCCGCAGCAAAACGAGTGTAGATGCTTGAATCGATTTGGTGCACAATCCCATGCGTCATTGAACGTGGTCATGTCATCGTGCTTGTCAATAATGCCACGCAGGACAATGTCGGAGGCGTACAACTTCAGAAGCTCGCAATGCTCGACCTCAATTTGCTCGATGCCTATCTCAGACTAAGATGAGGAGATGTGCTGCCGAAACAGGTCGAGCACTTCCTTCAGGAAGGCGCCATGATGTAGCTTAACCAGCTGAGCGGGAAGGATAGGCGGCACATCCCTTTCTGATGCACGATTGTCGCTGTCTCGCTCAGCCTTGACAGACTGCAAACCAACAACCAGCGCCATCGCGTACATGGTGATGTGTTTGATCACATCTTGTTGATCACCTTCTTCCAGGCGCTCGTAGCAGTCACGGGAAAACGAGCCTTGGTTCTCGATGTGGTTGATAATCGTCATTGTAGGAATACGCAGAGAGTCTTGTTGCACGTACATACCATCATCCAAGGCATCGTCACCGTCAGCGTCATCAACCTCGATGTTCAACATGGTAATGATCGTGTCAATTAGGTTCTGCACGAGCGTCTCCTGCTGGGCGATCAGCAACGACCTGGCCTGCAGCTACACCAAAGTGATGTTGATCGAATCAATCGTTGGCACCACCACGTATGTGATGATCCACCATAGGTCTGACGACATCAACTCGGTCTGCTTGTTTTAGGTGTACTCTAGAAGCGGTTGGCGATATGATATGTAGAAGTTGAAGAGGCGACCGAGATGCGCCCATCGGTTGGTTTTCTTCGGGCACTTGATGTTCATCTCGATGATGAGGTTGTCTTACGAGCACAAGAAGATGGAGAACGTGTAGACATGCTTGACCCAAACACCGTTGTCGATGGCCTTGACAACCGCCTTGACAACAATGTCAATTTGATGTGGTGCACACCAGATTCGTAGCACGTTGTTGTTGGCACACACGATGAGGCGGGTGACAACGCCAGCATGACGGCCTATCATAGTGTTCTCGTTGTCCGTCGACACGCCAATCAGCTTGGAACGCCATTTGTTGTACATCGCCTCCATGAACTTTGTGATCAAATTGAAAATGTTCACAGCCGAATGTCGTTCGAACATCGGCAACACGACGAGATGCAGGTCACCGCGATAACAGACGCGTAAGCACAGATCAAAGAATAACTGGCCGCGATGTGTGCTTCCGTCGCCAGCCAGCAACATGGCCCAAACCGATTCGTCGTTGAGAATGAGGGCGATCTGCTGTAGCGCAATAGTGACTAGGACACGCGTGTACTGGCCAACGATGCAATCATTGAGGCCAGTGAGTTTTGCCGTCTTCATGCGGTCCTTGGCTTTCTGGATGGCTACCGCTGTCTGTCGAAACGATAGGCCAATGCCGACGTAGTCCATGGCCAGGTTGAAACGAAGGCAGTCTTTGATGGTCACGGTGTAGACGGGTGCATCACCCTTCTTGCAAAACAGCTTCATTACATTCTTCTTCTCATTCTGTTTCTTGATGAGCTTCTTGCGGGCCGCGTCTGTCGGGTTCTACTCGTCGTCATCGTTAATGTCCTCGAGTTGCTCATCGTCGCGGAAGAAGAGATCGCCAATAATGACCACGATCTCAGTAGATAAGAAAAACTCGTACGTATCCTTGTTGTGATCAAAATGATGGTACAGTGTGTTGGTCTTCTTGATGCACTCGTTGAAGTAGTTCTCTTTCTCCTCGCTCGACAGCGCCTAGTAGGTAATCCACGAGGCCGCATGCTGCCCCTTGTGGTGACTCTTATACTTGTAAGTAGCGAACGGCTTCGTGAAGTATTGAATGTCGATGCGCTACTTGCGCTTCCGCCCCGCGACGCTAATCTCGACAACATCACGGCCCTCGTACACACAAAACAAGCATTGAACCGTGATGTCGCCACGGACGTCCTTCGAGACTTCCTTGACGGCATAGGTCAGCTCATGCGCCTTCTATAATGGTGTCGCCTTCTTCTTGCTCACCATTTTGATGTTGAGGTGCTCCACCGCAAATGTCGTTAGGCCCTAGGGCCACTAACGGTTATCCTTTAAGCTTTATAACGGTTAGTTTTGAGACCGCGGCGGACTTAACTTTGAGATTTCCGTGTCTATTTTTAAAAATCTCAAAACTTATGAGGCCTGCCTTAAATTAGATAAACATAAAGAATTGGTTGCATAACTTTAATGGTGGAATTTAACAATTTTTTTAGAGCTAAATGTTAAACTTAATTTTGGAATTTTTTTGTAGAACCCTAAATTGTGTACAAACTATCAACATTGGATATTAATTGTAATAAAAATATGAAACAATTTTATATAAGTACCAATAAAACTTTTATTTTAAACTTAATTTGGGGGGAAGGTCCCAACTAGTGGGAAGGTTTTTTATCATTCATACCTTTGCCATGGAATCTCCTCTCCTTTAATACATGAAAAAGAAAAAGAAAAAAAAAGGAACCTCCTTAGATATATGTGTGTATAAATTATTTTTAAAATATTACATGAAAATAATAAAAATGTCAAGAAAAAAACTACCTTAAAACAATTAATGACAAAAAGTTGGGTTTAATTTCCCTAAACCCAATGTCCCCCCCCTATTTATTTGAAACATATATTACACAAAAGTTAAGATTAGGGTAATGTAACATGAACATGATTTGGTTTTAATGAAGGTATTGCAATGTGAAATGCTTCATGGAAAACCCAACCATAAACAAGAAAAGATCAAAAGTTTACAATACCCACATATACAAACTAGTTTGTACACCAAGGGGTCCTTTCATGAAAGTGGGCAATGTAATTATATAAAAATATTAAATTACATTTTTTTCCTTAAGGTTATTGTGCAAGTATTTCATGATAAGGATAATGAAGGTATTGTTTAAATGCAATGGCCACAGAATGTGCTAACCTTATTAAATGAAGGTATTACTCATTTGGTTTATAGTAGAAATGTAATACATTTGTGGTGGATGGGGATATTATGTTTAACATGGCATAAGATGATCCCAAAATCTACAAATCCCAAAATTAGAGGTCAAAATTAAAACAAATGGATTGATACAAAAATGGTATGTACGTGCATTAAAGTTATATTTATAATTCTTCCTCCAAGGACGATGAATTAAAAGCAATGCCCATATAGGTGCGATATTTTGATGCAATTTCTATAACTTTTGCTACATGATGATGAGTAAATAGTTGATAATGCTTAAGTGCAAGTCGAATTGCTTCTACAACAAAAGCCTCCTTTGTTGTGCCCTGAAACCTAACACACACAAAAAATAAATAAATAAATAAAAATTCCAATGTTAAGATGCAAACAATGTATATATATATATATATGGAAATATACTACCCATGAATACTTTTGGAATCATGATACTTGGATATTGCATCCATTTCTTTGGTTTAGTTACATATATTAGACTCTAATGTCCAATGTTGAGCTCCACATGCAACTTTCAAAGACTTTGCATAGGCAATTCTACTTGCCTAAATTGCCTCAAAAAGGTTTCATCCTTTCCAAAGCAAACCCATGCACTTTGTGGGATTAACCCCACCCCTCATGCCAAGATCCCAACAACATTTCACAGGCTAAACATACCAACAAGGGCCACCTAACCTTTGGCATTTGTTGCACTTGGGTTTGAAATCCGTCCCACTTTAATTTCACTTTCTTCTTGACTCGATCAAAGGCTTTCTCCTCATTCCACTTCTGCCTTGCTTGTAGGTTGCTCAAAAAATTTCTTTTTTATTATAATTAATTATTATAATTATTATAATATTATTACACTTCATTTTTTCATTATAATTAATTTTAAATTACTATATATTATTATATTATCATATTTCATTAATTACTTGTAATAACTATATTAATCATTTGATCAAAATTAATTTTTACAATAATTAAGTAGTTATATTAATTATATTGATTATTTTAAAATATTTTAAAATTATGTTAATTATTATATTGACACGTGTCGCCTACTTGTTCAATAATGAAAAAAAGATGATGACGAGCCAAGGACGAACTTGGCTTGTTGTTGTCTTTTGAGTGCATGAACGAAAAAAGAAAACAACGATGAGTGGATGGTTGTCGTCATGTTCTCTACGTGCATAAAAACAAAACAAAACAAAAGGATGATGAACATTGGCTGATCCTCATTTTCTCTAGGTGCAGAAAAACAAAACAAAAGAAGATGACAATGAGTGCCAGCTCGTCGTCGTTTTTTTTGGGTGTATAAAAACAAAACAAAAGAAGAGGACGACGAGCACCAACTTGTCATCATCTTCCTTCAATGCATAGAAATAAAACAAAAAAGGATGACAAGAAACATTGGCTTGTTGGTGTTTTCTTTTGATGCACAGAAAGAAAACAAAAAAAGATGATAATGAGCATTGAGGCTCATCATTGTCTATTGCAACTAATGAAAAAAAGGGAGACCTAGGAAAAAAATGTATTTGTTTTATTGCAAATATGATTGGTCTTGTCCTCTAGCAACGATAGCTCTAACAAACACGATTGCTATAACAAGCTTTGTCTGAGCATTGGTAAACTCTTAAAGTAGGTAAAGTAAAGGTCTCATAAACCTAAACACAAATTGAAAATGTTGAAAAACCACAACTGCAAAAAAATTTATAAAACACGTACCTTATTTTGGTATATTTTTTAAAATGTTACACCTCGCATTGCTCACACCTTGAAGTTGTAACAACTCCTAGTTCTTCTTTGACCATTAGCAATGGCAACGAATGATGGCACCATTGCAAAAATGATAATGATGGCCAAAAAAAAAACTTTGAAAAAAATATTCCATTACATTGATAGAGGAGTAGGGTAGGTGGGAATTGTTTTTTGGAATAAGGTAGTTGGGTGAGCAAGAGAGGTCCATGAATGAAAAAAAAAATCTTTTGAAGGGCAGGCCAAAAAAACAAATGTGATTCAACCTTTCTGACTGCAACAAGTTTAATAATTGGATGAACACTAATTCATTTGCAAGAAAACTAGTGCAATCATGGGGGTTAGATCATTCAGCCAACATGAATCAGCACCCATGAACACACCATTTGGATGGACATTCCAATGGATGGCAATTGATTTTCTATCTTGTCCTATCTTTGTGCTAACCAACTTAGACCAAGGTAGTTAACATAATTTGACTTTTTTTTGCCTTTTCAACCCCGTAAACTTCCCCAAAAAACATGTTGGGATTATTTTGACCCACTTGACACATCAACACCCCACCTTCCCACCCACCAACCCTAGCCTACTTTTTTTCTCACCTACCTTTTCACCTACATATTTCAAATGACCTAGTTTCATCCCCACCTACCTACCCACCCACCCATCTGCCCCTACACACTTATCAACATCCTACACACCACACAAGCACAAGAAAATGTTGACAAAACTAGATGCGAGTATTACAATTCACTTGGCACCATCAAATGACAAGATATGATGAAGGTATTATATTTCATCATGTAAATGATTACATTGTCCTTCCACTTTCATATATACCTATTAGCCACCCAAGTAGGTACCTACCAAACATCACCCAACCATACCTATTTGCCTGGTCATTAGTACGATTAATCCCCATTTTCCCATCAAATGAAAAAAATGCAGGTATTACATTTTTAAAATATTTGTTCACACAAGCCAATTGTAATGCCCAAATGAAGATAATTGGAGCTATTCAGATAAAGGTATTGTTTGCCAAACAATAATCGTCATTTCACTTTCCTACCTACTAGCCCTAAAGTAGGTACATATTAGACACCATCTAGTCATACCTACATATATGGTTGTTAGTATGACCAACCCCCCATTTGTTCATCACAATGCTCAACTGGAAAAATGTGGGTATTGCATTTCCATTGGATTTGTTCACACATGCCACACTTGTGATGCCCATATGAAAATAATTGCAATTACCCAAATAAAGGTATTGCATTAAGGGAATACACTATTGAACTCATGGACAATTTGTGGGTATTTCATTTAGTTAGTGTTCCATTAAATGCAAAAAAAATGTGGGTATTGCAAATTTGAGCAATGTCCACTGGTGTGATTCCCCTTATTCCTCCATTTTAGCTTAATTAAATGCATATTTTACAAATTGGGGGTCCAAATGAGGTTTATTTAATTTAAGCCCCCAAATGTGTATCTAAAGGCCTTTGGGTTTACTAAATTTTTATTGCATTAAATATTTGGGGCACCTTAATTTTAACAAAATATGGATCAAAAGTTATGTAGGTAGGATTTTATTTTGTATGGATCAAGATCATTTCATTCTTTCTTTTTTCAAGGAAAGCTAATGTGGGTATTGACAAATAATAATACCTACATTACCAATGAGCATGATGTCATAATTTGGAACCATGTCTGAACTATGGGGGTATTGCAAGTTTTATGATGTTACAATATTTGCACACTACCCACACCCAATGTGGCATCAAACTTCATGTGTATTAAGGGTATTGCTCACACACCAATGTATTCCATTAACATTGCAAATACTCGAATAATGTGTGAACCAGTAGGTTATCATCTATTCGTAGCCAATTCAATACATTGCTTATAGCTCCTCCTGTATTTCTTTGGTTATTGCCATGTTGCCCCAAGAAAAAACAAATTCAAACCATTTATTTGAGAAAGGGTGCACTGGAAACAAAAAAAACAAATCAGACATAAATATGTACATAAATGGAGATCAAGATATGGATCTTTACCTTATTAGCAATGGAATCAAGTTCATAAAAAAGAGGACACAAGTTGCAAACTATGAAGCTTCATCAAACACAGCAAGTACATTATGATTAACCGTGCACCAAACTACACATTTTGAGATTTCTTACCATTAATCCACTCACCCAATGTAACTAATGTGGTCAATCTAAGCATTCAACATAATTATATAGAGTAACTAAGTAGTTAGGCACAAAATGAAACTCAATTTTGCAATGAACAAGCTTCAACTTACAATTTATCAATCATAAGACTTATTTCCTTTGCTACTTTGAGTGTGAATATGTGTAGCTCAAGTAATCCTTGCATTGATCAATGGGGTTTTAAGGGTTGGGACCCTTCTTTGATGGTGATCCCAATTTTTCAATCCTTTGTTTACCTTTTGAAAAACTTGTCTACCTACGAACAATAGAACCTTTTTTTTTTTGGAGGTTGGTTCATGAATATCTTCAGTACCCTCTAGCTTGTCCTCCTCACCTTCAACCTCCTCCTCATCATACTCACTTGATTCTAACTATTTAGGTTCACCATCTCCATTAACATCTTCTCTATTGGTTCCATTGTCAAATTCTTTGAGAGGTTTTAACAAAGCTTTGTTTGCATTGGAAACTTTTCCACATTGCTTAGCCTCCTCCTCCTTTTGAACATAACATGTTGTCTCTTGGCCAACTTTTAGTTTACTTAGACGATTGACCTCAGAATCTACTACCCTTTTATTGGGCAAAACATTCACATGAATGCTACCAACACTTGGACTAACATCTATAGTGCAAGTCTTACTTGCACTATAGATGTTGAATTTGTATAATTTTTCTCCTTGGCATATGTGTATTGGTGACTAAGATTGAAGGACGCTCTTGTTGATTTATGGTAGAAAACCTTGCACAAAATAAGAACACAAATCATCAAAATTAAGTAAAACTAATATGCAATTCATGGATATAATAAAAGTTACAAATTACACACTTAAATTACAAGAAGTTCAAGTTATACATGTTATATATGTACAATTAAGGATTAAAGACCTGTTGAAATTCCATTCAAACTCCTTAAACATGTACACGTCAATGACAATTTTGGCAAACTTGTCAATCTTCCACCTCTGGCAAAACAACTTTAGTTGTAGCATACTAGTAGGTATGGCTAATTTTCAAGCACTAATAGAGTTTTTCCTTTTTGAGAACCACTTCACAGGTATTATTCTAAGCAACTTGGAACATAACTGCAACCTTGCATGATTTGATGTCTCCACTAATTTACTTTTCGGACCTATCCCTCCTCATATTTGTGATGGACAACAATTAATTGAATTCATCTTCTTCAATAACATGTTTTCAGGCATGATATTTGATGTTTATGGAAGTTGCACAACTTTTGCTTGCATTTGATTTGAGATCAATAAACTCTCAAGACAAATTCCCAATGGTCTTTGGGGGGCACCTAAAATGCTAATTCTTACAGCACACAATAATATGCTAAATGGAAGCATACAACCCACCATTAAATCTACTTTACACTTAAGCACACTTGACATCCCTAGCAATTGGTTTATGGGTTCACTTCCCCAAGAAATCGGCAACCTCCTTTTAATACAAAAGCTTTTTGCATTTAGGCACAACCTTTCATGTTCAACCCCTCCACAGCTTAATGGTCTCTCTCAGCTGAATTGGTTTGATATTAACCAAAATGCTTTCATGGGTGGGGTACCCCAACACTTGGAAATTGTTTACACCTTACCATACTAAGCCTTTTCAATGGATTTGCTTACGGGACTAATTCCGAATAAGCTTGGTGAACTTAACATCCCCATAGTTTTGGATCTCATATAATGCCCTCACATGTGAGATTCCATCCATCCTTAGTAAGTGCCACTTGAAAATCTTGATGTCTCATACAATAGCCTCTATAGCGTGCTACCACTAGGTCTCCTTGTAGTCACATACGCCAGAGGTAACCTGGATTTGTGTGATATGGCCAGTAACTATGAATCCAACGAGCAACAAACAAACAACAAGTTGAATGGATTGATGGTGTTAGTAATGGTTGGAACTTTTGTGGCAACAATGATTATACTCATTGTTGATTCATGCTACTTTTATTAGAGGCATAAAATTTTCAATGAGCAGCATAAGGGGCTTTTACAAAACTACTCATGGCACTTAACTTCATTCCAAAAGGTGACAGTGAAGGAGTACGAACTTGCAGAATTCTGCACAATCAAAATAATGTCAGTAGAAGCGATGGATTCAAGAAATTGTACAAGGGAGTACTCCACAATGGCCAACTTGTTGCTGTGAAAAACTTGGGTGTGGGGAGGTGAAAGGTGATGCATTACATTGAGGTACAACTACACACAAAACTATAATTTAAAATATTTCTTCTCTTGCACAAAGTAGATGTCAAAGTGGGTAGTGTATAAACTAATAACAATCTACAGACTTCACCTTCCAAGGCATTGAATTAACAATAATAAGTCTTGTATTCACACATTAAAGAAATACTATAGTATCGAGAAAAACATAGCTCTGATGGAGGTTGCCATTCAAGATTTTACATACAAATGTTTTTGGAACATGAATCTCAAACATTTGTATTGTAGATAGAGTGAGATACTGGAATTGATTACATTGGAAACCTCTTACAAAAGTAAAATTACAACTAAAAAAATTTATATTGTTGACATTCACAATTTAGAAAGAACCTTTTGAACACATGGTAAAGATTTAGTTCATGATCTTGTTTATGACAATGATTAAACACCCATTCCCTCACTCCAGTTGGACGCAGTCCAAATTTATTGATAATTTCATCAAATTGCCACCATCCACACTGAATAAACATATATATGCGCAACTCGTCAAGAAGTGACCCAAAACCACAAATGCAAAACTATAAAAAACAAGGAATATTAAATATCTCAACAACACAAGGGGACTAATGCCTAGGGGCAACCATTGTTAATCATTTATCACTAGAGACACGTTTTCCCTTAGATGGATTCACACACCTCTAGCTTCTTACAAATCTCAAACATGTATTTACAAGTTTTGAAATTTTTTCCACACTTACCATTTAAGTCAACTTGAATAGAATAAAGTTGTTATATTCATCTCAAAAAAATACTTCACTCCCTTACCTTCTTTAGTACATAGTTGAATTGATAACTAAGTAGTCAAATGACCAACCTCAAAGCCCATTTGGGGATACAAAAGCAGGACATTGTTAGTGAATCCACTTGTAATACCAAACTTACACAAAGTATTTAAAAGACACCTCATGAGGGAGAAAGTCACATGCCTTTGAGATGTGACAAATGAAATAATCCCCAAAGTGTTTGGTTGTTTTTGTATCTACAATATGGAACATATCCTACATAGAAATCAATTCAGTTAAGTATGTGGTGGAAAGGTTGATATGAAAATCAAGCCTACAAATAATCCTTTCAAGAGCTTGTGAATGAAAGGACAAAATACTCACATCATCTACATAGAAGTCCACATATACATTAAAAAGAACATTACCATCATTGTTGATCACATGTGTCTTATATTTATATGTGAGCAATGCAACCCTACACAAGAATATTGGATAAATATTAAAAGTCAGTAATTCAAGCAACATTTTATACAAATACAACTACAAAGTAAGGAAAGAATAGCACAAATCTTAGACCCATGGTACTGTGCATGACTTCATAAAATAGAACTTCCACATACTCAGAATTCAAGTCAACCTAAATAGAAGGAAGATGTGAACTAAGGATAAGGTTTTAGAGTTTTCAAATTCAACAACATTGAATAGAAAAAAAGGGAGAGTAGAACTTTTCTTTTTAAAAAAACAAAAAGGAAGAAGTAATGTGAAAATTAGTAATAGTCACAACCATTTATGTGAACTTCAACAACAACATCCCCACTAACATCACTATAACAAAAGGTGTCCCTGTACACCAAGTGATTTCACTAGATTTTGATTAAATTCACTAGTTGTAGAAAATGGGGACTAGTGAAAAAGCAATGAATTCACTAGTCTAGTGAATGGGGACTAGTGAACTGCACCACATTAGGTAGTAATGCATCTTCAAACCTACAATACCATATAGAAGGTAGATGTAACATCACAAGATAAATATATAATTCATGAAGAGAATCCTTTTGAAGCTTAGAGGAATGTCAAACATACTGCAAAGTAGGTTCATTGACATCCATGAATGAGGCTAGCTTGGTAATCGAGATGGTGGTATAAAGCTTCAAGAAACTTCAAATACTAGAGAAAAGTTGTTATTATTACACTTTTGACAAGAAAAGTTTCAATTGTAGCTTCTAAGCATCCTGCACAACTTTAATGTGATGCATGTACTTATAGTAGAATGATTTACAAGAAAGAAAACAATGACGAAATTCTTAGAACTATCACAAAAGAAGGATGAAAAAATTTGCTTGATAAAAAATAATTTGACAGAGTTAATTGCAAATCATAGGGCAAGCTAGGAAGGCCAAAATCAAACTAAGAGAATCTTAGTAAATAATAAGGAATGCCTATAGACACGTAATACATGATGAAAGAACTTGTGGTTTAGCACATGGTTTCACTAGAAGAAAAAGGCCAATATGTGACCAACACATTTACAGCTACTTGTGACTATTTGGTTTTTGCTATTAAATTTTTGCCCTTTGCGACTACTGTAACATAATGCTAACATCAATCAAGTCACCTACGACTAACTTACAACTAGTTTGTGATTAAATTGGTTTACATCTATATATAGGTTGGATTTATCATCCAAGAGTAACCAATTAAAGTCCCATTAGTCATAAACGAAGTGGTGCTTAGTCGCAATCAACATATGTTTATACACATCAATTCAAATAATTATTTGATTTCTGATTAAACTTAATATTCATAGTATTTTTATCATAATTCAAATCATTGACATGATTATTGTAATTATACTAATTTCTTTCCATTAAATTAATTATAATTTCAAAAAAATTAAATACATTCCAACATAAACTATTCTACAAAATATTTTACATTTTTTAATAACAATAAAATTACTATAATTACTATATAATTATTATATAATCATAAAAATATCTTATTAATACATTAATTATGATAAACCCATAATTTATAATTATTTTAATATTTAAAAATTGAAATATTTCGACTATAATTAAATGAATTAATTTAATTTTTGTAATTGTAAGAATTACATTCCAATATACTATAATATTCAATTATGTACTTACAATATATGATTTTTTCTACATAACAAAAAAATAGAATAATTTTACTAAAAATTTAAAATAATTATGATAAATTATTTACTTATTATTTACTCATGATGTAAAATAAATAAATAATATGACAATATCAATTTTCACATTAATTAAAATGACACTTCCTAATCATAAAACATAACTATTGTATTTACAACACTTATGTTTTAATAATACCAAACAAACTTATCTTAATTGAAAAGTTATGTCCTATAGTGAAGATTTTTATTTCAAATTTTTATTTCAAATTTTAAAATAATGAAAAATTTTGCGGTAATTAATGTATTTAAAAATGTATACACTGAAAATAATTCTATATATTAATCATTATTTATTTATATACTGGTAAATTGTTAGTATAAAAACATTAAAAATTTACATTAATAATTAGTATTCTGTAGTGACATAAATTCAATGTAATTACATAATTTATTTTTATTTGTAAGTTAGAATTACAATACCTGCATAACTAATTTATAATTAAAATTTCGTATTATAATCTATAACTTATAATTTACAAATTTAGTTCTTATTTAATTTTTCAAAATAATCATAATTTCATCAAAATAATTCATGTTATGACCATAATTGCATGGATTTTAATATAATCAATTAAAATATGAATTTTTTATAACTACTTGTTCATACTATATCACTTTTATAAATAATAATAAATGATTATATTTATTAGTTATAACTTACACTAAATAGTTACAACATAAGTTTTTATATTATACAATTTATATTCTTTACAATAAAAGAAATCAATTACTATAATTAATGTTACATTACTTCAAAATTATTGTAATTATTTCAGATTATAATTAATTGTCGTAAATTCATAATTATTTTATAATTGACTATAATTATTCACAATCTATAATTTATAACTTCAAATCTGAATGAAAATTTTGGGAAATTTATAATGTAGTTAAAATAATTATTGTAATGATTATAATTGCATGAATTTTTGTACAGTAATATTTTATTTCTAAAAATATTTAATTACTTATCTATGATAAATATTTTAATAATATTATTACAGTAATTAAAAAATATCAATACATGTTCAACAAATTATTGTATTTATAGCTATTAATTGCCAATGGAAAAGAAACATTTATTTGACTAATAACAAAATTTCCAATACTAAATTTATTTATATAATAATTACAATAATTAGTTTAATGTTACTTTTAAAATACATAATTTGTGTGGGAATTTATTTTCTAATAGAAATTATTAGTTCATTATTTTTAATTTGAAAATAATTATTGATAATAATAATTTTTAAGTATGATAATTAAATTATTTTTACATTAATTATTTTATCTATAATTCGACCAGATTTTTAAAAGTAAGGAAATGTTTTTTTAATTTAAGTTATTTATTTATGTACGAATTATGTATTGCCAAGTTGTGAATAACTAAATAGCTAGTTAATTAAATATTAAAAATTTATTAATTATTTAAATAATTGATAATGATTGCTTAATAATTGTAGGGTATAGTTATATTTTAAATATATCTTAAATTTAATAATTATTAATCAAATAATTATCTAATTATCTAATGAGCCATGTACTTGAATTGTTTAAAAGTTAAAAACTAATAAAAAAGGCACGAATGTTTTTTTGAAGTTGCAATTTAGTTTGTGAAAAAGTTGTAACTTCAAAATTTATTTCATATTGTTTGTTTTTCAATATTAATTTGAACATTATATAAACAAGTGGTGTGATCATTGTGAGGATTTTTATTGCACACCTTCACCACTAAGATATGCACTCACAATAAAAACCCGGTTGGAAGTGGAACTACTATGTAGTGTAGTCTAACAAGTAAGGTGGTTCGAAGTAAGTAATGAAATTCACAAAAATCTAATGCGTTGTGTCCAAATTGAAGTTACAAAACATCGTGAGGGAATTGTAACTCACCATGGTGGAATATTGAGGAGCCGTATGTTGATGTTCATTTCAATGTCATGTTCGATGGTTTGAACCCTTCCATTCCGTTCGTCATAACAACTACATACAACATCCTAATCTAACATGCATTGGAGTTGGAAGCTAATATAAAAGGAGCCATGTGTAAACAACCTCATAAGTTTTTATTTTATGTTTTTTGATCAAGAGTTAAGCCTCGAAGCTAGGAACCACTTACTTAGTTTGAGGGAAAAAACATATCATTCAACCCCCCGTACTTCCAACTAACGTAGCTCCCTTACAGAAAGCCTGATCATGCTGAATTTTTGAAAGGGCTTTATACACCTTCTAACCTAAAACTGATTTAAATTTGACACAAATCCAACAGTGAATTTGAAAGAAACAACTAATTGAACCAAAAGTCCAGAGGCTTTGCCATGGAAATCATTCCATGAACCCCACTACAAAGCCCTCTACTTCCAAACCACGTAGCTCCCTTACAAAAAGGCCGATCAAGCTGAATTTTTGGGAGAGCCTTTTACACCTTCCAAGCTAAAATTGATTCAATTTTGACATAGATCCAACGACGGATTTGAGAGAACTAATTGAA
Source organism: Sphagnum contortum (assembly GCA_963920785.1). NCBI lineage: Eukaryota > Viridiplantae > Streptophyta > Sphagnopsida > Sphagnales > Sphagnaceae > Sphagnum > Sphagnum contortum. The sequence goes on along the minus strand of OY987293.1, from coordinate 12,525,724 downwards.
TCAAAAGTCCAAAGGCTTTGCCACAAGCACTTGCTACACAAGTTCCTTTCATGCTTGATCCTTACACACACCTTTCCCATGAGCACCTCTTTACACATAAGAACTAAAAAAAAAAACTTACCTCACACTTCCTTCTCCCTTGGTGAGCCTCCATGACCCTCCTTGAGCTTGTTCCCCTTGTCTAATGAAAGCTTTGAAATCCTTTTGCACCAATCAATGGCCTCCTCGTCTTTCAAGGGCCAATGAGAATTTGAGAATGTATTACCATCCAATTGAAATTAGGATGAGAATCCTTGGGCCCAATGAAACACAAGAGATATTCCATCTTCCAATAAAAGAGGATGACAATCCTCATGACTAATGGGATTGGAGGATCCATCCTTCCCCTTATCTTGGATATTTTAATGAAGTCTCTTGAGCTTAATCCTTATCTTTTCCGTCCGTTGACCCTCACATCCTACTTTTTCATCCTAATTACTTCAAGTAACTAACTACTAGGATAATTTATCGGTAGTAACAAGGAAAAGTCCTTGAGTTCCTACTTAATTAATTCAATGGTTGAAGTAACATTCTCGTGTACCATTTACTCCTTTGATATTCCCTACCTATTTACTTTACTATGCACTAATTAACTATGTAGTACATAGTAAATTGGAATTACAATTTGCATCAAAAAACTCTCACATACTTCTAGATCCACCGTTGAATTTAGGGTTTGATGAATCCATTAGATATAGGGTGTTCGAGTTTCATGAGGTTCCGCCGTCATTCCCACATCTTACGCCTACCTTAATTTGTTAAATAAAAAGGCCTCAACCCCTTCTAAACGCAAGTACCACCTTGTTCGTACTATTTTCTTAGTTTTTGTTGATGCAAGTGCAACGAGTCATGGCGGATGATGACGCTACGCCTTCAAATCCTTTGGTTGCACCCGTACAACAAGAAGAGCTTGAAGAAGCACCGCTCGACTTGGATGTTTCTCAATGGCCACGTGAAAAAGAACCATCCAGAAGAATGGTGCGCACTCGAATTGCTCGTTTGGTATGGGATCGTCGATTGTCTCCTAACCCACATGCTTTAGCAATTTATTTAGAGTTTGTTCCTGCTCATGGAACCGCGCCAGAAAGGTTTGAGGAGTGCCAGTGCGAAGATGATGATGTCCGTCTCCATTGTCGAACGTGGGTTCCCGGTGATGGAAATTCGTTGGCTACGAGGCTCGATCAACCCACTTCCCCTGGAGCATCGAGCCGAGTACCTCGCTCACACCATTCGTTGCATCCTAGAATTTTTACAACTGTGATCTATCCTTTAAGTCAGTTATTTAGTTGTAATTCACTTGAGGCTATTCAAGCGGAAAAGTTGCTACTTAAGTTTGATTTTGATTCTATTTAAAAGTCTGATAGAAGTGAAATTAAATAAATATGTATTAGGACTACATCCTAAAAATCCTACAAGTACATCATTAGTGCTTGAAGATTCTTCTACAGACTAACTTAACCTTGTCATGCAAAATGGCCTTGTATTCCTTATATATCAATAAATCACATCTAATTCTACATCCCTTTTCCCTTCTTTACAACCTAAAAAGGATAATGTACTTTAAAAGGTTTACTAGGTCCTTAATTAATTAAACGTTACATCAATTGAAATAAAAAAATACTATATGCCTAGAAATATCACAAAAGTTGATTCAACTGTTAATAATCGCTACTTGGAGGCTTATAAACATTTAAATCATTAGTACTAAGGAAAATTAAGGAACTAAAGCTTAACTATTTGTTGAGCTATAATCCATGGCTCACAATCATCCTATTTCACATTAAAAAATGTGTACACATGGGATGAGCCACTCAAAAGGCTTAACCCAAAAATAAATAAAAAATTATGCATAATTTTAAATTTCCTACCTCCCCAACTTACTTATGTACTTAGGTGGATAAGTAGTTAAATAGGTGCATAGTTTGACCTACCCACTTAGGTTTGACTTATGTACCTACCTGCCCAAGTACCTACTTATATGAATAGGCATTTAACCTAAGAAGGTAAGACCTACCTACTTACCTTTTTACTCAAATAGGTAGGTAGGTATTTGCCCTAAATTTGTAAACACCTACTTATGTACCTTTATAGGTACTTACCAACTTAATATTATTATTATTTTGTATTAAATTCATTTATAATGCCACGTGGCATGTTAACATGTCATAATCTAAATCATCCAAGCATGTGAATTGAACATCTCAAATGATTTCAAAATAATAATTATTATTATTTTAAATAACTAAATATTGAGACGTGGCAACACATCATTTGCCTTCAATAATGACCAAAATAATCGCATCTTAGTCGCATGTGACAATATGTATACAATGGAATCAAAGGATGAACTTATATTTGTTGACTTTTTTATTCATCCAATACCCCTTGTCGTTTGTGACTAATATCACATGCGACTTGTCGAAGGCAATTAAGGGGATTTTAGTTGCAAATGTCGCTTGCAATTAAAATTTAGTTGCAAAGACCGGTTGAAAATAGGTGTTTTTCTTCTAGTGTTTACAAGCACCCCATACCTACTTAAAGTTGATGAAGGGCTCATCATAGTTGGGTAGAGTTGGGGTGATGAACTTGGGCATGCATAAGAAAATAGTTCATCAAACATTGCTTCATCTCTATGTTGCATGCGTAACATTTTCTTAGTGCACTTCTCCCATAACTGGTTGTTGACATTTTATTCAACAAGTTTTGGATGAAGGTAGAGTGACACGGAGATGGCAAGAAGAAAATACATTTGTTCATTTTTTTTCAAAATTTGATGATCGTTGGTGATACTACTTAATCTTGAAAATGTAAACAAGCACTTGGTTGAATGATTTGATTGCATCCAAATATCCACACTTCAATATAGCATGTGTAAACAAAGGAGTGCCACCTCAATGGCAAAAGTAGCAATAATTAGTTTGAAGGGTTGTTGCATCCCCAGACCCATTAACAAGTATGAATATTTTGTTTAAAAAAAAATATTATGTAATAAAAGTGTTGTCTAAAGAGATTACCTTTGTAACATAAAATTGGTAAAACCATAATATAAATTATGGTGATTTGGTACCCAATGATTGTATTATAAACTCCAAGCTGATTAATATTAATGGCCAAAAGGGCATGAAGGCCATTGGGTGCAGTCATACTACCATTTACCAAAAGCAATTGTAACCATTGTTTAATTTTTTGAATTTTAGATTGTAAAAAATGATAATAAATAGATTTTTTTATAGACTATTATTATGAATAAATTATGTAAATATCATAAATTTTGGAACTCAATTTAATGAATGAAAAATATGTATAAGGACTTTTAACCTCTTGTAACCATTACTTAAAAGTTACATAAAACCAACTTAAAAGCAGTTTTGACATTAAAAGCACAAAATTGAAATTATTTTTTTATGACATATTTTGGGATTTAAAAAATATACACCTTAACATAATACTATTAAAAAAAATTAATTTTTTTTTTTTGAGAGTTTTGAATAACCAATTTGATCATTTGATGCTCATTATAGCAAGTTCACCATATTTTTGAACCCCTTAGGCCATCAATCTAAAAGCATTGGAAACAAAGCTTGTTTTCCATAACCCATGCCTTCTTTCCTCTTGTTCACCTTGTGATCCACTTTTGTTTATTCCAATTACAACAACAAAGGTAGAGAGATAAATGAGGTTTTCCACATGGAAGGGGATGTGGAATAATTACTAGCTTGTTTTGGTATGCATCAAGCATTGGGGTTGTAGTAATCTCTCCGTCAATACGCTACCAAAATGTTTATCATGTCACAGATAAATTTGGAACACATTGGGCAAAACCTAACAACATCAAAAGGAATCATAAAACTTCAATATAGAAACTACAGAAACCTCACCATCACAATTTGGGGTCTTTTCAACCACTATAGTTGTGTTATTGATCCTCCACCTTTCAACTTTTGAACCAAGAGTCAAATCAAAGCACAAACAATACCCATTCTTAAAGCACACAAACTCAAATATCTAGAAACCAAACAACACACATTTGTTAAATGCCTTAATGTTTTCCAAAAGACAAATTATTTTCACAGCTTAAGAAGTAAATAATGAAGCACATTCATTTTTGCAACATTCTAGAAAAAATGGCATTTAAACCATTCCTTCCATGTTAAAAGAATAATACATTGGGCATGTTTGTCCATTTCACGTAAGCATTCCAAATGCATGGTGTGGCCACAAGGCATGATTGCGATGTCCTTCATTAAATCAAACAAGTATTGCACAACACACAACCCCACATGTAAATATAGTCCCACCTGCAATAGAACCCCAACTTGAAAAACATGGTATTAAGTGCATGCGTGAAATAGAAAATGCATATAGTATATGGATTTCATCACAAGTCAGTATAGATCAAAATGTCCTTCAAGATGTACAAAATTATGTTCTAAAGGAACCTATTGACGATAAAAGTGAATATGACAAATACCCCAAAGTAAACAGGAAAATTGTGATGCATGGACTTCTTTATACAAGGGTGTCCCTTTGGCAGGGTAATGGAGACATAATAACAACCTGTCGCAACCCCATTTTGAGGCAAGTGTGAAAATGAAACTCACACTTCCAAAAGTGGGAACTTGGAGTCCTCTGGGACTCTCGAAAACTCAGAGCTTGATTTAAGGGGTCAAAACACCTTGCATTGCAATGTTTTTTTATACCGTTGGAAAGGTCTTGAAGTTTAGATGTCCAAAATGGCCTTGCATGAATCATTTGGACATCTACAGCACAAGTTATGGTCGAAAGAAAGGCCGAGAGTCAAATTGGCAATTTAATTCCTAACCACTAAAAGTCGGAAATCGACCCGACCCCGGTGTGTTCAGGTGAAATGTGACACACTGTTGAAAAGCTCTTGAGGAGAGCTACAAGTTTGCTTCAGACCTCATCCCAATCGGAGGTCTAAGCTGGGAGTTATGAGCTTCCAAAGTCCCAGGAGTCCAAACCAAGACAATTTCGGGATTCCTCCTTGGGAGTCCCGGGACAAAAAGCCATTTGGATGTAGGTCCCGTGGGCAAACGCAAAGAATACTATATGTGGGAAAGTGATGGCTTCCCTCGAGTTCAGGCCGCGGTGAGTCAAGTGAGTTCGTGTTGCCCGTGGCTTGTCCCAACACCAAAGGTGATCCCGAATGTGGACTAACCAACTTGTGGTTGGTTTTAATGCAGGACCGAGTAGTTAAATAAATTGTCCTTCTTCCTAGTCTAATCCCGGAGCTTTCAACACACCCTTCTGACCCCCTTTAGTGTTGGAAGCTGGGAGTAGCACCAAGTTCCAACTACTTCCACTTTTTAACATAGTTGGACCCTTTTTGGGTCTAACAAGGAACTTGGGGGCGCGTCACAACCTACCAAAGAAAAATGCACAAAATTCAAGAACAAGAACATTGTGTAGCTTAGTGCTTTTGGATCCATATTTTTCAGAGGTATTGTTCTATGATATGGCCACATCAACAACACAACAAATGCAACAAACAAAGCCGGTTTGGGACATTGGAAAAGCTTAATGCCTCACAACACAAGTCATTACAAGATCATGATCTTTCATGAGAATTGCCAACTAGAGAGCCACTTGCTAATCCTGAAGCATCACATGTAACTATTGTAGGTGAGGGTTGAAGTGACTTTAAAATCGCATACCACATCGCATACCACATCGATCACATTGGAATAGATTTTCCTGCCCTCCAATTTTACCAATCCCATAAGTATTACAATGATACCTCTGTTTTTTTGTCTACAAGACAAATGATGTCTCAAAGTTAAATCATGGACTTTTACACTGTGGTAAAACCACATAGCATATTCATTTTAGGTTCATGCACTTACCAATTCATGAACATACAAGCTTCAACTAAAGAATTACACATTAATACCATACTTGCATTTAGTGGAGGTTTTCAAATAGTGGTTTGAAAGTCATGTAATTGGACAAGTTCAAGGTGTAATGTCACTTGAAGAAATGACCCCTATATAATTGTCAATGGATGACTATGTTTATCCTCCCATCCAAAAGCTATCACAATTCTTCAAAAGGATTGATGTGTATATTTCAAAATATAACCAATTATCCACATTGGGAGTAAAAATATATGAAACCAAGATTCTCTATACTGATGAAATTAAGTTTACATGTGAAAATGGAATTCAAAAACTATCTAATCAATTGACCACTTGCCCACATCTACCAATGACAAGAATTTAATGAACTCATCACCATTTGTGCATTTGTTGTAAAAGGATAATAAAATAAGTGAACCTCATTGTAAAAAACCTTACAAGTTGAGTAGAAGTATTCACCCATGCACACACCACACTTTTCACACACTTGCTACACATCTTGGTCATGGTTACATAGTGAGCAAATGACTTGCACAACATTCACACCAAAATAATAGATGAACCACAAATGTCAACATGAAATACATAAGTAAGAAATACAAATATCTTCCAAATCCACATTTCTTCACATCTTTCTAGGAAAACATGCCTAAATTGCATGCTCATCTTTGGTTTACTTGTAGATCATGTGTAGGTACCCTCAAGTTGGATTTGTGAACCTTTCTCTAAACATTTGACAACTTTTAAAGCTTACAAGCCTTTCACATTTGTTTCATGGAATGACAGATAATTTGTCAAATGTGACATTGTGGTTCAAGTAAATGACTGCTACTTATCAAAGTTAAGAACCCTGGAATGTGTTTACAATGTAACTTCAAGGCCAGAAGACAAAAACAATATATGTTTCACTAAGTGTAAGCAAGTCATGGCACTTTAACAGTTCCTCCTCATTACATTGTGATGTTTCAAATGATGAAAACTTGAATAAATACTAAATTAAATTTTGGGAAAAACCAAAAATTGGTTTGTAAAAAAACCTAATTACCATGTTAAAAAGGACTTCTAGAACCTAAAGTACATGGCATAGAATTGCCATGCCACATACACTATTCCCAATCTGATGCATTCCCAACATGCCACACTATGGACGAAACTAATTCATTATAGGCAATGGGGGAAGCTCCATATGAATAGGGCGATCTTCCCCACTTGTAGAAATGTTCATAAGATATTAAACATTGGGAATTGAATTACCAAATTACAAGTTTACTTTCTAAATTTTTTGAAACATTTGTGATTGTGATAACAAGCTTAAACATCCCACTCCACCTACATTTCTTCAGAAGACCAAGTGTTTTTTCAACCCAATTTCTGAGATCATAGCCTCCTAATTCATCATCAATAACAAACTCTTCAATGTGCAGCAATAAACCTTCTTCTTTATCACAAAGATGACGAAACAAAGTAGTAGCGAAGAAGGGTAGTGGGAGGCAAATCACTTGAACCATCACATGGAATCTATTTTGAACACATTACAACCGAAATATGAAAAACAATTAAATTTCAAAACATCTAGGGCGACCATACGAAGACCCCATATACCAATTCCTCAAAATTCTCATCATTAGAATTTGATATTTACATAAGTATATGAAAGCATAAAGAAAAAATTAAAGTAATTAATTGTTAGTTGATAGTGCATAGCAATGTAGAGCTTAACTTTAATAATATATAATTTGCAACATTAAAAACTTATGAATTAAAAAGTAGACATACATTCCTAGTAAACATATTATAAATTGGAGATGATTAAACACATAATTAATGCACAAATACATAATTAATACCTTATAATTTCTAATTTTTTTTACCTTACTCATTAATTATTTAATGTGAATTTCTAGATAGTGGTTAAAAAAGATTTGGAAGAATTTTTTTTCATTTAAAAAGAAATCCCAAAAAATGGAAAACAAATTTTGACGCGTTCCCAAGTCCCTAGTTAGACCCAAATCGGGTCCAAGTTACTTAAACATCGGAATTGTTTGGGACTCAGGGCACGTTCCCAGATTTCAGCACTAAAAGGGGTAGAGGGGCGTGCTAGAGCTCCGGGATGGGATTAGGAAGAGAGACAAGCCTTACTTACCTGCTCAAACCTACATCAAACCTACTAACAAGTTGGTTATTTCACTTTTTAGAACACCCTTGGTGCTAGGACAAGCCACGGGCAACTATGGACTCACTTGACTCACCACGGCCCGGACTCGGGGGGAGCCACCACATTCCCCCATATAGTATTCTCTGCGTTTGCCCATGGCACCCACATTTGAATGGTTTTTTGTCCCAGGACTCCTAAAGAGGAGTCCCAAAATTGTCCCAGTTTGGATTCCCTAGGTTTTGGAAGTTTATAACTCCTAGCTCAGACCTTCGATTGGGATGAGGTCTGAAGCAAACTTGTAGTTCTCCTCAAGAGCTTTCCAACGGTCTATCGCACTCCACCTACACGCACCAGGGTTGAGTCAATTCTCGACTTTTAGTGGTCGGGAGTCAAATTGTCAGTTTGACTCCTGGCCCTTCTTTCGACCATAACTTGTGCTACAGATATCCGAATGGCTCATGCGAGGCCATTTTCGACATCTACATTTCAAGACCTTTCCAAGGGTATAAAAAACACTTCAACGCAAGGTGTTTTGACCCCTGCAATTGAGCTTTGAGTATTCAGGAGACCCAAGCCCGGAGGACTCCCAAGTCCACATTAAAGAGTGTGAGTGTCATCCTCACACTCCTTCAAAGTGGGGTTGCGAAAAATTTCCACAATTTTGGAAACCATAAAATTAAATAAAAAAATTGATGCCTAAGAATATAATTAAAATATTTAAGTTGAGACTCTTGCTTAAAGGTTTATTTCAATGAATATTTTTTTTGAATTTTTCAACATTAACTAATGAAATATATAGTTATTAGTGATATCCAATGAATTTCAAAAAATAATCCACGTGCCCCAAAATGGCATTGTTTTTCATGTTTTCATGTGATGGGTAGTAAAAAATATAAAATATGGTCTTTAGTAATTTATCAAAGTATTTGGTCATACAACTTGGAATTTTAGAAATATTTTATATTAAATCACATTTAATGAATTGAAAAGAAAATTTAAAATAAGATTAAAATTTACTACTCACAATAAAATTTGATAAAAAAACATGACATTTAAATCATTTTAATAATTTTTTATAAAATTTTAAAATGTTGAAAAAAATATTATATGTTCCATAGTAACATATTTTATTTAATGTTTTCATAATTACAAATAAATATAACACCATTTTTATCAATTTGGTATATTTTTAAAAGATGAGGAAATATTATACATACTTACATATATACATATATTATGTTGATTTAAAATATTTTTATTGACATAATTTATTATTTACATTTATGAAAAAAAAATCTTCAAGATATTAGTGTTATTCAAATGTATGAAATAGTGAAGATTCAAATGCATTTTCAGTCAAATTTTGGTTTTAATATTGTTTTATAGATCTATAGATCTTGGAAAAAAAAATTTAAATGAATTTTTTTTTCCCATTTGGATAAAGTATGAAAAATATAATAATGGTCAAAGTTGGGTACTTTTGTATGGGACAAAGGATGATGTGGGATAATGTTGTAAATTTATCCCATATCCTTTGTCAACAAATTTAATTTTGTAAACTAATAACTAGGTGAAAAGTATTAGTCTACACACAATACATGCACTACATACATTCAAAGTGCAAATAGTACTTATGATGGGCAAATAAAAAAGGTTTGTCACCCAAAAATAAATAGGTTTTACTTACCTACCTATTTAGGCCTACCTACCTACCTACCTACCTACCAAATGACCATTTATAAATATATAATATATTCCATTGGATTTATGACTAGGACAAAAATACGACTAGTGGATAAACAAGGTGTTCATATGGCCATGGACTACATAGTCATGTAGTCATGAATGGTATTTACAACTACAAATGTAGTCATGGGTGTACTCATATTTGTCATGTCTTGGCATAGTGACCAAAGTTGCAAGAAAAGTAATAGATTGAAAATATGGTGACTAGTTGTAAAAATGATAAAACATAGTTGTAAATGATATTTAGTCGCATATAGTCGCAAATTGGATGGTTGCATAATACAAGATTTCTTCTAATGTATGTAGGTGTTTGCAATTTTTCATAATGTATAAATAGGTGAAGAACACAAAGCCCATGTGTTGTAAGTCAATAGTAAAAATCACAATTTAAAAATATTAAAATGCTTCAATTGAATTTGATTAAATTGGATCCATTTTTTTCTTGAATTTGGTGGTGGTTCCTAGTAGTACCACCCAAGGATGGGTTTGCCCAATGGTACATCTTCTATAATTGTTTGGGCTACAAGTAAGACATTTATGTTTCATCAACTATTCAATGAAGATGGTGAAGGTTTTATAGAACTTTTGAAGGGTGAAAACTTAAATCAAACCATGTTAAAATTTACACCCTTGTGCTCCCCTCACATACACACCCTCATTACATCTTTTAAACATCATCTCAAGAACATGGTTCCATTACTTACATCTTCATGCTAAATACCCTTAGTCATTACAAATACATTTAGGGTAGTTGTTTTTCTAGGCAATAATCTAAATAAAAGGTTTTTATTTTCAAGATGTTGATTGATGGAAATGGATGTGGAATTGATTAAATAATAAAACAAATGCAACATAAGCGTGCTTTGGAAAATTATTGGATGATGTTTGATCATGTTAAGTGTGTTCAAGGCTAGATGACCATGGTTTTTCATGTTTATGACCTAATCAATTGTAAAGTAATGACCATTTCAATCTATGACATGTAATTTGAAGACATAGAAGCCCAATGCATTTTGTGGAAGAAGTTGAATGCGATTATTCTGAAGAAAGGCATTACAAATCCCAAATTCAAGGGGTTCATGGTAAACAATGTGCAAGTGAATTGGAATGTTGTCTAAATGATTTATGCAATTAAAGATCTTGCTATGAAGATGGTTGATAAGGAATGAACTTGTTTTTTCCATTGGAGTCAATCATTATATAAACATACTAAGTAGTTGATTACACTCAAGTTCCAAAATAGGCACAATATTGTCCTCTATCACAAATATATGAACACAACATCCTTGGAAGAATTTGACCTTCAATGCATTATAATTTAGTCTTGGTGGTACTCTTTTCAGAATTGCTATGAAGGTGCAATTCATGAGTTCAACAAGTGGCTAAATGTCTAGCACTTCTATGTGAAACAACAGTGAGGATTCATGCTACATGTAAAATTTGTTCACACCACTTCATCAATTCATTGTGTGGAATCTCTAGAAGTTTTATTTTCATTTCACTTGGTTAATATCAACATAGAAATTCTTGTCGGAAGAATAGGTGGACATGTAGACTTGTAACCTTCAAAGACAGTCCATAATATTACGCTCTAGCACTCTAGGAATAGGGGTGTCTACTTGTATTCTACCATCTCAAATGATTATGTGTAAACTTTCAAGCAAAATTACATTGTTTTTTTCCTTCTACAAGGTGATCAATTTGGGACTAGTTTGATTAGGGATGAATCACAAGAAAAAAATTTGTCCTTTTCCACCCCCACACATTCTGATTATTGTCCAATTTGAATGCATTTCAACTACATTTGAGCATTTTAAATTGCAAGTGGGTTTTTGCATTAATTAATGGTCAATATTATTCATAGTTATTATATTCACTATGTTGTTCATTTATGAGTATAATTTGAACTTTATTTAATTATTTAGTAATTTCAAATTGTTGATGTGGAAATTGAAGTAACCTTTAATTTTTTTTACATAATGCATTATAATGGGTTAATGAATTGTTTGACATTTCTTTAATTATCAACTTTTAACATGTTGAAACCATTACTTAGAAGTTGCATTTTGCACTTATTATAATATATTAAAACACATGTAACTCAATATATTGCAATTATATTTGAATGGTTCAGTGAAAGTTTTCACATTTCTTGAACTATCAACATTTTTACATGATTCAAATCATCCATTTTGAGCTTATTGAAATCATTGTTCAAACATTGCATATTGCATTTACTAGTATATATTACAACACACATAACAATTTAATGTTGCACATTTATATTTGAATGGGTTAGTGATTAATATGTCAAAATGTTCATGCATGCAAAATCTAAGATGCATGTTAATTTTTAAATTATAAAATTTTCATATATTAAATTCTTGTACATTTATGTAAATTAAAAAATATATATTTCCCTTAGTTTATTTTAGACATCATGGAAAAATTATTATGAATGTTCATGATGCCATACAAAAAAAAACCCTAAAAATATTCCTTAAATGCCCCCCCCCCCACCCTTTTTTTGGTGTATAAAAAACATCCATGTTAAAACAATGAATTAAAATTTAAAACTTTAAAGTATTATTACTATTTATTTTAAATATGATTTATCAATTTTGTTAATTTAATTTTGCTACAAGTTTATGTTTAAATATCTGGAGATGAATTAAAAATTTTCATTTAAAAATAAATAAATGAATGAATTATAAATGGTGATAATAATAATGACATCAATAATTTTTAAAATATTTTCATTTATTTAATCTTGTAATCTTTTTCAAGATCATCCATAAGAAAATTTAACCATGTTTTGGCTATAAGCCATATATGGAAGTACAAATTTGTTAAAATATTTTTATGTTTTGGCTACAAGTCCTAAAACCCATTATAAAATATATCATTTAAAAAAAATACAAATGTCAAAAATTTTAAAAATCTTTTGTTGATGTTGATGGCCTTACTTATGCTTGCAAAATGGTGGAGATTCATCACCAAAAAAAACTTAGTTCCATCATAAATATTTATTTTGAATTAAATTGTTTTTGGATAAGGTTTATAATGATTTCAAAAATTAAACTTAAATATTTTCAAATAAATTTGATGTTGAAATTGTTTATGTGTTTAATATTGTAATTATTAGAATTATTTTAAAACTTTTATTCATTAAGAATAACTTTTTTTCTTTGAAATTTATGATGTCAACTTTTTGGTAACTTTTTTTTTTATTGTTTACATTTTTTCTTGAATTTGCACTATTTATTCCCAACAATAATTACCAAGTTAGGAAAATTCGAAACCAAAAAAATATGTTGGTTGTTGGGGGCCGCGGGGGGGGGGGGGGGAGGGGGGGGGGGTTCAACTATTTAAACCAAAAAGATTACCAAATTAAATTATTTTTATTTTTAAAAAGGAAAAAAATGTGAAAAATAATAATATGTTGCGATTTTTTTTCAAAGTTAGGTAATTAATTATTTGTATTAGTGTATGATTCATCTTACTAAACAAATATGGTCTTGATAATTAAATGGTTGTATTGACTACATAATTTTTTTATTTTATTGTGGCTAATTTCTACCAATTTAAGGGGGCAACAACATTAAGAAAAGATGTTTTTGAAATAATGTTTTTGTCAAATTTAAAATATAAATGGTCAAAATTTTAGAATTATAAAATATAGTAAGTACCATAATATTGAAGGATTTAAACAAGTTCTTAACTACATAATTTATCTATAACCACATGTGGCAATTTTTTAATGGAAGATTACCATTTTAGCAACATCGCAGAAATAAATAAATAAATTAGACATAATCATATCGGGAAAATAAAATCGTGCAATTCCAAAAAAATTGGGCATATTTTATATATTGAAAATATAATTGTAAAAGACTTAATGAATGCTTTTTTGAATTGGCATTGAATCTATGAATATTCTAGGTGAATTTAAACAAAAAAATTGTAAATTTATTCCTAACATGGAATTTCAAGTTTTTTTAACCTTTTTAAATTCATTTTTTGTAAATTTAGATTTTTTTTGAATATATTATTGATTAAAATATTTTTACATTTTGATTGCAAGTCCTAGAACCCATTGTAGAATTATATGATTTTAAAGTGCAAAAAAATTGTGGGGATGGTGTTTGGAGGATTGAAAAATGCGCTTCACAATCCAATACTCATCGTTTTACAACTCAAAGGGGGTCTAAGGAACATTGTGAGGCTAAAATCATTAAAAAAACAACAATTTCCAATGACATATTTAGTCCATGTTATGATGGCTTGTGGTGTGACTTCAAATGGTCAACATGTACTTGTCACAAGTTTTTGTTTTATGTTGATGGTTTAGCTCACTGTGTTAGAGGCACTAAAAGTGAATATCTTGTTGATAGGGTAGTTGTGCTTGTGATATGGTTTATGCAAGTAGTGACCGAGTTGACTTGGGATGGGGTTGCAACATTAAAAGAAGCTGGATTTGTTAATTTTATGCAAACAACAAACTATGGGAGTGAGAGTTTTGGCCAAATGAAGGCCCAAACATTTGGATCCATATTCTTGGCCAAAAAATTGTAATAGTAAAGCTATTTGGTGGCCAACAACATTGAAATTTTCAACACATAATTTAGAAAAGGTGGGAGGCTAATCATGTTTTGAAGCTAGATTCACTAAAATAAATTTTTAAGTTTATGACTCCACTTATAATTGATTTTGTAGTTACATTCAACATTATATGACTAAAGGGCCTTTAGTCATATCAAATGAATTGTTTAGGAAAAGAAGTCATTGAATGTTTGATTTATCATTTTTCATCATGTAGTCATAAAAGACAATTCTCAAGTTATAAAGGACAAGTCATAGGTGTCATGGTAATGATTGGAATTTAATTAGTAGATAGTGGACCGTGTGACTGGTCAAATTTATATTCTAGATTAAAATCATAGTTTTGGATTATAATAAAAAATAAAATTTAAATAGGTAGGTAATAAACGTTACCTACCTACTTAATTTCTTTAATCTACCCTACCTACCATATCTTAGCCTAATCGTCCTACCTACCTAACTACTTAATTTTTTTAGTCTAACCTACCCACTCTAACCTTTTAGGAATGCACACAAGTTGTGAGTATCAAGAATTGAACCCCTCACCTTCACAATGATGAACCAACTTTTTACTAATGGATTAGACCATCAAAAGGTGTTCAATTTTTGTTAAGTCTTTAATTTCACATTTTTATTTCATATCATTACAAGACTAGGAAGTAGGTAATAAGTAAGTAAGTTGTGGAATGGTAGGTAGGTTGTAGAAATAGCTAGGTGGGTGGGTAAGTAGGTACCATTACAACATATGATGTCTATTTCATTGTCTTTTGTAATTGAAATTTTAGTTACAATGGACACTGGACAATTTGTGACTAAGTAAAAAGAAAAAATCATTTAAGACAATGTTTAGCTAGCACTTTAGTCATCTTCATGTAACTAACGATGATTGAAATCTATCACGTTTGTTTTGACTAAAATGTGTCTCGTTCATTTTGCTAGGTAGTTTTGGTTTACATGGCAATTATTTTATTTTAATTATTTAATATGTTTAATTTATGAAAATTTGAAAGTCCAACTTTTTTTTTTTTATAATTATAGAAACCAAAAAGTAACAAACAAGAGGAAAAAGATTTTTTTTTCTTGGGCAGATCTGCCTATCATTAACTCGTCATCAGTTATGTGTTGATGTGGCATCACACCTATAGCATGATTGATTTAAGTCAGAACTATGAGATGTCAAGGGTGGGGTTTGAACCTTCATATTCATTTGTTAGTGGGGATTTTTCACCTTCAAAACTTTACTAATTTATGAAGAGGGGGCTACCGCAGTGGTGAAGGGGCGTGGCTCTGTGAGTTGCTAAGACAGTTGGTTGGGAGTTCAAATCCCAACTGGACCCCCTTCTCCTCACGCTCCAGTCGGATACCCTGGTGGTTAGGGTTGAGGCTGTCACCAAAGTTAACAAATACAAAAAATAAAATAAAATAATAATCTCAGGGTTATCTAACAAGCACATTTTGAAAATGTGCATCCTTACTGTTGTACCTTGGTAGCTTTAACACTTGTATGTCAAATAATTAATTAATTTTGAAGATTTCGAAAGAATCTCTGTTTCCCTTCACAAAATTTTGTTCCTTGGAAAAAGTAATTTCTGAAAATTTCAACATTTCTACAAATAATATAACTAGTGTTGAAGCTGCAAAGATACTACTGTATTTGACACTTTGCCAGATTGACACATTTGAATTGTCCAACCAAAACCTTCCATCCTTTTTAATCTTGTAAAATCATTTCTAATTTTTGGTCATTTTTTGTTGGGCTTTACGATTGCATCTTACATGTTTTCACTCATGCACAACAGGAAATACCACAAAGAATGTTGGATGTTTCCAAATTTACTTAGTTTTCCAAGTTCATCTCAGTAAGTCTTCCTATTAGCATTTTGATTGCCAACAAATCTTTCATTTGGAACAGGCTGGTCTTGTGATAACATTGGACAGCGCACACCATCACAATAGTCCACTTCTGTGCCATAACCAATATGGCCATTCAATGCAACTCCTGATAGCACTCTGGCACCTAGTCGTCATTGTTCCAATAAGTGAAGAAACACCTTCCACCAGGGTCTGTTGCTTTCCTTTCTCAGAGAAGTTCACATTAAGTAATTTATCCTTGGCATCAAATAGGAACCTTTGAGAGTTCGACGTGCTCAACTAAACAGATTTGACTGCCACACCTGATGAATTCATTTTATGAAAGTCCGCTGATGAATCACTGCTGCCAGATATCAGAATCACCTGGTCCAGATTCATTGTACTGGTCAAATGTTGAGACCCACATTCAAGATCACTTGGAAGACATACACTCCATATCTCCATGAGTGGAACATCTTCAGCATAGTGGCCTGAGTTACTTTGTGGGTCAAAATATGCACTGGATGCTGTCTCTAAATCGTTGCTGTTGTAGACAACTAGCATAGTCATTACAACATCCAAACAGATTTCACCATCTGAAAAGTGCCTGTCATTACCACTGGTGAATCGTCCTGCACCATTTGACTGAGTTTCATAGAACCTAGTACTCTAAATGACAAACTTATCACTTGGCGCAACCACTTCTACAGCATCTTCTGAGGAGCTTGGGTCACTTTCATGTTCCTTTATATCTGATGCATCTGCCACACATAGAGCTGATGCCTGTCTTAACACAGTAGTTTCAATGGTGTTGCAAACAGCATCAGATCACAGATCAGCTGACACCTTACAACTTAGCTAGTCACTAACACATGACTCATTCACCAAATGAATTCAATATCTCAGATCATGAAAACAAACCAGAGGGTCTTTGCCTACAATTACAAGAAAAAAATTCTGCTAGGATATGGCTCAGCTGCTGAATCTCCATCATCATCACCTTCTTCATATGCCACTTCAACACCAACAACATGACCTGCACTGTGCCAGAAAGGATTCTAGCCTATCCTCTTCAACAATCTGAGAAATGGGAAAGTTGAAACCATCAAATCATGAGATGACAGCTGGATATTTTCTTCATAACTTCAGCAGCTTCCAAGTCTTCACTACCTGACCAAACACATGCACCACCTCCTTTGACATTGATGGTGCTGCAAACAGTCCACAACAACCACTACTATCATGGGTCCTCATCTCTTCATATAAGTTGTTGATGGTTCTTCATCAAAGCTACCTCCCTCCAACCTGTGTGTGTTTGCTGAAGACTTGTCAACCCCAAACTTTGATTGTTTCTATTTCTATCCCCAGCTGTAACCTGGACAGTGAGCGAACTGAAGGTTAGTTCCTTCTAAAACGCAATCACACAAAGGTGAAGCCACTTAAAACATGTGTGAGAGACGTGTGAATTCCCAATCATCCTCCACAGTGCTTGCAAAGATGGGGGTGAATGATGGCCTTGAACAAGCTCTTTCCATACAAGTTCAGCAAAAGAAGCCAACTGCAAGCATGGGTGCAAGATGAAGCTCATGCTGTAGGTAAGTTACATGCAAATTGACAACATAGAAAATGGTGCAGCTGCCTGCCTCCAGGATTGCACTATACTTGCATGGCCTAACTTCTTGACCTTGTTCTTCAAGGTGAAAGTTGATTGAAGAAATGTGATTCTCTCTCCATCATACCAGCCCTTAGTTACCACCTTAGTGACCAAGCATGCATCCACGATCCCCTACTTCATGAACAAAAAATTGAGCATCAGCATAATCCCTCTTGCTTGTCAGTTTTTGCCAGACAATCCCTGCAACATTATTATTGGGAACACCCAATTCTGCATCTTGGATTTCATAGATCTCACTCCAGCCAGGCCGTTGGCAAGGATCCATGTGCCAACATTTGTGCAATAATTGGGTGATCCCCAGGCTCAAGTAATTAGGAAGCTCTGGTCTTCCTCCCGACAAAACCAGCTCGTAGTCTGAGAAGCGATGGCCTTCAAAGGGAATGAGACCAGTAAGTAACTCGTAGCACACCATCCCGAAACCATGTACATCCACAGCTGCTGAATATGTGGGTGTGATGTTGTTTCGGAGTGCCTTCAACACTTCTGGCGCCCTCCAAAACCCTGTGCCAACTACGCCGTTGGAACTCTCGAGTCCCCGACTGCCACCCCAAGAAAAGCATAGGCCAAATCTTGCCTCGATTTGACGTTTCTGGTGATGAAGCCCTGTATTGAGTCATGGGGCGACAAAAAGATGTTGGAGGCCTTGAGGTCTTTGTGTATCAATCCACGACTATGCAGCGATTGCACCCAATAGCAATAGTCCGCATCATAAACAATGTCATGTGCTGCGGAAAAGGCATCATCATCATCATCACCATCTGTGCACCCTTCTTCGTGGTGTTGCGCATCCGAGATTTGAGGTATCGCACTCTCAAGTCGATGAGGTTTCGCAAATCACCTCGCATGGCTTGCATGACTACCGACACCTCGCCGGTGGTACTATCCTGTGAGTATCCATACAAGTTGCAAATCCAAAAAGAGCTATTAAATGGGATCTCCATCACCTTCGCCAATCGCCAGCGCAATTGTAGCGCATCAACTCCACGGCCTTTGTATCTTTTGACGACAACCTCTCGACCACCCCACCGAGCTAAGTAAACATGTGCTTGCGCACCTTGTGCAATCTCCTCTACTAATTCAAGTTCCGACGGATCTATTTGTAGCACATTATCTAAATTTTCGTCTGAGACAGTCTCCACATCCTGCTCTACCTGAAGCTCACTTCAAAGGTGCTCAGGCGCGGACCCGTTGTACGTCTGTTCTGGTAGCATTGGATCCTCCGCCTGATGCTCAATCGAAAGCTCCTCAGATGCACACATGTAGTACTTCTCATGTTCTGTTGTTACCGAGGTGGCCGTATTCTTTCCAGTCGCTAACTCTCGACTTCCTGATGCGTAGCGTGCACTCTGTATCGGTGTAGTAAGCGTGTCTTGTTCAGCTCCCGCGAGGACGAGGAGCTGCCGGCCTTCGAACACTTCCAAAAACATATGCCCATGATTGGAATCACGGCTACTAGAGATCGTTGCTGGCGTATTACATGTTTAGATTGGATCAATCAATTATCTAAGAAAGTGAGAGCAAGGGGAAGGAAAGAACTTTGAATTTAGACGCGAAGAATGCGAGAACCAGACTTGTCAAGTAGAAAGAGAAGAGGATCTCATCAACAAAACGCACCATCAGAAAGTGCCCTAATCTGCCGTGGTCTGCACGCAAACGGGAAGAACCATTGGAGCTCATGTCAGGGTTTTATTTTCAATTTTGGGAGGTAGGTGATCTGGCAATGATCCACATGCAGCATCATCTACTCCAAACCTTCTCCAAAGTAACACAGTGATACCTGTTAAAGGAGTAGTCAAATCTCAGGCTCCCCTGTGCACTCCAGAGCTGATTTTCTTTAGAGATTTGCTGCACAATAGCATCAAATTTAGCTAATTAGTATCCAGACAAACTTCACCCAGTTAGAAACGACACCGTCCCCGCAGTACACTTGTAGCCAACACCAGACCCTGCATCTGAAGCTTGGGGCACTTCCTGTGCAAGTCCTAGAAACACAAGCGATGACCTGATTAAAACACAGGTGGGTCTTCATTGTCAAATATGACACTGCAGTGAGTAACCATCTGATAAGACACTAGATGCCAATATGTGGTTGGTCTGTACTGAGAAACACATCAAAGTCTGTCAAACATAGCAGACCCTTGAAGCAGCACATCCCTTAGCTCATTGCTTGGGCCTGCTGAAGGGTAGGAGGTTTTCTGCAGACCTCAGGACTTCTCCCTGCTACACAAACATAGCTTCAGGGGATAGGGGAAAGATGAGCAACCTGGGTATGATGGGTTGGACTGCAGGTTGGTTTGCAGTTAGTGGCAAGAAATCCTTGCAGTGTGGGTTATTTCTTTAATGCATCTTCTGGCTGCCCAGTTGGTAGGTGCAACACTTAAAATGTTTGTCAGGGTTCAAGACTATTCAGCTAAGAACAATGATTACCCTTCTTCAGATTCTCAGGTTCAAATATTTCTTCAAGTAGTCTTCTGACCTATCAGTTGACATATACCCATTGTTAACTTTTCCCTCTTCCTTCTCCTTCATCCAATATCTGTGGTCATGAGAACCAGCTGTAAGAGCTGAACATTCTAAGTCATCATTACCATCAGAATGTTATGCATGTTCGCAGTCTTAGTGGGTTCTTAAGGCACTTCCTGTCCATGAGAATACAATTTCTATTCATCTCTCCATCTTTCCAAGTGCGTGCATTATTGTTTTAACTGATTCTGTCCGGCTGAAATCTGAACATGTAAATCTGAAAACTGAACATGGTTCACCCTTGCCACCCATTGCCCACCAAAGCTTTACATCAGTAACCCTCCCTGTATAAGAAAAACTTAGAGCACAACTTATTGAAGGGTCACCTCAACAGCAAATTGAAAACATGCCAGTTTCCTAAAGCAGGATGCTAGAATGTCAATGCACCTGTAATAAAACATGGAAAGAGTGAGGAACTGTTTGGTGTGCACACTTGAGAAAACCCATCTGCAGCTGTGGTAGTTCAAAATCTGAACATGCACAAGCAGGTACAGAAACTGAAATGGCTTCCCATACTTCAGACAACAGTCAAACAAGACCTGCACCAGGTCCAAACAAAACACCTCTGAACCTGACTCCACCTCTTATGCCAACCCTCCATGGGTCCAAACTTCGTAACAAGGACTGCTCCAAGAAAATCTAGCAGTGTGTCCAACTGCTTATTGAAGCTATCAAATAAATACAGAGGATAGTGTTCAACCTAGTGCCGTAGCTGTTTGTTCACAAGATGAGAGAGAATCTCCATCACAAAGCTCACCAGCATCAAAAGCAGAGAAATCCTTTAACATTCACCCTCCTTTGTATCCGCAGAAGGACCATACAAATTGATATGTCTTACTGTGCCCAAAAACCCACCTCTGGTCTGGCCACTGTTGGGAACATAAACCTGCTGAAAATTCTTCCATAAGGATCCAGTTGAAATTCTGATACTTATAACTAGAGCAAACACCCTCTAACCACCCTAAAGTTCTCCAGACTCAATAATTTCAGCACCATAAAGAACAACAAGAGATCTCTGAACTCTGGTGATATGAGTCAGCAGACTTTGGACAATGTCAACAATGTAAATGCTGGAAAACAACTTGAAACTGTGGAAGAATTTTAAACTCTAGAAATCCAATTGGTGTCTTGCAAGCTCAATTTTGAAATGCCTTCAACCCTACAAGATTCACTCTATATATGTGCCTCAAAAGACCATCATTTGCTATGACAAACTAAAACTCCTACAAGCTTGTGGATTTTATGGTCCACAGGAAAATTGAAGCAGGAACTAGTTGCAGGGTGTGGAAAAAATTGCAGTTACTGCAAGTGCTAGAGGCATGAGTGAAATGCAAGACCCACCTGTGCCATTATGCTTCATAGATACTTCAAAGTCTGCAAGAGCAGAGTGAGTATGACACATCCAGAATTCATTCTTGAAAAATCAAGGATCTACATTTGCACATATGCAAACCACTGGATCTGTGTTTTTCTGCAGATACCAGCACCCATGTGAGCGCATTGAGGTCCTCTCTTGATGCAAAAGATGTACAGGTATGATTAGTTTGCTTTTATGTGGATTCTAGAAACTCTAGAAGCAGAGACTTGACAACAGTACACAACCTCTTGTCCAATCCTATCTTCACCAGATCAAACATTCAGGCTACCATGGATTGAATGGGAGTACAATCCATGATCTTCAACTTACTTGTATGGAGTTCACAGAGTTCAACAGTCTCATTGAGTCATCAAATTTGTTCATTCAGAGCCAGAATCATTTGAGCATGGACCTGTCTCTGCTCAGGTCAGAGTTGATTGTTTGTTGTTGTTACTTACATAAATGGCACAAAGGAAATTCAATGTAGTCATATCCACACAAGTGACAGCAGCCAGAAACTATATTTTGTAGTATGTGTATACATTTTGAGGGAATCTGCAAATGACATGACAAGGTCAACAACTACAGCAGACATCAATTGTCTGACCAGTCACATGGACATCATGCCTCTCCTGATAAGCAAATGTCCAAATTGAACACAATCCCATTTCAGAAGCAGGGCCTGGTCATGATGAAACCCAGGGCATGCCCACAAAAAGCTTCAAAGAGACTGGCAGCATGCACAGCCATTTCCTAGTCTCTCAAAAGATGCAAGGCTGTACCCCTTAAGAGAGTAATGTTCGTTTAATTGTTCTCTGTTGTACTGGGTATTAGAAAGAATAGTCAAACTGGATGACTACCCCGGGAGATATCCTGAACTATCAACACATCACCACTCTTGAACTCCAAGGCTAGCAGCTTGTGTGAATGTCCAGAAAATGTCAAAATATACAGGTAGGAGGCCCCTGTTACAGCTACAGCAGTACTACCAATCAACAAAATGGGCACAACAAAACAATCAATTAAGTAGCTATTGGAGCTAAAATGTAATCAAATCATCTGAGCTTTTCTTGCCAGCTCCTTGGGTACCATCATTCTTGCCAAAAATCATTTCATCCAAATCTGCCATAGCTGCATCATCATGAGCAGAGCTAGTACTAGTTTTTGGGATCCGATTACGGACCAGCACTGATTCTTCCCCACCACCGTGAGTGGAGTCATCTTCTTCCAAAGCTTCCACCTGAGCAAAGACAGGCTGATTTTCAGCCTGCAGTTGCTTGCCAGAATTAGATTTGGACATCTCCTCATACTTGATCAATACATGTTGCAGCTCATCATTCACATTTAGAGCTTCAAATATGTTTGGGTCATTGTCACCTGCACTCTCAATGATTCTCTGTATCTTGAACTGTGACTGCCGGCACTGTTCCACCAGTGCCAATGTCAACTCTTCCTGAACATAGCAAATCAACAAACATAATTGTTGCCTTTCTCAGAAACCAGTTCCTTCAGGTGCAAAACATAGATGGGGGGTGCTCCAAACTAATCTGAATGGCCTGGAACTTTGCACAAAGAAAATACATATCTATGCAATTGCAGAGAAAACTCCATAGTAACACATTGAAGGAAAATAGAATTCAAATGAAAACATGAGCATTCAAACCCAGATTTTGGAGGTAAATACTCCTCAACACCCTTAGCTCATAGATAATTAGATCAATTCTTCAACACCCACTCATGCCATTAACATCAACTGCCTCAGCAATGCTTGATTTCATTATCAACATAAAGTGGAAGTTGAGATGAAACAACTGAGTCCAGCTACTGTTGTCATCTTGCAATTACGGAATGCACCAGGTTCCTGAAACAAACTATTTCAGACACGCAAACTCAATAGTGAATGATTTGATCAAAGTGTTGAATGTAGAGCCATGTTGATTTGGTCACCTACCTGAGGAAGAGTTAGCACTACCTTCCATCAAGCAGGTGAACATAATGATGTGAAGCTAACCTGGAGAGCCTCCTGCTGTGGGGATGATGTGAGGACGGTTGATAAAAGCTCAACACTGTTGCGAGACACATCAAATACTTCCTTTGTTTCTTCTGGGCTAAAACCTGATTGAGAGAGCCCACCCGGTTCCCTCAAGCCAAAGCTATCAGCATTGAAGGATCCAGAACCTTCTGTGGCTGATCTTGATATAGACTGTGGAGGAGTAAAAATAGGTGCCAAGCTTTCTGTGTCTCGTCCAGGGAAGACAATCCCTCTGGACTTCAAACTCTGCAACATCTCACCATGTATGAGATCAGGTTGTTAAGATCATCAACTTCCACACAATGTACTGTGCAATTAACAGGTTCAAGCAAAGTTTGTACGGATTACTTGCAATTCTTGATGCCAAAAGCATTCACTTCCAGTCCCACATCTGTGTGAGTAATCAGCATGTTTCGTCCTATTTAAGAACCCAAGACAAATATCTGCTGAATCCTTTTCTGAGTGGTTCTACTCAGCACATGATGCCAGGGATTTATGACAGATCAAATGGAGACTCATCACATCATCTAAAACTTTCCTGGCTTCCCTTGAATGATAAATGCTCATGCAAGTTTCTAGGGTTTGAGCTTCTTGTGACGTGAATATGTAGAGCCATCTCCAAAAACCTACTCAAGCACATAGCAAAATGTTTCTCCGGCAACTTGGCAATGAGGATTCCATCCAAACTTTGCTCAGGAGCCGTTCCTGAGATGGATTCCATGTTGTTATCACATTCTTGTGACTGAGTAAGCCCTCAAACAGTTGATGGACGGCTGGCTACCTCAAGGATCTGCTGGAATGACACAGGTTCTATACCGTGTCCCTGCTGATTGCTTACCTACAAAGTGTAGCCAACAGGGTGTGAAGCTTGAAAGCATCTTTTTTACCTTCAAAGTCTCTTCGAAAATGGGCAAATAACGAAGCTCCTCGGTGGACTCACCCCAAGCTTCAATGAGTTTGAGAGCTTTGTCTCTATTCTCCACAGCCGTTTGACGATCGTCAATCATCTTCACCATTTCGTCCAACACTCTCTCTGACGCGACTTCCGAAAACATCTTCTCACAATTCTTCACACAGGTCTCCAGCAGCGTCAGCGCCAGGAACTGAATGCGAGTGTTCTTCAGCATGATCCGTTTCTTGATCGCCCTCACGGCATCTTGGCCACTCACTTGTTCCGAGTTCACAAGATCGCAGAGCTCCAAACTCTTTTCCCAGTCCGGCCCTTCCAGATTCTCCATCGTAGCTTCTTCCACCAGCTTATCCGCCTGCGTAGAAACCTGGAACAGCTCCTTCATTCTCTCAGTCACCTTCCGCCCCACTTCAGAGCTTCCCAGCTTGAGCTTCTCGCTGAAGGCACTGAACCTCTCCTTGAAGTTTTCTGCCATCGCGACGGTCGCACCTTACTCGAGTTGCAAACCCCGAAAGCTAGAAAACTAGCTTTCCTTTCTTCTCTACACAACGACGCACATACAACAACTGCACATCAAGAGGAGAAGCGAAGTCAAACACTCTCGCAAACAGCGAGCTCTCAAGCTTTTCCCGCTCTGTAGAAGCTACCCAATACAGCCAACGGCATACAAAACACGATCGCTTTCTTGAGAGACGCGCACAGGCGACCACGAGAAGCGAAGACTCAGGTCGATGCGCGCGCGCCCGCCATCGCCGAGGAAAGAAGCTTCGGATGCCCATCGACCAATCCGTGAGACCCGAGGAAAACGCTGGGTCACGGGACCGCCGGGTAACCCGTGGAAAACTCGGTTCACCCGATTTCTTTTCTCGATTCATCGAGAACCTCCGGTTACTATATTTTTCCAACAATCACACCACACAACAATGATTAACCACAACATTGCAGTGTTGTGCAGGAGAGATTCGTATTTATAAAGAATCACCAGTTCCGATTTTACAATTATTTCAGGATCATAGAGCTGCTATTTCTGGTGCCTATTTTCCAACAAAAATCAGAATCAAAGAACAACTGGTCCCAGTTATTCCAGAAGCTTTGAAGAACCAACGGTTTTCATGAAAGAACCAGCAATGAAGTAACCATTTGGTGGCTAGTTGCTTGAGCTTTTCAAAGAAAATGAAAACCATGGCTATAAATCAATACTTCGTCCTTGATTTTTTTGAGAATGACAATTATGAATCCTAAGAACCACCCTAATGACCAGTGGGAGTCTGTTGTCTCTTCCTCTTTCTAATAACCGCCCATCGCTGCAAAATTGCTCCTAGTCACTGTTCATTATTATGAGGCTACACTTATGTTTCAGTTACATATTTGGTTTTGTTGTGTAATTTGAACTTGAAAAATGCATTTTCATTAGCTGCTTCAATAGCTAAATTGTGACTTAACATTATGTGTAAGGTAAAGCCTGAGGAGCAGGACATTTACCTGGCATGAACCATGATGGGGCCATCCCACATATACAGAGAGGGAAATTTCTTTGTACGTGTGGGAGGGCTTACTGTATGAGGTCTGGTTCGCAGCAGCTGTTTCACAAAACAGAATGGACACATCTATGACTACATCATGTCATCCATCGGGCTCATTTGCTTGTGATGATCCTTCTTTAGGTGATTGAAAAATTATCATCTTGAACATGAGTCAAAGACATGAGAACAATTCATAAATCGTTGATTCTCTCATCAGTATGCTATGCACACATTGTCAAAGTAATGTCCCAAGTGGTTGAATTTCATGGTTCCCTTTGGAAGTGTCGTGGGCTCAATGTTCAACCATGTTAAATATTATAATATTTCAAGCTGAGTTTAATAAAGGTAGTTCAGTCAACTACTTGTCACCAATATCTGTCATCAAAACCCTAAACCTTTTCTTTTCTTCTTTAGCCTACATATTTGAACTTCAATTTTGAATGAATTGGATTTCAGACCTAGGCTAAAAAAGATGTACCGATTTCCCTTTCAAAATTCACTCAATAATTTACCATATATGCTCAACTGCACAAGCCACTATATACACATCTTGTGTTGTGACATTTTTTTATGGCTCTTTTTTCAAGTTTCATTCAAACATCTTTTTGGTTCTACCAAGACTATATATTTCAAGTGTGAGGAGAGCAACAATCACCATTCAATGAGATTTATTTAGAATCTGTTGCAATTAGGTGAGGAGGTTGATCGCTTGTTGTTTTGTCTAGGGTAGCTGGGATGTGGGTGCAAAATAATTCCATTGCAATGGATAAAGTGCTTTTGGCATTGGATTTCAATGAGTGAGTGTTTAGAGCGATGGTCTTCATTTGTAATGGTATATGAGTTTTTGGTTTGAGTGAAACCTAGCCTAGTTTTTAAATATAACTTGTGCACAAGGACAATTTGAATGCTTCATTGAAGTATAAACATTGTTCTTCTCCTCTTGTCACTAGATTTCTATAGCAACAAGTGGTTCACTCACCAACCACCCTGAATTTGACATTTGTGCCAAATCATGTACTGCACCCTGCCAAGGGTGAACTAGCACTCATACTGGTACCTTCACCTTCTTGAGTGAGGCCTCTTAGTGATCAAATTAAACTCAAAAAATGTTAGATTTGGACTTAGAGATCCTGATTTAGTCTTAGCATGGGATAATTATAATATTTAAAAGCAATTTAGATGAAATTTGGGGTTTTTACCATGGTGGGTGCTGGTTGCTTACCCCAAGGCCAGCATCCCCACAAAATAGCTATTCTTAGGCTTACTCCCAGCAATTCATGCTGCAGTCTATTTACACTGACCTCAATGCCCATTTGGTACACTAACTTTTATACTAGCTCTCAGGAGGAGGAAGAGGTTGAATGAAGTGCAATGTTAGAAAACAATTAAATCTCCTAAAATGTGGAGTTCTAGGGCTGTATGAAAATGTTTTCTATGAATAGTGAATTTGATCTATGCAGATCAAAGCAGTCTATCAAAGACCTGCAACCAACATATGCTTCATGGACTTGGCAAATAAACCACCCAATACAGCACCAGCACAGGGCGCAAGTACGGGAACCCATGAATACCACCATTCAGATGGTCCTTTCCCAGGGATTGGGAGTATCCAATGTGCAAATCTGGGTGCCAAATCCCGAGCTGGATTCAGAGCTGGCCCTGTTGTTCCACCTCCGCACAAGATAAGGCTGCACAATCAATTATTAAAACAGAAGATGCACTGTGAGTAAACCCAACAAATCAAATGAGTAGAACTGCATTTGAGTGAGTCTTGTTGCAACATCTCAATACTTGCAGAACATTGAGAAAAGTTTTCATAAATGCATGGAAAGAAGATTTACCCAAAGACAAGGAAGCCAATAAGGAGTGGTTGCAAGCCTGTTTTGTACAGAGAAGTTTCTGCTCCATCAGTGATGAGGATGTTTCCCTGGTTGGATATGGAGAAGGCTCCATATGTGAGCAGAAATGTAAGGAAACACTCTGCCCAGAAGCAATACAGCCAGTAATGCTTTCTCACCGATGGACGTGTGCAGAACACTGTCAATTTCACTTCTTGGTCTTCTTCAATTCGTTGCCTCACACTTGGCCCACATGCTTGTCTCTTTGCCTTGACCTAGACAATATTAAGAAACAACAAATTCAAACTGCCCACTCAACCTCAAAGTAATCTGATCACAAGCACACTAAGGGGGCCACATTGCTTATGGTTTTGCAAACAAGTATGACTAGAATAAAGGAAGATCAAAACCTAGAGCAAAATTTACCAGACAGTACGTAGAACCTGTTTACTCACCCTGGCCCCAGGATGTAATTTATTCACAGATCCTTCATTGGCATCATCTTGGGGGTCATATTTACAAGCACCTGTCATCAAGATCTGCATGACCACAATACCAATTATCACCTGGCAAGCTTGCACCCAGTTCTAGAGACAAAAATGGTGCAGGCCCCAACAAAGCAAGACATCATGTACTTCAAAACCCTAAATGAGAGCACTGCTTCCAGACTTATCAAGCTACAAATTTCAACCCCATTATATCCACATGTGAATCAGCAATTGGTTATAAGTTAGCCATCTATTTTCAACTATGGATCTTGATCACAATTTTCTCAGGCACAAAATTTCGTTTGTATCCTCACTGATCCTGCTTTTTGCTCACTGTTATAAAATTGCATAGATCTTCACTATGTATTCGTTGGGTACAGATCTGAGGGAGGCCAACATTAGTGGAGCACCCAAATGGTCATCCTTAGTAATTTGCAATCTCATGAATGCAATCTCATCTCTTAGTAAGGCTTCAACCTTCAAACAAATCATAAGCATTTGACAGGAATGAAATTCTCATTGACAGATCAATCATGGAGTTGTTAAATAGAACCTGGCTGCTATATCTTTTGTTGTCATGATCAACAGAACGTGTAAAAAGTCTCTAGACTTACCTTGACAGTCTGCCAAAAAGATTGTGCAGGCAGCTGCGGTTGCTCAGCATCACTTGGTTGAACCCTGCTCTTTGTAGTTCGTTGACCCCTCATCCCTGCAGACACATACCTGCCTCACAAAACAAAGCAAAGATCATGACTATGTGCAGAACTCAGTTTTAAATGCAACTACTAGCCACTCCTCTTACTTGTGTCAAGAAACTCCACTTTTCATAACTTGTGGGATTCTTGGCTCTGTGCACAAGAATTGAAAATCTGGTGGTTCATGATGAGGAAATGATCAAGGTATCATGGATTGTAACCCCATGACACCAAGTTGCAGCAGCAAGATTGCTATGGTTCAGAATTTGTTTGTGGAATCCTGGATACACAGCTGAGACCAGTGTTGAATTTCTCATGTTGCAAGAAGACTTGGGCACCAACTAAATCATGACAGGAATGTTTGTGGTCTCATGCTGCAGATGATTTTGAAGATGTGTGAGAACAGGTACCTGTGGGCGGGTTCACTCAGCTCTTGTTTGATGACAGCAACACCACCTGTCTCAAGGTCACAGCAATTGCACAGACTATCCTCACCCTGTTGCACAAACTCCAAGGTTTGGAAGTGTGGAAGGTAAGTGAACCAAATCAGAATAGCTGCAACGAAGCCTCCAACCATCTCTGCACTAATGCACACCAACATCCGGGTCCATCCTATGTCTCCCACCACTGCCCCCGCCAATGCTACCGCTGGATTGTAAAAGCCTGTAAAATTCGGTTGAACCACCAGCAACAAAGACCCTCATATCTTCTTCTTCTTCTCCTTTGTAAAATCCTCTTTCAAAGCAAAATCTGAGCAAGACTCGAGAACGCAAGTCAAGTACTGACCTCGCTGAAGCAACCAGAAGCATGATGACGGCAGAAACTATTATAGAGATGGAGAGGACATGTACCAGAGATTCGACCCATGAATTGCAGGGCCAGGAAGACGCCCCATCCGAAGCAGAATGCGATGCCCAGAAACCCAATCCCATGGCCCTTGGTTCCAGGGAGAACGGCATTCGCTATTCCCCCGAGCCCAAGAACACAAAAGACTGTCGTCCCCACAAGCTCCGCCACCCACACTTGTCCATCATTATACGACCCCATCTTCTTCAGCTTCTTTTCCTCTTATGAATTACTCTGTAGACTTCGTATTATGAGATTTCTTCACCTCTTAAAAAACCTGCAATCAACCACAAAGCTGTATTTTCAGCGAAGAAAGATGTTTTATACATCATCAGGTCCATGGTGTGTATTCGCAGCTACTTGTGTACAAAACAAATTCTGACTCAGCAAAAGGCGGATGATCAGGGAGGAGCTACAACAGGATTCAAGGAGAGGCTGCTGGTTGCAAGTCTACTACTATCCGAAGCCTTCTGAGTCAGCAAAGTGGCGAAGGAGATGAAGAATCAGGAGAGAAGGATCTGCTAGTACCTAAAGGATTTGATATTGCTGCAAGTGGTCACTTCTAGTACGAGTACAGAATCAACAGTCTAAACTCGTGCTAAAAATGGATATTCTTTCCAAGCAATCTCTGCCATTATTTTTTTTCCATATAATAAAATTGCTCGAGAGAGATTAGTCACTTCGGCATGATCCGCGGAGTTTGATCCCATGTTCACTGATATAATATTTGAACAGATTCCTCCTTTGCATGGTTGAACCTGGACATTTCGTTGCTTGCTTTCATTTGACATCGCCTGCAACGGAATCTGATGAGGTACTTCACCGCCTTCTTGCAGCCTCGTACTGTATTTCTGCAGCGATGATGATCCAACAACATGCGGAGGTTGGATTCGGTGAAAAGCGCGGCTGAGAACATTTGCGGTACAGACCGGACTATTATAAGCAATACAATATCCTTTCTCTGGTGAGACATAAATGGAAATTGTAGAGACGGCTCCGGGGAAGCACGCAAGATGAAGGGGAATTTTTTCAATGCTATGAAATAATAGAATATTGAAAAATATTTTATTAAAATTGAGAAAGTTTTAGATATATTTTCATGATCCAATTCTTTACACCCTATCTATATTGAAATGAATTATAATTTATGAAAAATAAGTTGAATTCCATATTCTTTTGCATCTCATTTTGAAAAAAATGGAAGTAACCTCCCCTGGCTCTGGCCTCATCCCCGGAGATGAAGGCCACATGGATGGCAAGCTTGGAACAAGGTCTGTTGCTGACTTGTTTGTTTCTGGGTGGGTTGCTGGGGTTTGTGCAGCGAAAGGTCCCTTCAGTTTGGGTGTGGGCCGTGGTTACGGTTGTCGCTTCTACTTTCGATAGCTGCTTTTGCGCTTCACCCCTAATAAATGGACTCTTTCGCGACTTTGGAATGAATGCCGATGAATGAAAGATATTCTTCTGGCATCGACTTTTCTTCTCTCCATACGAGCAAGCGATGAAAGAATCCGATTGAGAAAACTGTTCCATATTTTTGTTCATGGATGTTACAGTCACAAGGAGGGAATCGCGGCAACTTGGGCAGAATATTAATAAATCACCAAAACTCCAGCTGACTTCAGATCCTCGTGACCAGGATAGCAAATTCAGAGTACATGTGAGGAATTTAGGGGATCCGTGCAATGTATACCATCATGATTTTTCATGCCCCACATGGCCTGGAGGCAGACACTTCTGTGCCTTTGTTCTCCACTCTTGCGACTACGGTAGTACATATCTCGTTTCTTCATCTTCTCTCACTGCATGGGGTGTTTCTACATCCTGTGTGTGGAGGAGCTCTGCAAGTTTGATCAGATGATACGAAACTCTCTGGGGTGACAGATTTTTAGAACTTGATGATTTGGGGGGTTTGTTCACAAGGTGTTGGAGATCATCTCTGGCTCTCTTTCTTTTGTATCATAGGATCATTGCTGAGGAGAGAGACTTAACCATACAAATAATGCAAAGAACTTTGGACTGCTTTGCAAATGTGTTAATCCAGGGCCCAACAACTCTGAACCTGATTTGTGAACATTTGATTGGTTAACTTGTTTTCAAACTACAAAGTCATCATGGCATGTGTGAAGCTTGGTGATTCTTTTGGGGTTCATTGTGGCTATGAGGTCATGGTTTAGAAAAGTAAATAACTTATATCAAGGCTCTTGTATGCAGTTGTGAAAGGAAAATCTTTCCTGAGAAGAATTGATAGAAGGATGAAAAAAAATTAATACCCAAAAAAAGAGGGAAAGAAAGAGGCAACAATGAGCTTCCCAAGTGATCAAACTTTATATAGTTACCTTATAGAAGGCTACAACCAAAACTATACTTGTAACACTAATTTTCCAAACTCAAAATTTGCCATTTGTTCTTCCACAAAGCTCATTCGCAGAATTGTAATTAAAATGAATATTCAAATGTTAAACTTTGAATGATATGGGTAGAGTTAGGCCTTTGCTCTAGATCTACATCCCAACAACTAAGAAGCAACTTGCACAAACCTTGGGGCAAATCATCAAGAAGCTTTAGTCTATTCCCTAGTAGTACATGATTATAGTTTTAATAGAGGTGACCGACAAAGGGAATAAGTCTAGTGAGAATCTCACAACAAAGCATTGCAAAACCATACACATTTGTCTTTGTGTCAATTTTGATCTCCCTCCACCTTCCAATGCTTGTAGCACTTCAAGTGCCCTCTAAAATTCAATGCCCACCACAACTTCCAAGCTTTGTAATCCCCTTATTGTAGGTCTGAATAAACTAATATCACTTTCAAATAATGTTTTTTGTATTTTGTCTCTTGTAATGTTAATGTTGGGTTCACCAAATTTGGCATGGATCCATATGGAACACTCTACCTCATATTGGGTTTGAGACTCATCCATTCAGTTGATCATTTCATAAGAACATTTGATGCTTTCAAATCTTTGTGCAATAATACCCAATTGCATGTAGTTTCTCCATCCCCAATGCAATGGAAACCATCAATTGGATTTGAACTAGTCTTTGATGAACATGGCATTGGTATTGATGACTTTGTTATCAAGGAAATTTTGTACATCCTTAAGCATGTGTTCCATGAATATAATTATTATTGTTTGTTTCACACAAACACCCAACACTTTACATAAATGTTGTAAGTCAAAATCACAATCACTAGACAATTGGCCAAATTCCATCACTTGTTGCAATTATCTCCAAAATGGTGTTGACTTCAAAATATATAAATTGATAGGTATTATTTTAATAACCATAAGCATAGAATGCCATTTTTGCATCACCAAATGGACACATGTTTCACCCTCTTTGGCTATTTCCCTTCCTATTCAATCTTCAATAGATCTATTAATCTTAATTCATGAAATTCTTCCATTGAATCCTCCTCCACCAAACTTGGTAGCATTAATGTCCAAGACTCCTTAAATGTCAATCCATAAAATGGAAACTCCAACAAATTACAAGGATGATTAAAACAAAATGAATCTCAATCTTTTTTTTTGGCAAATTTATCTTAGTAAGAGGAACTAGAATCTCGACTTTCTATAACTTTATAAACATCTTGAAGAAAATAAGTTTATGTTAACTTGAAAATTTTGGTGAGAGGAGCTAAATTCCCCATTTTTATGAATTTAACATCTAATTGGTGAAAAGAACTAGAGTTTCCACTTTTTATAAGTTTCACTTTGGTTATTTACTCTATCCATCAACATAGGTTACAAAAATCAACAATGTACAAAAGTTTTTCAGTGACACATTAACAATAATAATATTCCTACTCACATTTGATTGCAAAACCTCAATGAAACATGAAGTATGCAAAAGAACAATGGATTTTACACTTTATTAAAGCAAAATTTTAACAACCTAGTTATAATCATGAACATGATTTCTCCATGACATGAACAAATGACTTAAAAACAAAATGTGCAAGGGTCATTAGGATAACAATTATTTAATAAAAAACTAATTAATGAGGAGATTATTGTTGATAAGTATAAATGATCATGTCAATAAAAGGCTAGTTTTCCAAGAACTTGGTTAGACATCACAATATTGAGAATGAGTTGAATAAAAAATAATTAGAGTTTGACTAGTAGGGGATAAATTGTTATGACCTTATATGACTTTATTTATATATTGTCATAGATGTCAATATTGGACATGGTCACATGATAAATGGAGTTCATTTACATGGATTTTCATCTATAAATTCATAATCCACTCATAGTCAATTTGTAATTAACTTGTTGTTCATTCATAGTTCATTCTTTAAAAACTTATAATTAACTACCAATTCACTTTTGGATAATTCTAGTTAATTCTTATTTTACTCCCAAGTTTTTTCAGACCATTCTTAGTGAATTTTTAATTATTTTTAGTCCATTTTTAGTCCATTTTTAGTTAAATTTTAATTAATTCGTAATTCCTTTATAATTAGGAAGCGTCTTCAAAATTTTCCCTAGTTAATGGGCATATGGAAACCCCCATTGAAGCTTCTTTGAATTGGACCATTGATAAAGTTTGGTTTTTTTGAAATTAAATGTGAATTCCCTTCTTCTTTAAAATGTAATAGTTTTTTTTTAAATATTGTGGATTGGTCACTTCTTAAAGTTGTGATTGAAGTTGTGGATCACCTACCTCTTGTCAAAATCACATTTTACATGCTTTTGTAATCACATTTACATCAAGAGAAAAGACGATCATGCCATTTGAAAATGTTTTTATTACATTTAGTAAACACCTGTAACAAAAAAATCGATCATTTCATGAATTTGTTGCTCATCTCCAAAATAAAACATCAACATCATTGAAGTGTGTTCCAATGTTGTCATGTTATGTAGGGTTGGTTGGTTATGGATATGCATAATTCCATGTTATGCATAAATGCATATCTTAAAACTGCATCATTTTCAAAAAAAAAAGTTATACATATTTTCTAGATAGAAATAAACAACTGATTTTGAATTATTCATTTCCATGGATGGAAAACACTTTAATTAATTGGAGGCATATCTATATCTAGGGATTATTTAAGCATATGTCCAATTTTGTACATTGTTTTTTTTCAAATTCTTCAAATAGGTGTAGTGGCTAGGATCTTTAACATTCATTAATAATAAATGGCAATTGTCCTAAAAGGATGTTGAATTTTTTGGGTAACCTACCTAGTTCTAATGACCTACAAGAACACATTATCTAAATCTAGGGTCTTTAGATTTTTTCCTTTAATATATGATGAATTTTGTGTATTTTTTTAAAAACCTTTTGTTGCATTCACAACATTCAATAGGTCGCAAAAATTGAGGAAAAAAAACACTATCTATGTATGGGAATTATACATAAGTGAAAATTGTATACATAACCAAGGGAAGTTTTAAAGGTAGATGCACAATCAAGTGGCTCACTTTTGTGACATTTTAGTTTTTTGTCTTGAGCACCTTTTATTCAAATGCATACGATGATTAATATATCCTTAGATCTATTAATTGGAACTTGAATCTAGACTAAAAATTTCATTAGGAAGAGAACTATGTGGTTATTTATTAGTAAAAACCTCATTTGTTAATAATAATGAACTTTTGAAGTAGAAAAGTATGGATTAGTCATGTGACTGGAACATCACTAAATGGAAGATTTTATATTAATTCACATTTCAAATTTGTTATTGAAACTCAATATATGATGAAATACAAAAGGTAAACTCATATCATGAATCTTTTCTTTGGAAACCTTAACCATTTAATAGTCAAGGACTTTTGAATGATTCATATTTGATCATATTTTCAGAAGTCCATAAGAATTGTAGTTTTTGTTTGTTTTTCAAATTTTTGGTCCCAAAAACATATGTTTTTAGAAACTTAAGATGGATCATTATTCATATGGACTTTGTGGGTTTTCTTTTTAAAATTTCCAAGTTAAAAAAAATATCATCTACATTAAATATAAATTTTCACATAGATTTGAAAAAGTTTGTAGGTGATTGAATATGTATTATTCAAAGATTATAATAATAATTTTAAAAAAAACAACAATTGTGTCCATTAGAATCATTTTTAAAAATCTTTTTTTGACTCATAGAGATTATAATTTCTACCGTTTTTGAGCCATTCAACTATGCATTTACCCTTAGGGTTTGTGGTTTTTCAAAGTTTGGTGGACATGCATTTAGACTCAAAACCTTAAACCTTAATCAACATTCTAAGTGAGAAGTGACAAATTGGCAATGCATATCTTCTATGCATATCCATAAATTTTTAGCATTAATTAATTGTCTATTCATAATTGGCAAAGGGAAAAAAATTGACTACATAACCATCTATGTATGAAAATATGTGGGAATTAAATTATACATACCCATATCTATTTTAGAAGTGAGAATATGTTTTATTCATATCCAAAATTTTGTTTAAAAATTGGATAACTAGACAACACTGGTGTGTTCTTACAACTCCACCCCAAGTAAAGGAGCCGCAAATTAATCTTCTAAACAAGTTTGATGGAACACATTCAAAGTTTCGAGGTTTTTTCAATCACATGTGTGTAATCATTTGGTTGCACCTGCATTGTTACCCAAGTGGCCCAACTCAAGTGGATCTTATTAGCACCTTGTTATTGGTAGAAATTTGACATAGTTTGTGCTTTTGTTGGAATGTCAATTTCCATTGCTAAATGATTTTGAAATATTTGTTGAAAAATTTAATGCCACCTTTGGAGATTACAAGAAAAATGCACATCAATAAGCAAATTATGGTTGTTTCACCAAGGACCTTGCTTGACAATAATGTATGCATTGAAATTTAGATAATTGGCATGTAATATTTCATGGGGTGAAGCTGCAAAGTTGCATTCATGAATCAATTTTAGTTTGGATTACATAGTCATGTGAAAGACTTATTGCTCAAAATGTCAAATCCTACAACATTGAATCAAATCATTCCCCAAGTTGTACAATGTGATAATAATTTTTTTGAATGACATCAAGAAAAACATTGGGAATAATTGTCACTATAAAAAACATTCACGCCCATCACACCATCCCCACCAATGGCATCTACACCAAAAAACAATCCTATGCAAATTGACAAAACGTGATTCAAACAATCAAAAAACAAGAAACATAATGATAACATTTTAAAATAATGTCAAATTTTTGGTCTTTTTTTGAAAAAACAATTAATTTAAATTTTCCAAAAGTAGTTAACGAACAAATGCCTAGGTTGATTACATATATAATACGCAAAAGAATTATCGCCAACCAAACTACATGATGATTTTCCTTTTTCTATTGTGTTTGTTTTTTATTGTTGGGCACTAGGTTCATTTACGACCACCTCTTGTTGGTCCTTTAACCTATTATTAAAGTTCTTTAGTTTCTAAAAACATTTATCCTCTCTATGATTGGATTTCTTGTAATGTCAACAAAACTTCTCTTAAAACATAATACCATTTGTCCCCTACTTTTTGTTTTCTTTTTATTTTCATCATTGGATAAATATCCAAGATGACCTTATTCCCATTCACATTTATCAAATTTTCTTTCAAATTATTAATGCTTCTAAGTGTTGAATTGAAGTATCCCACTTCATTTTTGCAATGGCCACATAGGATAGGGCAAAGCCAACCTTAAAGATGGCAATCAATAAGTGGTCATTAGTGGGATGTAACAATACATTTGCAAGGTTGAAAATGTATTCATAATATTCTTCCATTGATTTGATTTGATTTTATTTTATTTGATCATCTACATGTTCATGTAGACTTGTTCATTTGCTTGTATTGTGTAGACCATCAATGAAAAACTTGAGCAAAAGATTTTGTTAAAAGTAAAATTCAAGTGACTTTTGACAAAATGATGGCCCAAGTAGATGTTAAATCTTAAAAAGTTCATCAAAAGTATGTGATTTTTGTGGATTCATCAAACACTCAATTCACCTTTATGGCTTGTTGGAACACCCTCACATGAATGTTTGTATTCACATTTTTGGTGTATTTCAAATAATTTAAAATTTGCTTACATTAATCCTCCTTGTGGTGGGATTCTATTGTTAATGGGTGTATTGGCAAATACCAGGGATAATAAGGATTACATAGGCAATACTCCTAGCCAAACTTTTGACAAATCTTTTAGTGTAATTGGTGGTTGAGGAGGCCCCTTCTTATTGCCCTTACCATCATTAAAATCACACAAAAAATTCAATGAATTTCCTAAAGGTCTTCCATTTTCTCTTTGGGTTGCAACAAAATGGAGTTCAACATTTTATTGCTCAAACCTTCAAAAATTTATAATGCAATTTGGTCTTGTACATTGATGGAAGACATTCGGAAGTTTTTATTTTGTTATTGCTTCAAATATTGATCGAACAATTTTTTTTCATTGGGGGTGTGAATAGTGTTACATGACATTAAGTGAATTCATGACTAGAATTTATTAAATTATATTAAGGATTAAGTCATGTGTATTTTGCTTGTCAAGTACTACCCTATTGAAAAAAAGACCAAATGTTGTTCATTGATGATGCACCAAGCAAGGCTGTTCAAAATTCCAAGTGCAATGGTTTTTTTATTGAATCTTTTAAAGGACATAAGTTGTCGAAGAATAAGGTGCAATGGTTGGACCTTGCATTTTCATTATAACCAACATTGATTAGACTACATTTTGCAAGTATAGTTGGAATGTATTTTGACATCATCATTAAATATTCTAGGCCATGTTTGAGTCCTTCCTCCCCACATTATTCTTGGTTCACGTAGTACATGAAAAGTGACAATGGGGATTATAGAAGTATTGTAGAAGTATTCAACTTCCTTTAGGTATGATCCACTTAATTTGAACTTTCTCAAGTTTTTGAAAATTGTTTGTGTGGATTCATCCTATATTTTAATTATGGATTCATGTAGTAAGTTTTGTTTGCAATGAATTCAAAATATTATTTGTAGATTGTGCGACAATGTTTGTAGCTTTGAAAGGTAGAAAGTGATGTTGTCCAATTGGATTCTTATTTCATGATAATGTTGATGTTTTTATGTACATTATTGTTTAATAAGGAGCAACATCCTTAGGGTTTGAGATCTTGCAATTTATTTATTTTAGTTATTTTGTTGAAATGAGACATTGAACACATGCATATGGTCTATGTATATGTAATTGAAATTTTTGGATCTTGGATCTTTTGTATCAATGTTGCAATGTGCTAATTGTTACAATTAGTTTGCAAAGGACCAAGCAATAACCTTGGTTCTAATCCAAATAATTGGCCTTTATTAATTGCATTACGAAGGACTAGGTGGCCATTTGATTTTAATCCAAATAATTGGCCTTTATTAATTGCATTACGAAGGACTAGGTGGCCACTTGATTTTAATCCAAATAATTGGCCTTTATTAATTGTGTTACAAGGACTAGGTGGACACTTGATTCTAATCCAACAATTGGTTTTTATTAATTTCGTTGCAAAGGACCAAATGGCCACCTAATTTTAATCCAAACAATTTGCTTTTATTAATTTCATTGCAAAAGACCAAGTGCCCACCTAATTTGAATTTAAGCCATTTTGGACAGTGGTTTTGATATGTCAAAATTGTTTATAGTTATTTTTGGACAAATTCTAAAGTCCAAAATTAATTAAATACATGTTTGTTCTATCACCATGACGATGGGTTGATGGAATAGCAAAGGTCACTCCCAAGAATGTTTTGCACCAAGACCATAATATGATAAATATTAAGTAAGATTATTTCCTGTTACACTTCATGAAGAAAAAACAAAAAAAACATCATACACAATTTTTCACATCAGCACCCAAAAAGCTCCATGACACAATTTGCACTTATACATTAAGAAATTCTCATACTACAACCTTTTCTCCAAAAAACTCCTCTATCTTCTTTAACTTTTTCATTAAAAATCACATTAGATAATGAGATAGGAGGAATCCCTCTAAAAAACATTTTCACCAACTACCTAAATAATTAGGAAACGATAAATGACTGTCACCTATCACTGATAACAAGAATTACTTAATATTCTGATGATTAAGTTATTGAGATATTATCTACATTGACTAGTTAGACAAAGTTAACTTGCCCACTAACCACCTCTTGGAAATTGAAAATAGTCTTGAAGTACATCACAAGATATTACTAGGATGTTAGTATATTTTCAGTCACAAATGTTGATCTCATTGATACAAATGGTTGCATGCACTTTACTATCTTTTAAAAATAATTTCATAGAAGTAAACCCCCCCAAGCAGATCCAGACTAACATTATAAAGATGCATGAACCTCACATGTATAGTAATTTGTGCTATTTCTAGAAACTAAATCTTAGGAAAAGGAAATTGGCCAATTTTCAGCTTCTCAATTGAAGACTATGTAAAGGCAATCCAGGAAGAGGAAGCAAAAGGAAAACACACCTCTTGTCCAAATAGAATCAACTACACATCATGCCCAGATTGTGTGACATCCTCCCCATCTTTTACAGTAAACAAACCAGTAAGTTGCGATTTTGAGGAAATGATTGAACCTGTTAACTGGAAAAGATTGCCTTGGCTCTATTACAAATCACTTTTTCATTTCATCTGTGGCTGAGACTTCCATAAACTTCAACCAAGTAAAGTAGCAAATTAAGAGCATTGATGTTTCTCTTTGCAGATTGACATCTGCTCTTCAGCTAGAGCCTGAAATACATAAGCATCCATATGTCAAGCATCAATGAACAACATCTTATCATATCTATGAGATTGTAGAGAAATCTCCACAATAACACTTTGAAGGTAATATGACAAGTGAGGTCATAATCTTATGAGTGTAACTCATAGGGTCATCTTTGTCATCACCTTTGTCATCCTCATATCAATATTTATACAGATTGAGAAGACGAAGCGATGCAAAAATTAGCCCAGAAAAAACCAAGCTGGCAATCTTAAGCCCAGAACCAAATATGTATACAACATTATGATCTTTGCAGATTGTCAATTCACAACATGATTGATAACTCAACGTCCTGCTAGAGAACACCAACACAAACCAAAAGAATTTACACCCAAAAATTCCTTCTCCCCCTACTGCACAAGCCGAGGAAATGTCAATCATAAGATATCCAAAGCATACTCCCAATTCAAATATTTTCATACATTCCACTCAAGTTCACACACTAAAACCTTGCCTCCTACTCTTTTCAGCTGACCATGGAGGCCTTGATTAAAATCTTTACGGTAATTTCATTTAGAGATTTGATGCAGATTGAAGGTTGTGTAATGTAGATATGTATGCAGGGATTGCAGACGAGATTCAGATCACATGGAGATATAATTCATGATAGCCAAAATTGTTATTTCCCCAACTAAATACATTCCATGTCAATACAATGTCAGGACATTCCATCTTAACACCAGAAACTCAATTCTTGGATGATTTCTGCCAACCAAATCAAGCGTCATACCATTGTGGGAATAGAAGACATATTAGAAGGAGTAACTTTGCAATGTCTTCTCTGCCTCCTCTTCCTCACAAGAAACCTGCAGGAGTAG
The DNA here is from genome assembly GCA_963920785.1 of Sphagnum contortum. Classification (NCBI taxonomy): domain Eukaryota; kingdom Viridiplantae; phylum Streptophyta; class Sphagnopsida; order Sphagnales; family Sphagnaceae; genus Sphagnum; species Sphagnum contortum. The sequence continues at coordinate 12,484,001 of OY987293.1, read as the reverse complement.
CTTACGCAACACAATGTCAATTGTGAGGATTTATGAGCAAAACTACAATTTTGCATCTATGCCCTCCTTATCATAACATTATCCAAAATATTGAGAATTGCTTGCTATGCATTATTATGCACGAAATCTGAAGAAATTTTGGAGTTGCTATGAGAGAAAAGATTTGAGGGATTTGAGGAACCCTCTAACCTTATCTCTAACCTTATCTGATTTAACATGAAACAGATCCCAAATCCCAGACCCCAATTTGGACCCAGAAGAGTTTGATTTCTGCACCTCTATTGTTCTTTCATGATAACAATGGACCTTCTAGAGATTTTGCAGGTTTGTATGTTTATGCTATTTGAACTCCAACTTGGAAGTTTCAAAGGTTCTCCTTGTTCTTCTAGACCATTCTTCATTCATGGACAAAAAACTGTTTTGCTTGATAGTGTTTGTGATTATGGGCATGACACAAGAACCATCTTGTAGAAAATGAATGACAATGAAAGAACATGGTAATCAAAGTAGACTCAAAGCCTAATTTTTTGTAACAGTTTATGACATTGTATCTTCCCATGTATTTTCAACTTTCATTTCAGCTAATTTAAAATTGGACTTTGTGTGGTTCGACTTTGTTTTTGTGAAACTACTATTGTTAACAATAAGGGAATGGGGTTTCTATGGATTCTTGACTGGAATCCATGTTAACCCACTATGTGAATTTGAACCTTCAAGAAACCCACCTTTTTTCTGATCAATTTTGTAACTGACAACTCTATGAAGGATAAGTTTTGCTAATAGGGGTGCATTTCTTGTAGCAACATTTTTAGACCATGGGGACTATTGTACTATTGCTCAAAAGAGTGTGCAAGGAATTGCTTGAGCAAGTCATTCCTTTCTTTGACATCAATATCAAGGATTTGCTGTTATTATGCTTAACATGACTATCAGTACATTACGCTCTGCAAGGTGTTGTTTTGGTCAAGTGGGCATGCAAGAAATTGCACTAGGGGGGATCCCTTGTTAGATTCATAGCTTGTTTGGATAACGAAGGTCCACAATTTGTGTGAATGAAAGCTCAGAATGGGGCCTAAACTTATACGTGTTTTTTCTCTGAATTTGGCTTGGTATTTTGTGGCACAGAATTCATGAATTCTTGTTTCAAATACGCACTTACCTCTCAAAAACATACCAAAACCTGGGGTGGTAGAATGGTTTAGGAGATGAGGGCCATGGATACAGCCACTGCAGCAATATTCAGACATATTTGCTATAGTTGAGGGATGGGTTTAGTGTTGAGATGTCAAGCTCAACTAGAGCTGACACTCATGATGTGCCTCAGTGACCGTTCTACATTCACCTCGGCTGGCGCGCTTTGTGACTGTTTTACATTCACATTGATTAACGCACGAACGACGGATCTTCGCCACTATGTTTTTGTAGGACTTGTTGTCTTCTAGGAAGGAGTTGTCTGTGCTAAGCAGACAAAAAGAGAATGGCCAAAGAGAACACCCTACCAATGCCCTTAGTGTGTGTGTTTTGCAAGAGCCCAAGCTCTCCCCCTCCCCCCAATCTTTTCATGGTATCAGAGCCTGGTACAAGTTAAGGGCTGAGCAACAAGCACAAGAACCAAAAGAGGTGGTACGGTGGCAAGAGGTCATCATCTCTTCCCCCTTCGTATTCACCACTACACCTATGTTGGAGCTCTTCGAGAGGCACCGGCAAACGACATCGGATCGAGGAGTTGTCTTCACCAAGATGAAGCTATAAGGATTGTATATTGTCTTTCGAACGGAATTTTGGGGCTGAAACTGCATTTCTGCATCATCTCGACCTCTATTTTTGAGTTAGCAGGTGTTCGTGTGCTATTCGGACAAGATGTCAGATGACATCAATCAAATTGTTAATGAGAAGCTTGACAAGAACAACTTCCATGCCTGGAAGTTCAGGATGACCAATTTCCCATAGTAATGATAAACGAAATACGCGTATTTTTCGAAGGTGCTCAAAAATAAATATTTTCAAGTATTTTAAAATTTGAAAATGTGAATACGTGAAATACATGAATACGATGAGCAAAACACTAAGCAAGCTGAGCTTAAGTTGTGCCCAAACCCAAAGACAACGATGATAAAGTATTTTCAAACATTTTTTAAAAAGCCCATAAAAACGTATAATACGCGTATGTTTGAATCGAATTGAGAGTATGTCACTACTATGCAATTTCCTTATGGGAAAAGGATTTTGGGACTATGTGGAAGGTGAGAATGAAGACCCTCTAGAGTTGCCCGAGGAGAATGCCACTGCAGTAGAAATAAAGGCATTCAAGGATTGGAACCAAGGTGCACGCAAGGTCATGTATTGGCTATCTGTCAGTGTTACAGACACTATGATTGGCACATATAGGATGCTCACACTCTAGTAGAAGCATGGCAGAACTTGGTGCAAATGTTCCACACAAATACAAAGGCAGGGAAGCTGCAGCTAAAGTAAGAGCTGCACACTGTGGAGAAGAAGAACATGTCTATCAATGAGTATTCATTGAAGATCAAGGGTATTGTTGAATCCCTTGCATCTATTAATGTATCTGTGGATGATGATGATTTGGTCAGCGTTTGCCTAAATGGACTTGGAAAAGAATACAAGCCTTTCAAGACATCCATAATTGTCAGGGAGAATGTTCCCAACTTTCGGGATCTTGTCTCAATGCTGATTGTAGAAGAGAAAACCTTAAATGAAGACTATTCTACACAAAACAAGAACAATGTGGAGCAGCAGGCCTTCTACTCAAATACATGTAGAGGAAGAGGAAGAGGTTGTGGTCAAGGCCATGGTGGTGGCGCTTTTGGAAATTAGAATTTTGGACAGCATCAGTCAAATGACTCATAGTAATAACAGTCATACAGAGGTGGTGGAAGAGGCCAGTCTCAAGGTAGGGGGGCCCAAAGAGGACGTGGCAATTGGAACAGACAACAATCTGGATCAAATTCTAGAGACTATCATTATTGTGGCAAACCAGGCCATTAGGCCAAAGAATGTAGAAAGAAGGAAAGTGACATGAGGAATGGAAGATTGCAGCAAAATAATTATGCATCCTCAAGCAAGTAGGTTGAAGATCGGTGTGAACATCTATTTGTTGTGCAGCACATGTTAAATATAGTGGCTGCAAATCATAGTTATGACATTCTTGGTGCGGGAATGTTATGGAAACCCAAAAAAACACAAAAATTCGTTAAAATTCGTTAAAATTTGTTAAAATTCGCGTCGAAGAATGTTTTGACAAGGTGCTAAATGAAGAATTTTAAAGAATTTTAATGTGCAAAATGAAGAATGTCATCACTAGGCTGCAAATGTATCCACAAATGTTGATAATGTATGGTATGTGGATTCGGGAGCCTCTAACCACATGACCTATCATGGTGAATGGTTTAGGGATGTCAAAAATCTGGAAAAACCAGGTTATGTAGAGACGGGAGATGACACAACTCATCCCATTGCTCAATTGGGAATGTGCCATTAGCTATGCAAGATGGCAAGATAAAGTACTTGTCTGATGTACTTCATGTGCCCAATATCACAAAGAACTTGGTTTCTGTTGGGCAAATGATTGAGCAGGGTTTGCACGTTCGATTCAACCCTGATGGTTGTTATGTTGAAAACTTCAAGGACAAATGTCGTTTAGTTGCTAAGGGCAAAAGAGTGGGCAGAATGTTTACTTTGGATGTAAGCATGCTTGAGGTGGAAGTTGTTATGTTTGCACAAGGTGTAGGAGTTGTGGTTGGTATGGACATATGGCATAAGCGTATCGGTCATGTAAATGAACAGCGATTAAAGTCTATGTAGAATTCAGAAATTGTCACTGGTTTGCCAAAGTTTAAGGTGGATGGAATGCATAAGATATGTGAAGCATGTCAATTTGGGAAGCAAACAAAGAATGTGTTTCCGCATGACAAGAATGTAAGTAAGAGAGCACTTGATGTAGTGCATTTAGATGTATGGGGGCCAACCAAGACAACGTCAATGGGAGGATGTCGCTACTATGTATCATTCATTGATGACCACACAAGGAAAGTGTGGGTGTACTTCATCAAGGAAAAAAGTGAAGTGTTTACTCACTTTCAGAATTTCAGAATGTTGGCTGAAAAGCAAACAGGGTTGCAAGTTAAGTGCCTAAGGTCAGATGGAGGGGGAGAATATTTCTATAATGAGTTTATTGCATATCTAAAAATGCATGGAATTCAAAGGTAATTTACATGCAGGTATACTCTGCAGCAAAATGGAATTGCTGAGAAAAAAAAATGCACATTGCAAAGGTTGCTCGTGCATTAATGGTTGACAAGAGCATGCCACATCATTATTGGGCTGAAGCAGTTGCGACTGCAGTTTACATCATGAACAGGACCCCCACAACAACAGTGCATGGTATGACTCCAGAGGAGAAGTATAGTGGTTGAAAACCAGATTTGTCACACTTGAAAGTGTTTGGGTGCATTGCATATGTACATGTACCAGATGAACTATGGACTAAGCTAGATCCGAAGGCTAAAAAATGTGTTTTCATTGGGTACTCACTTGAACAGAAAGGGTATAGATGTTATAACCCTATCACACGTGAAATGAGGGTGAGTAGGGATGTTGTGTTTGATGAAATGAGCAGCTGGTATGCTGATGTAAAAGACACTATTGGGGCTGATCCAGACGAGCATGTGGTTGCAAAGAATGCAGGTCAACAATCACAGACATTGAGTGGACCACGAGAGTCCCCTTCTAGTGGGTCTACTAATAGACCATGGAGTGGTAGGTTGCGTCATAATAGCAGTCCTACAAATACAGGTGATGCATCATATAAAAGAAAAGAGAAGGTCAGTGAGGCCCTTGGTATGCCTAGCATTTCTGCAAGATATTCTCATGTATATGGAGAATCTAGTGGCTTTGAGCAAAGCCTTGATGAGGAGTTTGGGATTCCAGCTATCAGGACACTTGGTGTGAAAAGAGCTAATGTAGTAAATAGGACACCACGGACAAATCTAGGTCCACGCAGGTCTACCAGGGAAAGACGACAAGTCCAGAGATTGATATGTGATGGTTATGTAGCTTGCCATTATGCATATATGGCAAAGGTTGTGCAGGATGTTGAACCCATTTGTTTTGAGGATGCCATTAGGCATGCACTTTGGGATAAAGACATGGATGAGGAGATGGTTGCATTGGATGCAAACAAGACATGGGAGTTGGTGCCTTTGCCCGAAGGGAAAAAGGCTATTGGATGTAAGTGGGTGTACAAAGTGAACCACAACTCGGATGGAAGCATAAGCAGGTATAAGGCTAGACTAGTAGCCAAAGGATATGCATAGACACATGGCATTGATTATGAGGAGACATTTGCTCTTGTTGCAAAGATGGCAACAATGAGAGCTATGATTGTAGTGGCTGCATCAAGAGGTTGGGTGTTACATCAAATGGATGTAAAGAATGCCTTCTTGCATGGCGAGTTGCAAGAAGAGGTGTATTTGGACTAGCCACCTGGATATGAGGGTATGAGTCACCCAAATTATGTGTGCAGGTTGCATAAAGCCTTGTATGGACTGAAACAAGCATCGAGAGCATGGCATGACAAAATTGTAGAGTGTCTTGTCACCATTGGCTTTCATATGTTGATGCAGATCATTCACTCTATGTGCGTAAGAGTGATGAGGGTATTGTGGTCATCACTATCTATGTGGATGATTTGATTGTTGGGGGTGACAATGAGAAGGAAGTTGAGCATGTAAAAAGTTTCTTTAAGTAGAAGTTTGACATGAAGGATTTGGGTGAGCTCAAATTCTTCCTAGGCATTGAGGTCATCAGGACGCCTAAGGGTATATGGTTGTTACAGCAACAGTATGCATTAGACATGCTATCCAAATATGGTATGGTTGGCTGTAAGCCCATTTTTGTACCACTGGATCAGAATGGCAAGCTGAGTGCAAATGCAGGTGAGGTTTTAGAGGATGCCACTATGTATAGGAAGATAGTGGGCAATCTTATCTACATTACGATCACCAGGTCGGACTTAAACTACACAATTGGGTTAGAGAGCTAGTTTATGCAGGTTCCTCGAAAGCCACATTTGGATGGCACACATTACGCTATGTGAGTGCCACAATAGATTATGGTCTCTTTTATGAGGCTAGCATAGAGTTGTAGGTGCATGGATACACAGATGCTGATTGGGCTAGTAGCATCTTAGACAAGAGATCTACTAGCGGTTTTATGTTCTCTTTTGAGAGTGCTGTTGTTACGTGGAGTAGCAAGAAGCAGCTGATAATTGCCTTGTCAAGCATAGAGGCAGAGTACAGGGGTGCTGCGATGGCAGCATGTGAGGTAGCTTAGCTCCGCAAGCTACTTGGAGATTTGGGGTTGCATGTGGATAGACAGGTTATCATATATTGTGATAACCTTAGCAATATTCAGGTGGCTAGGAACCCAATGTTTCATGCACGGATGGAACACATTGAGGTTCATTATCACTTCATTAGGGAGAAGGTCTTGGCAGGTGAGATTGATCTTATTTATGTTAGCACAGAGGATCAGGTTGCTGACATCTTCACCAAGGTCTTGGGAGCTGAGAAGCATCGCCGATTCCGTAGCATGCTTGGAGTGATGGAGTTGGAGTTGAGCTTGAGGGGGAGTGTTGAGATGTCAAGCTCAACTAGAGCTGACACTCATGATGTGCCTTAGTGACCGTTCTACATTCACATTGACTGATGCACGCGCGACGAATCTTTGCCACTATGTTTTTGCAGGACTTGTTGTCTTCTAGGAAGGAGTTGTCTGTGCTGAGCAGACAAAAAGAGAATGGCCAAGGGTAGCTGCATTTTCCACTAGAAGAAAACACCCTGCCAATGCCCTTAGTGTGTGTGTGTTTTGCAAGAGCCCAAGCTCTCCCCCTCCCCCCAATCTTTTCATTTAGTGCATAACACCTCCAATCTGTAGGACTAGATGTAGAGTGCATTGCTTTTGTGAGAAAGAATAATTTGAAGTATCTATGCATAAAAGACAAGCATGCCAGACATAAAAGGAAGCTCTTGTGGGCATCTACTTCCTACACGTCTTTTAAAAAGGGATATTACTTGTTATTTGGGGTACAAATGTAGCTGAAATGTTATATGAGGTGCACAACATCAAAGTGGATTACAAAGAACAGTTCAAGACAGTGCTATAGGTACAGTTGCAGTTGACTCCAGTAGCTCTCCAAAGCACTGGTGTTAGGTATTGTGCACAACTTTCTGGATCTGTGTTTTCTCTGCATTTGCAGACTAGACCCATGAGTAAAATATGCAAGGGTAACCAAGTGGTTGTGGGTTTAAGTTGTCCACTATGTGCATGCTAGACTTTACTTACAGTAGGCAATACAACTTACAGGTTCAAACTACTTCTTCATCTAGATAATGGAAAAAGATGAGTACAAAAAGATTGTAAAGGACAGAGGGTAGCATCCACACACATTGTCTTTGCTTAGTTTCTGTATCCTCAACATTCACTCCTCAGAACTCAAGGCAGAACTGGACTTTTATGGCATAAAAATTGTGCCAAATTGGTTGCCCTCTTCTTGAGGCCTCATATTTTAGATGATTTGGCATAAGTAGATACCACCCTGCAAGTGGTTTGGGATTCCCTCAACACTGCTAAAATCTAGAAATGCTCGCAAGGTAACCATGAGCCTCAACATCACTAACTTGATACTTGCTCCTGTGATGTCTGCTGATAGACCTAAACTTTTGCTATCTGTGGTAATACTCTCAATTACTGACTGAAAGATTCTGTGCAAAGAGAAAAAATGATTTGTTAAGCTCCTTTTTTCCAACTCTTATGCACTCCAAGTCATTCTAGATGAGGGATAGTCTTTGAGCATTGGCATGTTGTAACACCATTTTGGATGAAGCATATCTTAAAGGCTACTGTGGGAAGGAGACATGATTCTGGTCAGACCAGATATGCATGAGCACAGTAGAATATGTACTGTAGAGTTGATGAAAGACAAAGGAGGTTATGGAAAAGCAGACTTGACACCAAAGAGATGGTCTTCTCAACCAATTCATAACCCATAATCACTTGCAGGGTTCTAGGCTTCTGAGCTTTAGAGGCTAACTTGTTGATGTCTCTTCTTGATTGGACATCCATGCCCCAGTTGTATTGCACATTAAGCTACATGTATCTCATTCTGTGTATGGATGAAAATGATCCACATCCAAATGCTGAGAAGGTTATGTTTGCTGGTTACCATAAATAGCCTTGGCGCATCCAGGCCTTGGCTAAATTTTCAGTAACCAGCGGCCTCTGGTTCGTTACCTAATCCATAACTCCATGTCAAATTTCCTTCCAAGTACTACTTCTCTGCAGTTGTTTCATGTTGCTGTTTCTGGCACAAAGTTTGCTATTACTACAGAAACCTTGTTCTGTTTGTTCTCTACTGAAAGTAATCTTGAATGCTAACTTTGCTTTCTTCTGACCAGCTTAGTCTGGATGCATGGAGTAGAGATATCTGGCTATGGCAGCAAGGAACATTCATGCATATGGCCAGAGTAATGAAGAATAATGGCGATTCCTCGCCTTAGCCCTGTTCACTTTTACACAAATGCATCATCAGGTTTGCACTTTGAATTGAATTTACTGGCACTTATGGCTTCATTTGCATTATCAGAGGTCCCCACCAACAAAATGCAAAATCTGATCAAGTGAAATCTGGAAAACTGGAAAACAAAACATGTCAAAGTGAAATTGATGTCCATCGAATTGCCTGTGGCTCCAAGTTCATGTGCGTTATTCCTGAAAAACTTTGGATCCTTCTGACAACATGAGACTGTTACAGATCCTTGCAAAGGTGGTACTGGTGCCATCATCCGTATTTAGCAGCTGGATGAAACTTTTTCCCTTCTTTCTCAAAGTTGGCAAAGTAGAAGTCACTAGAAGCTCCATATTGATGCACTGAATCCTAGGCAATATTGTTAATGGATACCCTTGACAAAGAACAAAGTGGTCATGCCTCCTTTGAGCAGACTGCACAGGTCAAATACATTTTGAGTTCAGGAGAGCAACATTTCACTTGAAAAAGTTTAATTTCAATCAGATGATGGCACCACAATATGTTCTAAGCATTAACATCATATCAACCTGCAAGAGAATTGACCTCACTCTTTGAATGATTGAGTTGATTGCTTATAAGAATATTACATTTGGAACATGCAATTTGACGTAAGATTGTCAATGTCTGTTGTCATTACAACTTGTGTCAATATTGTGTTTTGATAACATCTTACGCTATGAAGTTGCGGCATATTCAAAAACCCAAATTGAAGCAAATATGCATTACAATCAAGGTGCTTTGATCCATGCCATTGATGTAAAAACAATGGGACATCTAATGTATTAATAAGGATTTCATTCCATAGATGTAGCCCCTCCTTTTGCCAAATAAATCTATGGTGTCAAAAGTAAGGCTGTCTAGGCATAGTATGTTGATAGATTATTGAGGGGAGAGCAATAGGACATGTGAGGTGCTTTTGTAGGATTGTGAACAGTGATGTAGTAACAAGTTACCACCAGGTGTAATGGTTGATTAAGTGATAAAGCTTTGGTGTTGTTTTTCAATTTTTTTAATAGCCAAAAGTGACAAATTTTTGTTGGAAAAATACTCTACACTGAAAGAAAATGTCTTCAAATTTTCTTTCAAAAAACTTTCATAAAATTCAAAACTTTACCACCAAAAAATCACAATAAGGTATGCTATGGTTGCTTTCTTTGTTTTTACAATTACAACAATTTTTTGTTGTCTTTGGTGAGCTAAGCTCTATTAAAAAATGGTATGCATGTTAAATGGATTAGATAAACATTTGGCATGCTGCTGGTATGAAATTTGAAAAAAAATTAATTTTCACATCTGATGTTTAAAGATTTTTTAAACTATCTAAACCTTCCCAAGTATTCATACATTAAGTTTCAAAAAAAATCTTAAAATATGTTTTATAAGATAATAAGTTTACTATTATTGACCGACCAATCTTGTATCATATTTTCAGCACTCATGAAAGCATATGTAAATTGCAATTATGACCAAGCATTGTAAAATAATTTAAATCCAGAATAAAAAATAAGCACATTGAAAATCTTACAAGGTCTATTTATTGATAAAATCTCCTTTAAATGTCTTGATTAAAGATGGAGAAAAAATTTCATATCTTATGATAGAGTAAATGGTCAAAATCTTGTTGTTGAAAAACCCTATAATAAACAATAAAGAACTAGTATTTTTGGGAGAGGATTATTTTGTTTTGAATATCTGGGTTCTGTGTCAATTCTAGTGTCAGTCCATTGTCACCAAAGGGAAGAGAGAGGACTGAAAACTTCCCCTTTGAACAATACAATCAATGATATTTTTTTATCTTCATTCAATATATAGACAACAGAGGTGTAAACCTAAAGAACTATCGTATATAGCTCAAGTCTAACATACATTTTGCATTAGGAGATTTTGACCTTTCTCTCATAAGCTATCATGGCTTATCATAATTGTTTCACAACAAAACAATCCTTTCCACATTCAATTTTGGTTTCATACAACAAGGTTCCCTTATTATATTCCACCAAAAATAAAACATCATACTTTTTCCATTTGCATAGGCTCCCACAAATCCCACTAGATCTTAATCGTTCTTGCCAAGCATTTTGGTAATTTTTTTGTAAAACCCAATCTTCACTTTTCCTAAGAAGTTCAAACAAGCGACAAAAAAAACTTTCATATAAAGTTCTGCAATATAAAATTCCCTCATGGAAATTTTCAATGTCCCCACATTCAAGCTATGCAACTCTTGAAGTTCCCAAAGTAGTAAATCTTATTTCCCTTTCATTACCAAATCACAAAAAAATAAAATCAGAGTATTCTTAAATATAAAAAACTTAAGGTTGTGAAACAAATTTAAGTTAGCTTTCAAACTCTCTAAAGACATCCGTCTTTTCCAATTGTGCCTCTATTTTGAAACATCTGATTAGCTTATTATGTCCAACCTAATCCTCAATACACGCTAAAAGAACTTTTGAGAAATTCAAACCTAAACATAAGGTTTTGCCATCATCCTCCTACACAAAGAAAAACATTAAATTGTTGAAACTTCAAAAGAAATGTGCTAAGGTTTCCAAAACTTGAACCCCAATAAACAATTTTTTTTTGCTTAAATCCTCTTTGTTGCACCTTGGTAACCTTCACATTATAAATTGCATTCAACAAACAACACACACCCAAAGGTTGAAGATTTACTTCATGAAGTATAAACCAACAAATACATAAAGTAGCACTAACATGCATCATTACAAACTCCTTGAAAAAGGACAAATTACATGCAACAAACAATAAACACATAATACAAAGAAAACATTGACATTGTACTTAAGTTCAACTAAGCCCTCATGCTTCACATGATCACCAACCACTGAAAGTTTTAACACTTTATGCCCATCTTCATCATGTGTAGCCCTTAATTCATTAGGTTAAATCTTCATCAAACATATTCCAAATGCAATTTGACATCACACCATCTTTCAATCACTATAGAAATAGTTATTTGCAACCAATCATTAGGCAAAGTTAATTTACTCATGATTAAATTAACAAAATGAATTTAACCATGATGGTTGAATTAGTCAAAATCAATTTAGACCATGTTTAAATTAACTAAAGTTAATTAAATCATAACCAATTTAGTCGTGCTTAATTTAGTTAAATTAGTTAAACCATGGTTATTTTAGCAAAATTAATTTAACTATTTAAATTTAAATTTAATTTTAATTAATATGAGTTTTAACTTAAGTTTATCTCATGTTTGTTACCCTTCAACTTTTAAATCTAACCCCTTATTTCAAGTTTTGGTTCCTAGTTTCTCTTACTTTATGAAATAACTATTTATTAGGCATAAGACTAGGGATAAGAGGGAGATACAGGATGAAACTTCGACTAAATTTTATGAAATTTTTAATTATGTAAACTCCTTTTGGACAAGTAGAAGTTGTGGAGAAAGGAGGTCTGTGAAACAAATAAGTTTTTGAATTAATTATGTGAACTTGAACTTAGAACCTTCCAACTAGCATCCTAAGTTCACTTTATTAAAGTGCGAGATTGAGGTTGTTTGAAAATTATGTTTAACTAGTGGGTACCCGCGACCTTCGGTCACTGTGAGGCGCCCCTGTTATTAACCCTGGGCAGCCCGCTGGAAAAGGGCGAAAAAAAAAAAAAAAAAAACCGTCACGGACAGACAGCCCGCCGGAAAAGGGCGAAAAAAAAATTAAAAAATTAAAAAAAAAACCAGCGCCGTTTCCGCCATAGAAAATCTCTATGGCCGGTTCCGCCACAGAAAATGCTGCCAGAACTGTCACGTCACGGACGGACAGACAGACCAACGCAATTAATAGTACTAGTGGGTGCCCGTGACCTTCGGACACGACAAAAAAAAAAAAAAAAAAAAAGAAAAAGAAAGAAGAGGTCGACGACGGCAGTTTAGGGCGGCCGAAAAAAAAAAAAAAAAAAAACCTCCTCCCTGGCCTCCCCCCCCCCCACCCCTTCCCCGCCCGTCCCCACCCCCCCTCTTCCCACCCCCCCCTGCTGCCACAGGTTTCGGAATCCGGCTGTCCGGGCCGATTCCCGATTTCGGAATCCGACCGTCCGGGCCGGTTCCGCCGGTCCATTCAAACGCGGAACCGTCGTCGGACGGACGGACGGACAGACACACTGTTGTAATTATATATAAGATAGATTACTAATTTTATTTTTTTTGAAATTTTGTTTTTCTCAAAATTATTGATGGTGATTTTATTTGTTTACGATGAGGACAGAGCCTGTAGTGATGCAGATACTTGCTCACTTTCTAATTTCATTGAGCAACTAGTGACGCAAGAGGCATTTGAAGGAACGAAGGCCCAAAAACAAGGTGAGTTTGAGGATAACTTTTAAAACAGCAACAATGGTGAAAGTTTTATCAATAAAATCAAAGCCCTAGATTTGTTTCCTTTGATTTCTTACTATTTTGAACACTTCCATTACAGAGAAATCATTGTATGCAAGTCAAAGAGTGAAAAAATAATATCGCGAAATTTAAGAAAAACAGTTTCTGGTTTGTCACAGTAGCCTATTCTCCAACCTTTTCTTGTGTCGGATCCCACGAGCAAAGCGCGCTGGAAGCTCTACCCATGGTCAGATAAGGGAAGACAGTAAATCAAGAGCAGCCTTTATTCCAGGCAGTACAGAAGTAGTGTCTGCTTCTTTTTCTTTCCCCTAGACTGCCCGAGAAAGTTGTGTCTATCACTGGCGGTGACTACACACATCTTGGTGATGGACATTGCACAGATACCCTTAGGGTAGGTGCGATGTACCTTTCAAGACAATGCACCGTACGTGCCCATTGCGAGGTCAAAACGTATATAGCACGAACGCAAAGTGTGTGTGGGGCCCGGCATCGTGGATCTTATTGGAAGAGGAGATATATCGGGCCAAGTGCAAACGAGGAAAATAAACAGCAGACACCCTTGTGTACTGCCTGCAGTAAAGAGCTGCTCTTGAGTTTTAAGGAGAAGATAAGGGTAGGTTTCCATTACCTCCCACTCACCCATTATTTGTACTGGTATCGTGTTCCCACCAATGTTTTGCATGTACCCAAAGTGGCTGTCATGCATCCATAGGAAGATGCAGAAAAAGTGGCAATCATCCCTAGGAAATTTAGCCACATCTGGCTATAAACTAGATATGAAGTATAAAATTTAATCATCCTTCTATGTTTTTGGCTACTGTTATCATTTACTAAATTTTCCCTTGAAATTTGGCAATTGAAAACTTCAAAAATTACTTCAATTTCATTTTTTAATTTTTAATTTCACTTCTTGACGAAATTTTTCCAATAGTAAAAAGGCTGGTCCTCGTTCAAATGGTACTTGGGACTTTTTAATAAAAATTTGAGGCAAGGTTTTCTTTCATGTGAAATTTCGTATTGCTCAGAAAATGCTTTTGAGAAAAAGGAATATTTTCTCACGAGAATCTTAGTTTTGAAAAAAAGTTGTCAGAAAGGAAACAAATTTGAGTTTGCCACATTTCTATTCCCAATTGCAAATTGCACAAGTTAACTAAAACTGTAGAAGCTATATTTTTGAACGTGTCCTAAAGATTGGTTGCCATTTAATGTTACGTTCTTCTTGATGCTCACCATTGATGGTAAAAGGCATAAACTTGAAAAAAAAATTAGGTTGAGACATTGGACCACTAATCTACCAATTAGATGTGTGCTTTCAAAGTTCCTTTTTCTTTGGGTAATGAGTCATTTTGATCAGCCCATCATATATATATAACTGAAACTTTTACAAGGTTTAAAAAAAAAAGATGTAGTGTCTTCCATTTGGCCCAGTTACATATGTGAGAAGGGGAGAATTGTGAACAAACCATATGAGATAAAAGTGCGCTGCTTGGGAAACAAACCCTTTGAGAACACATTGGGAACTTGGGGAACATCATTATGTGGGAACACATAAATTAAAGAATTCTATGCCCACATCCCCCCCACCCCGAACGGGCCTCATGAGTGGCATGTTCAGCTGCGTCATTGGTTACATGCAATTTTTTTTGGTTGTCTCATCATTTTTGGCCTAAACTGCAAGAGTAGTACCTTGGCAACTTTGACACATGTATGTTGAATAAATAACTAATTTTGAGATTTTCATTTTGACTAATAGAATATTCTTAAAGATTCAATATTTTCCTTCACAAAATTTTGTTCTTTGCAAATTACAATTTTTGAAATTTCAAACATTTCTGAAAGTAGTATAATTAGTGTGAAATCTGGAAAGGTATTATGGTAATACCCCTTTGGAAGACAGTCTAGGTACCTATTGTAGGATTTTTCACTATTTTAAATATTACAAATATCCCATGCTTCGACTAAATCAAGGTCTTTGAATTCAAATCTAACATTTTCGCATGTGATATGCCCACTGATAGGCCTCACTCGACATGATGAAGGTACCAACTTGGGTGCTGGTTCAAGGTGGCCGTGGGTGCTTACCCCTTCACTCCCCGCTGCTGCACATCTGGAGAATCCTACAGAGCAACAAATGTCAGTCGCCTCTAACTGACCTCGAAAACCTTTTAATGTACAAGTGCAAAAGTATCCAGACCTGGTCCAGAACGCATTAACTCTCTACAACTGCAACTGCCATGGTGTGGGTGTAACCAAAAAAAGGAAGGTACATCAAATACACAGAGTACCCAATTCTCTCTTACAAACTGAAATTGTTCAATACAAAACACAAATTACATCTTGATAAAGAGGAAACACACTCCCTAATTCACTTCTTGCAGTGATTTGAATTGGACATTAATCTAAGACTGATGATAGATCAGCGCATTTTGGATTTCCTTTCTTGGGCTATCGTGGTCCAATGGTTGCAAATTCCAAACAATAGACTTGAAACCCTTTGACCTACTTCACTGTCAGAACCTTGGTTATCTTTGAAGAGGATTCTTTACAAATAAGTGTTACTCATAGGAGACTCTCCGAGATTCTTCAACTGACCACTGCCTTCCCATGGGTAACAAATGTCTGGAGGTCCCAATATCCCGGCTACCCAACCCGCCCAACAGAAACTAAGGATTAGCTCAAATATACTGAATTTGAGTATGAATCTCACAACCGACCAGCCCATACCAGACCCATTAATCCTCTTTAAGCCTTTCATGACCTCCATCATCAATCTCTAATGAATCGCTCAATCTAGACATCCTAAATTGTTGTCTCCAGCATAGCGGAATTTGATGGAGACAACCTAGAATCACCATACATTCTGAGCATTCTTCCCAAAACGCTGAGTAACTCACCCAAGAAAAACTGAAGTCAGAAACTACGCAATGCTGAAAATCAAAATCCAATCCCAAGAAAAAAAAAACCAGAGAAAATCATACTTAGCTTGAAGTCCTGCAGCCTTTTTGTAGTTGCATCACCTCTACCAGCTTCCAGCTCGCACTATTCTCCTCCATACAAAGTAAAACAACAAACATAATGCTCGTCCC
Organism: Sphagnum contortum; assembly: GCA_963920785.1. Classification (NCBI taxonomy): domain Eukaryota; kingdom Viridiplantae; phylum Streptophyta; class Sphagnopsida; order Sphagnales; family Sphagnaceae; genus Sphagnum; species Sphagnum contortum. The sequence continues at coordinate 12,467,941 of OY987293.1, read as the reverse complement.
TAAGCTTTTGCACTCTTAAAAACAAACTTATCATCGCAGCGAAACTTTCTCCTAAGAAGCTCTTCTGTGAATGACTACACTACACCACAAGACAGAAAACAGTTTTAGGCGCCACATAGAAAACAGTACTATTATAGGACATTTTTTAATGTAGCCTAAGTGGGGATGATTGCTTCATTTTGAATTTTGAATTCTTCATTTCTCTCTTTGGCGAACTTTCGCCAGGAAAATAAATGTCCTTGCTCGTAGGCAGAAACAGCAACGGCCTCCTCGCTCTCCAGGACATAGTCATTGATAGAGATACCAAAAAGAAACGCACGATGGTAACCAAGTGCAGTGCCTGCTGGTTCTCTAGTACGTACTTGTTATGACTAGACACAAACAAGAAAAGTGTGCTGGTAACGTACGTCAAGTGGTGGACGACTGAATTTTCTCCCTTCATCCGTAACAAGTTTGACGTCCAATATTCATTCATTGCTTCCCAGGAGGCTATATGATGCTCCCCGCGACACCTTCCGACATCGTCAAATCCACTCTCCGCGTCTGGTCTCACTTGCATCATTGCATAGCAGTCTCTGTTCTTGCTCATTTGAATTTCCGTGCCATCTTCTAGGTCACCCTGCCCCTAGAGTTTGTCAATATGTCTTATACAATACACGTGATTTATATCCAGACCAAGCACCATCCACTTTACAGCATCGTGGAGAAAACCAACTTTCAGTAAGGAACTTGGAGTGAGAATGGCCCCCAGCAGATCCTGACTATGTCTGCCAGCGGCAGCTCTGGCATACTGTGCTTCAAGAGCACTGATGGCAACTTCTTCTTGGTTCCTCTCGGCGTCCACAACTACAAGAGGTGGTGCGATATTGTCGTCGACGCCACACCTACAGATACGGGCGTGGCGATTTACCCCGAATACTACAACGTCGATTCCCTGAGATATGAGATGTTGTGGAAGCAGTTGGCCGAACTCGACAAGACTACGTCCACGGGCGTACAGATCAAGGTTCATTACTACAAGGAGGAGGACCATACCCTCTGGGTCAGAATCTCCATCAACTAAACGTGATAGTTTCTCTCTGTCATGCTTGCCTTGGTCTTCGTCCTCTGGCGTTCTTCATCTTCGTTCAGATAATACGAGTTGCTTTACTTGTGGTATGTAGCACGGTGTTTGTCCAAATAGACAATCGTAAGTCTGTAACTTACGTTTCGGTACGTGAGTGTTGGCAGCTAAGTAGAGTCGAGATGGTGACACAGAGGATTTGGCAAGATGTCAGTACAACAAGTGTGTTGAGTCTCGTGTGAGAGAAGCTCAATAATCAAGAGATAATAAAATATATGTTATGTATGTCTGATTGTACATCTACGTTGAAACATTTTCAAGTTCAGATGCAAAGTTTGACCTTTGCAGTGTGTGAAACTGGAATCTCTTGCAGCTGACTTCCACCCAGGCATTGACCATTTTCCAAATGAGAGGCATCTTGTTCAGGAGAAAGTTCGAACAGACGTGACCAAAGTACGAGGTCATAGCTGAATACTGATTGGCGAATTTTCTGAGTGCCATCTTCCATGACTGGTCATTACGCATTTCGCTTTGTCTTTTTGAGCAATTCTAAGATTACACACGTTTTCTAACAACTCGTGAAAACCAAATTGGCAATCTGATGATAGGATTTCGTTATAACCTCCCTGAAATTTTCAGTGGATTCTGTGGTGATATGTAGACCTTTTCCAATATTTCATGCACCTTGTTGTGTACACCATTCTATAAGCTGACCTCTCTTATGCCCATGTACTTCGTGATCAGTCTCTGGATGTCAGATTCAAACGTTCAAGTGCTGGCAACCCATAATTAAGGACGTGAATTAGAAGGTGTGTTGAGATCATGTACGCCAACCCAAAGGACGAGGATGAGAACTTTGTCCCAGTAGTAGTCTTCCATGCATTTAATCCGAGCTCACCTCCAACTCGGTAATAACCATGCCACAAAACCAGAACAGTTAGAACCCCCCACCGACGGGCCAGGGCTGTGTTGGCGGGAGGCGGCATGGGAAAATATCAAACATGAAAATTGGGTGCCCTGTATACACATTGTGTTTTATGTGGTGACGTGGGTTGAATTTTGGGTTGAAAATGAGATGCAGGATGACATGTGCATAGTATATTGAATGTGTTGAGCGGGGTAAAGAAGGGAGCTATACTTGAGGTCTTAGTTAAACTTTTGTTCCATAATGTAGAGTGAAAAACGAATCACTAGATTAAATTTTTAAATCCTCATAGTTTTTTGAAAAGAAATTCAATCAAAATCAAGCAAAGGATGATGAGATAGCAAAGGTAGAGTAAGGTTATAAAATTTTGAACAAATGTTGCCAAAGCTTGAATTTGAAGCTTTACTGTCCCTACAAGGAATATGAACATGAAAGTTTTTGAATGAGAAGGTGAATATGAGGATCCTTGTTAATGGGCAGCAAATTACAAAAGATCTCACCATTAGAACTCCTTGGTCAGATTTAATAATGAGTTTGTACAGTCAACCCAACAGAATACGAGGACTGTTTCGAGGGTAGGGTTTGGCAGCCTCCGTCACACATGGGAAAGTGACTACAAGATTGTTTTTGACAAACCCTTCCTCCCTTGCCCCCCCCTAACTGTACTTGGGTTTGCCCAAGTAGAAATGACCAGAAAGATACTGGATTTGTGCACACCTGAGAAGAAGAATATCTAAAATATGTTTTTTTTTGTTGTCAAGAGGCAGTCAAAATGTGAAAAAAAAGGCAACAATGGCATTATTTAAGTATTTAGGGATCAATGATTCCACCTCGTTAGGGAAATGGAAAACGTGCTGTGAAATTCTCCAAAAATAGAACACATATAATTGAAAACCTGTTATATCCATTTATGTATCATAGTTTGAAACTTTCATGCTCAAGACCATGGCATTGTATTTTGAACATCTGTCCTACACATGTAGAGAATTGTTGTCTTTGTGTCCATGTGGCTTAGGAAACTCAACACCACCAACGCGATAAGCAATTTTGGGATCACCACACCCAATGTTGCCAACATGGCCCATGGTGCACATGTAGCATTTCAAAGCCGCTCATAAATAGCTCACGTGTAAGAGATACCTGGTACACCCAAAAGTAGTATGGATGCAATTGACGAGGTGCAAGTGCACTCGATAATCATCCATGCTTTATGCTTTTCAGGCTGTGCAGCATGCACATGGATATAGAAGGAACACTTTCAAAGTTGACAAGGACAAATAAAAGTTCATTCTCAACCAAGAAAATAAGCAAAGCCAAAACAATCCACTTTGAATGCACCAAACAAAAGAATGACTCACATAATCTTGGAAGCCGTTCATGCACCAAGTACTTAAATACCAGCATTAATAGTGCTACACACAACTTTCAGAGTTGGACAATTTTTCTAAGCACCAAACAGCAGCAATGGTCTGTGCTCTTCCCCAAAGGACCCAAATGAGCCACACTTCGGACATTGACCATCTGACAGGTATTGATTACATTGTAATTGTATTTGCAGTGAAAGGTAACATTTAGCATGGCCTCATTCTGTATACAAATGAAGGTCTAGACCAATGTTGGCCAGTTATTGAGTTTTGACTTGATTCTCAATCTGATTATTAACAACCGACTAGTCAGTTGTTGATTTTCTTAAACTGGTTATAACATAACTGACTAATATTGAAATTTCAAAATCTAATAACCTCTCTGCAACCTACTAAGATCATCCAAGCCGGCTATCAATCCTAAAACACTAAACGAATTTATGATAAAAAAGAAAAACATTAAAAAAAATAAAATCTTAACTTTGTAAAAAACCTTGTCACCAGCTAATAAATGACAAGATAATCCACGATTACCCAATGATTATTTCATAACCTACCTTTATGCATAATTGATGTTTATTACTGAAAACATTATGATAACCTAAGTAACACTCAATTTTTTGATATTGATAACAGGTAACTAGCACCCAAATTTTTTATTGAAAAAAAACCTACTTTGTGGTCATGGAAAACATTCAATAACTGGCCAACACTGGTCTAGAGAGAAAGCTATTGGTTTACATTGAAATTCAGTATGTCAGTTGTGATGCAACTGACACCTATTAATTTCCCTCAAAATGCAGTGTTGCAGCCCGTCAGTACGCTACTCCCTAGAGGACCATGTGAAACAATACAGTGCCTTTCAAGTATAGTCCTTTGGTGTGACAATTCTTAGTAGGATATCTCAAAAATAGGTGCAAAATTACTCATTTTCAAAAACAAGTTAAGTCCAACTGGCGCCCACAGAAAAAACCAGTGCAAAATATGTGTTGATCTTAGAGATATCCGTGAATTCAGGAAAAGACAGCACCAGTACCCAGAGTTTGGTCATACACAGGGTGAGATTAAAAAAAAACCTGCAAAAATGTACATTAGCATTCAAGGGGGGGGAGTAAAACTCAAAAACACCATCAATTTGGATGGTTCCTGAGTTTCACCCTCTCTTTCTTTTTTTCTGAGCGCCTCCATGGCTGCTACTTTCACTGCTCCTACCTGTACAGCGACTGTAATTCTGCTCGAACCTTGTGCATGAAATGCTTAGATTCAGTGTTTCATACTGAGATTCAATAAAATTTCCATACTTTATGGATACGATTAAAAGAAGGGTTAGGGGGTTAAAGGAGGCCCAAAGACAGGGTGAAGACAGGGTGAATTTGCAGATATCTCTATTACTTCCTAAATAATTAATACTTAGGATGGAGAGACACTATTACTTTTTCAGACGTCCTTGACTGTAGACTAACTGTCCTCGTATAAATACTAATTAATCTCAACCCCTGATGAATGTATCTAGTTGGAAAACAGGAGGAGCCTGTAACTACTTAGTACTAACTACTGCTAGTTGGAACCCTTGTGTTTGGAGTGACAGATTTGGAGATGCCCTCATTGTTTGGCGGTTTTTCCCTTCAATCCTTTTGCATGTCCTCTTTTATGATCAACTTTTGGTGAAAATTTTGCTCACAAAAAAGTCATCTATAAAGAGTTATTCCAAAGGATCAACCAGAGGTTGAGACAAAAGAAACCGCGTTAGTGCTCAGCATAAAGCACTTTTACAGATTGTTCATGGGATATACCATCGTGGGGGTCAGGGGGGTCGATTTGCCTGAGTCCAGGTTGGGATTCTTTGTGGGATGGACCTTTGTTGAGGGGAGTTCAAGATAGCCCATCTTTCAAACATCAAAGCAGCCCTAGGTGGGCATCAATTCCGGCACAAACACGTGAAGCTTTGTCCTGGATACCAAAAGCCCAAAGTTATTGGTAATCGCCATGTAGGCTTATCCTTTTGATCATGTGCTAATCTTTGTCGATAACATTATTATTACGTGTCCAGGAAGGCTTATTCCAAAGGACCAACCACAGCATGTGGCAAAAGAAAGAACTTTCAAACCATCCCAGGGTCGCATCATGGAATTCCAAAAGGGCCATACTTTTAGCATGCCCTTGTCTCAGAGAATATTTCATTAGTTCAAGGGATAGATTTTCTTTTATTTCCTCAAGGTTGCAATCTCAAAGCCCCTAGCATTGGGTATTCTCTTTTATTTCCAGAAGCTCACAGTTTCAAAGCCTTTGGTAGGGGGCTTTAATCCGAGCAATGGGTTTTGATTTCAAGCATGAGTTTATAAAATTTTGAGCAAGGGGTTTTCAATTCCAAACACCCTTGGAGTAAAAAAGATGGAATTATGACTTGAAATTGGGTGTGAAAGCACAAATATACTATTATAATTTGAATTTTTATAAACATGCTCAACTTTTTCACTAGGTCCAAAGCCCCCTCTCAGATCAAAACCCCATGCTAGGGGCTTTGAAATTGAAAGTTCCAGGAAATAAAAGATAATCTGCCCCATGCTAATATAATCTACCTTGGACTAATGAAATATTTTAAAAGACAAGAGGCATGCTATAACTATGGCCCTTTTGGTATTTCTATAATTGAAGGCGAGGGCTTGGTTAAGAGGCATGAAAGGCTAACATGCTAAAAGGGATCCAGATTCCAAATATGTGAGGAGAGACGCTGGCCACTTTGCTGAGTCATGGCTCAGTTGTAGATGATAAGTTCCTGCCCCACTGGAGTACTATGAACAATCTTAGTCGTTTTCCCTTGTTTGTCAAGTGGACATCTGGGCACATTGAGGAACGAGTGTTTTCCTTTCTGGACAATTTTATGATGTAGCCATAAGTGTCAAGTCATTCATTAGTTCAGAGGAAAAATTATTCAAATTTGGCAATAAACCAGATATGAAGGCAAAAATAAAAGTGATGATCCTTTTATATTTTTTGCCACCTTCTGGAACCAAGTGTTTCTTTTCCTCGAAATTTCACATTGTTGAATTTTTTTTATTAAAAAGGGAATATTTTGTCATAAGATTTCTTTTTTTGAAAAAAATCTTTGTAAAACAAAAAGAGAAAGTTTGCCACATTTCTATTCCTAGCTGCACTGGCCAGTCAAACTATAGAAGGACTTTAGATTTTTGGACAGGTCTGAAAGACTAGTTGCCATTTAATCCTACATCTCTCTTGGGATGCTCACTAATGAGAAAGTAGAAACTTGAAAACAAATATCTAACCTGAATCCACTATGAAAATCTGGGGATTTGGAAAAGAAATTTCTCGAAATGTGGGCCATTATTTCATGACGAATACGTCGAATTTTGGCGAAAAAATCGACGAAAATTCAGCAAAAAAGAAGTCACTCTGAATGAGTACAACTAAACATAAAAAAATTCATGACATAATCAAGTCCTTCAATTTGGAAGGTTGCATTTACTGCTGAGTGTCCCACTAAGTTGAGTTTGTGGACATAAATGCAAAGTTGGTTTCCTTGCTCTGTCAACTAACAAAATGTATTATATCAGAGAGCAGGCATCATCCTTATGCTTTGGGCTGCAGGCTTACATCTCAGCAAAACTTCTAATTCACATCCTTAGTTTGAAATGCCAGCACTCGAAGACTTGGATCTGACATCCAGAGACGGATCATGAAGTACATGAACATAAGAGAGGTCAGATTACACCGTGGTGTACACAACAAGGTGGATGAAATATTGGACAAGGTGTACGTATCACCACAACATCTATTGAATGTAGAATGTCTGTAGTAATATATTAGAGTCTGTGGAGTAGTAGATACGCATGTACATGGCCCGAAAGACAGGTTCAGCAAACCGAAAAAATTATGCATTCAAAGCATCATGCATGATGGTAGGGTGGTATTTGGGAAGACATAAACAGCAAATCTTTACGATCCTCTTGATAAATTCCCTTGTGGAGTGAATAAATTCTTGAAGTGCACTAGTAAATGATTTTTCAACTGATAGCTACAAAGCCTCTTTTCTAGTATTTGGGTGCACAGGTGCACGTTTCCTCGGTTACCAAAAACATTCGACCAAACGACGACAACTAAAGGTAACATAGTTTTTCTGGGTTGATGACCAGCTATACAACTTAATTCCAAAACTCATCGGGGTTCTTCCAAAAGTCGACTTCTCCTCATTTTTTGGATCTCGAGTCTGCTGTACTATATGAAAACCAACATATGCAGAATTTCCTACTTACTTCCCTCACTCAACAAATGGGAGGCCCCTCTAAATTGTCCATCGTCTCTGGTAGGCACACCCACCTTGTGGCATTTTACAATCTAACACAAAATTTGGCCCTTTCTTACGCGGTGGAGGAGAAGGGTTAAAAGAATAATTACGCTCACAATAGCAGACAGTCTTCGTCTCAGCTCAGGGAGGTTATAACGAAATCCTATCATCAGACTGCCAATTTGGTTTTCACGAGTTGTTAGAAAACGTGTGTAATCTTAGATTTGCTCTAAAAGACAAAGCGTAATGCCTAATGACCAGTCGTGGAAGATGGCACTCAGAAAAAGCAGGATTCATCTATGGCCTCGTACTATGATCACGTCTTTTAGAACTTTCTCCTGAAGAAGATGCTTCTCTTTTCAAAAATGGTCAATACTTGGGTGGAAGTCAGCTGCAAGAGATTCCAGTTTCACACACTGCAACGGTCAAACTTTGCATCTAAACTTGAAAGTGTTTCAACGTAGATGTACAATCAGAACATACATAACATATATTTTATTATCTCTTGATTATTGAGCTTTTCTCACAAGAGACTCAACACATGTGTTGTCGTGACATCTTGCCGAATCCTCTGTGTCACCATCTCTCTACTTCACCGCCACCCTCACGTACCGAAACCTAAGTTACAGACTTACATTTGCTTATTTGGACAAACACCGTGCTACATACCACAAGTAAAGCAACTCGTATTATCTGAACAAAGATGAAAAACGCCAGAGGACGAAGACCAAGGCAAGCATGACAGAGAGAAACTATCACGTTTAGTTGATGGAGATTCTGACCCAGAGGGTATGGTCCTCCTCCTTGTAATAATGAACCTTGATCTGAACGCCCGTGGACGTAGTCTTGTCGAGTTCGGCCAACTGCTTCCACAACATCTCATATCTCGGGGAATCGGCATTGTAGTATTCGGGGTGAATCGCCACGCCCGTATCGGTAGGTTTGGCGTCGACGACAATATCGCACCACCTCTTGTAGTTGTGGACGCCGAGAGGAACCAAAAAGAAGTTGCCATCAGTGCTCTTGAAGCGCAGTATGCCAGAGTTGCCGCTATTAGACATAGTCAGGATGTGCTCGGGACCATTCTCACTCCAGGTTCCTTCGTGAAAGTTGGTCTTCTCCACGATGCTGTAACCGGGGTGCAGTTTGGTCTGGACATAAGTCGCGTGTATTGTGTAAGACATGTTGACAACTCTAGGGTCGGGGTGACCTGGAAGGTGGTACGAGAATTCAAATGAACAAGAACAAAAGACTCACTGTGCAACAATGATGGAAGTGAGACCAGACGCGGAGAATGGATTTGATGATGTCGGAAGGAGTCGCGGGGAGCTTTAATATATAGCCTCCTGGGAAGCAATGAATGAATTGGGATGTTACTGATGAATAGGGAGAAAATTCAGCCATCCACCACTTGACGTACGTAACCAACACGCGTTTCATGTTTGTGTCTACTCATGACAAGCACGTACTAGAGAGTGGGCAGACTGTTCATTCTCGTACTAGCGTTGCGAAGCAGCACGTGTATCTGCTTCTTAAAAGTGGCCACGTACAGTGGGGTGTCGCCACTCGGGAGGCTCTTGTCGATTCTCACTACCCTAGAGTTCCTGGTTGAGCTCCTTAGGGGTCTGCAGGGTTTTTTCTTGTTTTCTTTTTTCAATTTTGTGATGTAGCCAGATTGGCCATCATCACCAAGGACATCTAGCCAGTTTTGGCTACAGACCACATCTGAATGTAAAAACATTTATGCATAATTATAAATTTATGCTACCTTTCGGAACCTCTTGTACTGTGCAGAAACCATATCTTTCTCGTTGAGAACTGCAAAAAATTCCTGTTAGGGGAGCCTGTGGCGGCCAAGCTGGGTGCCATTATAGATGGCAGGGTGCCCGGCCACTGTTGAGGGTTTGCACTAATTCTGCAGCATCCGCATGGTGACTGAACCTACCACCCCTGGAGACAGATATAGGGGAAGAAAATGTCACCTAATAAAATACCTGTGGCTTTTAAGGATGACTTTATGGGTGTTCCTTGTCTGATTATGGATCAAGCCCAGAGCATGCTTTGCTCGTGGGATCCCACATCTGAGAAATGATGCAAGACTATCATGACCAGTTCTTTTTGTGGTGGTGGTGAATTTTCATTATTTTGTGAACTTTTTTGAGAAAATTTTGGGAAAACATGTATTAAAAATTTGTTTGACAATGTGTTTTCAAAATGTATAAAGGTGTCACTTTTGTGAAATCAAATGAAATCGAATCAGAAATTCAATAAACTCAGTTTTTCACCCTCTGTCTTTTCTTGTTAAGAAATCTCTTGAATGAAAGTATTCTGAATAGTAAGAACTTTAAAAATCATGATTAACTCTGCCTAGGTCTCAGAATTTTTTTAATAAAACTTTCCTCACTGTTGCAATCTGTAAAGTTATCCTCAAACCAACCTGGTACTTGGTTTGTGAATAAGACTAATGCACCTATTTATGTATTGTACACAATTGGAATGTAAGACAATGGGATTAAAAATTAGTTGCAAATTCACCAACCTAGTTGCAACCACTACATTGAACATTTGCAATATTAACCTAATTTAGCAATTATCTACATGGTTTACATTATAAATAATAATAATAATATTAACAGCTAATCATATTAATAAAAGTTACTTAATAAAATTCATGATTCATATTTTTGGTTTGTCACAATATTCTTCGACCTTTTCTTGTGTCGGATCCCATGAGCAAAGCATGCTGCATGTTTGGACCAGTGTTGTGTGTGTAAATGGTTTGAGACTTACACACTCTGTAAATGTAGAATACAAAATGTGTAAGTGTACGTGTATTTGTAAAAATAAATATAGTTATATAATTTTATGTGGTCTGATAAAACAATGCAAATGTAAAAAATACATATTTATATGATTTTACATGGCTATGTAAAACAATGTAAAAAATGTTATTTTTACTTGAGGAGGGGAGATTTCATAACGTTTTTGATAATAAGCCAACTAAATGGCCATTGCAAAAAAAAAAAAATCAATATATACACCTACAACTAATTTATATGACTTTGCAAGAAGGTATGATCATTAAAGGTATATAATAAAATTATCTATAAACTAAGGAATACAACACTAAAACCTTCAGTTTGATCATAAATAGGGTGAGATTCATTGTTGTTGCATATATTTTCACTGCTCTGACTTCTAACGCTACTATAATTAGTCTTGAACCTTGTGCATTTCATTCCTAGATCTAATTAAAATTTCTTACTTTATGATATACCTGAAAGAAGGGTTTGGGGTGAAAGGAGGCCCAAAGACAGGATGACTTTACAAATAGTTTTAGTATTTACACTTACAGGCCCCAAAACATTTACATGAGGCCGTGTAAATGTATTTGACAAATATTTACACTGGCCTCATGTAGGTGTAAAAAATACACATATACACTGCAACAGGATAAGTGTACATGTAATTTGTTTTGATGTGTAAGTGTAAATCATTTACACTTACATGGGATTTACATGCCATATATACAGCTATTGACACTTAGACCCACAAGACTGGTTTGGACCAGTGTTGGGCGATTCTCATTCATTGGCAGTCCGGCTAGTGAGAATTGACAATGAGAATCGGCATGAGACTCGAATTGAAGGTTCTCACTAGAGGTGAGAATTGCTTAGAGAGAACCGCTCGGGTTCTCACCTGGCATCCAATGTGAGAACCGGAATGGTCCTCACATTTTGAGAATGGTCCGGTTCTCATGGTAAAAAATCAAAGGGAAATATTAGAGTTATCCGGAAAGTCATGCCCTGTCGGGCCTGAGTTGCAAACCCCCCCGCCCCCCAAATTTGATGCTTCATCCCCTCTTGGAATTTTATTAAATAAGGGTATGAAATACTGAAACTCAGCGTTAAATGCACCAGGCTCGAGAACATTTATAGCTACAGTATACAGCAGCAGCAGTGATTGGTTGGAAGCGTTCAGGAAAAGAAAGGACAGGGCAAACTCAGTTTAGCACCAAATTTGCTGTTAAACTGAGTTTCATGCCCCTTTAGTCCGAGTGTACTTTTTTTTCCTGTTTTTCGAAATCTCGTCCCCTTTGTGACCACACAGGGGGTTCTGGTGCCGTCTTTGTCTGACTTTACGGATAACTTAAAGTAAAAACTTTAAGTTAAAAAAATTTAAGCTACTGTTTATGATTGTAATAAAAGAAATATATATTTTTTATTTTAAAAAAGTTTACATATATCTATTTATATAAAAAAATCATGATTTGTGAGAATCGACTTGTGAGAATTGTCTCTGTAAATCGACAGTTTAAAATTCTGTGAGAAACGCTAACCCTGAAAATCGCCTAACTGGATTTTTTTTTAAATTCTGAAAACCAGCGTGATTCTCAAAATGGGAATTAAATTTTTTTTTTAAAAGGAATCGAGGTGGTTCTTAAAACCTGCCCCAATAACCGGAATCCATGGTTCTCACAAAAAAGTGAGAACCGCCCAACACTGGTCTGGACTTGGATCCACAGTCAGGGATCCCCCTGAGCAAAGTGTGCTGGATGCCATATCCATGATCAGATAAGGGAGGACAGTAAATCAGGTTTAGCCTTGATTGCAGGCATTACAGAAGTAGTGTCTGCTTCTTCTTTTTCCCCGAACTGCCCGAAAAAGATGTGTCTATCGCTGGCAGGGACTACACACATCTTGGTGATGGACATTGAACAGATACCCTTAGGATGGGTGTGATGAACCTTTCAAGATAATGCACAGTCCGTGCCCATTGCGAGCCCAAAACGTGCATGGCAGGAACGCAAAGTGTGTGTGGGGCCCGGCACAATGCATCTATTTTGAGGAGGAGATATATCGGGCCACGTGCAGACGAGGAAAAGAACAGCAGTCACACTTTTGCACTGCCCGCTCCTGATTTTTAAGCAGAAGATAAGGATAGGGATGACCTTCCCACTGACCCATTATTTGTACTACCCGTGTTCCCACCAATGTTTTTTTTAAGGAAGTTTTGTTTGTGACAGACACTTTTTGGTACAAGCAAAACTTGGCTTGTAACATTTTTTGCATTTAATACACCTACTGAGAGGCCTCACTCAGCAAGGTGAAGGGACCAACTTGGGTGCTGGTTCAACGTGGCCCGGGGGTCCTTCCCAGCTGCCGCACATCTGGAGATTCATACAGGGCAACAAATGTCAGTCGCCTGTGACTGACCTCAAAACCGGCTGTAGAATTGCAAAAATATCCAGACCTGGTCCTGAACGCATTAACTCTCTACAACCGCAACTGCTAGGAGTGGGTTCTTTCGAAGCGGCTTCAGAAATGTGAACATAGAAACCAGTGCTTGTTTAGGACTTCGTTTTGTGTAGCCTAAGTGGGGACGATCACTTCAATTTCAATTTTAATGTTTCATTTCTCTCTTTGGCGAACTTTCGCCAGTAAAAAAGAGTCCTCGTAGTAGGCAGAATCGAAAATAGCCTCCTCGCTCTGCAGGACATAGTCAATGATAGAGGTACCAGCAAGAAACACGTGCTGATAAATAAGTGCAGTGCCTGCTGGTTCCCTAGTACATAAACAAGAAACGCGTGCTTGCTAAGTACGTCAAGTGGTGGATGACTGAATTTTCTCCCTATTCATCCTAAAGAAGCAATGAATGAATATTGGACGTCCAATATTCATTCATTGCTTCCAGGAGGTTATATAAAGCTCCCCGCGAACCCTTCCGACATCATCAAATCCACTCCTCCTACTAACGCTTTCAGACGTTCTCAGGTCAACACTCCACGTCTCACCCTCCGTGTCTCACTCCCTCTGAGCTTTTCGACAGTACCAAACTCAGCTCTCTTCATCTCCCTTGTTTGTAGCACAGGCGAGCCGATCCGCTGTTATTCATTTACTTTCAATATAGCATCCAGGCAATATAGTCACCTTTTGAGTTTGTCAAGATGGCTCCTTACGTGATCCGTGTGAACATCATCCAGACCAGACGCTCCCCCCTGTACAGCATCGTGGAGAAAACCAACTTTCACGAAGGAAGCTGGAGTGAGGACGGCAACGAGCAGATCCTGACTATTGCTGCCAGTGGTGTCTCTGGCATGCTGCGTTTCAAGAGCTCTCAGGGCGACAGTTTCTTCTTGGTTGCTCTCGGCGTCCACAACTACAAGAGGTGGTGCGATATTGTCGTCGACGCCACACCTACCGGCAACACCTGCGTGGACATTCACCCCCAATACTACAACGCCGACTCCCCGAGATATGAGATGTTGTGGAAGCAGTTGGCGCATCTCGAGAAGGCTACCTCTACGGGTGTCAAGATCGCGGTTAATTACCACAAGGACGATGACAACCTCCTCGGGGTGACCATCATCATCAATTAAATATGAGATTTTCCCTCGAGCGGTCGTGCTTGCATTGGTCGTGCTCTGGCGTTCTACATGTTCACTAAGATAACACACTTGTTTTACTTGTGGAATGTAGCAAGCGAGTGGTGTTTGTCGAAATAGTTAGATGTAAGTTCGTCAAGGTTTCGTGATGTTAGGACTGGCAGCTCGAAGTGTATGGTCTCACAGTTGACAAGACGTCAGGAGGAGAACAAGTTTTACATTGGGACTTCCATTGTTGTGAGAAGCTCCATACTCCAGAGACAATAAAATCTTCTTTACAAATATCGTATTTTACACTTCAAACTTGACAATGGGTTTGTACACAATTTTGTACTATCCTTCAAACAACGAACCTCTAGCTAGCTCTCATCTCACCATTCGGTACGTTGTCGCCCTGCCGAATATTACCAGTGTTACCATTGCTACTTTAACTACTCACTTGCTTGCCCCAATGTTCATCCATCATAACTTTAAGATTTGTGTTGATAAAGGTGGGTGTTTAGTGACCAGCGTGCTTACCCTAGTCCACATCAGGGAAGCAATTTTAATTTTCAAACCAGGGAAGCAATGAATGAATATGGGAGGTCAAGCTTGTTGTGGATAAATAGGGAGAAAATCCAGCCATCCACCACTTGACGTACGTAAGCAGCACGCGTTTCATGTTTGTGTCTACTCACGACAAGCACGTACTAGAGAGTACCCAGACTGTTCACCATCGTACTAGCCTTGCTATGCAGCTTGTGTAGCTTGTTGTTAACACAAACTCACGACAAGCACGTACTAGAGAGTGCCCAGACTGTTCACCATCGTACTAGCCTTGCTATGCAGCTTGTGTAGCTTGTTGTTAACAGTGACCACGTACTACTGGGGCAGTGGGATGTCGCCTCTCGGAGGGTACTGTCGATTCTCACTACCTGAGAGTTCCTGGTTGAGCTCCTTACTGGTTTGAAGGGTTTTCATTTTGTTTTTTTATTTTATTTTATGATGTAGCCAGATTGGCCATCATCCAAGGACATATAGCCAGTTTTGGTTATAGACCAGATATGAATGTAAGAAAATTTTTGAATAACTATAAATTTATGCTACCTTTTGGGAACCTCTTTTACGGTGCAGAAACCCTGTTTCCTCGTTGAGAAATGCAAAAAATCGCCCAAAATGAAAAGATTCTGTCAGGAGGAGCCGGTGGCGGCCAAGCTAGGTGCCATAATAGACGGCAGCCCTGCCCGGTCACTGCTGAGGGTTTGCACTAGTTGTGCAGTTCTTGCACGGTGACTGAACCGACCACCCCTGGAGACCGATTTTTTTTTTCCTGGCGAACTGGGGCAAAATTTCGCCCTCCTCGGGGGAGGTGCAACTATTGTTGAGCTTTTCTCACTTGCCGACTGAAAACCAGCGTCGGTTTCCAGTACGGTTCTCAGTGAGAACCACTCAGCGAGAATCACCCAGGTTTTCACCTGGCATTCAATCTGAGAACCGGACCGGTGCTCACAATCTGAGAAGGGTCCAGTTCTCATGGTGTAAAAAAAAAGTAAATATTAGAGTTATCTGGAAAGTCATGCCCTGTTGGGGCTGTGTTGCACGCCACATTTGATGCTTCATACCCTCTTGGGTGGTGTCCGCAAAGTCATGAAATCTTATTAAATAAGGGTATGAAATACTGAGACTCAGCATTAAATGCACCAGGCTCAAGAACATTCATAGCTACAGTGCACATAGCAGCAGTAGTGATTGGTTGAAAGCGTTCAGGAAAGGAAAGGACAGAGCAAACTCAGTTTAGCATCAAATTTGCTGCCTAACTGAGTTTCATGCCTCGTTGAAGCCAAGTGTACATTTTTTTCCTGTTCTTTGAAATCGCATTTTTTTCCTGTTCTTTGAAAATCCCCTATGCGACCAAACAGGGGTTCCGGTGCCATCTTTCTCTGACTTTATCGATAACTTTAATAATAAAGAATAGAAAGTTTAAGTTTGTATAAAACTAAATTTATCATTTATGATTGTAATCAAAGAAACACAAAAAAGAATTATATATATACATATATATATATATAACAAA
Source organism: Sphagnum contortum (assembly GCA_963920785.1). Classification (NCBI taxonomy): domain Eukaryota; kingdom Viridiplantae; phylum Streptophyta; class Sphagnopsida; order Sphagnales; family Sphagnaceae; genus Sphagnum; species Sphagnum contortum. The sequence goes on along the minus strand of OY987293.1, from coordinate 12,451,848 downwards.
AAACCATGATTTGTGATAATTGACTTGGAAGAATCATCTCTGCAAACCAACGGTTTAAATTTTTGTGAGAAGTGCTAACCTTGAAAACCCTCTAACCGGCCTTTTTTTTCAAATTCTGAAAACTGAGGCAATCCTCAAAATGGGGAAAAACAAATTTAAAGAACCGAGGCAATTCTCAGAACCTGCCCCAAATACACCGGGACTCTCACACAAAAAGTGAGAACCGTCCAACACTGGGTGCCACCACCACAAGAGGATTTTTTGAACTCCAATTGGCCAGACACTACTCCTGGATGAGGTTTAGGGTGCCAGGTTGCATCCAGTCACGATAGAAGTTCTGCCAAATTTGTACTGTTTAGGGCAGTTTTCTGCTAGTTTTCTACTTTTTTGACAGTTTTCTCTAATGGTTTCTCCATTAAAGCTAATCTTCTGTGAAATTATTGCCACGCAAGCAAAATTTATCCTGTGAAGATCGCCACCCATGCCTCATCACAAAAATGAAAATAAAACTTTGCTGAAGACAGAAATAGGGGAAGAAAAGGTCACCTCATAAAATACCTCTGGCTTTTCAGGATGACTTTATTAACCTTTATGCGTGTTTCTTATCTGATTATGGATCAAACAAAGAGCATGCGTTGCTCGTGGGATCCCACACCTGAAAACTAACGTCAGAACTATCATGACCAGTCCTTTTTGTGGTGGTGTGAATTTTCATTATTTTGTGAATGTTTTTGGGAAAATTTTAGGAAAAACATGTATTAAAAATTTGTTTGACAATGTGTTTTGAATACTTGAAACAGTGTAACTTTTGTGAAATCAAATGAAACTGAAACAGAAAACTCTGATGTTGACAAAACAGAAATTCAAGTAAACTCAGTTTTTCACCCTCTACCATTCTTGTAAACTAATCTCTTGAATGAAAGTATTCTGAATAGTAAGAAATTAAAAATTGGTAATTAACTATGCCTAGTTCTCAGAGTTTTGTTGATAAAACTTTCATTATTGTTGCAGTTTGTCAATAACTTTACAGATTCTTTACAAAAGTACTCAACCTTTGCAGCTTCAGATTCCAAATTTGTCTCGTCACCGTCCTATGAATCTGAAGTAGCCTCGATTTCATTCATGATCATAGATACCTGGATGTTGAACGTATAAGAAATCGGCACTCACATGCGTAATTGAGTTTGAAAACACATTTTTAAAAATTGGAATAGGCCACTTCCAAACATGCAAGTCCTGTTCAGAACTTATGAATGATTTGTAAATTCAAATGAGGTACCTGGGTCACAATGAGAGGTTCCAATTTTAGTAGTCTTCATGGTTTCGCATGATTGGGGGTTGCAGAACTCCTTATTGTAGTCCATACGTCATGGGCAAAAATATTCAAGGTCCCTCACATTCAGTAGAGTGTTGTTGATATGGGAAACAAATGTCACAGAATGCAGAGAGCAGGACTCATATATTTTCTTGCAATCCCGGCTTGTTCTATTGTCCACATCTTTAGGCTTCACTAGGTCAAGGTAGCAGGCCACATCCCTCCATGCATTTGGATAGGCTGCATGTTGCTCATTTTGTTCTCGTTCATAGAATGCAACCACATCTGCAGCATTTTGGAGTTGTTCACTATCCATTCTCATATGTTCTTTTCAAATTTCTTGCTTCAAGACAACCCCATCCCTATCATGGACACCTTTCTCATAACCATTACCAAAATAAGACCACATCATTCAGCAACCATGAAGTAGGAGTACAAAATCTCTGGTTTTTGACTGGAATCTGTAGCAAAAAAGTAAAGATACGAAGCCATGGGCCGTAACAACAGTAGATGAATTGATCTTAAAACAAAAACACAACATGAAAGTTTAGGGTTTACATAAAATGCATACTTGACAACATGATACCAAGTGTGCCTATCTGACCAAACCAAATGTTCATTGTAGTATAGGCTAGGATCAGTGAGTTTTGACCAATGTAGCTTAGAACAATGTTGTACAAACAAAGTGTCATGTTCAGTGTTGTCAAAAATGTAATTTAGTGGTACTCTGTAATCAACTTCTTCACACCTGAATTAACATCAGATATGTAGGCCAAATTCCATCTGTAAGAAACATGGGCCAGTATAATCAACTGGAAGGAATGCCAATATATTTCTCGTATTTGGTTGAAGTCCATGAAAATGTAATTTTCAGCAAAGTTCATAAGAGACATAACATTTTCAAGTGGAAAGGTCTCAAAGCAAATTTTGTATTATTTTTCTTGGAAGCGTGCAACAAAATTGTGTGTAATAAATTTTTACAATGTGGGCCTTGCATAGGAAAGGAAAACTTGTGAATTAGCTTCTTTGTATTGTAACCTCATAACCATGTTATCAAGGCCTGCCCTTGTTTTCCCATGGATGATTTTTTCATAACACTTTCAAGACACCATTTTTTCATTCCTCTTGTCCTCTTCATCAAGGTAGGTGATCGACATCTCAATTCCAGCTTGCATTGTTGGGCAACTGTTGACCTTGGATCGCAATCTTGTCATGGTGACAGAAATGTATGTGGCACCAGGAGGAGTTCAGCAGCAATAGTTAGATGGTGAGCAGAAAAACTCCAAAAGGAAATGGTCTAATCTATAGTTAGATTCTTCAGAACTTCCCTTTGTACCCACCAAAATCAGATCAACATCTCTTTCAATCCAATTCCCTAATGGTTTAGTATGATGTCACGGTTTGTCATTGAAGTGGAATTGAACAGTAGTATGGTTATTTATATCTTGCCCCTTGGAACTGTTGTCAACTATCAAAAATGTAAACTTTGATGCACTTTGTGTGCAAGTGCAGGATGAAAATCTGGCAGGCTCTAGAAGGGTATTCCCCTTGATTTAGACCAAGGAGAGTTTGATTTCTAGATGACCTCCATCATCCTTTGATCAATCTGCCTACCAATAATGGGAACTCAACAAGTGGCTCCTTGTGTAATGGCTCTACCCCTTATGGCAAGTTCAAACCAGCCATAGCTAAATTAGGGATGTTCCATGAAGTTCCCAGAAAGTGAACTCACAGTTCACAGTAATACCAGGTGAATGTTTATCAAAATGCGGGACCAAATCAACTCTGCATTGCTCCATAGTCTATCCTCTGATGGGCAGGGCCAACAAATCTGGTCATAGACAAAATATCACTTCACCTAGACATCTGCAGCATTTTCAATCCTGGTTTGAACTTTGAACTGTTGGTTTGTTCTCCATGTTGAATTCACTCTTCAGCAATCTGCTTGTGTCAAAAGGGAAAAAACCTATTAGTTGCTTCAGTGAGTTCAGGGGTTCTAATTATTGCTCGATCATAGGTTCTGTCATTCAGTCTTTCTGAGACCTATCAACAAGTGAGGACCAGTTTCAAAAGAGTTTTTCCATGTTGATGTTGAAACAAATGGTGTAGTGAGAAGTTCATTGTAAGGTGTGAAAACACAATTTTCTTCAACTTGGAAGCAGCAATTCTATGAGGGACAAGGTTGTGCTAACATGATTCCATCTTCACAACAAAAGATATCTTGAACTCTGGTATGTTTCCATGTTCTTTGCCTGCCTCCAGACCCCCCACCATCTGGTATTTTAGTTCCTTTGTGGAGCTCTTGACACTTTGGAACTGGGACACTACTGTTGTTCTAAGGATGTCGTTGCCACACAGGGTATTTGGGCATTCTGCTTGGTACACATAGAATCTCCTTCTTCACACAATGTGCACTTTGAATGGCTTTGTGACTACACATTCTCACTCTAATTTCTGATGAGTAAGAGTTTATTGGGTTAATTTCTGATATGACCCTCTCCAAACACAGAAATGTTCCACTATTTTCGAGGAGTCCTCCAACTGCTTAGCAGAACCCTTGAGGAGTTGGCATTGTGATGATGTGTATGGTCCAGAGAATCAACAGACAGGCAAATGCTCCCTAAAGCACGTTGGGAAGACACACCAGATGCTGCTTCAAAGTATGCCTTCTGGTATGTCTTTTCCTTTCAGTAAGATGCTTGAGTTAGTTGGCAGAAGTCAGCTACGAATCAAGTTCTTGTTGGTAATGTGGGGTGCATTGAGATTGTATTGACATGGATGATGGAGCAAACTTAGTTGAGCACACAACAGTTTTTCCTACCATGATTTATATTTTCACATCTTCTGAATCTCATCTGTATACATGTCTGCATTACCCAAGCTTCCATCTGCATCCAATTCCTGAATAGTGTCAGTGTAAACATTGAACCTAAGCCTCTGTTGTCTGCTGAGAACATCAGGAGTCGAGATTTCTGGGTGTGAGCTTGATTGGAAATTTTTGAAACAGGACACAGCAAGTTTGGATGTCTGATGATTGACATTTCCTTGGCTTCTGTGGTAGGATCTACTGAAGTAGGAACAGGAATTGTTGGATGTAAATTTTCTAGTATATGTATATTTCTGGTGTTGAATTATGTATATGAACTGTTGTTATACTGATTTTGCAGGGTAAATTTGTGTGCTGATTTCTCCTCTTGATCTGCAATATGTATTTCCGTGAAGATGATCTCCATGCATCTTGGGGAAACTGTTCTCTAACAGGAATAGCTACAATTGATTTTTTGTAGATGAAGATATTGTTTCAGAATGCTTGATTTTTATGCACTTCAGGCTTTGGTTGAGGAGCACGTGTCAATTTGCAGACAGAAACATCAACCTTGAGTAAGTTCTTCCGTCTATGAAGCATCAGTGTCATTGAGAGTTGGAAACTGCATGACAGCACCCAAAAATCCACAAATGTTGGATGCATCCAGCTGGGCTCCATTGTCTTCACAAAATGTTCTTCCCCAGTAAAGTTGGAAATGATTTTAGTTAGATGGACGGTTTCTGGAGATATCAGTTCCAGATGGAATTGGAAAGCAGCTTGTAACAGGAACAAAAGTGTCTTTTGGGGTTGACAGGTTCAATCACTTTCTGAAAAGATCTACACAAGCCAATTTCCTGCATTACAGCTTTAAAAGAGGGGGAGGATTCCATGGAATTTGGGCACAATTTTCACCATATTCTATTTGATGCAACATGGATACTGGAAATTATGTGAGGAGGTGGGTTTCCCGACAGTTCTTGTGCAAGATTACTTTTATGATCTGGGCTTCCCAATTGAAACCGGAAAGTGAGCAGTTTCTTGCTCCCCAGGTTCAGTCTTCAGAAGTAGTACAAACTATGACCACATATGAGGCTCATGTGACCTTGACATATTGATATTGACCTGCCTGGATCAGATTGGGAAGGCTTATTTTATTGTAGGTTAAAATAGACTAAGAGTAATTTGTGTACGCAATCATGATATCATCTATATAAATGAACTCAACATTTGTGACCTCAAATGTAGTGCATCCCGGTAAATCACCAGTGAAGTGCTTATGGAACATGTTTGTGTTGCAGGAGGCCCCAACCTCTACCTTTCTATATGCCTTTTGACTTAGATGCTTGCTTATACATGACAAGCTATATAATGACATGAAGGTTTAAACTATCATAAGCTTGTTCAACATTGAATGGAGGATACTATATTGTCTATTTTTCTTAGCCATGACTATTGAGTGCTAACCAATGTGAAGACTGAATCTTCCGTTCGCTTTCAGGAATGATGCATGCTCAGAATGCAGGATTTTGTACATCAAATTTGCACCTTATTCATGCAGATTATGATATACATTTTGTGATTACAACTCCATGTTAGCTCAAAATGGAGTTTTATGATTTGAATAAGTTTGGCATATTGAGAAAAGTTGAGATGACTGAACTGCAACGAAGAAATTCTTTGTTTATGAACATTCAAATTTTTCTTATACTTTTTGCTGCATTTTGTGGGGTCGTTACTTCACTGAAGTGTGGTCAATTTCTGGCTGTTGCACCTGTCTCTTACCTTTACACCGAAGTGTTGCAAGTGATCCATCTTGTTCAACTTCATGGGGTCATGAACCTTTTAAAAATCCTTTTCCAGCTTCACTCCTGCTTCTGTTGCACATGCAGGAAGAATAACAGACCAGACATCTTTTAACTGTGTGCCCACTTAAAAGTGAGCCCCACTGAAACAATGTATATTTTTTGGCAATGGAGTTAAAAATACTGGCTCACTGGAACTGCAACAGCAAAGGAGAACATTCAATTATTTCTGTTCTAGACTCAAATGACAGCAATAATCCACCCTTTTGGTTGCAGAAAAAGCTTACCTGCATGAAATGCTATGCAAGTAGCTTTGCTGGAAGAAATCCATCCAAATTGCTTGCTCATCACCCACCCAAATCTGGACTCAGCATTTTGTCTCAGTGACTTTTTGAGCTACTGCACCCTCAATTAACAGCTGGTTTTAAAAAACATATATCTTCATGCACTCCCTGCCAAAATAATAACAGTTCTCATCATCTTCAGCCTCAAAATCCATGGTTAAATTCCTGAGTCACAATTCCACTCCATAAAAATCAGAATTTATTGGTGCATGAGACATGCATTGCCTGACATCCCCTCGGTGCAATGTCTCGGATCAAGCTTAAAAGTGTCCATGTCATTGCAGGAGGAGACTCCACCAAGACATGTAAGGCAACTGAGCAAATAGTGTGTTGCTTCCAGCCAATCTAAAACAAACACAACTAGAATGAGTGTGGTCGTTACCTTGTGATTGTGTCACTCAAAAGCTATTCAACAATCACCTTTATCCTGAATGGCAGTGACTAGCTGCCATTACTCCCCCTCCAACTTCATGCTCCTGGCAGTGGGTGCAAATAACTACATCAGAATGTCTTCAAAACCAAGGGCAACACAATATACAAAACTTGCATCCTTATGTTTGTCACATTCCCAGAAACAAAGGGAAGACTCAGTCTCAATGTTGGCTAGTACTCAAGATAAGAAAAAAGTCAATAGCATCCTCATTCAAGTCGCAACTAGCTTCTGATCATTACTTTCATTTCATTCTAGCTTGCCCCTATAAAAGCAAGCATATCAACCAAGGGAATGGAGAGCTAAAGATTGGCCCCCCCCTGACAACTGAAAATAGTGTTCAAGCACAACACCAATTATTACTCAGATGCTGTATATTTTAGGTCACAAATTTTGAGCTTGTTGATACAGATGGTTGTGTGCACTTACTGTTAATGTTTTAATGAACATCCAGTATGGAAATAAGCCTTCCCAAGCAGATTCAGGCCAAAATCATTTTGTAAGGCTGCATGAACTTCACAAGTATGGTAATTTATGATGTTTCTAGAGACTGAATCTTAGGAACAGGAACTTACCAATTTTCAGCTCCAGCATATGAAGTGTAGGTGAAGGCAATAGAGCAATTTAGGAAACCAAAAGGAAAACACACCTTCATGCACAATGCACTGGACATTGTGGCCAAATTCAATGGGAGCCTCCCCCTCTTTTTACAGCTGCAATGCAGACAACTGGCATGTTTAGATTTTTGAGGAAGTGACTGAACCTGTCAACTGCAAAAGATGCCTTTGTCCCTGTTTGCAAACCACTTTTTCATTCCATGTGGACCTGAAATCTCCACAAACTTCAACCAAGAGAAGCAGCAAATTCATGGTGTCAATGTTTCTCTGTGGAGATTGACAATCTGCTCCTTGGCTAGAGCCTGAAATGCATAAAGTAATATATTGACCAAGCATCATTGAACAACATCATAACATATCTACAACTTTGTTGAAGAAATCCCCATGATAACACTTCGAAGGTAACATGACAATGAGTGCAATCCAGAAGAGGAACAATGCACAAATTAGCCCAGAAAAACACAAGACGGCAACATTGAACTTAAAACCAGAGAGATATACAACACTACTATCCCTGTAGATTGTCAATCCAGGACTTGATTAATAATTCAGCATTGTGCTAGAGAACAACACACTTTAACCTTATTTAGAGATTTGATGCAGATCTTGCACAATGCAGATATGTATGCAGTAATTACAGTGGAGATTCAGATCACATGGAGATATAAATCAGTGTACTGAAAACTGCTGTATGCCTAACTACACACAAATTTCCATGTCAATACAATGTCAAGGCATCCCACCTTACCACCAGAAATTCAATTCTTAGATGATTTCTACTGCCCAACCCAAGCATCATACTAAAGGGCAAACAGAAGACATACCAGAAGTACTAACTGGTCATCTCATGTTACCTCCTCCTCCTCTCCCCCCCCCCCCCCCCTCCTCAATTGAAACCTGCAGGTCAGCTTAACCCAAGGCCATGTCAATTATGAGAATTTTCAAGCCAAAGTACCATCTTGCATAAGACTTTTTGATCAATAGCCTCACTGTGATACATTATTGCAAGAATCGAGAATTGCTGCATAGTAAATCTGAATAGTGCACATGCAATTTTGGTAACGCAGATGAATCCAGATTGTCACCCTCAACAACAAAATTCAGTGCAATCTAGCACATGCATTTGAATCTGCTCAAAAATGAATGCTCACTCCATTTATGGTGGAAAACTTTAAACCAGGAAAAGCTCTCATCAGTGGGCTTTCAATTCCCACCAATTTTCACCTGTTGAAACACATTCTCCCTTCCGATATCTCTTCAGGCTCTCTGAGTCTGCAGATTCTGCTCTTCAATTGAGTGTGACAGGAGCCACTCTTCACTGCCAATGGTACATCTTCTTCATGCCAACATTAAACTGGCATGAAGTTCAAGTCAGTTCAGTGCCCTCATTAACAGTGGACCCAACTATGCATACACTAATTTTGGCAACAGAAGCAGATTCTATCTACTCTGGGAGAAAACTGGGGACATCCATGTTGGAATATCTGAGCAAAAATTTCTAACTTTGTGCAATCCTTCTGTCATCAAAGTTCTTAAAGCATGTTTGCTGCAAAGCTTGTTGTTGCGAGGCTCTTCACCTTAGATCAGAATCTTTTGTCATGGCAATGGAAATGGATGCAATACCAAGAGGTCCGATTTGGCAGCAAGAGTTTAAGGCTGATAGAAACAACCTCCAAAGCAAGTGGCCTTAAGTAAGATGCTTTAAAGGAAGCACCAAGGGGTATGTCAAATGACGAAATTGGACATGCTAATCTCCCCCTTACAGACACATACACTGGTCCCTTATCGTACCCACTACAGTGAGATTGGTGTAATGAACGGAACAGGGACAAAATACCTTTACATACCCATCAGTCTAGTAGACAACAAGAGAATAGAATGAGATGATGAAGTGCATGGTTTTTCCACACAAAGAAAAATTTCATATTTTATTTCCACAACAGTCAAGATGCTGTTCTCTAAGGCACAATTGGATCAGCACACTTCGAGTTCACTCTCATGAGCTATCATTGTCCTTGTTTCTGATTCCAGAAGACACACATATGACTCAGCCCTTCAACTTCTATTATGCCCACATAACCACAAATATAATTCTGTAACAATGCACCACATAAATCCCTGACAAACCCAGATGAATGACCAACCTTTTCCGAGCCCAAGTTCTGAAATGCTCCACTAATACCAGGAAACTTGAACAAGCGACAGATGCCAGTGTTGGTCGGGTATCAGAAAAGATGTGAGAACTGGTCAGGGTTTCAAACCAGTTCTCACCTTGAATACCTCAGGGTATTATTAAGGATGATGCCTTTTTCGAAACCTGTCCAGAGGTTTTCACTGGGCTGAGAACCGCCCATTTGAAACCCTTCCACTTTTCTTTTTTTTAAGATTGATACCCTACAAAGGTATTAAAAACTAGCAGGGTCAGGGTGTCACTAGTCAGTAAATGTATTTTGGTAGTTGGTAGTGGTAGGTTGGGTTAGAAAAAATTAAAAAGTAAGCTTTGCATTGCCGAGGAGCTGCAGAGCTAGAGCCACCCTTAGCCCTTTTCTTCTCTCCTTACTCCTCTTAGAAATAAGGAGAGTGTTTAGAGATTGTTTGTGTGGTTAAGTGTTGGTTTTTTCTTTAATTAATCTTGTGTTTTTTTTGCTCATTGTTTTTTTCTTGCATTGTGCTCTTGTTGCTCATCATTGCCTGTTTGTTGTGTTTTGTTGGTGTTCATTGGCATTTCCTTGTGCTCTTGTTCCTCATCACGTCCTCCATGCTATGCTTTGTTGTTGCTTGTGGGTGTTTTTAATTTGTGTTTTGTCAGTGCTCATTAACTCCTCCTTGCTATGTTGTATTGGTGATCGTTAGTGCCTCCTTAAATTGTGCTTTGTTGATGTTTGTTGGCACCTAAATGTTGTGCTATGTTGATACTTGTCAACGTGTTCTTGTGTGTTCTATTGGTGCTTGTCAGCACCTCCTTGCTATGCTCTATTGATGCCAATGTATCTTTGTTGTGCTTTGTTAGTGTTCACTAGTGCCTCTTTGTTATGTTGTGTTGGTTCTTATCAACGCCTACTTGATGCATTTTTTTGCTTGTTGGCGTCTTAGGTACCTCTTTGACCTCAATGTTTGTTGGAATCTCCTTGCTATGTGCTTTTTATTGCTTATTGGTGCTTCCTTGCTATGTTTTATTGGTGTCTTTTGGGTTTCCAAACTAGTATTTCCCCTTGCATTTTTTCTATGTAGGTGTGTGCAATTGTGGAAGAAAACAAATTTCAAGCTTCTTTTTGAACTATAAGGTTTTTTTATATAAAAAAGTTTTTAAAAAAAATTTTGGAAGTTTATTTTCCTCATTTTTTTTATTGTCTAATTATTTTTTTCATTTTTTGTTGTCCTAATTTGGTTTCAAATGCAATTTTTTAGTTTATTTTAGTTTTCATTTTTATTTTAGATAGACATGTTTTAGAAAAAATGTTCATTATTTAACATATTGTGTGTATTGTGTCATGTGCAAGACCAAGAGCCCATTTGCACAGAAATTTTCACACATTAAAATATCTTTTTTCCACATATTTTACTTCAATAATCTTGTAAATGCTTACAATTGCCTTAGTTGCTTGTAATTGCCTTCTCAAATTTTGTTTGATATTCTTTGGATAGATTAAATAACTAAAATTGAAACCCATAGTTTTGCATGTTCTTAATTCAAACATAAAAAAATAATAAGGTCTTATAACATATTATAAAACATATGGTATTTAACAACTCTGAAAAAACATGTGGATAGTGATGGTGCAATAATTGTCAAACGAATTGAAGAAGAAAATGTTCTAGTAAGAGGACCTTTTGAGAAACAATTAGCCAAAAAATGGATTTATGTTTCAAGAAGTGTAATATTTAAGTTTTTTTTTATCAAAAATCCTTTTAAAAAGGATGATGAGTAGCAGAAAGGTTTTTTGCATGACCTTGACCTTTTAGTTGTGAAAAATCAATTGCCATTGCAATTTGTGGAAAGTGTTTGGTTCAAGTTATAATTCTACATATGTGTCCCTAAGTTGTCTTCCCTTTTAGAGAACAATTTTCTCACGAGGTACCTAAATTGGTGGAGAAAATTGGTGCACTCCATTACAAGACCGATTACAACTGCCAATCATCATAGAACCTCTCTCACACCTTGACACCAAGGTATTGCAAGTGATCCATGTTGTCTAACTTCTTGAGCTCAACTCAGCCCTATCGAAACACTGTTATTTTTTTGGCAATGGAAATATAAGGAATGGTTCACTCCAGGAACTACAACAGCGAAGGAAAACACATGAGTCTATCTGTTGTAGACTAAAATTATAATGACCTACCCTTTTGGTTGCAGAGAAACGTTACCTGCAGGACCAAGTGGTGCACACCAAGACTTGCTGGAAGAACTCCATGCCAATTGCTCATCACCCACAAAACCCAAGAGTCCAACCTCAGCATTTCTCTCAGTGATTTTTTCTGCTGCTGCTGTGTGCTTGAGCAACAACAGTTGGGCCCCAGAAAACAGGAGTGAAGAACCAAAAAATTGCCCTTGTCACAGTTCAATCAGCTGTCAGCTTTTCTCAAAATTCCAAACTTAAACCAGGAAACTCCATCTTGAGATGACATGCAGGTTCAACTGTAATGGCAAATTTTCAGTTTGTTTCTCTCTATTCTCCCTTTGGCATCAAATCAAACTACTGTTGAGGCAAATTAATGACCTCCCACATTGACAGGCTTCAGAAGGGCTCACAACTTAAGAACAGCTTTTGAAACTCAAGATGCTATATCTTCATCTACAGGTAGTACCTGAGCAAATATTTTATTGGTTCCAGCCAAACTAGAATAGAAAAAACAAGAACAAGTTCATCAAGAAGCCTGTACACGAAGCATGTCAACCAAAAGGAATGGAGAGCTAAAGATCTGGGCCTCCTGGAAACTGAAATTTTTCTTTCAAGAAAACCACTGGTTATTACTCAGATCATGTTCCTACAAACTGCCAAATTTTCAGCTCCTCAATAGAAGGCCAGGTAAAAGGCAATCCGGCAAAAGATAGGCAATCAGTTACCTTAGATTGCAGAATTTCACAGTGTCCATGTTGCATGAATATAGAACATTGAGCTTGACATCATGCTAAAATTAAATGGGATCCTCCTCCCCCTCTTTTACAGCTGCAGTGCAGACAACTGGCATGTTTGGACCTGATTGAAGCTGTCAACTGCAAAAGACACACCTTTGTTCCTGTTCCAAAGTTTCACTTTCTCATTCCATCTGGACCAGAAATGGCCACTTACAAGTAAAGCATTAAATCAGAAGCCAGCTGCCATCTCTCTGCACTGCAGATTTGCATCTGCTTCTCCACTAGAGCCTAAAATGCACAACTATCCATCATATGTCCAGCATCAATGAATGGCATCTTCATCTCAATGAAGTCAGTTGCATCTGGTTTCCCTTAGATGTATGGAGTTCATTCTCATCCAGATGGAAGCTTGGGTAATGCAGATATGTATGCAGGAATTTCAGAGGAGATCCAGATCATGTGGAGATATAAATTGTAACGAGGATATAAGTGCTGTAAGAATGCCCAGCTTTAAGTATGCTGTTCCATTTCAATACGATCTCAAGGCATCCCACATTAGTTACCAAAAGAAACTCAATTCTTAGCTGATTTCTGCCAACCCACCCAAGCATATACTACTGAAGGGGGAACAGAACGCACACCAGAAGGACTAACTTTGAAATATCATCTCGTGTCTCCTACTCCTCCTCCTCACATGAAACGTGCAGGATGGCTTGACCAAGGTCATGTCAACTGTGAGGATTTGCTAGAGTCAGACTACACTTTTGCATAAGACTTGCAATCAAGAGCCTCCCAATGTCACATTGTCTTTTTCAGTACTAAGAATTTTTCCATACTTATCATACAAGTAAAAGCTTAATTTGAGAGATGATCTGATCATCAGGTTAGAGAGATCTCAGAACCACACCCTCAAGAGCACCAAAAACAGAAACAGAAACTGAGGATCAGTACAAATAACAGCACCAGTCAGATATATGCTTAGAGACCAACAACTCAACATTGTATTCAGCAGCTATAGAAGACATCTACAAAAACTGCATTAGCTTCCTGTAATGGTTGAGGTCAAAAGTCATATGTACCCAATGACATCAAATCTATAAGCCAAAACTCCTTTGAAGAAGAGTCAGAAGAAACAGAGACCTTGATGCCAAGATACAACACAGAAGCATGATCCATAAGATGCAACTATTTCACTTCAAGTATCAGATAGAAAAAATGCACATTGCAATTTCTTCATGCAAACAAATCACAATTGTGACCCACAACAACAAATTTATTCAGTGCAAACAGAACACATGCACTTTGAGATCACTCGGAAACTGTGAGCATGTTCTGTGTTAGAGTATCATCTGAGCAAGCATTAGTACGTTGAGCAACTCTGTTCTCAATGGACACTTCACAAACATGTCCACTGTAAAAACCTTGTATTGTCAGAAGACTCTTCACCTTGGATTATAATTTTGTCATGGCAACAGAAGTCAATGTGATACTAAAAGGATTTTGGCTGCAACGGTTTGAGTCCAGGGGAAAAAAAAAACACTCCAAAGCAAGTTGTCTTGAGTTAGATGCTTCAAAGGAAGCATTGAACAGGAACGTATGTCAAGTGCAGAAACTGTACAAGTGCTAATCCTTCCCTCACAGACACATACAAGTGGTATCATCCTTTTGTACCCATCACAATGGTGAGATTGACATCACTCTCAATGCAATTTCTTCATTGTTTGTTTTGCAGCTCATTCAAGCTAGTCATTGCAATAGAATTGTGGGGAGCAAATGCGGTTCAAAAATTTTCCCCTTAAACTGAATTCAAACATCAGAATAGCCTTTGTGGCATGTTGTGTGCAAGTAATTTATTGCCCAGAATTTCCGATTTCTTGTCTCAAATAGGCACCATATCTCTGGTGTGCATACCAAGACCTGGGGTGGCAGAATGTGTTTGACAGATGAGGACTGTGGATGGAACCAATGGAGCAGTATGCAGGTATTTGTATAGCAGTTGAGTGATGGGTTTCAGGCTTCTTTCCATTAGGCTGCTATGATCACATATTCTGCCTCAACATAGCTTCTTATTGCAATTGTTGCATCTAGCTGTGCTCACAATCACCTCACAGCTCTAGTGGTCAAGTATTGACCAACTGCAGAGCTCTGTGAACTGTGAGTCAAACTACAAATCACTCGAATATAACATTTGTTTTTTTTTTTTTGGTGGTTTTTTGGCAAAACATGTGTTCTTTTTTAAGTTCTCTAGAAAGTTCCCTACGTATGAAATGTTCCTAACATTAATTACCTACATATTTCAACCCAGTTCCAACTCTCCAATGCAAATTGCCTGTCCATGCAGCAAAGAAATAGGGCTCCATTTCAGTGACTCTCCATTAGACTGTGATCAAAGCCTAATGGAAAGAGACCATTACTCCTTAAGACTTCAATTTATACATAGGATTCCATATAGAGTGCACTACTTCAAATCTGTCAAAAACCTATTTATTCATTTATGCATACAAGACAAGCATGCCAGATGCATAAGCTGGAACCACTTGATGGGTATATCCATATTTGTCTATCAAAAGAGGATGTGACATTATTATGATGTCTGGATCTGTGTTTTCTCTCCCATTGCTAGACCCATTGATCATTAACCTAATGTGAGGGTAATCTTGGGTACCCATTGCCAAGTGGTTGTGGGTATAACCCCCCACTAAGTGCATGCTTGATTTTGCATGGCACCAAGGGCAATACAACTCACAGAGAAAGTACCTACTTCCTTCTTCATCTAGGTGAACATGACTAGCTTGATACTGGTTCTGGTGATGCTGGCTCATAGATCTGCACTTGCACTTTGTTTGTAGTCATCCCTTCAATTCATGACTTAAAAAGGAGAAAGAAAAATATGGTATGGTACAAGTTCAGGCTCTCTGACTCTTCTGCTAGTAGTAGTCATAGTGTATGATAATTTGTTTCATAGGGCCTGAACATGAGCTGCAAATCTCTCAGCAGTTGCCAAAATGCCCAAACAAAATTGCCCACCTTTTACACCATGAGTCCTTGGATTCACAAGCCATACATTGACACCAAAGGATAGCTATATGGTTAAAAAAGACATGGGATGTTGATCAGTTGTATGCTTTCAACCAAGAGGAGGAACAAGGTAGATGATGGTCTCACAAATGGGAAGAATTACACCCATGTCTGTTGATCTCTAAGCGCTGTTTGTCAGCTACAAGTCTCATGTTTGGTTTTAGGTGTGTTTGTGCACTCTCATGGCCTACCATGTGTTCAAGAGGATTTTTGTTTTCTCACCTTTTTTTACCCCCTGAACTTTAAAGGGGGATATCTTCCTCAATTTTAACCCGTTTTCAACGATTTAAAGTGCTCTAGGAACGCTATATAATCCTCTATCTTTTCTCTTCAGACCTCGTAGTGAATAGATGAGGATTGAGCGAGAACGAGGTGTCTAATACACTAAGTGTTCACCACTAACACTTTGCAAAGTTTGTAAGGGGGTTTTTTAGGATCCCACCTAACAAAGGTGTCCAAATTGAAATGTCAAAGCATTCAAATAATTAATTAATTAATTAATTATAGTCAAAGCATGATATCATTTTTAATGCATGCTTGATAGCCTTTCCTCCATGTAATATAATACCGTCATAGTACCTTCAAGGCCATTTCCACACATGTCCGTCGAATATTTAATTAGTATTGAAACATTCATTTCATAGTTCATTTTGTTACCATTTTTCATTTGAAATTGTCCTTGTTGTTTCATTATCATAAAACACTAAAGTTAACCCACGCATTCTCAATCTTTATTTTACAATTAAGCAACCAATAAAAGCTATAAAACCATTGGGTAATTAAGAAAATTATAATTATGAACATTTTGGAAGGTTGAAAATTTGAATGATTATGGAAATTGAATTAAGACACACAACTAAATTGTCTCATTAGCTAAGATGGTACATCATTGTAGTTTTGGAAATATTATTTGGAGGACATACATTGGAACCTACCTATTTTTAACAAATTTCCAAAATAAGTCTTCCAAAAGAATCCATGATTGTTCTCAATTACAAAATACAATTTTTTTTTTGAAAAGTTTGTCAATATGGAGTTCCAACTCTCCATTCAATCACATCTTCGAAAGGAAGCCCAAAAGACATATCTTTTAATAGTAATTTCAACATTTGTCAAAAAAACTCCTACAACAAAATTGTTTCTATTTTCAATAAATATCCTCAATGATGCTTTTAACAAACCTTGATAAAAACCTTTCAAATATTTTTAATCATTGATAATCATTAAGCATTTTCTTACGATCTATCAACTACCTGTTATGGACCGGCTACAAACAAGTGGAGATTTACAAGACAAGACAAGTTTATTGATCCATCAACTGGTGTTGGTTTGCTGAAAAGTTGTTCCCTAGATTATTTCCTTTTATAATCCTGAACCATACTAATCCCAAAATATCCTAGGCCATGATATTGCCAAAAGTATCCCAAAATATCCTAAGCCATGACATTATCCCCTCCTCAAGTGACATCTTCCAGATGGAGCCAGTTTGTTAGGATACCGTTGGTGAAACCGATTAACTAAGTCTTGGACATGAACTAAGTTTCCGGCAGGCTCCCAAGTAGTTTTAGAAGGAGGATAACCTCACCAAAAGACAAGGTACAAGAGCTTTCCACGAATCTTCTTGGAGTCCAAGACCTCCTAAACTTCAAACTCTTCTTGGCCTTCAATTTTGACTTGAGCTAGGGGTTCTCGATGACATTCTGGGATTGGGTTTTCATGATAAAGCTCAAGCAAGGAGACATGGAAAACATTATGGATTTTGAATTAGGGTGGAAGCTCCAGTTGGCAAGCCACTAGACCAACCAATTTGGCGATTTTGAAAGGTCCAAGGCGCTTGTAATCCAACTTGGCACATGGGCGAGTGGTAGCAATGTTTTTTCTGAGAAGCTAGACCTTGTCTCCAACCTTGAAGTTTGGATGGTCCTTGCGTCGGCGGTCTGCTTGCTTCTTTTGCCACTCCTGTGTTAACTTGAGTTATGCCATAAGGTTATGTTGAACCTGTCCAAGCCTCGTGGCCCTTTCTTCAGCCGAGGGGTTTACGGAGTCCCCAGGAATTTCAAGGTTAATCCTGGGATGAAAACTATAATTGGCAAAGAATGGATTGATCCCAGTCGATGCATGCGTTGTGTTGTTATAAGCAAACTCTGCTTGAGATAGTAGGTCTAGCCAGTCATCCTGTTGGTAGTTCACAGTGCAGCGAAGGTATTGCTCGAGTGTCTAGTTTGTCCGTTCGGTTTGTCCTTTCGGTTTGTCCATCTGTCTCGGGGTGGAAAGCTAAAGATAGCTGAATGTCAACTCCAAGAAACTCGAATAGGCGAAGCCAGAACTTGGATGCAAACTAAGGACCTCTGTTGGACACAATTTCCTTGGGGAGTCCATGCAGTCGGACGATCCCGTCCAGAATTAACTAAGTTGTCTCTTCTACCGTGATTGACTTAGAACAAGGGGTGAAATGGACCATTTTGGTGAGTCAATCGACCACAACCAATATTGAATTCTTGGCTCTAACAATGGGGAGATCCGTGATGAAGTCCATTGCAATAGATCCCCAAGATCGGCTAGGAATTGGCAGGGGCTATAGGAGTCCAAACGGGCGATGCCTAGGAGCCTTGGATCGAGCACATGTATCATAAGACTTGACGTACTCCCGTAGCAGCTTGTTCATTTTGGGCCACCAATAATTCCTTGACACTAGTTCATGAGTCCGTGCCATTCCAAAGTGACCGGCCAGGGTGTTGTTGTGGCATTTTCTCAGGATTTTTAAGCATATATGTCGCAACCCTAACTTGGCCAAGTGTGGGGGTGAAGCCCAACACTTGGAAAAGTTGGGGATTTGGAGTCCTTTGGGACTCCCGAATGTTCAGAGCTCGACAGCAAGGGGCAAAACACCTCGCATTGGGATGTTCTTGGTGTTTTTGGAAAGGTCTTGAAACGTAGATATCGAAAATGCCTTTGCATTGGCAATTCGGACATCTACAGCCCAAGTTATGGGCAAAAGAAGGGCCGGGAGTCAAACTGGCAGTTTGACTCCCAACCACTAAAAGTCGGGAATCGACCTCTTCCCAACGTCCGATTTGAGTGTGCGACATGGCGTTGGAAAGATCTCGACGAGGGCTACAACTTTGGTTCAGACCTCGTCGCGATCCAACTCTGCAGTCAGGAGTTATGGCGGCTCAAAGTTCCGGGAGTCCCGTCGGGACAAAATCGGGACTCCATTTCAGGAGTCCCGGGAATTTGTGCCATTTGGATGTAGTCCCCACGACGAGCTGCAGAGAATACTATAGGGAGTAAGGTGGTGGCTTACTCCCAAATCTAGGCCGTGATGAGTCTTGTGTGTCCTAGTGCCCGTGGCAAGTCCCAACACCAAAGGGTGTCCCGAATGCTAAACTAACCTCCCGTGGTTGGTTTTTGGATGCAGATTCAAGCTTGATCTTCTAGTCCCTCTTCCTAGTCTAATCGCGGGGCTCCCAACTCGACCATCTACCCCTTTCTAGAGTTGGAAGCCGGGAGTGTGCCCTCGGTCCCAACTTTCCACAACTTGACATTGGGTGAACCCTCAAGTGGGTTCACCCCGGGACCAAGGAGCGCGTCAATATAGGTCCTTCAGATACATAAATCAAGTTATTTCGAAGGAAAAGTCTGTCTTGCTGCTCAAACTGATCCAGATCATCACGATTTGGGTTCCTTGGTTATTCCTGGAGTTCCTTCTTGATGTTGGTAGCCCAGGTGTCTTCCTTCGTTGCCATTTTGATGTCCCTAACAAGGTATGAGTCTGGGAGGGTGCTAATTGTTGCTGCAATTCGAAATTGTTCGGGGTTGAGTAAAGTCTAGTTCTATTGGCCGTAGGCCTCATCCCCCGCTCGAAGTTCATATTCTGAACGAGATAGCGCGTCAGCTTTCCATTGCTGGGTGTCGAGTTGATACTGAATCTCAAAGTCGAAATCAACTAGGAAGATAGACCAACGTGCCTGGCGTTGATTCAAGGTCCGAATAATTATGAAATAAAGGAGATTCTTGTGATCTATCAGAACTTGGACTCGATGTTGAGCTCCGGCAAGATACGGTCTCCACTGCTCGAATGTCGTGATGATTGCCAAGAGTTCCTTATCGTAGACCTAGTAGTTGATTTCGGCACTGGTTAGCTTCCGTGAATAAAAAGCAACTGGATGCAGCAACCCATCTATTCCAAATTGAGATAGAATAGCTCCCAAGGCAAAATCTGAAACGTCCGTTTCCATAATGAATGGTTTGGCAGGGTCGGGATGTATCATGATGGGTGCAGAGGTGAATGCCATCTTGAGAGTATCAAAAGTAGCTTGGGCCGTTGGATTCCACGAGAAGGGCTTGTCTTTGCAAGTCATGGTTGTTAACGGTGTTGTGATCTTAAAGTAGCCTTTGATAAACCGATGATAAAAGTTGGCAAACCCCAAGAAGCGTTGAACGTCCTTGACCGAGGATGGAGTAGCCTAACATTAGATGGTCTTGACCTTTGACTTGTCCATGAAAATAGCATCTGGAGAGATCACATAGCCGAGGAACGCCACTAAAGATTTGTCGAATTCACATTTTTCTAGCTTGGCGTATAAGCCATGCTCTCGGAGCGACGCAAACACCAATCGTACATGTTTGTCATGGGTTTCCTGGTCCTTGGAAAAGATTAAAATGTCATCCAAATAGACCACGACAAATTCGTCCATGTATTCCCGGAAGATATCATTCATCAGATGTTGAAAGACTGCGGGTGCATTGGTGAGGCCGAAGGGCATGACTCTGTATTCAAAGTGGCTGTAGCATGTGCGAAAAGCTGTCTTCCATTCATCACCGAGGCGAATCCTGAGTAAGTTGTAGGCTCCACAGAGGTCAAGCTTGGTGAAAATCTTCCCGGTACGTAGCCAATCCAAAAGGCCTAAAATCAAAGGTAAAGGATATCGATTTTTTTTTATTATCTTATTGAGTCCACGATAATCCACACAAAGTCGAAGAGAGCCATCCTTCTTCTTGACAAACAGAATTGGGGCGCCGGCTGGAGACTTGGAATGCTGAATGAACCCCTTGGCAAGGTTTTCAATAAGGTAATCACGCAGGGCTTCGAGTTCCGATTCCGATAGGCCATAGATAGGACCAAAGGGTGGTGAGTGTCCTTTTTCTAGATTAATCGGGCAGTCATATGGACGATGGGTGGGGAGCTGATCAGCATTAATCTTTTCAAAAACATCAACAAAGTCCTTGTACTTCTCGAGAAGTTTGACATGTGTTGGTTTTGATTAGGGGTTTTTGTTGTTAGCTGGGTTGACATGGATGGCGAAGACTTGAAGATTCTTAACAGCCTAATAGAAAGGGACAGTTCCATCAACGAAGATCTGGACAGGGTTGGTTTTCTAGGCAGGATTCTTGACAAGATTCTTGACAAGACAAGGTTTAGTTCTGACCACCGGGGGGTACTTAACTACAGGACTTGACATAACAGACTTGAGAAAACTGGAATTGGTTCCGACCCTCTTTGGGTTCTTGACCACAGGGTTCTTGGCAGGACTAGACAAAGTGTTTTTCTAAGCGTGGGGTTCTTGAGAAGTGCACCGTTGTGCGCTGAAGGTGAGAGTTCTAGATCGTCAATCAATGATAAGGTTGTGCACTTCTAGCCAAGGTAGACCAAGGATGATGGGATGGTGAGGGGTGGAGATGATGTTGAGAACAATCTTCTCCATGTGTTTGTCGATACATAGTTCTAGAAGGGTTGTCTCGTGTGTGATTGCACCAGAAGCAATGGTTCTCCCATCAATAACTTCTACCAGAACAGGGGTTGATTTCTTAACCACAGGGATGTTGTGTTGGGCGACAAATGTTTGGTCGATGAAAGAAGAGGTGGCGCCGGAATCCACCAATGCTGACACTTGTGGTATGTCTTCTGGAATACGAATGATGTCCACATACTGAATGAAGCTCGAACTGGGACCAACAGCGGAATAGGAGCCTTTGCAAAGGTGGTGTTGGGTGAAATCCAGTCGCACGGCTCCTACTATGACTGGATGTTCTTGTTTTCCAATTCTTGGGGAGTTTCCACAGTTTGTACTTGAAGTTTAACAAGCTTTTGAGGGCACTGGCGAGCTATATGCCCTAGGTTGCCATAGCAAAGACACATGTTGTTTGTCCTTCGGTGAAGTTTCTCGGCTTCTGTCAAAGGTTTAAACTTGGCTGCGTCGATCTGCATCGGGGCAGGTCCAAAAGAGGCAGGTCGGGCAACTGGTGTTGTTTGGGGAACTAAGGGAAGCGCAGTAGGCTGATTATTCCAAAGTTGGGCGTTGGAGGTGACTTTTTTTTCTTAGTGACGTTCGAACAAATGATTATCGCACCGAATTGCCTGGGTGATGGCTTCACTAAAGGAAGAAGGGTTTGTGAATGTCAATAAAAGATTTTGAACATCATCATGAAGCCCATAGCGAAACTAATCAATCAAAGCAGCTTCTCCCGAATTGACGTCGCAGGCAAGCTGCCTGAATTCTGAGGCGTAGACGATGGCCGAACGTGTCCCTTGCTAGAGGCAACGCAACTTGTTGGCTAAAGTTCTAGCCTTGTCACTGTCCCCAAACACTGTTTCAAATTCCGCCATAAAGGCATTGAAATCTTGTAGGAGAGGGGATGATGTTTCCAAGATGGGAGCAAACCATGCTGCATTTGTCCTAGTGAGTAGGGTTCCAATGAATCCTACACGAGTGGTGTCATCAAAATAACGACGAGGGTGTAGTTGCATGATTAGGCGTACCTGGCTGACAAAGCCTCAAAATTTGGGGCGCGTTCCATCAAACTTTTCTGGCAGACTGATCTAGGGCTTTAGGGCGACCATTGCAAGGGTAGGAGGTACTGGGGCAGGAGGTGGTGGCTAATTCTGCAGGCGGGTCACTGAGTCTTTAAGCATGGCATTTTCTTGTTGAAGGTGTTGAAGGGGGACAAGGATTTGAGTGAGATCGATGTTTGATTCTAAGTTGTCCATGGTGGTAGTTCTCACACTTTTGTACGAAGGTCTTGATAATGTATTTGCGCTTCCCAATCTTCAAACTCCTTCCTTCAAGATCTTCCAAGTTGTATTTGCTCCACTTCAAAACTTTTGCTTTGATGTTTTCTCAAAACAAACTTATGTCATAGCAACTTTGCAAAGGTACACTGCTCACATATGACATTGGATCGCTCTAAAATTTTGGTGAAACATGAGCAACTATGTCTACTACCTTCTCTCAAAATTTTAGCTCATTTAACTTCATAAAGTGAGAGATCTTACTACTTCCTTGAAGTCACTTCAAACTGGGACCTGAACACAAAATGACTTACAACTTGCTCTCAAAAACTCCAAAATCCTTGAGATTTTGGGAGACACATAAAATATGTGTCTTCTATATTTGCTCAAAATTTCAGCCCTATTGATGATGACCACAAAGATATATCACTTTCCAAAGAAATTGACTTCAAAACTGAGATTGAAACTTCAGATGCTTGGATTTCTCTCAATACAAATCCAAATGACATGAAATTTCTCTCACAAATATATTCCTATATGATCTATAAGATTGCAAAGTTACAGACCCAAAAAAGCTTAAACAAAGGAGATATGACCAAAAAACCAGATCTGGCACAGAGTTTTCAAAAGCTCATAACTCTCACAAAACATATCCTTTTCTTTTGAAACTTTGAGAATAGAAGCGTCCTATAGTCTTGTAAAACCTCTCCAAGTTTCACTCCAAAATACCTCTAGCTACTTATTGAAACAACCAAACAAATTGGAGCAGACCAAACTGTTATGGACCGGCTACAAACAAATGGAGATTTACAAGACAAGATAAGTTTATTGATCCATTAATTGGTGTTGATCTGCTGAAGAGTTGTTCCCTAGACTATCTCCTTTTTTAACCCTGAACCATACTAGTCCCAAAATATCCTAGACCATGACATTGCCAAAAGTATTCAAAAATATCCTAGGCCATGACATTGCCAAAAGTATTCAAAAATATCCTAGGCCATGACATTGCCAAAAGTATCCCAAAATATCCTAGGCCATGACATTGCCAAAAGTATCCCAAAATATCCTAGGCCATGACATTGCTAAAAGTATCCCAAAATATCCTAGGCCATGACATTACCACTTTTGAGAAATGAAATTTTTAAAAAATAAATCTAGGAAGTGAGAAATTTTGGTGGATAGAGCTTTAAATCATAATGTGAAAAGATAAACACAATTACTCAGACCAATTTATAAGAAAATGAAAAATTATTATTAAAAAATGTTTAATTTGTCATTGAAATTTAATAATTCACCACCCTATAAGACCACATTTGAAAGGTTATCATTTTGTAACGATGAAAATTTAAAAGATTTAAAAAATTGCTTAAATCTATACAAATGTTTAAAGTTTAAGAACCCCACCAAGATGTTAGGTGTGTTAATTTACTATTCAATTAGATTTTAATTAGTTAGGGATAAACTAAATTAGCTTAATTGTTTGAGCTTTTATTTCAAATTGCTTTTTTAAGTGTGAACAAAGTTTGAAATATTATGTGAATGGGACATAATCGTAATTTGTGTAATTTCAAATCATTTTTGATGATTTATAATTTTAGCACATTTCACTATATTTTATGCAAGTTTTCATTTGTTTTGTGCATTGTGTTAATGTTGTGATGTGAAAATGTTGGGCTTAGATTGGTATTTTCATTGCATTGCAAATGAGTAACCATTTTTAAACATGGTGTACCATTCAAAATATTTTTTTATTATATGTTTTGTATATGTGATGACAATGATAGTTGTAAGTGTCGATAGAAAAACACATGACAAAAACTCAACCATAATATTTAAAAACACATGATAAATTGCATGACCCCCTATGCAACAAGTGATATCTAATATGATCGAGTTTTGGGTTTCCTTTATATTGAAATTTTCACCATGCGATTGGAAGACATGTGAAAAATGTCAAAATTTTAACCATCACAAAATACAAAATGATTCTTCATCATCCTATGGGACCACATTTCAAAAATGTCACTTTTTTACCATCACAAAATAGTTGGGGCAAAGCAAAGTTGCCCAAATTTCCTCCTTCCAAAGTTACAAGTGTTGGATGGGGTACATGGATATTATTTACTAGGGGTACCCGTGACCTTCGGACACTGTGAAGTCCCTTGGTTTCTTTAAACTAAGAGAGACACACAAAGGCGCAAAACAACTAATTTTATTTTTAT
Organism: Sphagnum contortum; assembly: GCA_963920785.1. NCBI lineage: Eukaryota > Viridiplantae > Streptophyta > Sphagnopsida > Sphagnales > Sphagnaceae > Sphagnum > Sphagnum contortum. The sequence goes on along the minus strand of OY987293.1, from coordinate 12,427,148 downwards.
TTTTATTTTTTTTGTGACGAAAATCCATTGAAAAGCCCCCCATGAAAACATACATGGTGAAGCAAGCATTTTGGAAAATTTCCAAAAGAAAAACTAAATTACCACATCTCTAGGAGGGGAAAAAAAAAAGTTTTGAAATTGCCACATTTTGAGGAGAAAAAAAAAAGGTTTTGAAATCGCTGAGATTTGTGGAGGATTTGGGCAGATTCCAAGCTTTCTTCTTTTGAAACGCGTTTATGAAGGGTGTGCTAACCCTAACCCCCTTACCCCAAGGAAGACAACGATGGACAGACACCTAAAATATTATATATAGTGGGTACTCGTGACCTTGGGGCACTGTGAAGTCTCCTGGTTTCTTTAAACTTGGTTCATGTTTTAGTTTTTTCTAGAAATTTTTATCTTGTTTATTTTTATATTTTTATGTGTTTTCTGTTTTTATTATTATTTTGTATAATAAAAATAAATTTTTTATTTTTCACTTTTATATTTTTGTTTATTTGGATGCAAGTTTGAAGTTTGGAGAAAGAAGACACACCTCATTCTTTTTCAAGTTTTTCTTCATTATTATAAGTTTTTTTAAAAAATTATTCTTTATTTGGTTTCTTCATTTTTGTAAATTTTTTTTCTTAAAATTTTTTTACTGTGTTTCCCTTTCCTTGTTTCATTTGTTTCCATTCCTATTTTATATTTTTTGCATTTTTATTTTTTTTTCTGTTTATGTGTGTTTCATGTTTTTATTTTTTCAATTCTTATTTTGTCTATCTTCATTTTTTCTATTTTTTATGCATTTATTCATTTATTTATTTTTTTCTATTTTCTTTTTCAAAAAAAATCTAGTTTTTTAAATATGTTTTATAATGAAAATAATTTTTAAAAACTTTTGTATTTTTGTTTGATTAGATGCAGGTTTGAAGTTTGGAAAAAGAAAACAAACCTCATTTGTTTTTTCAAGTATTGTTTTTTTTCTGTTTCTATTGCTCTTTGTTTTGTTTCTTATTTTTTGTCATCTGTTTTTTAATTTTCTTTTATGATTATTTTACTGTATTTCCCTTTCTTGTTTCATGTTTAAATATATTTAATTTATATGTTTTCATTTTGTTTCTATTTTTAAGTGTTTGTAAGAAGTTTCCAATTGTTAAAATGTTTGAAGAAACTGCTGCTGCCATTCGTCCTCCTCATTTCTCCTTCTCTTCCATCATCTTCTTCATTCCTCCTTCTCTTCCATCATCTTCTTCTTCCGGGATGAGGAACTTGGATGGATGGATGACGAGACAAATGACGGGACGGATGGATGGAAAGGACGACCACCAAAGATATTATATTAGTAGATATACCAGATGGGTAAGGCTAAATACAAATTTTCAAAAAGAGCATTAGGCAGCTAAAGGTAAGAAGGTATATAATATATATAGGCTTCAATAAAGCTTCCAAAATAGGTTAAGGTAAATGATGAGCATTTACCATGTTCACTAGCTAAGGGTAGGGGTAAATGTCTTATGATTTACCTTGTATTCACCATGGAAGCATGAGTGGGTAAACAGAAGGTAAATTCAACTATCTACACAAGTATGGCATATTCCCAAGGAGAAAGACAATTAGTTTGTGCACTTGGTAATGCCAACATGAACATGTGACATTCTAGAAAGTCATATTAAGAAATTAACACAAATAGAATGACACAAATAGTAAGCCTTCAAAAATATAAACTCAAAGAAAGCTTTCTTATGATAGCAAATGGTAGATAAAATCTAAAAGACCTTCCAAGAGCATATTGGAAGAACCTTGTGCAAGGTAATTAGAGTAATGAACATGAACAAAATGTGAAAAGCAAATATATTTCATAGTCGGGTAGTCATCATAATTTGAACCAAAGGTAATAATCCATCATATAACCACATGCATTGCAAAATATGGAAATGTATACGTATCTACTTATATAATATCCTTGGTGGTCATCCTTTTCATCCATCCATCCCGTCATTTGTTTCGTCATCCATCCATCCAAGTTCCTCATCCCGGAAAAAGAAGATGATGGAAGAGGAAGAGGAGGATGACTAACGGCAGCAGCAGTAGTTTATCCAAATATTTTAACAATTAGAAACTTTTTTAAAACACTTAAAAATAGAAACAAAATGAAAACATATGAAATAAATATATTTAAACATGAAACAAGAAAGGGAAATACAGTAAAATAATCTTAACTATACTTGAAAAAACAAATGAGGTTTGTCTTCTTTTTCCAAACTTCAAACCTGCATCTAATCAAACAAAAATACAAAAGTTTTTAAAAATTATTTTCATTATAAAACATATTTTAAAAATTAGAATTTTTTTGAAAAAGAAAATAGAAAAAATAAATAAATAAAATGCATAAAAATAGAAAAAAATGAAGATAGACAAAATAAGAATTGAAAAAATAAAAACATGAAACAAACATAAACAGAAAAAAAGTAAAAACGCAAAATTATAAAAAAGGAATGGAAAAAAATGAAACAAGGAAAGGGAAATACAGTAAAATAATTTTAAAAGAAAAAAATTACAAAAATGAAGAAACCAAATAAAGAATTAAAAAATAAAAAAAATAAAAATTATAATAATGAAAAAAAACCTTACTTGAAAAAGAATGAGGTGTGTCTTCTTTCTCCAAACTTCAAACTTGCATCCAACTAAACAAAAATATAAAAGTGAAAAATAAACACTTTATTTTTATTATATAAAATAATAATAAAAACATAAAACACATAAAAATAAAAAATAAACAAAATAAAAGTTTCTAGAAAAAACTAAAACATGAACCAAGTTTAAAGAAATCAGGGGACTTCACAGTGCCCGAAGGTCACGGGTACCCACTATATATAATATTTTAGGTGTCTGTCCGTCCGGTCGTCCTCCTTGGAGGTAAGGGGGTTAGGGTTAGCACGCCCTTCATAACCACGTTTCAAAAGAAGAAAGCTTGGAATCTGCCCAAATCCTCCACAAATCTCAGCAATTTCAAAACCTGTTTTTTTTCTCCTCAAAATGTGACGATTTCAAAACTCTTTTTTTTCCCCTCCTGGAAATGTGGCGATTTAGTTTTTTTTTTGGAAATTTTCCAAAATGTTCGTTTCACCATGTATGTTTTCATGGGGGACATTTCAACAGATTTTCGTCACAAAAAATTTAAAAAATAAAAATAAAATTAGCGTCTTTGTGCCTTTGTGTGTGTCTCTCTTGGTTTAAAGAAACCGGGGGACTTCAAAGTGTCCGAAGGTCACGGGTACCCACTAGTGTATTATATAATGCTTTTGTACATAATGAACTTCACAACATTGGTTTGAACCTTGAACCCTCAAAAACCCAACTTCACCCCCAAATAGTATTTAGGATTGCAAAGTACAACAATGACTAACCCAGCTACAGTTGATTTAGTTGTGGCTTTGAATGGCAGGTGAGAGATCTGGGTGATGTCCTTTTTACTATATTTAAAGTAGGTTTATAGTTGATAGTTGATACCTAGGGTTTTGCTAGTTGTGTTGCAAGGTCACAAATCTAGCATGTCATCCTTGTGAATTGAACCCCAAATAAGCTCTCCAGTCTCTCATCAATCTAGATTCTTCTACACCATACTAACAAAGGAATCCCAACAACCAGTTGAGCTATTTTTAATCACCTATTGAAAGGAGGCCTGTTTTTGGGTGGGGGGGGTGTAAGAATAGATAAGAATAAACACAAGGAGTGGGTTTTGTTTTCTTCTTTTGTTTGGGTAGTTGGGGATCTGTGAAATAATAAACAATGGAGTTGTGTGTTTTTCCTTTTGTGTTGTTGTAACTTGTTGGGATCTGATACAGAACAAACAAAAGTAGTGGATGTTTTCTCTTTTGGGTTGGTGAGATGTCAAAAAGAATATATAAAGGAGTGGGAATTCTTTTTCTTTTTCTTTCGGGTTGTTGAGAGCTGAAAAAGAAGAAACAAAGGAGTGATTTTGATGATTTTTCTTCCTTTGGGTTTTGTTGAGATGTTAAAATGGAGAGTGAGATCAGTGTCAGGGGATCATCAAACAGCAAACAAACAAACAAACAGGCTTGCTCTTTTTGTGAGTGAAAGTGTTGGTATTCTCCTTTTGTTTCTGCTACTCCTCCATGTTGCATGCTGCTGCTGGCTGGTCCTGGAACAACAACAAACCGTCTCCTCACCCACTTTCGTTTTGGATTCAATTCATGCCACAAGTTTTTGAAGGTGAGAATTTGATCAAAATACGCTGATGATTCTTGATGATGAATCTTAGAATTTGCAGTTTTAGTACATATTAGGGTTTCCATCAGAATCTCTTGTTTTGTAGGATTGGGTACTTGCAAAGCGCAAACAAACTCACGAAAAGATTGAATCTTTGGGTAATAGTTTTCGGTTTCATGCTATTGGGGTGTTGTTGTTGTTGTTGTTGTTGGAAGTTGCAGCATCAAGTTTTGTTTATTGGTGTCCAAACTTCGGCAAAATGGCTGTCCCCTTGAATTGCAGAATACATTACTAGGTGCAAAGTAGGGAGGAGGGAGTGGCACACACACCCATGACACACACAAGGAGAGGAAGTCTTCCTCTTCTTCTTGGGACCCATCAACAAGCAAACAAAGAAGTGGGTATGGTGGTGATGGTGGTGATGTTCCATGGAATTTTGTTGTGGTGTGTCTTGGGATCTGACCTAATCCTACTTCAGAACAGGCTGGTGAAGAAAACTGCTGTAGGGGAGAAAGGGATTTTCTTAGGGCGGGGAGAGATTGGACTGGAGGAGCTTGAAACTTGAAGATTAAGGAGTAGTAGTATACTGGAGAATCAACAAGGAGAGTAGGGCAATTGGTATATACAAGGAGGTGAGGAGCCGTGTGTTGTAAATGTCATTACTGGCGTATGGCCAGGGAATGCTTGCAGGGGAGATAGGGGTTGGTGCAGGATTCACAGAGACATGGGCAAGCACACACCCTATATACCCAAGAGGTGAGGATGGATGGGCAGATGGCGGGAGAGAAGCAGGAGGAGGAGGAGGAGGAGGAGGAGGAGGAGGCTCACCAAATATTCATGGTGATGGTGGTGATGGATTTGAGAATTCACTTGGGGGTCATGCTTTTTTGAGCTTGCTTGCTGCGGGTGCCCCAGATGATGAGGTTCCGCAACCTGAAACCTCTCAACCTATTCGAAGAGTGCTGCACTGGGATTCACCCCCACAATCTCCAGGAGCAGTGTTTGTGCACTTGCCATATTCTGTCCTTCAAATTGTTGCCACTTCTACAAAAGCGGATATTGTGCTGGTAGGAGTACTTCAGAGGAATCAGCAATGGTTCGTGGAGATTCTTCTATGTGTCCCTCGATGCATGGGTTTGGATCTTATTGAATTCAGTCCGGATGTTCTTTCAGCTATCAATGGGAGGGTGACACACACTGAAGGTTTGAATCTGGGAAAGGAGTTGACTGAGACACTGGAAGGACAACCACAAGCATTCATTGGTCATCATTTTCCACTGGAGTCATACCAGGGCATCTTTTTCGCTCTGTGGCGTGACAGTTCTTGTATTCCAAGCACAGCAGAAGCCATATTTGCAGATGCAGTGAAATCTCTACCAATGCTCTTGTCAAATCGAATCGAGGCTCGAAAGTATGAGCGGTTAGGGAAGCGCTTTGATGTGATTCTGAAACTTATGCCACAGGCGGTGGTGTTTGTGGATGATGAAATGGCACAAGTTGTGATTAACCCTGCAGCTGCTGAACTTCTGGAGCTTCCATCACATGGAGAAGTAGAACCTTCCAGAGTGGCAGGAGCCATGAAAAAGTTTGCTGATAGTAGTGGTACTCGGACAGATCCTCAACAATGGTTAAAAGCATTGACAGGGACTGAGGATCAGGAAATTGAGGAGGAGTGGGAGCTTTCAGCACCCCGTCGTGTCCTGCATGTACGCTCATACCCGGTGAGCAGTGTTTCTGCACATGGACGGCTATGGCTTTATGAAGATGTAACTGCAGACAGGGATGCATGTGAGGCTATTCAGGCAGCAAACCGGGCCAAGTCTCAATTCCTGGCTATGATGAGCCATGAGCTTCGTACACCCATGACGGGTGTGCTGGGAATGCTTGATCTGTTGCATCTAACAAACCTTGTTCCTCAGCAACAAGAGTACTTGAAAATCATGCAGGAATCAGCTGAGGGGCTCATGCAAGTCATCAACAACATCCTTGACTTTTGCAAGATGGAAGCCAGCCGTCTCCTGCTGGAAGAAATTGACTTCTCACTTGGTGACTTGTTTGACCAAGTTGCAAGCTTACATGAAAAGCGGGTGGCAGAGAAGCGTTTGAAGATGATCATCCAGGGAGAAGCAGGAGCAAATGTTGCTGTGCGTGGTGATCCCGTACGCCTGCGTCAGGTCATCGTGAACCTGGTGAGCAATGCAATCAAGTTCACAGAAACCGGAAGCATCACAGTCACTTGGCAATATATTCCTCCACCACCAATGGTTGATCCAGCTGCTGTTGCATCGAATGTTCAAGAGTCTTCAAAGATTCTGAATCGAAGTTTGGTTGGCTCTGCACCTTTGGAGGCAGAACTCCGTGGGACAAAACCTGCAGCATCAGGGAATGTTGGTGTTGAATCTGCTGCTGAAATTTCTCAAGGTTCTACAGCAAAAGACAAGAATATATGGCTCAAGGTCAAGGTTTCTGACACAGGTGTGGGCATAGCTAAAGAGCAGCTCGAAAGCTTGTTCACTGCATCACAGCCAGGGGCACCAAGAAGGGATGCATCTGGAACTGGGTTAGGGTTGGCAATATGCAAGGGGCTGTTAGCTCTGATGCAGGGTAGGATGCTGCCTCCAGAGAGTGAACTCGGAAAGGGAACCACAGTGACAGTCATCTTACCTCTTCGTCCAGCTGAAGACTCCAGCAAGCTTCTCCTGGAGCATTCATCAGATAAGCCTGTGGCCCCCCAGCAACAACAACAACCCAACAACAATTCTAGCAAGGAACAAGAGACAAAGCCTTGTGTCAGTGTTTTGGTTGCTGAAGATAACAAAGTCAATCAACTGCTGATCAGGAAGATTTTCCGGCACTATGGGCACGAGGTTGAGTTGGTTGGGAATGGGAAGCTCGCTGTTGAGGCTGTGCAGAAGAAAAACTATGATCTTGTCCTCATGGACCTTCAAATGCCAGTACTTGATGGTCTGAGTGCAACAAGGGCAATCCGAGCACTTCCGCTTCCAGTTTCAAAAGTTCCAATCTTTGCACTTTCAGCAGATGCACTTGCACCAGAGAGTGGGCCAATGGAAGAGACGGGTTTGGATGGCTATCTCAGTAAACCCATTGTGTGGGAGGCTATGTCTGTGGTGGTCGAAAAAGTCTTGGCATCAAAAGCTTCTTGGTGATACCCCAATGTGGGAGATTGTTGTTGTCATTCATCACCCACAACTGAAAGCTGAAACTGATGTACCCTATGTAACTGATGTTGATTATCTCTCTCATTATCGGTGATCATTACATCTGATGCATTCAACAATTATGAGAAAATCCAGCAGCAGAAGGTGTTGCTCAAGGTCTCTTTACAATGGAAAGCTTCCATGGGTTTCCTTCCTGTCAGCAACAAGAAGTCTTAACATTGCTAACTGACTTCAGATCATCATGTTGCTGCTCACAGCCCAATTGGGTGAAGATGAGACAGGTAATTCCCCTGTTACACATCCAGTGATTTTGTACTTATCGTATCAAATTGGAGAACTGATACATGCATTTTGTCAGAAGTGTCAAAATAAACCTAATGCCCAAGTGAAGCAGATCTGATAACCTCATGTCTTTAGTGTGTCTTTCATTGAAGTGGCAGGAAACTGGAGGACTTACTGAAACAAAACTACATGGTAACATAGTCATTGACAAGTAAGGCACTTGTTCCAAAGGCTAACAGACAACTGGTTCTGGAAGAAAACTTTCCAACTTTCAGCAGGTATACATATTTCATCGTTTTAGCCAATCGAGATTCTTCACAAACAGGTCATGCATGATGACTGAGAGTCTAAGGATCTGATCATATAAGTATATATATATATATACAAACATCCTTGCTTTGTAGAATGATGATGCTGTATGTGGAACTGTGATCCAGATGTTGGCACAAATTGTCTAGTGCCAAAAACTACAATGAACCAAGTTCCAACTTTCAAGTGGGAGGTGTTACAGTCTCGGAACAAGGAGGAGAACCTTTGGGCACATGAATTTTCTGAAACATATCTTTATGCAGGTATTCTAGCTATCCCCTGTAGAGCATCATGCATGAGCACTTGTTTTATACATCAATTGTGCTCTTCTGCCTAAATGTGGGATGTTTCATCAGATGTGCTTGGTTGTAATGAGTACCGTTCCTGCCACTGATAATCAGCAGATATTGTCGAAATACTTCAATCCTTTTCAAAAAATGGGTCCAGTGGGCCCCAAATTGAATGTTTCAGAATTCCAACAATCAAGTATAAGGATGCAAAGTCAGTCTTCTATATATCTTAAGTATATACTGTGGTAACCCAGGGGGAGTGGACTACTCTAAATTCTCAATAGATGCAGCATTGTTATTTTTCATTTTTGTGATACTGAAAATTTGGTGAAATTTTCCCAAAAAAATTGCAGAATTAGGTGAATTTTTGGTTGAATAACAGTGAAAAGTCTTCAACCCAAAAAGAGAATTCTTGGAAAATCTGCCAGGATCAGGATTCAGGTCACGACATCAGTTGTGTGGACAGTAGCATTAGAATCTAGGAAAACTTGCTTCTTTGACTACAATGCTCTGAAAAGGAATGCTAAACTGGAGTCCTAACTTGCAGGTGCATAATTACCTGGAGCTTCCATCCTAAAGAATTCAGGGACTTTTTAGCACCAACAGTACATGGTTGGATTTGTGTGGAACATACTCCTGTTTTGTTAAGGTTTGAAGTAGGTTTTGGAGATGGCAAGGATCAGGTGATACGTTTAACGAAGAGATTGACACGATTTTTGAGGATAGAAAAGCAGCCAAGGAGAGTGGAAGCTCTTCCTTATGGAGAGCATGACACAACAAAAGACTTATATATGAACTCTTGATGATTCCCTCATGAATGAATATGTCCAAATAGAATAAACAGTCTCCTTGATTCTTCAAATGTTGTGGACTTTTCTGCATTTCATGTTGCTCCAAAACCTCATCATCAACAGTTCATTTTTATACCCGAAACTGCATCTTTCATGTTTGGAAGCGTTCTTGTAAACTTGGGGAGCATTACCCAATTGGAAGGGTTTGTGGTTTAGGGTTTTGTGCAGTTTTGGTCTTCACTGCACCCATTTCAGTGCAACAACAAGTTTAGGTCATGCGTGTAGAGTGACCACAACTGCACACATTTTACTCATCAAGATCAGCTGCGATTTTTTCATGATTTTTCGGAGTTGTTGTTCCCTTTTATATTCAAAGGTACTTTGTTTAGAGATGACTCACTAGTAGCGGGTTTCAATGCACTAATGGATCTATGTTAGGAATTGTTTTGCATCTTTTTTTACATACGTTCCCGATTGTCATTGTGTGTATATTGTGTACACATTTTATGGAGTGTTGTTGTTACAAAGGGCTTAATCCCATTGTTGTACTATACCACTTATCATAAGTAAATATGAGAGATGTTTCAAGATTGCCAAAAAGCATAGCAACACTAGATAAGATGGAAACATAATGAATACGGTTTTTTTGAATATCTTTTTGATGAAATCATCATGGAATCCATTTCCTAAAATATCGCAATTTTTGTATTTCCATCATTTGTCTACTTTATGTTGAATTGTTAATAATTTCTCTTTTAGGCAATAAAAAAAACATGGTCTATTCAACATGTTAGACAAATTCAAAGGAATCAAATATTAAATATTAGTTAATAAATAATATAACCTCATGGCCATGGAAAAAGCTCTAGATTAATCCAAGGTTCTATAGTGTCAATTCAAAAATTATATAATTAAATATAACTCATACTTTCCTTAGGATATCCAAATATTATTTATACCTAAACGATTTATGACTTTCCAAGATTATTTTTTCACAAAATGAAAAAAATAAATTTTGGAGACAATTAATTATTGGAAAGAAAATATTCAAATTGGAATATATAATATATTTTTAGCAATGTATATCCAACTTGGGCTCTTGTCCTATGTGCCTTCTGTCTGCCCAATGGCCCTTGCCCACCAATGCCCTTTGCCCACTTCTGTGTAACCTATGCCTAGTATGCCCTAACCTATGCCTAGGGTGCCCTACCCCTATGTCCTTCTCGAGACAATGTTTCATATCCATGTAGGTGGGTAGGGGAAAGGAGTGAGGTAGTCATGAAAAAGAGATTAAAATTAATTGAAAGTTTTAGTTTTATTAAAAGGGTATGTGAGAAAGAGATAAGTTTAATAATAAAGGAGGTGAAATTATAAAGATAAAAATTAATGTGCCTTCATGAAGGATTGAGGTAGTTAGGGCTAATGATAATAATTGTTTGAATAACATAATTATATCATAACATAATTAGGCATGAAACATAGATTCTAGATAAACCCTAGAACCTTGTGTCCGGGGAAAAACCTTTAGATCTATGAAATGTACTCTAATAATTAAATATTTTTTTAAATTTTAAATTTAAGCTTCAATTCGAAAATGTGAGGAAAACAAATTAACGATAAAGGAGATCGAGGTTTATCAATTTAATGAACCCCCTCCACCTCACCCCGGTGCGCCCCCTTCCCCCTCTCTCTTCAATATGCAAAAGACTACCTATAGTATTCACCAATGTCCATTGCCCATTTAATTAAATGAATAGTTGGATCTCTCTTTGTTAGTCTATTTGTGGTTGTATTGACAACAAAACAATTAAGTTTTCTATGAGACTTCTTCAAGGGCAAGAAACCTTTGGATTGGAATTTGGGACATTGAAGTTATCTCTTTAACACAAGCATGACAATTTGGGTGCCTCAAATCCAAACAAAACATGGCAAAACAAAAGTCCAAGTCTCTCATTCACCTTCCAATTAAGCATCTCCTACAATGCATAAGAATCGAGGAATTCATTCATGTAAAGGCACATGCAAACAAGAACTAAGAAATGTAACAAATGAATGGTGTGGCATCAAAATTTCTTCTGAACTCACCTAATTGCTCCAAATGTCACTCACTCACTACGTTGGCCATTCATGTTGTGGACAAGGAAAACATGTTTGCTTTGCTCCAAATGTCACTCACTCACTATGTTGGCCATTCATGTAGTGGACAAGGAAAACATGTTTGCTTTGCTCCAAATGTCACTCACTCACTACGTTGGCCATTCATGTAGTGGGACAAGGAAAAACACATTTGCCTCGTATTCATGTCCATTAGCTAACCATAACCAGGATGGTTAGCAATGTACTAACCATCCTCATACATTCTACCCACCTAGTAGTCACCAAGTGACTAACCTACTTAGGTTAAAATAATGGCTATGTTTTTCAACATGATTAATATGACCAAATCACCCCACCTCCCATGCTCCCTGAATTTCTTTTCCTTCTTGTTCCTTGATTTTAACTTGGGTTCTTGATGGTTAAGTTAGAGCTTGGGCATGGTTTGGCCGATTCTGGCTCCTAGATCACAATAGTCGTCCTATTAGGCTTGGCCCACAAGCTTGTTACGAGTTAGAATAGCCAAGGCTTGCATGCTCCCTAGTACATAACAACCACTTACATTCCTCACCTACTTACCAATGGTACTTACCCACTTACATAGGTAGTTACATGCCTCACCTACTTACTATAATAACCATGGAAATTCACCACCCACCTATGTAGGGCAAGGTGCAAGTAGGAGGGTGTACAAGATAGGCTACCAAACCTTGATAACACATTCATCCACACAACCAACGGGTTGTCAATGGATGGTACACTTAGTGGATGTTGTTGAGTCACATAATCCCTCAAAGAATAGGTACCCATCTCCTCCCTTCATGAAGAAATAAGATTGTTCTTCAAGAAAGTTATCTTGGGCCTCCTCATGTCATCTTGATATCCTCTTATATATCAATCAAAAAGAGTAAAGAAGAGGATATGTACATGTTGAGTTTTGAAAGAATATCAACCCCATAATTGCATATTAGCGAATTATATTTCCTTCATTGATAAGTATATGGACCATAATGAAATAGAAATCCTCTAGACATGCTTATTGCTTATATCCTTGTACATATATATAACCCACGGAATGTAGCATGGAATATTAATTAGGTTGGTTACCCTTGTTTTAATTCTCAAAATTCACTTCACGTCATCGTTTGTAATCTAAACCCGCCTAATTACCAACTAGTGTTTTTCATATCACATTTTGGTCTTTGAGAATTGCATTGTCTTTTGTAGAGCAATGCAAATTTTGGACCAAATAATAACCACTTAGCCTATGTGGAACACTCTCCCAATAGAAGGAGTCATATGCTTGACAATGTTGGGTTGATCACTCAAAATTGTACAACTACTTTTTAATCTATTTCCTGAATTTTGCGCTCATTATTTTGAGCTATAGACATCGATAAAACCATTGGGTTTCCATGGAATGGTTGATTTGCTTAGAATTAGGACTAAACGCTACCAACAAGGGTAAGAAGAAAAAGCCGATAATTGCCAGATGTATCCCCTGTAATCATCCGCTCAAGGCTCTTCTTATACAGAGAAGAGAATTCTGCTTTGATATATTGCATGTCAACTTCTGCTTGTGTTGTTACTATACGAATTAATGTATTGTCATCTGTCCCAAGCCCCTTCATGGAATGATATAATTCCTGGATTCAAAAACACAAAAGAGTAGTAGCATAAGAAAAAAAGGATCAATTCATCCAAAAGACAAAGTCACTTTCATGAAAGAACTCTGAAAACCAACTTCTTAAAACACAAATGTGTCGTGTTATACATACATACAAAGACAAATGCTAAGTTATAACACTATCATTCCCTAAACCCACAACCCACAACCCACCCACAAGTTGGATGCAAATTTGGAAACCCATTTCAGAAAAACTCACGAATTATGTATAAAAAATTTCTGTGCAATTGCCACAAAATTTGCACAGCTTTTTTACCTTGGCAAAGAACCGGGCAGGGCAACATGTGCATTGCATGACTGTCAACAAAGCCGACTGAAAATTTCCAGATATCTCCTTCTTAATTACCTGTAATGACAATCGATTTACTAAAATATGAATTCCACCCCAGAATTCAATTTAATCACTAAAATATGGAAATACCCATAATCCAAAAAAATTCAAATCAATTCAACTCAATTCAACTCAATTCAATTCAATTCTACTCAATTCAATTCAATTCTACTCAATTCAATTCAATTCAACTCAACTCAATTCAATTCAATTCTACTCAACTCAATTCAATTCAATTCAACTCAACTCAACTCAATTCTACTCAACTCAATTCAATTCAATTCAATTTCTGATGGTGTTAGTAGGCTTCAAATGTCTTGATCCTCATGTGATCAAAGAAGCACCATCACTAAACACCCTAACAAAACAAAACCCCCCTACAAGTAGTAAATTATCTAACGACACTAAAATGGCAGTGTTTGCTTTGAAATCACAACTACTGAATTATTATTCTGCACTTAGGAGGAGGAAGTTTGAGGACTAAAGAAAAGACTTGTTGTCTTTTATGGTTAGACAACTTGTCAATATATTGCAAAATCCCAAACCCTAAATCTTATACTTTAAACCCTAAACCCCAAATCCTAAATTCCGCTACATGAGCTATCGCATTGATTGGAAGCATTTAAGGTTAAACAACTTGTCAATATATTGCAAAATCTCAAACCCTAAATCCTATACTTTAAACCCTAAACCTTGAATCCTACATTGTGCTACATGAGCTGTTGCATTGATTCTAGTAGGCATGGGTGAATACTTGGTGAAAAACTGTATGGGGAAATCGTAACAGAAATCTTGGGTGTGGGGTGGTGGTAATGGAAACATAATATTATGCTCACCGTTTCAAGAGCATCTCCAAAGGTTTGTTGATACAGCTGCAAGGTGGTGCGCAATTGGGCAGCATTGCGAGTGGTGAAAACATGAATGAAGGTGTCCTCATTGGTACCCAAACGTGCCGCACCCGCTCTGTATAGCTCATGAGCATCTGCTAATGCTAGTTCTTGATTCTCCTCCAGTGACTCGGATGATCGGTTTCCACTCACAAGAGCCAACAGCAGCTACACAACAAACCCAAGCTTGCAGGGAACCACCCAACATATTAGCAAGAACTCGTTCCAGAACTCATTCCGGAAAATTCACTAGAGAAAAAAAACTGGCAGAATCTGATTACTTTACTTACAATCCTCAAGCACCCAGAATCTGATTTAGCTTATGATCCTCAAGCTGCAACAGAATCTGACATAGCTTTCAAATTTGCTCAAGTGACATGAGAATCTGATTCAGAATCTAATTTAGCTTACAAATTTGCTCAAGCAACAGAATCTGATTGAGCTTTCAAATTTCCTCAGGCAACATGAGAATCTGATTTAGCTTACAAATTTCCTCAAGCAACATGAGAATCTGATCGGGGTTACAAATTTCCTCAAGCAACAGAATCTGATTAGGCTTTCAAATTTCCTCAGGCAACATGGGAATCTGATTGAGCTTTCAAATTTCCTCAGGCAACATGAGAATCTGATTGGGGTTACAAATTTCCTTAAGCAACAGAATCTGATTTGGAATCTGATTTAGTTGATCTTCAAGCAACAGAATCAGAATCTGATTTAGCTTACAATAATCTTCAAGCAACAGAATCTGACTCTGATTTAGCTTACAATCCTAATTTTTTGTTTTGCTGCAATAGTGGCAAGAACTTGACATAGTAGGTACAACTTGAGAGCAAGCAAGCAAGCACCTCTGGATCTAATGAACATGTAGAAATGTCATTGAGATCTGCAGATGATTTTCCAGACATGTCAATCACTCACCTTGCGATAATCACCACTTGTGTCACCTTCAATTTGGCTCTCCAGAGACTTGTGGTAAGTTTTGAAGTAGGTTTGGCTGATGAGTTGGAGCTGTGAAGGGGTACGAGAGCATAGAATCCCCAGCAATGCAGTGTCATTTTTGCCTATACCTTTCATGGACTCCAACAAGAGCTGTGCATCTCGCTCCACCGCATCCATCATCCACAACAACATTGCCTTCTACTCACCATACTCAATCCAGGAAAAAAAAAAAACCCCCCACATGTATCCCCAACAAATCCCATCAATTCTGATCCATCTGAAGATTTTCTTGCACTGCAATAAATACAAGAAGTAGACAAGCAACAAATCCTGCAGTGAAGAAGAGAAAAAAAAAACAAACTATTCTTGAAGATTGAAGCTCAAAGCTCGGAGCAATGCACACACCTCAAAGTTGCCATGGAGTTCTGATTTCAAGCGTTTGTGCAAATCTTCTCGAAATTTTTGGAAGTAAGCATCTGCTATGGCCCGACGCTGTGCTAGAGTGCGATGACCCAGAATTGCAATCACCTTCTTTGCATCACAACCTAGACCTGAAATCCGGCCCATTTCCCAAAATCCCATTTCAGCAACTCAGGCTGATGATCAAAAGAATTACAACACCGTACTTGGAGGGATCCTACTCCTCTTCTTATGAGCATTTTTGCTGCAGTGATCTAATTAGAAAAACCAAAACCAATTTAGCTTGATCATCCTGCAAGGAATGCTAGTACCGTGCATGAAGAAGATGCTACCATTTTGGAATCGGTATAACATGGGATTCAAGCATTGATAGATCTGTGCAAGAAGAAGCAGCTAGCAGCTAATAAACATTGCCATGGATGGGTCAGGACCTCTGAATGCTTGATTCAGGTCTTGGCAATCCTCATCGACATTGAGGATTGATGGAACACTTATTGTTGACATTTGATCTTCTGCTGCAAACCCCATGATGATCAATCAGCGGCATTTTCACCATGTTAGATGATCAACAATAATTTATTAGAGCAAAATCTTCTTTTTCAAGTCTTCTTCTTCTTCTTCTGCACATTGCTAGCTAGCTTCTTGGACTGTAGAAGCTCAATATTATACGAGAAACTTTTTGTATGCAAAAACCAACAAGGACTAAAGTAGGGACGAAACAACAACGGCGAGCTGAAGTTTTTCGGACTTGAATGATCCCGGCTGCAAGCTCTGGGACGATGCATGTGAACTAGAGGTCATAGGGTGCAGTATAAGGAAAGCTTGCAAGCCCATACACTAGTAGACGACTAAATGATCTCCTGCAAATAATACTAGAGATTGTGCCGAAACCACCGAAGTAATTTCCAGCTTGAACGTCACTGTTCTCTCTCTCTCTCTCTCTCTCTCTCTCTCTCGTCTTGTGGAAACAGATTCCCGGGGGGAGTTCAATATTCCACCATGAGAAGTATACCAGGAGATCAAGCAAGCGTGCAAGCAAAAAGCTTGAGCTCATGTAGCTAGCTCTTCTTACAAAACTCCAGGACTTCACACTGCTCGCTGCTGCAGCCGGATACATCTAGATAGAACAAAGTCGTGATGGAAGTAGAGAAGGAAAAAAAAAACCAAAAAAAGATCAGAACCCAATAGCTAGAATTGGAGAACCAGAACTGCACTCTAAGTATATATATGATCGCGCATGAGCTAGCTGCATCTGGTGCTGAGAGTAGTAAAGCTAGTAGTCGAAGTAGCTAGTAGTCGAACCTGAAAAACAGAAAACCTCCAGCAGAGCTTCGAACAACCTCCTCCTCCTGCAGCAGCAGCAGCAGCTGGAAAGAGCACCAAATCTTTGTGCAACCAGTTCCTGAAAATCTTGACAAGAATTCAGCAAACTTGTGGAATTTTTCTGCAGCTGGACTGCAACACAAGACTAGATAGTTAGTACCGGAGGCGGATAAAAAGGAAGAGCTTGTTGAGTAAAGCTTGTTGCTTCCTGGCACTGAGATTTTGCTCTCTCTCTCTCTCTCTCTCTCAACTATTGAGCTTGTGGATCTTGCTTCGTTTGGGAGATGGCAACAAAGTTGCTGCGTTGCGGCAAGTGGTACAAAACGACAAAATCGCCGATGGCCGCAATAGCCAGCGGTGCGGGAGAGACGCAGAAAGCAAAGCACGCAAGCAAGCAATCAAGCAAAGCCCAAGAGCATGAACACGACGACACAAAGAAAGCAGAAGAAATTACCAACTAGACAACCTCTGCACATGAACCGAAAATCGGATTATGTGCCCGGAGCCCTCGTGTTTATGGATGTAGAACTCATCTTCATCAACGTTGCATCCACGAGAGCGCGAACCGTAGACTGTAATCTTCTCTCTCTCTGCTGTCTCACATTTCACGATTGAAGGCAGCGTGTGTTCCACAATTTCACACGCCTGAGATTCTTTTTCCCCCTTCAAAAAAAACCCAAAATCTTAATTAGTTTTTAGTTATTTATTTATTTATTTATAAATCCCCAAAGAAAAAAAATCAAGCCTATGACCCATTCCAGCCTCTCTCTTTTTGTGCAAAAATTGCGAATTTTTTGAAATAAAAATAAAAATAAATAAAATCTCTGTCAATTTTGAATGATTGTTTTCAAAAACTCAAAAAAAAAAAATTTTAAATTTCTTTTTTGGGGGTCAAATTTCTATGCATGGTTCAAGTAGGTAGGCAAAAAATAAATAAATAAATAAATAAATTGTATATAAGCATTTTTTTTAGTATTTTCCTTCCATACTCTGATAATAGCCAAATTTGGCTAAATTGGCTTATGGATCATGATCACGACCTCAGCTAAATCACACACAAAAAAAACACACACACATTGAGATTCCATTCTTCAGGCTTTTTTCTTATTTAAATATGAGATAAAAAATTGAACAAGTATTTTATTTTATTTTATTTTTTTCCTTCTTCTTGGGTCATTTTCTAATTTAGTGTGTTGGAACTTGGAATTGATGATTTCCAATTGGGAATGTTTCAATTATTAAATATAAAAATGGATGTTGAAAACAAGCTTGTGTGGAGCCTTCCATATCACCTTTTGAACAATTTTTAGTTATTAAATCAATGGCCTTTTTCTACCACATTTTGGAATGGCAAAACCCTAGATCCAAGAGAATGTTCAAGGGTCATTTGATTAATGCTTTTTACATGGTAGCAAAATCATCTTCAAAAAAATAGGGTTTTTGAAAATAAATGAATAAATAAATAAAATAAAATAAAATAATAATTTTATTCTTTCAAAACACCAAAAAGTCCTTTCCCAAAACCAAAGAAAACTCCCTTTGTAGATGGATCAAATTTTGGGCTTCTTGGGTGGGATGACATAGCCCTTACCCATTCTCCAAAATCCTTGACAAGTGTTTTTTGTACAAGTTTTGGATTCTAAGGACTAAACAATCAACCTAAAAACTAGAGAGACAAATGATTTTCATATCCTTGGGTTGTTTTAAGGCCACAAAGGGTTGTTAAACTAAGGGACAACTAAACAAGTTCATGGCATATATGTTGTTGACATACTCTACCATTAGAGACAAGAGCCTTCACCTAAATTATCTATTTGAGCCGCAACCCAAATGGACGGAACTCTTGGATGTTCCCAATTGGTTTGTGCATTTTCACTTGGAGTGCATATTAGATGTGACATGCTCGTCAATTGAGCATTGAAAACCATGTGGGTGCCTATGTTTGAATCCGTGTTTGCCCAATTTTTGGGTACTCATTGGTCCTCTATGATATTTCGAAAGTTTAGTGACAATTAAATTTGGATCTAGAACATATAACAAAGCCCTTCCCACAATTGAAACCCAAGCATGGACCAAGCTACTATCCCGCACACCCTTTTCACAAGTCCAAGTTCTTTTGGTATACAATTAAGTATGAGTTTTATAAAAGGAAACAATCAAGCCCTACTTTTTACAAGTTGGATGAAATCAATGTTACAAATCATTTTAAAGTTTTAGTCAATTTTTTATGGAGTGCAATGTAGATGAAACCAAATTTGATCTTAAACAACATTGAGTTCCATTATTAATTATTGTTGGGAAGAGTCTTTTGAACTAAAAGGTTTTATAAATTCAAAAAAACAATTATCAAAATTGTAAAAAAAAGGTTCTATTGAAAAAGAAAAATTGAAACCCAAAAACTAAAGGTTCCTTTCAAAATCAAGAACCACATAACATTTAGTTTGAACCTTCACACATAATTTGAGGAGAGTATATTCAATAGAAGTTATCTTTTTTACTCTCAAGAAATGATATTGCACTTTACCCATCAAAAAATATGAGGCTCAAAGGTTGTCATGAACCTAAACATGGGTAGAACACAAGGAATAGGAATAGAAGGTTCTTCCTATTACTTTTTAAGTGGGAGGGATAATACACCTAAAAGGAAGTGAGATTAACCCTAAACCTAAACAAGGGTTCATTATGAGGTGCAAAGAAGGGAAGGTGATTTACATCTACTCTTTTTAAGAGTAGTAGGGATCATCCATGTATAAGGAGGTAATATTTGTCTCCTTCATAAGGAATGGGTATAATATCCCTCCTTTTGCGCAAGAGTGTTGTTTACAAACATAAGTTACTCCCCAAAATACGCTAGGAATTTTCTTGGAGTGCTTTTCGACCTAATTGGAGCTTCCATTCTTGTTGTTCATAAGTTGACATTTTATGTATTTTTGCACGTTTTCAATTCGCCACTTTATCACATATATGTTCTCCCCTAAGTTCTATACTCTTTCATTCTTTTACCTTTTGGGTGTGCTTGTTTGTGTGCAATGTTGTCCAATGGGTGGCTTTTTATTATCCCATGAGCTCAAATATTCGATTATTCAAAGGACTACCGACATGGGCAACAAAAGCTTGCATTTAGAAGAACTCTTTTAGGCTTTTAGTTGTGTGGGGACCATGAGTTCACATCCATTGAAAAGAGTTTGTCAAACATACGTAACAAGAGTTGACGAAAGATGAATCCAATGAAATTCAATTTGGTTCGAGTTTTAAGTCTTGAAAGCAACCTTCATCTTACACGCTTCAACCCCATTCTATAGTCCCCAATGTCAAATAGTTTTCCAAAGACATCCAAAGCCCATTTGTAGTAGGTATTTTCGCTACCTAACTACTACATATGTTTGCTAACTTATGCCAAGAGAGGATGGCTAGAAGGTCATGGTTGGAAGGCCATGTGACTTCAGCTTCATCTTGGTTAAGACTTAAGACCTGGTTTCTAGAACACCAAAATCTAAGAACAAAACCAATTGCGGCCAAAGAAGGTTCAAACTTCATCCTTTCAACGCTGATACATTTTGGTATCTACCAATTATTATGCTACTAAATGGGTGGAAGGCAGGGCACTAAGGACAAACATTGCTGCAGTTCCCAATTTCATGTGTACAAGTATATAATATATATACTCACATGATTTGACCCAGTCCTTTTGTGTCGCCTCACCAAAGTACTATGTTGTTCTGCAATTAAAATCATCCAGAGATTATGAAGTGCAAGAGATATTTGCCTCTTAGAGACAAAACAGTACTTGCATTTCATACAAACCACACAAAAAAAAAGAGTATTTGTTTTGCTTAGAAAACCAGAACTAGCAAACCCAAAAAGAAAAAAGAAAAGGGTTGCAGCCAAGATCCAGACCCAACAAGCCTCTCTGGTTCTAGGGTCTAGGTATCGTTCTGGTAACAGAAAGCAGGCTGGTTTCAGGTCTGATTTTCGAGTTTGCAAGTTCTGATTTCAATAGGACCTTACAAATTTCATAAGCATCCTGTTTTCAAAAGTTTCTCAAAAATCTCGCTGGTTTCTATACGCAGGTGAATGGTCTGCTTTTGGACCCTTCTGGGAATTTCAGCCTATCCACTCGGCCCACCAGCCTCAAGACAGGAGCCTCGAATCCCTTAAGGATTTAAAAGCAGACCCTTCTCATATACCAATCACAAATGTTTTCAAAAGTTCATGATGCATCTCTCTATATATTTCACATGTACAATATGTATGTGCATATTTTTGTGTAGTGAATTTCATCATTTGCAGCAACAAGATAATCAAAAACCCAGTTTGTATGGAGTAAAGGAGGCTGCTGCGGTTTTTCTTGTTAGACAGGACAAAAATTCCATTGCCATCATCATCTTTTCTGCAAGCAACATCTTCTCCCCAATGCCATTCTCATTGTGGATCATGGAGGAAGACCAGAGAAATAGTTTCCTCATTTCTCACAAAATCAGATAAACCAGTACTGTTTTGTTACCACCAAGCAGGAGATTGGAGATAAAATTGCATTATGGACTGCAGTTGTTCCTCACAAATTCATTCTTGCAGAGATCCATAGCAGTTCGGTTGAGTCCATGAAAACATACCTGATCAAACCCACAAGCTACTGTACCTGTGGCCCTGATAGATTGCTGGAGGCTGCATTGCTTTGCTGTCTAGAACACCAAGAAAACCTTTGAGAAAAAACAATCTCCAACTTGCAACTTCATGAATTTGCAGATTTTGACTGCCAGTTCATCACCTTCTAAACCCTGCACAAATCTGGATACAAAAACCCTTCACAGAGTCAGAACACATCACTACAAATTGTCTGAAGAGATAGCTCAACCTATCAGTTTCACACTTACGCACCAAACCCATGAAATTTTCATGGTAACAGGAAAGTCAAGACCCAAAAACATGGTTCCAAGACTCTAATTGGTCATGTACAAATTTACAATATTCATGGCACTGGTGTTCTGAGAGTAGAAGTATACCACAAAATCATGGTAGTGAACATCAACTACTAACAGAAATTGTTGTTGCAGCAGGGTCATGAATGGGACTCACATGTATCAATGTGTAACAAAGATGGTGCAGATTTGGAAGAGTATGACTAAATGTGGCTCTGAAGTTTTTTCCTCTCAAAGAATGCTCTTCATACTCTCACATTTTTTTCTTGCGTTGGACTGAAGACCACTTGTGATGTCTCAAAGCCCCATAACCTAATTCTTGAATTGCAGTGAACATCTTGCGGCATTAATGCCCATTTTCTCTCAGATCATCATTCATTGTCAACAATGGCAGCACTGCATTGTCCAATTCATTGAGCTCAAAAATCTCTGAATACCTTCCAAAGTCAAGTGCACATGTAGCTGTCATACACTAACCCCACAAGCAAGAGTGATGCATTGTCTGATGCTTGTTTTAGCTGGTGGAAACATCTAGTAAGCAGCATTCTTCTCACCTGCTATATAATACCTGTCTTCCTCCCTCTCTCTCTCTCTCTCTACCAAGAGCTTGGCTCATATCCCTGATGTGCATGCAACTGCAGGTTTATTGTTGCTCCTTGGATTTCATACCCATGGCAATTAGGGCTAGCTACCTCTTGCTCAGCTGAATCAGTTGCAACTGGATCCTTGGAATCTGCTGCCACCTTCACTTTACCATCTGCCAACAACAACAACAACAACAAAGCAAGTTGTATCCAAGTTGCAACCAAATGGCTACAAATCTGAAAGACACAATCCACTCTCACAAAGAACACCAAATTGAACACATGACATTGATTGAAACCCAAAGCAAGGAAGGAAACATGGGTAAAAGGATGATGTATGTATACAAAGTGATTGGCAATGGTGAGCTCCATATTACCTGATGAACAACCAACTGTTGGATTCCAATGGTGTTCTGAGATGGATCCACAGCCCACAAACAAAACCCAAATCAAGGAATCCAAGCTTCCTGAAAAAACAAGGAAATCAAGAAGCTTGAATGCCTCAAATGTCTCATGAAAAAAGAAAAAGATGAAGTTCCCTAAAATGGACTTCACTGAGCTTTGATGGACCATACAAGTGTGGGGGCGGTTCTCACCTCTTGATGAGAACCCTCGGTTCCGGTTCTCAGGACCCATTTCCAGCAACAAATTTCAAACTGTTCAGAACTTTGGAGAAGATAAAAATCCAAGTGGTTTTCAATTGAGCCACTCATCAGTTTTGAACCGGCGGTTCTCAAAGAAGGTTCTCACAACCCTCTTATCAAAAACAAATCTACTAATTTTTTTTAATTAAAAAATCAAAATCAAAATTACTTGCAAAAGTATAAGCATGATGAAAAATGCATAAATTCAAGTTTTTAATTTCAAATTTCATCCCTTTTTTAATTCTTCTAACTTCTCTTCTAATTGTTCACTTATCTCACTAAATTTTATTAGATTGCGAGGAGATTTGCAATTAAGCCTTGGGTCATTAAACCAATTTTTGCTAACAAATATTATTATTTTCAAGTTTTCTAAGCATAAGGAACATCTCCAAAGGTTAGTGAGTATGTCAACTAAAGAAAAAAAAACTCTTTCCTCTATTTGTGATTCGAACAATTCCTAGGATTTGCCAAGCAAGAAGACTAATAATGGGGAAATGGATTCATGTTTCTAACACCATAAGAAAGGACTTTTAATCTCCTTAACATTCACACGAAAACTCCTAAAATTCGCAACTTTTTATTGATCAATTCTTTGACTAATTCACTTGTATTGATAGTCATGTCAAAAATTTCCAAGTTGTAATCTTCATCAATTTTTTTAATTTACAAGTTCAATTTCACAATCTGGCACAAGATGTAAATGATGATAACACTTCAAAAGCATAGGATATAAAGATTTTTCTTTGACTAATTCACTTGTATTGACAGTCATTTCAAAAATATCCAAGTTGTAATCTTCATGAATGTTTTTAATTTACAAGTTCAATTTCACAATCTGGCACAAGATGTAAATGATGATAACACTTCAAACGCACATGATATAAAGATTTTCTTTAACTAATTCACTTGTATTGATAGTCACGTCAAAAATATCCAAGTTGTAATCTTCATCA
The DNA here is from genome assembly GCA_963920785.1 of Sphagnum contortum. NCBI lineage: Eukaryota > Viridiplantae > Streptophyta > Sphagnopsida > Sphagnales > Sphagnaceae > Sphagnum > Sphagnum contortum. Next base: position 12,403,304 of record OY987293.1, on the reverse strand, counting down.
ATGTTTTTAATTTACAAGTTCAATTTCACAATCTGGCACAAGATGTAAATGATGATAACATATCAAAAGCATAGAATATAAAGATTTTTTGTTATACTTTTCAACAATTGAAGTGTCTTGTTTACACCAAACAAATGAAGATATCAAATGAAGACTTTTAAATTGTGAATTTAACATCAATGAAAGCATTGTGAGTTTTTTTTTCCTTCATATCTTCTTTAAAATGAAAGGAAAGAATCAAGCACATCACACACCTCCTTCTTAATGTTAAAAGTAAACAATTCAAGAACAGCATCAAAATCATCATCCATTAGTTGGTATAGGGTCAATGCAATTTCAAATTGTTCTTTCAATTTATAACTTATCATGATGGCAAAATCTACAACATCACTTAACAACCAATGACCTCTAAATTGATTTTAAACATAAGAAATAATAATTGAAGACAAACATCAACAATTGTTTGAAAATTATGTCAAATGAAAAAAGGTGAAACTTGACTAGAAACACAAACAATAGTTTGTAAGGTATAACATAACATAATGGCCTTATTATTTCAAAAGGCCTTCCTAAACAAGATTCTTTTGCAAACCTAAAAAATATTCAACAAAATGTTAATATTTTATAATTAAAAAATTTGCAAATTGATTTAGAATTAGAAATTACACAAATATATTTGAAATTTACCTTGTTATTATAAGAGTATTTAACTTTCTTGGACAAATTTTATAATCAATATAATTATTCAATTCATGTCTACCTTTGCCAAAAAAATTGACTAAGTTATGCATTTTTGTAAACCAAACTGAACAACTTAATGGAAACATATTTAAAGTTTTTGCAATTTTTTTTTCTATTATCCCATATTAGCATTATTTGAAAAAATGCATGGCCAAAGCAAATGCCTTGAAAACTATCCTCCAATCCAAAAAGTTTAATGTTGGTGTCATTGCATTCAAATTTGCACCTTCATCCTTCACACATATATATATAATTTTTTAATTAATTAATTAATTAATTTTTATTTTTAAAAAACCATATTCATTCAACAATTCAATTAAGTTTCTTGCCAAGGCCTAACCTATGGTTTCACTTGCCTTGAACAACCTTATTATGATATGTTTAAGCTCCCAATCCATACCCAAAAGATTAATCACCAACACAAAAACATCATGCGATCCCCTTAATATCCATAAGCCAAAACTAATTGTTGCATAATGACATGTTTTCAACTTGGCAAGACATATTCTTGTTTATTCTCCCTCACCAAATCAAGTAAAACCTCTTGTGAAAACTTTTTTTTGGAAGGAAACACAATTCTTGAATATAAGTGCATTGCAACACACTTGTACTCGTTACAAATTGAATAGGTAGGTGACTTTTGACAACCAAAAAACAAATGTTTTGTAGAAATTTCTTTTGTTGCACAACACCCTTTTTAAAAGGATCTTTTGCACCAAAAACATATGATATGTCAGACTGAAACACATTATCTCTATTTTTTATAAGTTTTTTTTTCAATACAACTTTCACTAGACTAATTACTTCCTCTTCAAAGGAAGTAATTAGTCTAACCTTCCTTTTATTGTAAGCAAAGCATAATTTACATCCACATCTTTTTTCAATGTTGTTATTATATTTTTGAATAATGTGATATAATTCTTTTCCTTTCTTTGGATTAAAAAGGATAGGATTAATGTGAAAAAACATACAACGCATGATCTAAGGTTTTCTTCCATCAATAATGTCATTGTCATTTATAACATATAAGGACCAACACAATGCATTTCTATCATGGGTTCTTCATAAATCTCTTTGGACATGCAACTTTGCAAATTTCATTTCATTCTTTCTTCATCACTATTAATAGTGGTGGGTTGTGTTTACAAACTCTTATTGTCCATTTTTTAACAATGATTTTCACAAGAGGTGTACATTAGAATGGAAAAATTGAAACCAAAAAATATTTTGTGAAAGGTTATTTTCAAATTTTCTCATGCAAATATTTTCATTGTGTTCTTTTTTTGGTGCATTTGCAACATTGAAACCGAAGATTGAAGATTCGTTTTATGTTGCAGTGTAGGATATTTCTTTACCTTACATTTGTTATAGTTTCTTGTGATGAAATGGGTTAAAGCAATGAATGGTCTTATGGTCTTCAATGTGTGTTCAATTAGGGTTGGGAGCTATGGGGTCTTTGTAAATTCTATTAGTTTTGTTTTGGAGTCATATATTGCAAGTTGCAATAGAGGTTAAATTTATGTGATAATTGTTTATGTCTTTTTTTTCTGGGTCCATCATCACTCTATTAAAATGTTGTTTTGGAGGCCTATGAAATCCATTTTGTTATCATTTGTGATATATGACATTGTCATTTGTAATTTATAATGTTGAAATGTTATGTTTGGTCAGTTAGATTAATCATTTATTTGATGGTTTGTTCAATGTCAAATGCCCAAAAAGGTCAAAACATAGTCAAAGGAGCCACAAATGATGTCAAATATCAGATTCTGTCATGAAAAACTAGATATTGTTTTTTTTTTTTTTCCATCTGAAACCATGGTAATCATGGTAGATTTATTTTTTAAAACACACATGAATGTCAAGAAACTCAAATTAAAAATCCATTTGATCCAATCTTAAGTTTTGGTTTAGTTAATGACTTTTAAAAATGAAAACTTTTGTCATTAAAAAAGGACATTTTTACAAAGGACTTTCAAAGGACTCATATAATATAAATAAGTTGATGGTGAAAAATATGAGATGACAATCACCTATTAGAATTTATTTTTTTTAATCACAATTTCAAAACTGTGAACTTTTAAAACTTTGAAAATTCAAAGTATGGATGTTTGAAAATTCAGAATTTCAAAACTTCAAAAGTGCTTTACCACATATAAATGGGGTATAATGTACACGATGTATTAAAGAAATTTGTATACATTAAATTCAACTTTTAAAAACTAACATTTTTTGGTATGATTTCCAATTATCATCATTTTTCAAGATGAAACACAGAATCTACAAAAACTTTGTACATCTTTACAAATTCATATTTCTTAAAAAGTGATTAAAAAAAAATTATTTGAAATATTGGGAAAATTTTGATCATTTTTCATAACAAGTTGAAAAAAAAATTCATTCAAAAATTTCATTCATATGAAAAAATTATTTTGGGGAAAAAAGACATGCAGAACTAATGTAAAGTAATGAATGTGACTCATTTGATCTCATTTTGACCCAAAAGCCCAATTATGAAGAAAAATGTTGTTATATATGTGAATAGTGAGTAGGCATTAAAGACATAATTGTTGCAAGTTAAAAAGCAATTTCATTGTTTTCAAATAGAAACATATGCAAGTATTTCCAACTACTTACCTCGTAATTGCAATGACCCAATATTTATTTTATTTTATTTATTTTGTTTTGACAATTTAATCCTTAAACCCTAACTCTACCTAGACCAACCCATTGTCAAAAAATGTAAACCCTAATACCCAATTTAAACCCTAAACCCTAAACCCATTTTTGAAAAATATATATTATCCTTAACCGGAGGTTAAAAACACCGGTTTGATGAACCCATGACCTTCTTTGAGGTCCAAGGGTCACAGGATGGGCCATACCAATGAGGCATCACCTTAGGGGTTGAGGATTGCCACTTTGAAGCCATGAAAAAATTGACCAAAAAAGACTCTAGGCCAGAACCTTTTTTGTAGGCAGAAGACTCTCTTGCAAGTGATGGGGTGCAAGTCAAGTCCATGTTTGAAGTCAGGTCAGCATGGCAACTAGATAGCTTTTTATGTACACCTGATGCTGCAAGGTCTTCTTTTTTCTTTGCAGGTGTACTACCACCCTAAACCCTAAACCCTTCTTGTTCACTAAGGGTTTAGGGTTTAGGGTTTATCTTCATCTTCATAACACAAAAATTCTTACAATTTTTCAAAACACTTCAAAACAACGCGTGTGTGTGTGTGTGTTGCGCCGTGGCCTTGCCATTTTTTACATGAAAAAAAGTATTATCATCTTAAGGCAAAAAAAGATGAAGAATTATTGGAAACTCCAAATATTTTTCCACCACGCACAAAATATATAATCTTCAAAAATAATCCTCTAAAAAAAAACACCCAAAACCCTTCAAGATATTATAAACTCTATTTAATAACTAATCTCAAGTTTCAACACATAAGCATGGCAAAATATCATCTTTCAAAAATCCTCAATAAACCTATTATTATTATTATTATTAGTAGTAGTAGTAGTATTACCTAGTATGGGCCAAAATCCCCTTAAGCTACTATACTCTCTAATAATGAATCTAAGCACAATATATCCTTGCCTTGGTAAGTAAGTAGGCAAGGCCAAGAAATAAAATAGTGATGTGGGATTTGCCAAAAGAAAACAAGTACCTACTCTTGGTGCTCATCATCATCATCACCACTAGGGTTTTGGTGCTCATTACCACTAGGGTTTACAACTAGGGTTTTGGGTCTCATCCCCACTAGGGTTGGGTTTACAACTACGGTTTTGGTTCTCATCCCCACTAGGGTTTAGAACTAGGGTTTTGGTGCTCATCCCCACTAGGGTTTAGAACTAGGGTTTTGGTGCTCATCCCCACTAGGGTTTACAACTAGGGTTTTGGTGCTCATCCCCACTAGGGTTTAGAACTAGGGTTTTGGTGCTCATCACCACTAGGGTTTACAACTAGGGTTTTGTGTTTTTTCAAGTTTTGTGAGGTGGAGGTTCAAGCCACAACGACACCGCACACATGTCAACAAGAAAAACCACCACCAGCACCACCAACAACAACAACAACAACAAATCTAGTCGAAGCAAATATACTTACTTAGTGTGTCAAAGTTGCACTAAAAAAAACACATTGCAAACTTCCTTCCAAGTTTTTCAAGCCTTTTTTCAACACTTGCACAACACAAAACATTAGGTACACTATATACTCGGAAAATGTGCTGAAGATGCCATTCAAAAGAAGACAAAAGAGAAGAGTCCGACATTGGCTCCACTAAAGAGTATCATGTTTTGACTACACTTAATGACAAGTAAGTGGGCCCTTCTACTAACCCACAAATTTAATTTTATAGAACCAAAAATAAAATAAAATAAAATAATATATACCATATGCATGCCAAAGTGAGATCATGGGAAGTTCAATTCATTGGACCTTTTTTTTTTTTTTTTTTTTTTGTTTTTTTTTTTTTTTTTGATTTTTGATTTTTGGAAGAGCTAGGTTGCATTATTGGGTGATTCTATTGAAGATTTTATTTAATTTAATTTTCTCTCTTTTTCCTTTTGCTTTCTAAATAGTGTTACTAAGCTAGGTACCCATGTGACCCAAAAGCTTAATCAACTAACATTTCAAATTCTAAATCACAATAATTGGATACCATTTAATGTATATGAACAACTTTGGCAATAATTTAAAATGTTTTTCTTTTGTTGAATTTTTGGGGAAAAAAAAATCAGCCCATTATTTTTTTTTTAATTTTCAAAAAATTAGTGGGAAAAAAAAAAAAAAAAAAAGTCATGTGCTCTTTAGTGCAAAATCCAAGGTTGTGTGGCACATGAAGTTGTTCTTGATTGGATTTGAACTTTAGTCTATAAGTTTAAATACCTAACAATGAGCCTTAATAAACAAAATAGACAAGTAACTACACACAAAATAACACAACTTCTTCTCTTATTACCCTAATAAAATTATATATTCCTTCCATTTGAGAAACTCCAAAAATTCAAAAAAAAGAAAACCCCAACAAAACTACAAACATTTTGTTTCTTTTGGTGAATTGTTTTTAACAATACTAAAAAATTTAGTGTTTTTTTAAATTTTTCCTTCAGGTTTTTTATTTGTTAAATCTCGCGAAAAAAAGTTAAAATTATCAAAATTTTATGGGACTTCCCAATAGGTTTTTTTTGGGGGAGGGGGCTACTTTAATACCTAGTATATAGCCAAATTTGGCTAAACTTACTTTTCTTGGATGATCTCCACATTGGCTTACCTACATCACAAAAATCCTTGAAAAAGAAAAAGAACACAAAGACCAACAAACAATATAATAAATAACACTTTTATTAATTATTAATGACTGCAAATTTGCTCCACACTCCAAGAAGCTTTGGTCCTTGTGCATTTATTATTATAACAATAATAATTATAATAATTATTTTATTTTATTTTTTTAATAATTGAGTGTGTGGGTCATATGGGAAACCACAGAGTTGTCAGTAACTTCACTAGGCCTTTTTATTATTTGTTGTTATTTTTTAATTATTTTTTAATTACAAAGTCAATACTGGTAGTACTTTTATTACTTTAAAAGTAAGTTCTGCCAAAAGACACACACACCCTGCTGATTGGATTCAGTGCAGTTGTTTAACTTAACTGAAGTTAATTTAACTCCAGTTGTGCCCTCTAACTCTAGTTACTCCAGGTCCTTCTGCTGCTTTGCTGATGCAATATAGAACCAATTCCCAAAATTTTCTGAGTTTTTTTTATATTACTAGAAAAGGATTTTTTTTTAAATTTTTTTTTATAAATCAAACAAAATCAAACAAACAAATAAGCATTCATCTTCATACCAAAAGAAATAATTTCATGGTGGATGAAAAAAGAGATAGATCCATACAATGAAATATACTTTTCTTTTCTTTCTTTTTTTCTTTTTTTTGGGAGAGGGGGTTCTCTTTTTTCTTTTTTTTTCCTTTTTTTTCTTTTTAAAAAAACCTTTTTCCATTTTTTTCTTTTTTTTCTTTAAAAAAATTTTTTTTTCCATTTTTTTTTCCTTTTTGTTTTTGTGGGTTAGGATTGCAACAAACAAACAAAATGTGAGACTTGTGTTGGGAAGTGATTTTGGAGGTGCAGCAAGCAAAGGAGGAGGAAGAGGAGGAGGAGGAGATTGCATTGCTGAAGTGGGTGCTGATGAGAGAGTGATGATGTGTGTGACAGTCAGCACTGATTTGTAGTAGCTCTAACTAATTTTAAAAAAAACCCTAATTAGGGTTTTTTTTTAAGTGGTGGAGTGATCCAATCCTAACAGTAAAAATAGGTAGGTAAGTCATGATCATGTGTGTGACAGTAATTTTAAGGTTGTTACTCTTTTACTTGGTACCCTACCCCACCTACCCATTACAGAAATGCCTTTTTTTTAGGGTATTGTTTTTTTGGGGGGGGGGGGGGGTTTCAAGAAGGGATGATGTCTGTAGCAGCAGCTTTTTTGCAGGCAAAGTTGGTATTTTATTTTAATTAAAATAATTTTATTTCTTTATTTCTTTATTCATCCATTTATTTATTTATTTATTTATTTTTGGGTTGGGTTGGGTTGGGTTGGTTTTGTTCTGTTTAGTTTAATTTCTGGGTTTGTTATTGATTTGTGTGAGCTTTTTGCCAATTTGTGTATTTAGGGTTTTTTCTTTCTTTTTTCTTTTTTGGGTTCGTTTTGTTTTGTTTTTTTTTTTTTGTGAGTGGGTTTGTTAATAATTTGTGAGCTTTTTTCCAATTTGGGTATTTAGGGGTTTTTTTTATCATTTTGGGTTGGTTTATTTTTTATTTTTTATTTTTTTTGTGAGTAGGTTTTTTATTAATTTGTGAGCTTTTTTCCAATTTGGGTATTGAGGGTTTTTCTTTTTTTCTTTTTGGGTTGGACTTTTTTTTTGGTTTTGTTTTGTTTTGTTTATTTTATGAGTGGGTTTTTTATTAATTTGTGAGTTTTTTTCCAATTTGGGTATTTAGGGTTTTTGTTTTTTGATTTAGGGTTGGTTTTGTTTTGTTTTTGTTTTTGGTTTGGTTTGCAATTGATTTGCCCAGCACTAATGCCAGGAGCACTAATTGGGGAAACATAGTGATTTGTGAGCTTTTTGGCAATTTGGGTACTTGAGTATGGGAATTGATGAGACATTGCAGAGAAGGAAAAGAAGGGGAGATGAGAGAAGGCAGAGAGATCTGTTCAACCATCCACCACTTGGAATCAACAAGGATCCAGTTAATGATGTGCAAGCTCCCAATTTTGTAAAATGTTTTTCCTCAAAATGTTTTTACTCACAATTTGCTAACACGAAAGCAAGCAAGCAACAACCCAAAAAAGCTTGAGAGAGGAGAGATGAGGGAGAGAAAGACACAGTAAGACACACATGTCAGCAACACAGAGAGACACAGTCTAGAAAAAAGAGAGAATTTAGCTCTCACCTTTTCTTAGAAGGTTTTAAAGCTCTCTCTCTGTGTCTCTCTCTCTAAAAAAAGAGGATTCTTTCTTTCAAGGGATCCATCCATCCCACTTTTGGGTTAGGAAAAAAAAAAGTTGGGATTTGTTTTTGTTGTTGTTGTTGTTGTTGATAATGATGATTGTTGATGATGATTATTGTTTTGGTTTTGGAGCTGCTGGTTTCTCTGAAGTTGTTGCCATCTGAGGTGATTTGGAGGAGCTGCTCTTAATAAAATTGGTGGAGAGAAGAAGAATTGCTTGCATCTGGAGAAGAAGCTTTTCTTGATGATGACAGAGATGGTGGCAGCAGCAGCAGCAGCTATGGCAGCTTCCAAAAGCTTCTTCACTACTGAGTTATGTCCTGGGACTGAGAGATAACAACAAGGTTCACGGTATACTGGTTGAGTCTTGTGGCTTGCAGATCTGGGATCTCAAGATCCACATTGGATTTTTTTTTGTAAGCTTTCTCCAAGCTGTGCTTTCCAGACTTGAATTTCAGCAGCAGGGGAAAAAAAGAAAAAATCAAAATCAGTAGCTGGGTCTTCTTTGGTTTTGTTGAAAATCAATTCTGGAGCTGCAATCAGCTCGTGGGTTTTGCAACAAAATTTGGATTTTGGATTCATGACCATGAAGCAGAGTTGAAGTTGGATCCTCTTGCTTGCTTATTTGTTTGCTTGTTTGCTTGTTTGCTTGCTTGCTTGCAGGTGCAGGGTTGGTTTACAGCAAAACCAAAAAAAGGACTTGTGGGTGGAGATGGGAGCTACAGCATCACGAACTTCGCAAGTCAGCAACATGAATGGCCGCACTAGAAGAGGCGGCGGCAGCTTCACCAGAATCAGACGAAAGCCAGCAGCTCGAGGTTTCCGGATCAAGAAAAGAGTTCAATACCTTCTCCGCATCTTTCAGAAACTGCGACTCAAGAAACTCCGCGAACTATTGTATCAAGGAACCTGTAAGCATTCATGCTGTTACCCATCTCTCTCTCTCTCTCTCTCTCTCTCTCTCTCTCTCTCTTTCTCTCTCTCTGTCAATCTACACAATCTGGTGTTCTCTGTCATAGGCTATGCAGCTGAAGCTTTGTGTGAAATGCTGATGATTTTTTTTTTGCTTTTGGGTGCCATGGAATTCTTGGACACAGCTTTCAGGCACAGAAGATTAGGACAAGCAGCAGCTCAAGATGCAGAGCTTTCTGACAATGAGACTTCCAGCTTGAGGACACCATTGGGTACAGCAGGAGCTTATAGCAGCGATCATGATGATGAATCTATGAGCTGCTGCTGGTCTTTGATCCCTGGATTGCCAAAGGAGCTAGCAATGCAGTGCTTGGCACGAGTACCTCGAGTTTTACATGGGAAGATGCGAGCGGTATGCAGGACATGGAGACATATGGTTGAGAGTGCAGAGTTTCTGGAGCTTCGAAAACACTTGGGCTTGTCTGAGGATTGGTTGTACCTTCATGTTGGTACCTCTCCTAGATTGCTTGAAGCTCCAAGTTCTGTTGGTTGCCGAGGTGGCAGCAGTCGATGGCAACTTGTGGGTGGCTTCAGCTTGTGGCACGCCCTCGATCCTTTCAGGTAAATTTTTTTCTTTTCAATCAATCTCAAATCTCATTGAATGAATTCTTCTCCATCAATCCCCAAACCCATTTATTTCTGTTGCACCAAGTTCACTGATTATCATGTCAACAACACATCACAAATCATCATCATCATCATCATCAGCATAATCAACTCGCTCAATTGCTATGTGCAAAATTCAAATCTTAGATCAAATCTTGTGATTGATGCGGGGGACAAAATCTTTTTGGCTACCAACATATATGTTCTCAAATTCATCAAATTCATACAAGAATTTTCATCAATGTCATAGGATTTTTCATTTGGGATTCATGTTGTTCCTTGCTGGGAAATGGGATGACCATCATTGAGGGTTTTGTAAAAGAAAATTATTGCAAGTTTGCACAATTCTGCATTTGAATTGCCAGATATGATGGTTGTTTTGGTAGCAGCAAAAAAAAGCCAAAAAACAAGCAAACTCTCAAGCCCATGATGGTTGTTGGATTAGGAGCAAAATGACCAAAATCCAAGCAAAATACTCAAGACCATGATGGTTGTAGGGTTAGTAGCCAAAGAGCTGAAACACAAGCAAACCCTCAACACCATGATGGTTGTTGGGTTAGCAGCAAAAAAAAGCTGAAAAACAAGCAAATTCTTTGAAGTCTATCTATCTTCTTGTTTGTAGCAACTTTGACAACATGCTTGGATGAGTCCCGCTTTGGGTAGCCAGCCCACCACAACAAGCTGAGATAGTAGAACACTTAGTTGCGGTGTTTAATGGTTTTTTGGGTGCTGTGGAAAAACCAGGTATCGGTGGCATGCACTCCCACCCATCCCATATGATGTGAAAAACACAGGAGGACATGTAGTATTGGGAGCTTCCTCGGTGGTTTTCAATGGTAATCTACATGTTGTTGGAGGAGCTCCATTTGGCAGACCTGCTCTCCGGTAATTAATTGAGTTCTCTTACTTCATTTGTCTTGTAAACCAACAAAGAGCGTATATTAAATCCACTGTATTAAACCTTCTCTCTCTCTCTCTCTGTGTCTCTCTGTGAGTGTCTTGAATCAAAAGCATTGCAGATAGTTTTACTATGTGAAGAATTACAACATTTGGAGCCTTTTTTCTTTCATGCCCTAATTCATGAATGTAATTAATAAACTGGGTTGTTTGATGATGATTTTGAAGGGATATGTGGGTGTACAACCCTGCTAAAAATCGGTGGAGGAAATCAAAGCCCATGTTGACACCGAGGTTTGGATGCTTGCTGGGTGTCATTGGGAATAAGCTCTATGTGGTGGGTGGATCGGGTGTTTGTCATATCACGGGCTATTCACTCCCGTGCTTGGAGATATATGATCCAGTGACCAACGCTTGGCAATTTGCAGCAAGTGGAAGAGGGAGAGTGACAACGCATCCATGTAGCCCATTGAAACACGTTGCAGTGGTTGATAACAAACTATGTGTCACAGGACCTCACAACTTGACGGGTGGTGTGAATTCGGGGATGTATGATCCTGAGCTCAACTTGTGGACAGAAATCAAACCAGGACTTCAAAGTGGGTGGGGGAAGCCAAGCACGATGCTGGATGGCAAACTGTACACGATTGGATTCGGATGCTACCAACAATACTTGCCTGAATGTGACATGTGGCAGCCTGTGAAAGGCCAGAGTGCTGGAACGCTTTTGGAGTGGGATCCTCGGTTGGTATCAACCATGGCTGCGAGTAATGGCAAGCTTTACATGGTTGGCACAATGGGTCATGCGTTAATCGTTGTGATTGCACCAGTTAAAGATGGACAAGTCAGCCAGAGTGTGCGTTGGCACACCATGAAGCTACCAAATGGAATTGATTTTCTCGGTGATTTAGGTTACTGCTCTTGCCAAATTATCAGCATCTGATGCAATCATCATGACCTCACACACATCCCTTCTTAGCTCTTGCACCCAAATTTTCCAGGTGGGTCGAGACTAATGTCCATGGTAGTAGGGCCTTTACTTTCTATCATGAAGCTCTTGTAGTTTAGATTGTTAATTCCAAGAGAGAGAGAGAGAGAGAGAGAGAGAGAAAGTCCAACTCAGTGTTTCATTATGCTAAACATCGTAGTGCAAGCTTTGGCTATCAAAGTTTCAGATCATCTTACTTAGTTAGTATTCTGTGAATTTGTCAATATTCATTTCAAAATATTAGTTTTTCTCTACTTGTCAATTGCTAGTGGAACCCTCATTTAGTGCAAACATGGTTCTAGCTTTTTCATGTTTGGGGGATTTATTGTGGGTTTAGGGTTCACTTAACCCTAAAATTCTCCTTTATCCCAAGGAGTGAAGTGTGTCTCTCTGGGAGTGTCATCTAGTAGTGCACTCGAAATCATGTATTGAGTGCCTCAAGTTGAAGATGTAGTTATTTCAGATTGCATAGATGCATCCCATGAAGCGTCAAGAATTTCATCCCACTAACTTTCAGGAGGTACCAAATGCTTACTTCTGAAGCAAAAGAACATACTAACCACTTAGTTGTTAACCTTTACACATGCATTTTTCAACACTATGCTACTCAACACACAACGAATGTGCAAGATCACCAACTTGGGTGGAGCTAGAAAAATTTCATGAGAGTTTTCAGAGCTCAAAGAACAAGAACCCAATGTTTAGTGCCTTGTGGAATTGTGGAAATGCAAACCCATGCTCTCTATGTCCTACCTATTTGGATCTTGCAAGGTAGTGAAGTTATGAAGGAGGACCGTGCATGCAAGCAAAGAGTGTTGAGGTGCATATCAACAAAGCTAATTCTTTTGCTTGAAAGAGTGAGAAGCACAACCATGGATATAAAGGGTTGGAACTTTTATGTCAAATTGATTTGGAACTGGGGACCATCCTAATAATGTCATGGAAATTATAGTGAATTTAACATCAATCTCTTGTACATGTCATTTGTGAGACAAGTGTTGGTTGGCCATTTTCTACCTATGTAAAAATTACAAGCTTGAATTTGGAAATTTCATTTTGAACTATTTTCAACAATTTTAAATTTCAATAATAAAATACCTTATGTGCAAACTAAAAAAATAAAATTCTTTAATATTGACCAATGGGATATAGAGAAAAACCATGTAATCCACACAAGACTAACTTACACTACCTAAGTAGATACCATAGAATTTTGTAATAAGTATTGACGAGAGGAAGTACATGCTAGTGAGTCATAAAAAACCCATATCAAGATTTTATTCATTTGCACATGCATTTCTTCCATTGCATAAAATCTTGGGTTGTTCTATGAATTTTGTGACTAGGCCATTGTTGGATTGGCAGTTCAGATGGAGGAGTTTCATTATAGTTATCTATAAAGTCACCTTGTCTTTGGTCCCTAGTTTGACCCTCTAATCCCCTGTATCATACCCAACTTAAGAGTAGCCATAAAAGTGAGCAACATGTGTTGTGAAACTGGGTATTAATTCAGCAGCAGATTTTGCAGGATCTTCTTATTCTGACTAGGCAAATCACAAAACTGGGTATGAAAATCCTTTGAGTTACCAATTTAGGTGAGAAAACAAGTTTGATCCCCTTCTTTTATCATGTACACAGTTTTGATCCTGACTTCTCATTTCGTCCCCAGTTTTGGGGAAAGTACCCTAGGGTAAAGTACTATAGTACCTTGGACTTTGACACTGATTATATTATTTTCAGGAATGTTGAAATTTTCAAAAAAAAAATTAAAAATTCAAAGAATTTTTTTAAAAAAAGGAAAATATTGAATCTCCAAGAAAATTATATTTGTCAATATGAAAATTTGAAAAATTAATTAATTATTTAACAAACATGTGTCGAAATTGCCAAGGTACTACGTGAGACAACCTCCACATAAAAATGAGGCCAAATTTGTTGTTTGTTGAAGCTTGCATTTCCTCAACATTGCAAAATAGTGAGACCTCACTTGTGCAAATTCACAATATTGGTTTTGCAAGCAACCCAAAGAGGTAAAAAGCTAATGGTGAGTGAGATGACCCATTCATTGATGGAATTTGAATGGGTCATGAAACCAAGTAAGTTAAGGTGATAGGTAGTATACCTACAAAGCCAACACCCACTTAACTTAGTCCCCTCCAATTTGGTTTGTATTTGGTTAATAATGAGATCAAAGCTACTAATCAAATGATCTTGTACACACCCAATTTGCATCCTCACTACTAATCCATCCAATATCTTGTGTGAGAGATTCTTTGAAGCTTGTTTCCAACATCACACTCAACTTCTCAAATCTAACAATCATCACCAACTTTGGTGCATGGAAATAAGAGATTCCATATATGCATGAAAGGACTTGAGAATTTAGACATCCATTACATGTGGCACCAAAAAAGCATATCATGAGTCACTTCAACTAAATGGGTCATGTTATTTCATATATCCACATAATATAATCCATTAGTCAAGTTATTGTCTTGAATGGCCAATTTGTAGCTCAAAATATTGATGCAATTTAACTAATAGTTTTCGAACTTGATCAAATGCATAACAATGTTTGATCTTTGATGTGTATGTGTGTATGTACTATGTATATAAATAAGTTTTTAATGAGTTGATATATGTGCAATTATGATGTGATGAAGTGTACATGGAGAGAGTTGGAATTCATAGTAGTTATTCTTTTCAAAACAATTTTTTTATTGGAAAATATTGTAATTTTTCAAATCTTCGGGGGAAAAAAAAAAAAAAAAAAAAAAAAAAAACCCCCATAATCAATTCCAATTTCAAAATTGGAGATATTGTGGATAGTGGTAGTTTGAATTATTATAGGAATTCTTTTTTAAATCACAAAATATAAGCTTTTGGATTGATGGATCAATTTAATTTTTTGTAGTATAAGATTCTTGAGCATCAACCTTTAAACATTTTCATATCTAGAAATTAATTTTAAAATTAAAATGACTTTTTCATAATTGGGTTTTTTAGAAAGTTGTATCTCTTAAAACTTTGAATAGGTTTGTGTTAGGATCTATTTTTATCTCTTCAGGTTGTGGGACCTCTTACAATATGAAGAAAGACATATATAGACATTATTTTATTTTATTTTTTCCTTTCATGACTTAATTATGGTTTTTTTATAAGAATTTTTAAATTAATTTAAAAAGGGGGTTTTTTGTTATTGGCCCAAGAATATTAAACCTTTTATGAGATCACACATCCTAATACTATTCATCGTTGTTGTTGATGATGATTGAATCATCCAATCAAACACTTCATGGGCAATTGATAACAAATCATCATAATAGAAAACATGTTTGAACATGTTTGATTGAAATGGTTACCAATTATGTTGAACATGGCAATTGCATTATGTCAATAATAACACCCACACTAGTGGGGTCTTGCAAGATCATGCCAATAACCCCAAGTACTTCATCAATTTGGACTCATCACACCACCTTTGCAAAGAATGGTTGTGAGCTCAATTCACCACTAGTAGTAGTAGTTCATGCCAATGATTGATTGCCTCTTCTAATACCCCAACTCCCAAGATGACTACTAGGTCAATCAATGACTCAAGAATTGCATGCATGTGAGAGAGTACTCACATTTGAAGGAAGGAAGGAAGGGTCAAAACTTGAGAGGAGAGAACTCAAATCCAAATGACCTCTCTCATTATGAGATTTCAAAAGCAAACTCATCTCCAAAAGGAGGGAGCATGGGCTCTAAAACTAGCCATGCATATTGAAGCACCAAAAGTGCAATCAAATCCAAAACTTTTTTGTGGGCGGAAAAGAAGGTCTCAATGGGTCAACAAAGTGTCAAAAACCCCATAAAAAACCTTCAAAGCTCAAACTCAATTGGATTGGGCAAATCCCATTGTGCATATCTATCTACCTAGTAAAGAAAGAAGGTAGCTTGTTTGTTTTGTTTGTTTTGTTTGTCACATTGAGAGATCTCCCAAACCATGGCATCCCCCTCACTTGCTTATACCTTTTGAAAGCCCTCCTCAATGAGTAGAGAGAGAGACCACCCAAGTACATTAGACATGTGATACAAGAGTTATTGAATATTGAACCATTTTCTAATTGAATTTTAAATTAAATAACAATAATTATAAGATTTTTAGAAAAATTGGGGTGCACTTTTGGTTATTGTTAGAAAGTGTTTGTTTGTTTTTTTGGATGAATGTTGGATGTATATGAATGGATTTTGGATGAATGTTTGGGTAATTTTTTAAAAAAATGGTAGCAAATCCAAAACCGAGAAGACAAAAAGAAAAAGAAAAAGAAATGGGAACTTTTAACCCGAGTTAGTTCGGATCAAACCAAGGGTAACAACTGGTGGCCGGTGCGCGAGAGAGAGAGAGAGAGAGAGAGAGAGAGAGGAGAAGAGTGTGCGCATGAGCTCTTTTGTTTTTCTTTTGTAGAGTTTTGGTGCTCGTCAAAGAGCTTGAGGATCGTGTGTGGGTAGGCGAGAGCATGAGCAGAGTATCAGAGAAGCAAGAAATTTCAAAACACGGCAGAAAAAGAAGCACAAATTTTGTACAATTTGGTGTTCGCTACAAGACTCGGAGAATAGCAGCAGCAAGGAGAGCACAAAAACGCAAAGCAATATGGCTGCTGCTGTAGCCAGTCGCCGTGTGGAGAGAGCGACAAATGAGTTGCTATCGGGACCTGACTGGTCGTTGAATCTCGACATCTGTGACATGATCAACAATGATCCCGGGTATGAACTGTTTTTCCCGTTGGTCATCTGAAATGGGTTGTGATTGCTTTTATTGGTTTCGTTGCTGGGTTCTGGTCTTTCAGTGTGTGATCTGAAATGGGTTGTGATCGGTTTTTGGTTTTCTTGCTGGTATTGGGATCATAGATCATACCCATTTGTTCTTTTTTTCCAGGTTTTTTTGGGGGGGGTTTAGTTAGGAGAGGCGCGCATGCATGATCAGGGCTTGTTTTTTTTTTCGTGCCTTGTTGTTGCTTCCAATTCTGTGAGGGGAAAAAGGAAAAAAGAAAAAATAGGCCCTCAGAACTGTCAGTTTTGGCCAGCTTTCTGATTTTTGCCGATAGTGTGGTTTTGTAAACTTGGCTTGAATTTCCAATTTTTGCATGTATTCTGTTTTTGAGGACTTCGAGGAATTTGAGATTTGCAAAAGAGAAGACGAATCTCCCAGAATGCCTATGAAGAAGAATCATCCACACCCATCCAGCCAGCCAGTATTGCAAAAAATCTTGCATGAGTCTTTACAGAACAATTTCTTGAAAGAAAGAAAGGCACAGTTGGTTTTACAGTCTCCATAATTGATCTTCTTTTGCTGCTGTGGATGCTGCTGTGATGAAGATGATGATGCTGTTGCTCGGTCATCTGCTCGAACCAGTTGATTTGCTTCACCTCTTGTTTTTGGGCACAAAATCGTGAATTTTTTATTGTAGGTGATGGAATGGATGCAGGCAAGCAAAGGATGTCATCAAACAACTCAAGAAGCGCATCACCAATAAGAATGCTACAATTCAGATTCTTGCTCTTACTGTAAGTGATGATTGAGCTTTTCAATGCAAAACGGTAGCCTTCCTGGGGTGAAAGTGGGGATTATATGCTGAGCTTGAAACTGTTACATTGATTGTTTGTTGTTTGTGGGGTATCGTTTCTTGCAGCTTGCAATTTGCATGCATCTAGTATTTTAGAGCTGCTGCTGCTTATGGCTGATTTTCTGCGGGCTCTGATTGAGTGTTGAGAATATGCATGCATGCACACTTCTTTCACCCATTGGATCCCCTAATATGCAGTCGGATTGGGTGGGGGGGGGGGGTGTATCTCTCTCCACAGGTCTTTGAAACCATTATGAAAAATTGTGGGGAGAGTGTGCATCAGCAAGTTGCAGAGAAAGATGTGCTGCGTGAAATGGTCAAAATTGTGAAGAAAAAAGTAAGTTTGGTGGGGATTGCTTGAGCTTTGAAATATTTCCGGTTTTCCTCCCCTCAATGAGAACTCAGGCTCTTGATTAGCTTGTTGGGCCATTAATGAACTACTTTCTTTTAGCTTACTAGTTGATGCTTCATTTACACTAACGACCCATTTGTTTGTTTCTGATAGTCTTTGCTGTGATGTATTTTCCATGGCCCCTTTTTCAGTCAGACTTACGAGTGAAGGATAAGATACTGGAATTACTGGAGTCATGGCAAGAAGCTTTTGGGGGTCAAAAGGGATGTTATCCTCAATACTATTTGGCCTATGATGAGCTGCAGGTATACTCACAAAACCCTCTTGTCTCTTGAGCAACCATATAATGATATTTTGCAAGCTACAAGTATGTGTCTGTCTTTTGTCGATATGTGGCTATGTCTGTTTGTATTTGATGTCATTCCTGGTCAGATACTTCCCTGCTAGTGTTTTCCCTCTGCTGAAGGCGAGAAGAGAGAGAGAGGGAGAGAGAGAGAAACGACACCAATTGCAGCCAGTGAACTTCAACCCCCTTCCCAAGAGGATGCTGAGGATACATGGGTATTCTGAGCAAAGGATAGTAGTGCGAAGGCATTTACAGCTCATCAACTTCATAAAAGTAACATTAGAAAGACTCCAGTTGGACAACCTTGAGTAGCTTTTCACTTCCAAAGCGAAAAGTCACAGAAGTTGCACATATTCTTTGGGTGGCATGCAACAGAGAGTTCACTTGTCCTTTTTGACAGTTGCTGAAAAGGTGTGGGGGTCTTTCTTTTGTGTTCAGCGTGCAGGGGTAAAGTTTCCAGAACGAGTAAGTGAGCCAACAGTACCCCTCTTTTCTCCACCCGGTCAGCCCCAAGCCATTGTTACTGGCTACCCAGTTGGTTCTGAATCAGCTGGATTGACACCTGCAGTGACCAACAATACTACAGTGCCAGAGGGTGTCCCAGGCATGAGGTATGGGATGAAGGTGCATTTGAGTCCTTCCATGAAGCAATTTTTTGTGTTGTATACTTCAAGCATTGCTTCTATGATGCATTGAGGCAAAATCTCGCATTTGTCGCAGGACCACCTACTTGGTAATCTATGTACACTGGAAGTTATTATCTTGCAATCCACGAGGCACAGAACATTTGATAAAATGAAGTTATGGAGAATAATCTAAACCCTCAGGAAAACTGTGGATTACTATTGACATACAAGGTTTATGCAGTTTTTTGAAGGTGGTCATGGTGTGATGCTGTAGCTTGACAGATATTGCAACTGCTCACAGCATAATTGAGATTCTCACAGATATGTTGAGTGCGTTGGACCCACAGGATGGAGCGGTAATGTTTAAATTGTCATCTTTTCTACTTTTACTGTTATGGGCCTGTCTGTGCTTTGATAGTCGGGACAATAATCTGCAATATAGAATAATACTTCCCTCCCCTCTATTTTTCTCGAATGGGTTTACTATCTTGTGTTCCTTGTCAAGATTAAACCAGATATGCTCTCTTGGGGACAATGGTTTTACTGTGAGCTTTTAAGCTGGAGTTGAGCTGGTAGTGAATTCCCCACCTCATTATTTGAGCAATTTTTTCATGCAGGGCATAAAGGAGGAGGTTATAGTGGAACTTGTAGATCAATGCCGTACAAATCAGTGCTGTGTCACGGCACTTGTGAATACAACGTCGTAGGTTCTTTTTTGTCTCTCTCTTTTTCTCTAAGTTTAAAAAATGTCCTGCTCTTTTGAATGCTGTATTGTATGTCTCTCTCACTCTTTCGTAGCTGTTCACATTTGTCATGGCTTGATGACAGTGACGAGGAGTTGCTTGGTAAGGGCCTGCAGCTGAATGATGACCTGCAGCGTGTGCTTGCTAAACATGATGCCATCGCTTCGGGGTCTCCATTACCGCCTGAACCTGCAGCACTGGGGAACCTTGCACACTTTGATCACGAAGAAGATGAACTGGAGGACGACTTTGCACAACTTGCTCACAGGTATGTCCTGTTGGTTTCATCATCAGTCAATAGGTCAAGATGATCATGAACAGTGTGAATCTCACACACTCTCTCTCCTTTGGTGATGCTATGAAGCCTTGTTTAGTCCTCTGTCCATTATAAATGGTCCCCTCTTCCCTCAAATCTGTGCCATGTCTACAACCAATGAAGGCTCAATGGCATTTATTCCTGACAGAGTAAGAGGTGTTTACAGGTCATCATCTCAATCACGATTGCAAGCCCAGGGACTTGATCTGACACCAGCATCAGGAAGTAGACCAAACACAGAGTTGTCAACAGCCCCACCTCTGACATTGCCTTCTCCCCCACAATCAAACAAGAAGGTGGGTCCAGTGAAGCATGAGGAGGCAGTGGACCTGCTCAGTGGAGAGCTATATGGTAATATATCAGAACAGTCATCTGCAACAACTGCACCTACAGTCATCCATCCTCCAGAAGCAGCCCAAGATGATGCTTTTGTGCCAGTCCCATCCTTGGGCACCATGCCATGCATACCAGTCCAGTCTCCCACTGCTGAGCAACCGGTGTATGTCCATGATAATGGAAGTTCAGTGAACAAGCCTGCCTCAGGGGACTACCAACAGGAGCAAAAGATGGAGGGACAGCTTCCTTCACAGCTAGAAGATGATCGCCAAGAGAATCTCTCTGCCTCAGCCACATGGTCAAAAACTTCCCCAGCAGCTGGGAAAACACTTAGCCCAGGGCAACATGCTGTGTCAATGTATGGAGATTCACAGCCAAGCTCATCACAATTGGCCAGTAACCAGCAGTCTCAAGGGCAGCAGGAGTTGTCCCAAGGTCAGATACCAGCAAACTACCAGGCATCATCTCCAAGGGGCACTGTCAATGGTCTGCCTTTAAGTGCACAACAGCATGCTCTGCTGGGCTGTAGTGGGTCACCAAGCAACCCAGCTCCAGTGCTCCCTCCACCACCAGGTAAACACACCCAAAGACAACAGTTCTTTCAGCAGCAGAAAGCACACAGCCCATACAGGACAAGCTCAGGGGGATCCACAGTTTACGATCCATCCAGGGTGATGGCCACCAGTTCACAGCAGGCAGCATCCTCTGGCAATGAACTCAACCTATCCCACAGACTGTTTGAGGATTTGGTGGATTTTCAGAGCATACATTCAAGATCGAAGAAGACGGGAATTTTCAGCAACGTTTCCAGGTCAAGTAAATCTTAAGGACTGGTAAATATCATCATGAAAAATGACAACCCATCTAGGTAAATCATAGGTCCAAGCTGCAGGTCATCTGTCATGATGCTTTCTTTGTCCAGCACATTGGTCCTGTATGCTGATACGTCTCTTCCCATCTTGCTTGTTTCTTTTTAGAAAATTCAACACAGAAAATGTAGCAGTGTCTTAGACTGAGTGTATCATCACATTTGTCAATACTGAATATTTAAGTTTACTACTGGAGTGAAGGAAAACTATCTCAGGGGAATGTACCGTTCAACATAGTAGCAGCAATACTGACATCGTCTATCAATGTTCAATTTCATTGTCAACCTTTTGCACCTGAGATTCTATACATATATACTTTCAGTGTGTGTTTCTGCTTGGACTACGGAGGACTCAATCCTTGGGCAAGTGGCAAGCAAAGTCATAAAGATTTGTGGGTAATCTTTTCAGTAAATTTGGGTGATTGATGGCTGCTGGTCAAGCTACTGGAAGGCATGTTTTGTCCATTTCTTTTGTACCCAATAGCAAAGATTTGACTCAAGGGTTTGTATGCTTTGATTCATTCGCATTTTTCATTGTCATTGCCTATAAATTCATGCCACTGAATGGGTGTTAGTGCAGGCACTTGCTTCCCTTTGAGCTTGATGAGCAATAAGGGGAAAGATCAAACTACAACATTTGTAACACATTTATGCCACTTTGAATAACCCTACATCTCAAGTATGGTTTAGGGTTCTAGGGTTTCTAAGGGTTTAGGTTTTAAATTAGAATGTGGATCCATATTCCACACTTTGACTGCCAACGAAGTCTATAGTTCACAATTAACTTAATTATTGTATAATAATGGTTGTTGCTTAGCTACAGTGAACACATTAGATCCCAAAAGAACTTTAAAAGTTTAAGCACCATAAGTTTTAAAAAATCTTGGGCTTGGTGGTGGGTTTCACAAGGTAATATGCTTCAAATATGTAGAGAACCCAATACCCTGCATTAGGGAAAAGGGTTGTACAAGTCATGGCTATTACATAAATTGTAACATGAAAAACAATTCCTCCAATATACATATACTTTTGTTGTTTATGGTGGTTTCCATGGACATGGCGTCATTTTTGTATTGTTTGAAAAGTTAAGGTTTTGTCTTCAATGCTTGTAATGTGGTGTTGTTCTAACTTAATCCAAATATGTTGAATTTGAAAGGTTAAGGTTTGTCTTCAATGCTTGTAATGTGGTGTTGTTCTAACTTAATCCAAATATGTTGAATTTGAAAGGTTAAGGTTTTGTCTTCAATGCTTGTAATGTGGTGTTGTTCTAACTTAATTCAAATATGTTGAATTTGAAAGGTTAAGGTTTTGTCTTCAATGCTTGTAATGTGGTGTTGTTCTAACTTAATCCAAATATGTTGAAGTAAACATGGATGAGGCATTGCTTTTGTTGGGGAATTCTAAACTACATTATGAGTATTTGATAAAATCCACCCCATGACATGTATGCTTTAAATTGTCCTATTTTTGGGAAGGGAAAACAAAAAAAAAATCCCAAAGGATAAGAAAAGATGAAATTTACTAAGGTCCAACATGTGTGCATATATGTTCATTTCAAGATGGGATATTTAGGGTGCCAATGTTTTTGGAGTGTATGCTAACTAGGCAATGACATGGTGCCTATATGGTAATCAAGATTACATTGGGAACCTCACATTCTTAACTTGGAACATGACATTCCTTAGTTGGAACCCCAACATTCCCAACTGGGAACACATGTTCCCTTGTTAGAATGTTTCTTCCCCACATGGGAACATCACTCCCCATGTTTGGGAATCACCATGTTCCCAACTGGGGATGCATCAAAAACTCAACATGAACATTACATTCCCTTAATGAGCTTGCATGTTCCCATGTTTTGATGTTGCATTCCCCAATGGGAACACTTGACCACCACAAGGCAATTGTTAGGGCCAATTTTGGAGAAAGATGTAATGATTTTTACCTCTATTACCACATTTGATTTTGTAGAGGAAAGGATTACAACACAATTGTCCACTCCATTCACATTTGAAGATAAAGAAAAGGAGGACAAACAATTTACCTTGATACCATGTGACAAGTTTTTTGGAGGTGGGTGAAAGCATGGTAAATTAGACTAAAAAAATAGACCACTTAAAACATATTTTTTAAATATGGCAAATTTCAACATAAACACAAGAAAATATATTCAAATCATTTTTGTGTGTCATTATGAAAAAGTCTATACCTCCATTGTGTTCAGGGCTTGTTGAATACAAAATTTAAAAAACTTTAGTGTAATAAAAGTAAGTAACAAGTGTGTTTGAAATTGGTGGGTGAATATTGTGTTTCTTCATACTTTTACATTAGACCTTTGATTCAGTTTGATAATAATAATGAAAATATGAAAGTTAACAATTACATTTTAGTGCACCAATAATTTGAAAATTGAAAAATCTAATATTTCATTTACTTGCAACCTATTTTTTTAAAGTTGTGACCTTTGTTTGTATTTCAATGAATTCTACTTACACCTATTTTAAGCATGTGGTTGTTCAATACAATTGTAGCAAAGTCAAAGAACATGTTCATATTAAACATTTTTCTAAATATTATTTTTAAGTTCAATATATCAAAGCTTACTTGATGGTTACTTTCCATTTATGTTTTCAAAGAACACGAGTGATCCAATTTACCATGCTTGGACCTGGGCACATTTGTCATGGACCAAATGATCTATTGTTAATAAACAAAAAAATAAATACAAGTGAGATTTTTCAACTTTTTTATAATCATGGTCCCAAATAGGTCACAATTAAAAAATGATGAGATGACACTCTTCATATTATGAAATACATGTGATCTCATGTAACAATTGATGTTGTTTGTGCAAAAAATACCTTTAATTGTCTCAATTTCAAGGTCCTTTTACTTAGGATATAACTTTTTTTGGTTTCACAATTTGTTATTGTTTCATTAAAGAATGAAGATTTGGCCAAATCCCATAGTATAAAAGTTCCATTGGATGAAACTTAAAAAGAAAACAAATAAATTGTTTAAATCCTACCCAAAATATATATATATCTTTATTTATTTTTCCAATAAGATATTTTTCATTTGGGATCGGAATCACAACTTCAAAGCTTGGTATGAAAACAAAAGTTCATACTTCAATCATTTAAACTATGGTGTTGAGGACATGTAAACCTTCAAAAGATTGTTGCACATTCATTCAAGATAATTAAAACAAGGAAGCAAATCATATTGAACAAAATATTGCTTATAGTAAGACCCTAACAATTGGTTTGAATTTTTTGAAGAAATCTAACAACACTATGATAAGATGGGAAACAACCTTAATAAGATATGGAGACATTAACCAAACTTGGCACAACACAAATGGACATTTTTAGGAAAAAATAAAATGGTTGAAAATTTGGAATTATGACAAGAAGGCCAAACATGTCATTTCTTTCCCTATTGACATCCTAGGCCATGATGTTCTGAATGCATGGATCACACAAAAGACATTACGGTGGCAAGTTTTTTTTTTTTTTCAATGATTTTCATAGTGTTATATGTTTCTATTACATGTGTTTAACGTTTGTATATTCAATATGTTTAAATTATGGTTTTAATTTCAAAATCCCATGGGATTAACTTAGTTCAAACTGTGTGAAATAAAAAATTTAAAAGCTTGTGAACCGTGATAATTCAAATGGACCTTTGGTTTTCAACATGTTCCAAAGACATCAAGAATTTTATCACCTCCTATGAAAAGAAAATGTTCAAGATAACTTGTTTAAATGAATTGCTAGAAAAACTAAATACCAAGTCCATAGTCAAGAATGGTTAATATCATTGGGGGGCCCAACTAGGCTTGGTTCATACTTTTACCACACATTTTCTAAGGTACATCAAGTTTGTGTTGATCCTCAACAACAATGTGATAATCTTGCATGTGGTGGCAAATTTGGGTGATGGATAACCAAGATGCTATGGAATGGTCATCAACATGCACTTGGGTGCAAGGACTCAATCATGAGTCACACCTACCCCCTTAAGTAAACCACTTATTTTTTGAAAAATATTTTTGAAATTTGTTAAAAATGTCTTTTTTTTAATCACTAAAAACTTTTAAGATGTTTTTATACTAAAAGTTAAAGGTTTACATTAAAAAGTTTTCAAAAATAGTTAGGTATAGCTTTTAATTATTTTTTTATTCATCAGATTGACTTATTCATGTCCTCATGATATATTATGAATGTTGTTATACAGGTTAATCCAAAAATTTCAATATGCATCAACTTCAACTAACATTTTAAAACATGGAAAAATCAAGCATTGGTTACACTTGTTGTGGTTCTTATTATTGTGGATAGACCCACATGCATGAAAAGAACGTGTATTATTTTCATAAAGACAAAGGACATGGGCCCAAATATTATTTGAGTGCACTTGTCGAATTTGCACAATTTTAAACTTTTTGCCCTAATTTAGGCATGTTGGTACACAACAAGAAATCTTGGGTTGTATGGTTTTAGTAAAAAAAAAAGGACTATTTAGTGAAAAAAAAAATTAGTTATTTTGGATAGTCACATGTTGCACTAAGTAATTTCTAATTTTAAATTTTTCACACGGATATTATGATGGTCCTAGGGTAATATGACATGGACTAATGTGCCGCCTCATGTGTAACTTTTGAAACTTTTCTTTTTTTTGGTCATGGATTGCAATTTTTTCATGACATGTCATGAGAAAAACACATTTCATGATTTTTTAATTAATTATTTTTTGGTGTGAGTTTTTGTCAGAAAAATGTTTGATGATTTTTAAATTTTTTATGTTATTTGAAGTGGTTCAGTGGTTAAGACTTTGATGCATTTGCATGAGGTCTTGGGTTCAAATTTTGATGAATGCATACTTTACTATATATATTGTGTTTATACATTGATGTATTATACAAATATAGTATATAAACGTGTACAACATGAAATTGTTTAGGAAATTCAAACTTCAATATATATATATATATATATTTCAAATTTTGTTCAAATGCTACAAATGAAAACATGAACTTCAAGCTTATTCAAAATTTTATTCATCAAAATAATTATAATTGGAAGTGATTCAATTTGTAAATTTTTAAAAAGAACTTAAAATAACATGTTATGAATAAATCCAACAATCCAAAAATCTAACAATACAACAATTTTCATAAATGAGATTCAATTCAATGTGTGTTCAAGAGTGTTTTCATTATGTCTTTAACAAAATATTTTCATTATATGAAATATATGTCCAATTTTTGAAAATTTGCAAGTTTTTGTTTTCCCGAATATGATTATTTTCCCCATTTATTTATTTATTTATCATTTTTGCAATGTTACTCAAATGTTAATCATCCATACAAAAACTTAGCCACATTTGGCTATAAAAGAATTATGGAATTGGAAACTTGTTTAAATCCTTCAATATTATGTTGACAATATATCAATTTTAAATTTTAAATTTGTTTATTTCTTTTGGAAAAAAACCTTTTGTTGATGTTTACACCCCCCTTAAAATTGCAAAAAAAAACCCATTAATTAAGTGGTTAATATAACTTTTTTTCTCAACATCATTACTGTTTATTAACATTAACCATACATTAAAAACAATTTAGTTACACAACACAACTTTGAAAAAAATATCGCAACATATTTTTTAATTATTTTTCCTAATAATTTAACAATACATTTTACCTTTGTAAAAATAAAAGAAACATAATTTAGTGAAAATTTTGGATTAAATAGTTGGATTACTCCCCCCCTCGCCCCAACTTAGTGAACATTATTTTGTGTTTTTTCTTTGGTGGCAAATGTTTGCAAATTGGTAATTCTTTTGGGGAAAAAAGTTGGAAACTAAGGAGAATTCAAGGAAAAAACCAAGTGGATCAATCTTTTAAAAATTAGAAAATGCACTTATTTTAAAGCTAAATCAACATGAAGAATTTTTTTTTAAAAATTTAATTCTAAAATTCTAAAATTCTACAATAGGTTCTAAGATTTGTACCCAAAATATAGGTAAATCTTCTTATGGATGATTGTTATTTGAACAACACCACAAAATTGATAATAATAGTACTTTGTTGATGTCACTATTGTGAAATCACTAATTTTAATGATCTTTAAAAATAATTAATTTTTTTAATCTCTAAATATTTAGATGTAATATTGTAACAAAACAAGCTTAAAAATTGTTAAATCATGGTAGGCAAAAAAAAAGAAGTAAAAAATGACTCAAATATAAATAAATAAATAACAAATCTAGCTAGGATTTGTATTTTTCGCACACCTAGAGAAAAACTGGGGAAATAATTTGGGGATTACTTTTTTTGGTTTTTTTGGTGTGGTATTATGAACATTTCTTATTAAAAACTCGTCCATAATACCTAAGATAAAAATTAGTGTTAAAAGTATTAATTATTTCAATCTTGCTTGCGTTTGGTTGTTTGTTAAAGTCATGATGATGTAGGGTTTTTACTTGCTATATATATATATATATATATATAATCTTTTTGAGCCTTTGTTGTTTAAGATTGTTTGTTACAATTTTTTTGTCAACGTTTAGGATGTAAATGTTTCATTTGTCAGAGGTTTGATTGTTTTTTTTAATAGTTTGTTTGTAATTGTACAAGACATGTTTGTGTTTTAAACATAATCATGCTAAATGTCTAATGTTTTCTTTTGTGATGAAATTTTGTCAAACTTTAATTGGAAAAAAAACACCCAAATTCCCCAATAATTGAATTTAAAAAAAAAATCCAAATCACCATATTTTTATGATAAATTCCAATAAGTAGTGAAAAATATATAAGATTGTAGTTATTTTAATTTTCATATTTGGTATGTAATTAAATTTGGATTAATCGGCTTATGGATGATTGAAAATAAGCCTTGCCAATGCCCCTTTTGAGAAAAATACATTGCAAAATTTATATTAACATACAATTAGAAATATCTAGACTTTTTGATGAAAATTGGTACTTGTATTTGCCTTAGCTTGTTTTTAAACATTTTGAATCATTAATTGGAAAATTGTTGGCTTCATTTGGGATGATTTGTCAAATATAGTTGGATATGTGAGATTTAATTTTTCATATAACCGAGATTTTAATTTAACACCTTTAGAAATATTTGTGTAAAATGAACATTATAATTTTAAAATGTGCTTGAATTTTTTTAATATGTTAAAACTTGTAACTATTCATGCAAGTTCAATCCCTTGCTTGTTCATCAACCATTTATGCTAAATATTAAAACTTAAAAATTGGTGGGCAATCTTACATAGGAAAATTAATTAGGGTTTTTGTAACAATCATTCAAGCACCATGAATTCAATAGGGAAAAATAAGATACAAACATTATAAAACACAACAAATTGAAAGAGCATATGCATAAGGAAGATAATCTATTTTTGATTTTTTCCCCATCATGTTCTTTTAATGTTTAAACCAATGTTTGGTTGTGCATTAGAAACTAGTTCATCAAGGAGAAAACATTCATACATGTAGCCAAAAAAATTGATATGAAAATCGTTGATTTTTTAATTTGCAAATCAATGAGTATTTGAGCGTTTTGGAAATAGCCACAATTGGTGGTTCTTTGATTCTATAGTGCCAATGAGCAAAGAATTAATGACATGTAGCCAAAAATTTGATATGAAAATCGTTGATTTTTTAATTTGCAAATCAACGAGTATTTGAGCGTTTTGAAATAGCCACAATTGGTGGTTCTTTGATTCTATATTGTCAATGAGCCAAGAATTAATGACATGTAGCCAAAAATTTGATATGAAAAATCATTGATTTTTTATTTGCAAATCAACAAGTATTTGAGCGTTTTGGAAATAGCCACAATTGGTGGTTCTTTGATTCTATATTGTCAATGAGCCAAGAATTAATGACATGTAGCCAAAAATTTGATATGAAAAATCGTTGATTTTTTATTTGCAAATCAACGAGTATTTGAGGGTTTTGGAAATAGCCACAATTAGTGGTTTTTTGATTCTATATTGTTAATGAGCCAAGAATTAGTGATTATACCCACCCACCCAACCATGGTTTGGACCATGGGCCCAATGTCTTGGCAATGGAAATAGGTGGTGTTCCTAATGTGTTCAAGTTCATTTGGTCCCAAGTTCCCATGTACCCAATATGTCTAGTTTTTTCGTTCCCATGTTCCCACCTACTAACTACTACATGGTGAATAATAATAATAATTTTTTGTCATTTATTTTTGGGAGTAATAATAATAATAATAATAATAATAAATTAGGCACCATATTAAATAATGAAGCTAGTGTGCTTGAGAGTTTCTTTCAGATTTTAGGCATGGCAGGTAAGTATTTTTCAGAACTTTCGGCAAATTCAAGTGAATTTGTGTCACAAAATTTGCTTGACACCAGCATTTTCCACCAACCCCAAAAATTACAAAATCCCACCTAAAATTTTGTAATGTTTCAAGTTTCAAAACCTTAAGTCTACTAGGTATAATATTTAGCTACATTAATTGCCAAAAAAAAAAAATCAAGAAAAAGGATTTTGAAAAATTGGGTTAAATTTTGGTGACAAAAAAAGTGCCCCCCCACCCCCCAAAATGTCTACCAAAAAAAAAGAAAAGAAAAGAAAAAACCTTAAAATTCCAGCTAAAATTTTGTAATGTTTCAAATTTCAACCTTAAGTCTACTAGGTATAATATTTAGGTACATTAATTGAAAAAAAAAAAAAAAACCAAGATAAAGGATTTTGAAAAATTGGGTTAAATTTTGGTGACAAATCCGGCTCCCTTATATCTCATAAATAAATAAATAAATAAATATTAATAATTTAATTAAAAAAACGAAAAAAAAAACCGTTTCTGGTATATACCCTATCTCTTTGTCAGTAAGAGGTCCCGGGTTCGAATCCCTCTGCGGCCTGTGCCCTGTTACGCTGCTCTTGTTGCTTTGTGGCAGCGAGCACAGTGCGACAAGGCGGAGCTTTAGCTTCCTCTCGCTGCAGCCTGCCTGCCTGCCTGCCTGCCTGCCTGTGCGTGCGAGAACCAAAGAGGCTGATGGCAGGCCAGACGGCGCTGCTGCGGCCAGTTCAATGTGTTGGAAGAGTGGTTTGTAGTAGCTTAGCTCTACCTTCATCTCTCTCTTGCAAGAAGAACGCCACCGCTCTACAACTCACCAGGTCAAATCCCGCTTTGTTTGTTTGTTTCTATAATGTGCATTTCATTTCCAGTTGATGTGTGAGGGCGGTTGCGTTAGTCGGAGAGATGTGTATGTACATATATGTACATATAAGGAATTTTTTTGCTGAAATATTACTGAATTGTCTCCAACAATGTCTTCTTCCATTCTTCAAACTATCCGTAAAACCAATTGACCTTGTTGGTACTCTACAGAGAAGAAGCAAGCTTGTTGGGGATTCATGAATTAGGGTAGGGTTTTGGAGGATTTGGAAATGCAAGGGGTTTTTTTTTTTTTTTTTTTTTGGTTTGCGTGGGGTCTTGGGTTTTTGGAATTGTGGAGGTTTTATTGGATTTTGGGGGTTTTTAGGGTTTTAGGTCTATGTTTTAGTGTTCTTGGAGCCAAAGGGATGGTTCACAGGATTTTTTTCTTCAATGGGTGTTGTGTTTGAGCTTCCCCCTGTGGTTTCAGCATTTTTTTTGGGAAATCAAGGATTTGGGTGTTTTCAGTTCAAGGAACAAAACAACTGAGCAAAGTGTCGTTCAGGTGTAGGAGTAGTACTTGTGGTGAATGTGTTATCTGAAATAAATGGAGCTTTGAGATCTTTTGAAGTTTTCCTTTTGACACCTTTTTGGTGGGTGAAATTGGGGTGGGGTTTTTGGAGATGTTTCACACAGGCTGTGCACTAGAGTGGTGACAGAAAGGCCAAGGAAGCAAGTTAGTAAAGCTCAGCCAATTGTTGCTGGGATAGGAATTGGAGGTTGTGAAGGATGGTCACAGAGTTGCTATGTGCGGGAATTGAATGGAAGGGTGGCGTCTGCGGCAGCTGACAATCATATGGTACGTTTTGTGAGTGGGTTAAGTTATCATGAGAAAGCAAGTTGAAAATGTCTATGTTATTCAGTTGGGGGCTTTGGACATGATGTTAGTGTTTGGGGTTCAAGGTTTTGAAGATGGTACTAAATTTTTTGAGACTCTGGTTTTTTGAGTGTGTGGGTGTTATTGCAAAATTGGGCATGAAAAAATGTGACATAGAACCATGAAGAAGATGCTGTGTTTGAGCAGGTAGTCATGGCAGCTCGTCACTGCTATTTGTGAAGAGCCATGAAGAAGCTGCTGCCTTTACCCTCCTGAACTTTTGTTTTGGGTGGTTGCGCTCAATGACAGGTTGCCTCATTTCCAGGTGTGGAGACTGAGGTAGCTGCCTGTATCTGTGACACTCCTGCAACAGGTTTTGGAACACTTGCTGGCACATCAACTGCCCAATATTGTGTCAGAAACCAGGTATTTTTCAATGGCAATTTTTGAGCAGGAAGTTCTGTGTGCATTGCATGCAAGTTACGCACAGGCATTTTGCCTCCAAGTGTAATGACCTCATGTTGTGAATTCAAAGCGCCATGAGGGGTATGCTACATGTTACAAAAAGCATGGGAATTATGTCCTTGGGGATAATGGGGTAAACATAGATGTGCATAGATTATTGTCTAGTGTCAATTTTCTTGAAGAGGGAAGGTTCTGATACTCAATATTTGTTATGGTCATTCTTTAACTGATCTTTGCATCTTCTGCAATGAAATCTGGAGTAACCTGTGGAATGTTTGAACTGTTTTCAAGGTTGTAAGGATTCTATTGGCAGTGGTACTTGGAGTTCTGATCATGCTAAGCAGACGGCCAGGTCTTGCAACAGCTGCGGTAGAGACTCAAACACTAGTGGGAGGCGAAGTGGCAGCAAGCAGTAGTGGGTTTTTATCCAAGGAATTAGGGCGAAGCAGTGGCAGATTTCTAGCAAGTGCTTGGACAGGATTGGTGGCAGGAGGCTTACATACATTAACAGGGCCTGATCATCTTGCCGCACTTGCACCACTTTGTATTGGGCGATCAAGGCTACAGAGTTTCTCTGTGGGTGCCCTCTGGGGTTGTGGCCATGATGCTGGCCAGATCATTTTTGGCCTCATTTTCCTATCACTCAAGGACCGGTAAGTTTTCCTTCTGAGGCCAAAGCAAAAGTCTTGAAATCTCTTCTAGTTTGAATTCTCAGAATATACCTCAAGCTAAGTTTTATTCTTACTGGTATATCAAGTTCCAAGCCACCTTTCTATTTATTTTTTGCTCCTGTCTTAGTTTATCTTTGTGATGTGATATGATCCTTGTTGCAGATTGCACCTTGGACTGATCCAGACATGGGCAGCAAGGGTAGTGGGTTTGACACTCATCATAATTGGAGCTCTGGGAATCAAGGAAGCCCAAGAAGTTTTAGAGGATGTTCCTGCCCTCGCGGAGGGAGATCTTCTAAGCTCCCCTCTTGAAGATGGTGCAAACAAAACTCCTGGGAAGAAGTCAGTTGGTCATACAACATTTCTGACTGGTATAGTGTATGGGCTACAGCCAGATGCACTGCTGGTCATCCTGCCAGCGCTCTCACTCCCCTCCCGGATGGCAGGTGCAGCATTTCTGGGCATGTTCTTGCTGGGGACGGTATTGGCTATGGGCAGTTACACGGCCTTTGTAAGCACTCTTAGCAAAGCTTTGCAAGGGCGAATTCCACGGATCACCCACCGCCTCACTGTGGGATCATCCTTGATTGCCATTGGACTTGGTCTTGCAGTCGTGCTTGGGGAGGTCTTTGGAATCAACCTATTTTGATCTATTGAAAGGAGCTGGGAACCCACTAGAATGCTGGAGAGTTTTATCATCAAATGCTACAAGGTTTTGCAGTTTTGACAAAGAAATTTGGTGTCAATCGATGATCCTATTGGAGAGTCTCTTTTTCAAAAATCCTTCATCATCAGTTTCATAAAGTAAGTAGTCCACAGATCAGAATTTGACATCCTCCCAGGTCAGAGGAGGTGGCAGCAGCTGCTGCTGCTCCTCCTCCTACTCCAGGTAATCATTTCATAGTTTATTGCCAGATGAATAGGTTGTTCCTTGGTTTTGGGAGAGGTCGCTTCAGCTTACAGGAATGAGGTCTTTTGTGGATCCATCTTTTGATGAAGATTCCTTTTCTTTTACAATCAAAGGACATGGAAGACTTTCCAGAGATCTATAATTTGAACAGTTAGGTACTATTCCTGTACCATCATCCTTTTGTTTGTCCCAAGTGACAGGATCCTAGTCTAGCTGATAGGACGCTTATTAAGTTTGTCAACAGCAGTTGCTAATGCAATTGTAGCTCTTATGCAGTCAGTGGAAGAACCCTCCAGACTACTGTTGCAAATGCACTTGAGCAGTCTCCAGTTATGTCTGATTTTGTTCCCCCTGACTAAATGTTGCAGATGCACTTTGAGCACTCTTGGTGTTATGTTTGATTTGTCTTTCTCCTCACCTAAGATTGCAGTCGGAACTTGAAGATGTAAAGTTGCTATCTTGAGCACCACCCCTTTTGTTGGTATGAGAGAAATTAGTACCACTTGCAGCACTTGACTCGCTGTTTGTTTACCCGTCTGTATACACGCAAAGGTTATAGTCTTAGTGTAGAAAATATACACAAATATATGTGGGTCTGTATAATAGGCTAGTTGTGCCTAGGAGGTGAAGCGAAAGCCCAAAATGTGAGACCAATGAGATTGTTACTAGAATGGAAGCCGTGAATTCTTTTGAAGAGAATTGTTCTCTCTGACATGCACAAACCTGGACATTTCTGTATACAAATCCAATCTTGTTAACCTCTTCCTTGGTGTACTAGGTAATAGACAGGGTTCTTGCACATTAGGTACTTGTGCTGTTTGTGTTTGATTCAACTAGAGTGCACTTTCATCTCATTTCATTTGTGGAGAGGAGATTTGCAATCGAAATTTGTGTTTTGGGTTCTCATTTTTCCAGTTGCCCAGTCATGATTGATTGATAGGGTTTCTAGTTTGCTTTCTAGTTTGTGTCTGATTGAGGTCAGAAACAGGTGGCTGCAAGCATCAGCTGAGTTGTGACTGGAGTTAGAAATGGTGATTGAGCAATCATAGAGGGTGAGTTCCATGGTAGTGCAAAGAGAATAAAAATTGGGTTTTGAGAGTGTTTTTAGTTTGCTTGCAAAAAATTCACCTCCAACTTCTTTCAATTGTTTTTTTTTTTCCCATCACTGAAAAAGCAGAGAAAAAGCAACAGCAAAACTGACAAAAGCAATCGCAAAACTTACAAAAGCAACCTGGCTGCTTGTGAGACAATATATTATAATAAAATGCATCATACTTGCATTAGTTGCTCACAAATCTTAGTGGAGGAGGGAGGAAAAAATAATTGCAAATTTTGGTCTTTTATTCAAAAGAACTGGAGGAGAACAAAAATGAAGAGAGAAGCTAATGATGATGATGATGATGATGATGGTGGTGGTGGTGGTGGTAGAGAGAGACAAAGTGAAAGAGAAATTGTTTTTTGCACAAATTTGATTCCTGAGATGATGAGTGGGGGGAAACAATAATTGATGGAATTTTGTGTGCTGTGATTTTGTATGTCTTTTTTTGTGTGCTGGCTGGCTGGCTTGCTGTTGGCTGCTGCCATCCAAAGTTTTGGTTTGGTTTGGTTTTAGTAGTGTATTTTGCACTGCTTCTGCTTCTACTTCTCGTTCTTCTTCTGGGGTTTCCTTGGGGGGGGGGGGGGGGGGGGGTTGCAGCTTCAAGGAAAGCAGACGAGAAGAGACGAGAAGAGACGAGAAGAAAGGAACGTTGTTCATTCCTGAAAGGCTTTGAACTAATCTATCAGTCCGTCTCTCTGCAAGGTCTTGTATTTAGTTTGACTGCTGCTATCCATCGTCACTTCGCTGCTTCTAGATCCCTGTCTTCCCTGTCTTTTGTTTTCCAGCAGTCTCCTTCTGCTCGTCTTCGTCTTCGTGGTGAAGTCTCCTTGTTTCAGATTTTTTTTTCTTTTTTTTTCCGGAGATTGTTTTTCCCTCTTTTTGTGAGTGTGAGATCTTGTTTTTCTTCTTCTCAGCAGTTTCTCCGCGCTTTCTGTTGTTGCAGGTTCTTTCTCCCTTTTTCTTCTTACATGTGTCGCTGTTGTTGTTGTTGTTGTGTTTTCTTCGGAGCTTTCGTGTAACTCTTTCGTTTTCGGTCTGCATCTATCTTTCTTTTGCCGCTCGGCCTGTACTCCATCTTCCGTTTGTTGCTCGGTTTGCTTTCTTGGATAATCTTTTGCTGGCAGGAGGTGCTCTCATCAACGAGGATTGGGCGGATCTCTTTCTTCTTCAAGAGTGGATTTCTTCTTCTTTTTTTTCAGTTTGTGAAGAAACAAGATTGCTGGAGGAGCCATCGTGATGGCGAGGCGCAGGAGACAAGGGAGATGTTTGCTGTGAGCGTTTCTTATTACAACAGACAGGGAAATCATCGTTCCGGTGCTTTTGTTTCCGATCTGCTGCTGCTTTCTGTTAGCTATCGTTTTGCGCAACTTAAAAAAGAAGAGGAAAAAATCCTAGTTCAGTTACAGATCAGAGAGAGGAGAAGACGAAGTGCAGAACTTCTGCAGCAGTGGAATCTGTATTGGATTTTGCTCGTATTGAAGAAGATCGAGCAAGTTCTTGTGTCTGGATCTTGAAGAAGTTAGGGGGAGTGAATTCAGCAAACAGAGATGCCCAGCGTCGGGGTGAAGTTTCAGAGTGCGTTGTTCAAGCTCATGTTCAAGAGGCACATGCTGAGCCTAGGAGGAGCAACAGCAGCAGCGACAAAACATGATGGAAATGGAGTCGTTTCTTCTTCTTCTTGGTCCTCCAGTGCTGCAGCAGCTACTACTCCAGCCAATGCATCTTTTGTAGATGGTGTTGCTACCAAAGATATCAACATAGATCCTTTTCTCGCACTCTCTCTCCGCATCTTCCTGCCTCAATCTGCGCTTCCCAATCACACGCGAGCTGTTTTCTTAGGGAAAGTAGTAGATAAACAGTTTGACTCTGAGGACAACAATTCCAGGGAGGACAATAACAACAACAACAACAACAATTTTGGGGATTGGATTCACGAAGATGAATTGCAGATTATGGACTCCACAAGCAGAAGAAGAAGCAGAAGCGGCTCAACAACTTCAACAACAACAGGATACCAAGGCTACACACCTTCCAACTCTATTACCAATCACAAGAAGCTTCCCATCATGGTGCAGTTTCACGGAGGTGCATTTGTCAGTGGCTCCAAAGACTCAGCAGTGAATGACATATTTTGTAGAAGAATGGCCAAAGCTTGTAATGTTATTGTAGTGGCTGTAGGCTACAGGCTTGCACCCGAGTATAAATGTCCTACCGCATATGAGGATGGGTTTGAAGCTTTGAATTGGCTTGCAAAACAAGCCAATCTGGCTGAGTGTAGCAAGAGCTCCACCCATGTGCCTGCTGGGTTTATGCGGAAAGGGTCAGATTCATACAAAGAGTTGGTGGATTCATTTGGAAATTTCGCTTTGGAACCTTGGATTGCTGCTCATGGTGATGTCACACGGTAGTAGTCTCAACTCCTTTCCCTTTCTCTTCCAAGTTTCTCCTCTACTGTTCTGCAAATATATGGGTTGTTATTGTTATTCTCTTTTGCACAAGACAAGCTGCTTTCTGACAGTTTCTCAAAATTTGTGTTTCTCTTCTGTTGTTCTGTAAACAGACTCCTAGAGGTAGGTGATTCAGAAGCAGTTTCCATAGTTTTGTAGGGTTTTATCATGAGTATAGAGATTTCTGAGAGTTTTTTTTTTTAGGGTTTCATATTGACTCTTTTGAAATTTAGGTCTAATTTCAGGTTTTTTCTATCTCATATTTGTTCCATATGGTTTTGTGAGGTTCCTCTACTGGAGGCTATACTTGTAATCTCTCTGAGTGTAGAAAAGTTGGTAACTGTGTGGAATCCTCAATGAGATGCTGTGTTGGCAACATGGACATGCAGGACAATTGTTCTAGGGGTGAGCTCAGGTGGGAACATTGCAGACCATGTGACAAGGATGGCTATCCGTGCAGGGAGCTCATTGGAACCAGTTAAAGTGGTTGCTCAAGTTTTGATGTATCCTTTCTTTCTGGGCAAGTTACCAACACGCTCAGAAATGAAGCTGGCAAATACTTACTTCTTTGACAAGGCATCATGCCTTCTGGCCTGGAAGCACTTTCTACCCAGCACAGAGTTTGAACTCGACCATCCAGCTGCAGACCCCTTGGTTCCAGGAAGAGAGCCTCCTTTGAAGCAAATGCCTCCGACACTCACAGTGGTAGCAGAGCTTGATTGGATGAAGGATAGAGCAATTGCATATTCAGAAGCTTTGAGAAAAGCAGGTATTGATGCTACCGTCCTAGAGTACAAGGATGCAGTTCATGAGTTTGCAACACTTGATGTCTTGGTGAAGTCAAGGCAAGCTGAATCCTGTGCTGAAGATATGGCAATTTGGGTCAAAAAGCATGTTTCAGCTAAGGGCACCGAGTTTTCATACTAACTCCGTTCTTTCTGTATCTAAACATATACCTCGAGGAAAAAAAATTTATTTGTCTCTAGAGGGTGCAGTTGATACATATCTATTGCAATGTGGGCATGCTGATTTGATCAGGGGATTCATCAACCATGCCACCTGTCCTCTTTGCAGAGGAAGAATTTTGGTTGGCTGATTGCAGTTAGATGCTCTTGCCCAATCTGTGAAGTAAAACACTCGTCAATACTGTACATTCTGTCCTGGTATATAGCCAGTACAGCATCCACTTGGGAATTTTGTGCATTCACAGTGTAGGCATTAATTATTGTGCTCATGTGTTTTCATGGAGGTCAGGATGGGCCTCATCAAGCTAATGAAAGAAAATGCTGTGTCTCAAGACCTTTGTCTGTATACTCTGACTGTGCCTGTTTGGAATTTTGGGAGGATTGTCGTGTACTTATCTCTGCCCACTGTCAGGAGCAGATGAAGTCAGCTCATCAATGCTGTTTGTGATGATGGTGATGATGTTCTGACACTTTGTTGGTGACTATGACAAGGTTTTGACTGCACTCATGTCATGTTCCCTTCGAATTGTTGTCGTGGTGATTTCTCTGCAATTTTATAGATAAATTTGTGCTTCTTGAACATTCTTCATCTGTCGCAACTTTCACTTTATCAGAAATTCCAGAGAGCACTGCACAGGTTATGTTATCCCATCAGCATCATGAGAAGAGGGCTAGTTGTTGGAGCTGCCAAGGACTTTCCTGATTTGTGCATGGAAAGTATCATTTGCTCACATCATTTGGTGGTTGAGGTTGGCCATTGGGAGCCCCGCTCTTGAATTCAGCACATTCATGTGTTTTTGTGAAACATAAAAAGGTTGAAGATGAAGTCAATCTCTGTCTGTTTCCATTCTTTTCTCTGGTGTAATCAGCTAGTCATTGTAACTTCTGGTGATTCTAGCAATGTCCAGATTGGCACTGTGTAAGGATGTTGATGGGAGGCTGTGCTTGTGTACTAATGCATTTTTCTCACTTGAGTAAGGCCATCAAATGTTGGGTATTTTGGGTTAGGGAGGAGCTCAAGAGTAGGCTGAAAAATGTGACTCCTGAAGTCAACACAGCTGTGATATAACATGCAAGGTTCAGAATTAAACCATTGATAGTTTGTCATTACTTCTGGCATCCGTGGTGAGACAAAACAGTTTTGAGGACTGCAAACAACAATGAGACTTCTAATGTCATCTGTTTCTCACTTGTTAATGGCTTCTTGTCTGTGTAAGAAAAGCTCATGTCATGCTTGTTCAAAGGTAATGTACTACACTTTTTGACACATAATTGCAACCTCATGTGTGTATCTGTGAGTGTCCAACTTCATATCAAGCTAGAATTTACACACACAAAAGAGCTTGCTATTATGTTACGTGATTTGCAATTGCAAGAAATTGCATTTATGATAGTGCATGTGTGAATGACTCACTGTACTAGACTCTTTTTTTGTCTTGCTAGGTTAGACAAGATGATGGAGGATTTTGCATGCTCATGGCATGGACAACAACATTAAATTAATGTAATGTTTTTTCACTTCTGATCGTGATTTCAATTGTAAGAGGTCTCAAGTTCTAGAGAAATATTCCTCTTCCCCATGCATGTGTCAACCTAATTAATGCACTCCATTTTAAATCATCATATAGAACTCAGATCTAAATTCCAAACATCGTCTTTCCTGCTACAAATTGATGTTTAACCCAAGACTAAACCCTAAACTCAAAGTTACACATGTTTATGTATCAAGTCTACACTTTGTGCTGAAGGTGTTTGTGGCACTTAGAAATTGATGATGCAGGGATACATGTAGACTTGCATTGAGTTTGAACTCCAATTTGAAGAAAAAGAGTAGAAGAAAGCACTACTACTACCCTCTGCTACGGGATGACAGTTTTTGGTGATAATTGTTCATTAATGTTTCTGCAATACTTAGGGCAGATGTCAATCAGGGTACAATATCCATAAATTTGTACACTTGATTTTCAAGCACACTTCAAGGAACATAATCCCAGATTTAATTCCTGCCGCTAGTTGACCTCTTTATGAAGTATTGATAGTCATGAACAAAACAAGCTGTCTCAGTGGTGTATTGTGAACCACCCTCAATTAGAAAGGCATCATCCGGCTCTTTCATACCCACTTTTGGGTGATGACAATTTGGACCCCACAGAAATAATGGAAGAGTTCATGACTTTTTTGAAAGATGAGTGGGTGATCTGTGTAATTGCAATAACTTTTCTAACAACTTTTCCAATTTTTTTGAGCACTTATAAGTGCTGAAAGAAGGCCTGCAAATGCCAATAAAAACTTATTGTCCAGAATCCCATTACTATCCCGAATATCAGTAAGGGCCAGTAAACTATCAGCAAAATCTTGAATGATTGAGAGCATTTTCATCGTGCGTTTTTCTTGAACTTCCTGAAGCTCTTTGATATCAGTAACAGGACCACCAATCCCATCCTCTGATTTCTTTTGGATTCCCTGGATGAGCCTTGTTTCCTTCTCAAGCAAAGCTGCCATGTCCAGGCTCTTCAATGCAACACTTCCAAAGTAACCTATGAATTCAGCCCATGCACTCAGCTTTGTCAGGCGCCTTGAATGGCGTTTATCAATGAGTCCTGCTTTCATCTGCCAATGGTAACAAGCCCATCACCACCCATCATCACATTTGAGTGCTAAACAAACCTTCGATTATGCTAAACCCCAGAATTACTGTCATAAACCTCATCCCCCAAAACCTGGTGAGAGTCTTAGAATTGCATCAATTCCCCTGGAGAGGATTTAATCATGCCTAACCAGACTCTTCTGATGAGGATTTTATTCACCCCATCCAAATCTTCTGACGAGGACTTACTCACTCCTAACCCTCATCAGAAAGAGCCTCAATGTGATTCTAAGATAGGAACTTCTAAAGCAGCCTTTAATCAGTTGACATCCTTTTCTCCACAGAACCCAACAGAATGAAGAGAACAAGAGTGAATTTCTCACAGAAAAGAAGGATAAGAACAAATAAACTGAAAAACTGAATCCTGATCATTGACCTCCAAAAAACAGTCAATCAATAAAAACTGAAAAACTTTGACACAGAGCATTAGAAGATCAAGATTTCAAAAACCAAAAACCTTGGTTGCAGATGTTGTAGAAGAACAAAGTCTGAGGTGTATGATGAGATGAACACAATGAAAAGATTCCAAACAGTAGCAGATGAGCACTAGTCAACTGAATATTGGAGCACAGGATTCATCTAAATCTGGAACACCACAACATTGAGACAGGTTCCAATATAGCAACAAAACCATGCACTTCACAATAGTCCAGCATTTTACACTAGCAAAACGTGGATCTGAAGGACAGACTAAGGCTAGAAGCATTTGTGAAGCTTATTGCATGTGAAGAAATCGATGATGATGATGATGATGAAGTATTGCTCATGACGGGGAATGTAGCATCAAGAAGCTGGGACATATGTGGCAGAGGCAGCAAAAGATTTTGTCCACAACAAGAATAGGGAGACAACTGCAATTGGATTCTAATAGATTTTCCTTCAAGATCGTCATCGGTCAGGGATTCAATCAACCTGTTTGGTTGGAAGAGTTGGTAAAAACTCAAAAACCAAATACTTGAGCTGACAAAAAGCTGCAAGAATAAAATAGGTCATAGTAGTAACACAAACAGAGCCTGAGCAGCAGAGGAAACAACAGGAAGATGTGCAAAAAAAAAACACGAACAATGAAGAGAGGCAGATGATTTGGATGCAGAATTGGTGAAGAAGAAAGATGAGGAACAGCAAAGAGCTCATAGGATTGAAGCAACGAAGCTTGAGCAGCAGCAGTGGCAACAAGAGCAGGAGGATCTGCTCAAAGAAAGAAAGAAAGAAAGAAAGAAAGAAGGTCCGACTCCTCACCAGCCAGATGAACTGCTCCACGAAGAAGTAGAAGCCTTCGCCGCCGTTGGCCACAAGGCCGAGAAAGCCCTGTCGCGAAACAATCTCCGTCTTCTTCAACGCATTGACGTTCTGGATGAACTTGCCCAGCCTGAAGGCCTTGCGACTTGTGCCCACACTCGCCTCGAAGTCCTTGAGCTTTCGCGAGAGTTCCGATG
Source organism: Sphagnum contortum (assembly GCA_963920785.1). NCBI lineage: Eukaryota > Viridiplantae > Streptophyta > Sphagnopsida > Sphagnales > Sphagnaceae > Sphagnum > Sphagnum contortum. The sequence goes on along the minus strand of OY987293.1, from coordinate 12,361,716 downwards.
GAGCTCTGGGAGCCAGCGGCGATGCCAGCAGTAGCTTAGTGGTGTAGCGGAGGATCTTGAGAGCCTTGTCCACACCGTCGCGTCTCGCTAGGTACGCTTCTACGTGCTCCAGAAAGGGGCGCTGCTCTTTCTTCACCGCCACTATTGCTCCTCCTCCGCCTTCTCCCCCTCGCTTCGCCATCGCCGATCGGACCCACCCACCACCCTCGAGCTCCCCAGCCAGCGGCACAAAAAAAAACGGAACCAAGCTTGACTCTTTCTCTGCAGCAGTGTAGGATCCTGGAAGAGAGAGACTTATCAAGCGAAACCTCGAGCAGCAAGGTACCAAGCTTGACCGATCTACATGAAGAGCTGTATCTGTTCTCCTCGCAGTTTCTGTAACGCTGCTGTTGCCGATCTTCTCGTCTGCCGATCTCCCGTCTTCGATCGGTTCTCTATCTCTTGAAACCCTTGATCTCGGAAAGAAGGATTGCGACTTCTTCGCTGAGGAGTTCTTCCGATCATCCAGTAGTTGCAAAACATTGCATGAATTGCTGAACTTGAAGCTTTGAGAGATCACGAGAGTGCGATCATGAGAGAAAGTCCCAAAAGAAGACTGCAGAACGAAGCAAATTCAGCACCCTCACCTTCCACTGCACTCCAGGTTTTGTTTGACGAACAAGCCGTATCGTAGCGATGGCGACAGCAGAAACTCCAGTGCTCACATCCTCCTCAACAACAAACTAAAAAGCCAGAGCTGTGTGCAAATGAAATTCTTGCAATCACCCAACAACAAACACAAAGGAAATTCAACTGCAAGCAAGCTAGAGGAGATTTGCAAAGCTTGCACGCAAACCCGACAACAAAATCAATTTGAAAACAACAACCAATCCTCCTCTCTTTTCCTTCCTCATTTCTGATTCTTTTCATCCCCTCCTAGAATCTGAATGCTACTTTGATTCTTTGACTGGGTAGGTGTCTTCCATTTTGACTCTCTTGCAGTGAGTCAGAATTGTTTTCTTGTCGCCCCACCAGCTCTGGCCATTGTCTTCTTCAGATGTATGTCTTCCCACTGGTCTGGCACTGATACCCACTGCATTTGGCATCAGGCTGAAGAAAGTTGCCATCTTCAATGAGAGTTCAATATTGTAAAACATATTTAAAGCTTTGTTAGATGGAAAGCTTTGCAAGGTTACATCAAGCTACTTTCAAACTTGTGGACACAACAGTTTTTTTATGCCATGACTTCTCAACTGACTTGGCTGGTTCTTAATGATAAGCACCACTATGCTTTCCAAAGTTGATGAGAGACCAGGGTGGAGAAGAAAATTTGGATGCTGGCAACAGAACTCAAATCAACCCAAATTTCTCATCAACTCTTTTTCGCAGAGCTTTGCACATGGTGAGGAGCTGGCTTACTAGTCTAGTTTCTAGTCAATTCTCAACAACACGCAACAACACAACAAGCCAACTCAAATCTTTGCAGAAACTGTGAACATGATGATGAAGGGTGCACACACATTTGCACATGGAAGACAGGAAATTAGAAACACAAGAAGGATCAAACATTCTGCTGAATAACATTCCTGGACATTCTTCATTCAAAAAACGTCCTCTGATTCATCAAGCATTGTGAAATGAAACCAGAATTAACACCACCTCTTACTTGATTCCTCTTTTGAACCCTTTATTGTAAGACTCCTGCTTTACTGCACAATGCAGTGATAGACTACACTTAAGTTTAAATTAGCACAACACAGAACCCAGAAGCCAACAGAAACAAAGATACAACATCTGCAAAGAAAAATCTTCTCATACAGCAATTTTGGAAAAATACAAGCAAAAAGAGATACTTAAAGATCTTTGAAGTATTGATTTGCACAAATCCATGGCAGGAGTATGACCAGTATACAAGGATCAAAATCAGGTTCAGAGAACTCTCATATCCCTGGCATTTTCAGCACACCAACACCAGCTTCACTAGGTTCATATCTCTAATTAAAGTGGCTCTTGTGTATGGTCTACCTATGAGTCTCTTCTCGTCCTGCGGCGAGTTGCTGCTGGTGCATCCTCTCCCTCAATCTCCCCTGCTGGCTCTTGACTAACTTCCTCAGCAACAGCCTCCTCCTTACTGGCCACTGGATCATCAGGCACCACAAGATCCTCCTTTTTGATTGCCTCCATTGTCACCTGCAGGATAATAAATTTCAGAAGCCTGTCTCCAAAACACCAAACACTGCACCTCTAGTAGAATTGCACATATGTGGAAGTATTTGCTGGTTAGTGTGTGTAAAGTCTGCAAACATGATCCGACATATCAAATGCCAAGGTCACCTACAAGGATGATATCACAAATGGATTGAGAGAGCAGCACTGCCTACCTAATAAAACTTCTATACAAGAGGAAACTGTTGAGGACTTACCACACGAGCTGATTTCTTTTTCCCAAACACGAGGCTGTAGAACAAGATAAGTAAGAGAATAGGAACAGTTGCAAGGATGCTCAATGTCACTGTTGCATTCTTTTCACCCTTTACAAGTAACTCCTGTAACAGATTCCATCCAACCCTTATCAGTCAGCTTTTTCTTGATGAGGAACTGCATTCATGGCTACATGTTGCTCACTTAAGAAGGGAAAATTCTGGGCTCTAATTCCAATATGAGATGGATGGAATGAATTCTTACATCTATCTGTGATTTGTACTTCGCAAGAAATGGTAACTCAGCAATCTTGTACAAAACCTCAAACACCTTCTCCTGAGATACAATCCAAAGTGACACCCACAGTTATGTTAGTGGAGAAAACCTAAACAACCTGGCAATTGATTCACTCAGACTTTATGGCAGACAGGGCTACTGGCAAGGAACTCTATCCTCACTCCTGGACTGGAAGTCCATTGTAGTGGAAACAGGAGACTCAAATTTGGAACTGAGAAACCATTTCCTCTTGCATCCAAAAGTTCTCATCTTGCAACAAACCTTGATGCCATCCAAAGCTGAGGTCTTTTGTGTGTCATCCAATTTCACTTCAGCTGCCTCTTTCTCCTTCTCCACATCAAACTTTGGTTTCCATTTTGTCTCTCTGTATTCTGTGGCCACGGCCTCATCATGAGTCACCAAAATGTTATCAAACAAAATGCCATCCTGCATGGTCCAGATCTCAATTCCTATGGCAGCAATAGGCTCCAAGTCGGGCTTCTCCAATACGAAGTAATCAGGGTTAGGGATCTGCTTGGGTGCCCAGATGCCCTGGTAGGCAGGGTTGTCAATGTATGGAGCCTTCCACTTGCCCTTGTAGGCTGGGTTCTTCTTTGTTGGACGCGTCCATTCACCACAGCCAGGTGCCTCCTCACACTTTGGGTTGATGATCTTTGGTGGTTCCCATTCTCCATCTTCTTCATCATCCCAATCCTCAGGCTTCACTGCGTCTAGATCATCAACTTCATCTGGCTCATCATCTAGCCAGCCCTGCACATTCAGTACAACATGTGATTGTCAGCTGAGTAAGTATAGGCATGAGGACATTCAGAAAATTGGCCCAGGACCACAGGCAGATATCTTTACCAACCAATGCCCCTGGAAACACCTAAAAACCTTCAGTTTGCATGTTAGCAACATTGATGCACAAAAATGTCTGAACCTAGAAAGGACTGCTACATTGCAAAAGAGGAGAGCAGTGTATAAGTTCCAGTGTCACAGTGAACATGGGAGAAAGATGTCTCCAGATCTCTACTAGTGGAACAACAGAAATGCAAAAGTACTCATGCATGCAGGATTAAAGATTCAAATTACCTCTGGCTTCTCTGCCTCCTCATCTTCAATCTCTTTGGGTGCATCTTCATCCCAGTCATCAGGCTTGGAAGCTTCAGGATCTGGAATCTTGGCCCGTTCATCCCAATCTTCAGGTTTCTTGTCCTCAGGATCTGGAATAGTTTCTGGAGGGATAACTGTAGGTTCAAAGTCATCGGATAGCAAGTTGGCAGTCTTCTTCTCATCACCATCAATGAAAATTTTCACAGTATTGTCAGGATAGATGACTGCAGTGTAAACATGGGAGAGTTTGTCGTTGACTATCATGGGAGGGTTTTTGAGATGATGTTCAACATACTTTCCAGTTTTCGGACTTTTGTGGCGAAAGATAAAGTGCACTTTATTAGTGGATCCACACTTGTCAGGGCCAAACATAATGGAGTATGGGGATTCATTGTTGAAATCACTTGGTGTCCAGCCTGCAGCCTGCAATTATTAAGTCACACAGTCCCAGATCAGCACCACCAATTGGCATTGGAATGCTTCTCAGCTTGTGAGAAATGGCAAACCATGGGGTTTTATTATCGCCACAGGTAAAACTGCACCTATATACATACATAAATATTCTGTAATGCACGAAGGAAAAGCCAAAGTGCAACCATTACACAAGAAACAGCATGCTACAGATCCATAAACCACAAAGACAAAAAGCTGAGTTTACTTCACCAACTACATACACAAGCAGCAACTCAGCTTAATACACAGATGATGATGAAATGACAGCAAAGTTCAAACTAACCTGCGGCAGAAGGTACTTCAAGTAAGCACCGCCACATTCTAGTCCTTTCTGCAGCCGGAGATCATATTGTAGCACCACTGCACTATCCTTGGGATCAACCTCTTCAGGTAGGTCCACTGCAATGCCATACTTCTTTGCCGGCTCACTCACTAACAAGCCATAATCCTCATGTCCATCACTTTTCTCATGCTTCCATTTGCCTGCACCAGATCAAGAGAAGACAACACATCATCAGTGGGCTCATCATCTCCACTACCATTTCTGGTTTGAACCTCAGATACAATACTCTCCAACAACAGGAAAGCCACAAAGAAACTTCGAGATTCTGTGGACAGTCTGAAATTGGCAGGAAACACAAAGGTATGCTCCAAGCTCATACTTGAGCAAGAGAACCAGAAAAAACACTACAATTGTAACTTTGAAGAAGTGAGAAATCAGAGTGTCACAGGCATAGAAGCCAGACATTCTTCTTGAAGCTACCCACCAAATCATGTGCTAGCAAGGTTCACAGTATTACCTCCATAGTCGCTACTTTGGGAGACAACCCAGCGGCCATCCCAGTTCTCATCAAAGGAATCATAAAATACCTGAGAAAAACAAAACCACCTCAGAACCAGACGAGGACCTAGATGTAGAGTCCATGAAACTATCAAACATACTGTTAGAACCTTATTCAACCATAGGTGCTGACATTGGCTTGCCCAGTTCTTCCCTCAGAGACTTGACAGCTTATTAATGCCAAAGAAAGGTGACGCCCATCAGAGTTGGGTTGACAAATAAGAACACTTGGCATGGACCTGCCAGAGTCCAATGTGCAGGGCGGCCATAAACCCTAACCCAGGCTGTTATCTGGATACCAGAGCTTTGGCAGTGCAGCTACCAAGCCAAAAGATTGCACAATGCAGAGTTCATAGCAGTTAGAGATCAAATCCAGATGCAGCTACAACACCTAAGAACAGAGCTAAACTCTCAAATCCATTTTTCGTTCTTTGGAGATTTCGTTCCTATTCACCTGCAGGGCAGGTTTATTGGCATTATGACATCATGCAGTGTCAAAAAGAAATGATCCAAGAAGGACACCATGATCCAAGTCATACAGCGAAAGATCGGTTCAAGAAACAAACAGAATGATATCCTCTCTCTCCCTCTCCTCCCTCTCGGCGACGATACCTCGAAGTCCTCAAAAAACCGGAAGAAAAACCCCTGGCTTTCTTGGCATTCTTAAAGTAATAAGCAGATCCAACTACATTCTCTATACAATGCAGATCGATCGGTAAACAAAACGAAACCAAAAAAAAAAAAAACGCAGCAAAAATACGACAACAACATCAAAAGAGAAAAAAAAAATCCCAATAAAATTATTCTAAACCCATGTCCGACAAGAGGCTACACATCCATGAGAGAACACCTCAAACCCAACATTACAGAGGAAAGAGGAAGCAGAGAGGAAAAAAAAAAAAAAACAGAAACTTACGGTGTCCAATAACGAAGCAGCCAAAAGTAACCAGGAAAACAACACGATGCCAAAGAGCAGAAGCGATCTGGATACCGCCATCATCACCAGCCAAACCAAAAAAAACAAACAAACAAACAAACAAACCGGAATACAACACCAGTTGTGGCCAAGAACTAAAAGCAGAGTCGATGTCCTCTAGCAATGTCAAAATCCGACTTCTTCTTGTGCAAGAAAACACACTAGAGGCTATTTGTTTTCTGAAAAACACAACTAGTGTGTAACATAGTTTTCTGTAGATGGTGTTGTTTTCGCCAAGCTGCGTCGTCTTCCTCCTCTCCTCTTCTTCTCCTTCTTCGCGAGGGTGCGAAGTCTGTCTGCGTGCGTGCGTGCGTGCGTGCGTGGGTTCGTTCGTTCTTCTGCAGTGGAGGACTTGGCGAGTGCGGGATTTTTTTTTTAATTTGTTTTTTTTGGGTCAGCAAGGTTGGGCGTGGCGTCGACCAATGAGAGAGCGTGGTGACAAGAAAGGAGGGCGGCTATTGGCTACAGTAACCACCACACTTGGTTTCTCGTGCTCTCATTGGGTGCCAGTTGGGTGTGCCCATTTGACCCAAAAAAACTTCAATAAAAACTTTTTCGGACGTTTTGTGTGCAGGGGTTGGTCTAAGTAATAATTTATTAAATAACTTTTTTTTGGTCTTATTTTTCAAATTTGTTTATAGGTAACTTATAGGTATATATGAATGATAATAATTGTCAAGTGATTTATTTATGTAACTAGGTTTTTTTTTTTTTTTTCCTTCTTAGTTTCAGTTTTCTACCTTTAGTTTTTTATATGAAATTTTTTTCACACATTTTTCAATCACTTCTTTTCTTTTTTGGGTTCCAAATTTTGGAGCTTATGTATGGTTTTAAAGCCTAAATAATTTTTTTAACCCAAAAAAACATTTTTGGCTTTTTGGTTTTGATATTTTGGCTCAGAATAATGTCAACAATTTGGGCAACAACTTTCATCCATCATTTACTTAGTTTCTGCTTGGTACCTATCTTCTTCAAAAGGTTTGTCGGGCCCAAGTGATAGGGACTTTCACGTCATAATTCATTTAATTATCTGGTTTCACACTGGAGGGGTTTGATCTTTTTCACACAGTTTTCTTAAGTTCTTTTTATTCAATTTATTTACTTTTGTTTTTTCTTTTTACACGTTATTTTGGATTTTATTATGGTGTTTCCACATTGGATGCATAGAATCTAGGTTTTGTATCATTTTTAGAGTATATTTGCACTTTGCAATATATCGTGAC